>OY986437.1:72049938-72667438 GCA_963920525.1 Dichetophora obliterata | reverse complement strand
AAAAATTTAAAACTGACAGTGATCAGAAATAATCAGTGCTAAAAACATAATTGAAAAAAAAAAATAACTCACCCTTATTTTCGCAATAATGTTCTGCGGAGGTGAACAACTTTACAAGCATCTTCCATACATTTCCCTGGATTCTCTCTTCTATACATTTCCTTAGATTCTGAGAAGGTAATCGCAACTATCAAAGATAAAAGATGTGACCAACCACAAAAATGACAAGCTGTTTGCTTACACATTCCGATTGCTAAAACTATAAAGCAAATGATGATAAATATTAATGAAAACTACAATGTACTCTCATGGCAAACCTCCTTTTTTATTGTAATCTTCCATTCTCAATCCATCATCTTCAATCTTGGACTTCGTTTAATCTACCATTTATAAAGTGGCTTAAGAGCTTCGCCAACGCCAATTTGAATTACGTTTTGCATGATTTGCAGTGAAAGCCGTTTCGTCGTTGTAATGTTCTTCTACCTGATAATCCTCACAGTACGTACCAGACGTCCACTCAGTTGGCTCATTGCTCAGAGCAGGCGGCTGATCTGCATCTTTATCACGACTGCAAAGTTTCAGCATCACCTTCGTAAAGCCATAATAAACTATCCAACCCGTCTTCTCCAATGGACCTAAGGATTCTTTGTTTAGTTGCAGTAGCACTTGTCTTGTAGCACCTATTGGCTCTTGCAATTTGCATATCATCCAACTATTCATTGGTATGTCGGGGTTACATTGTCTTAGCATTTTTAGAATATCTTCGGGTGCTGAGGGGTTGAGCGGCAAACAGACCCAAGCCGAAGACCTTGAAGCCGCAGATGGAATCTGAAATTGTTCCACTACTTCAAGCTTGGCACCAGGCAAAACATTTGCAATTTTTTTAATGGCCGTCTTATAGAGCAGAACGGATCTTTCCTTGCGGCAGGATATCAATTTAACACGGTCATCGTGCCAGCCAGCATCTTCACAGGCAGGGGGAGCACCCGGACATTCTCTGAGGACCTGCAGGAAAACGGATGCCATAGCAATCTCCACGTCATACCACTTGTCCTGCGGTATCCTCCCATCTTCTCTCATTGTATCGATGACAGCTATCACTCTGTGAATGCTTGAGCTTCTGTCGTCTTTGCACTGCAATTCGGTTGCTGGAAACTCTTTTAGTTGCTTTCGAAGTATGTACTCTTGCTTCTTTTTCTTGTTGCTTTTTTTATTTTTGAACTTTATTCTAGATAAACCCACCACGTTAGTGCTGCGGTAAGGCACTGATGTTGAAGCCGATTTGTTGGCGATATAGTAAGCATAACTCCCTGCCTCCGGTATTTCATGAGCACCGGACTCATTAGTTTGTTCTAATTGTTTATTGTTTGTATTTTCCATTTGATTCCCACGAGTATAGGACAAAGACAGTCGACCCGCACAGAGGTCCTTGTGTGCAGGCAAGGTATTAATTAGTACCGAAGGGCACCCGATATTCGATACACTCCGTTCGCGACTGGGTTATTTGAAATGGGCCCCCAGCCTGATCAATCCTTGGCACGGGTCGTGTAACACCTTGATTCAGCCCATACCTCATACCTATGGGAAGAATGAACACCAAGCGGTGTTAGGACTATGGCAAGGAGTCAAAACACTGTGGCGCTACATTCAACCCTTAGCTAACTGCCGTCCCATAGGGACACTGTGGCAGTTATTACCAGTCAGCACCCACTTGGAGGGTTTGGTAGAGGATTTTTGCCGACCAAAACTATATATTAACCCTCTGCAGCTGAGGTTGTATTCTGACAGACACCGCAAAACACAATTTCGGACATTTCTTCGTATTTTTGTAAATTGTATCAATGTCATAAGCCACATAAGTTCAAGCAAACGTCTTTTATATAAATTTTAACCTTTAAATTGAATAATAAACTATTTTTTTATTTAAAGAATAAAGGCCTGGCAAATAAAGAACTTCATAAAAATAACTGATTTTAATAAAGTGTGTCCGGCAGACACCACATCAGTAGTATTGTTAAAATTAAAGCACGTCAGTTGCAAAGGGTTAATAAGAGAAATACTATTTTATTTTAGAATATTTTGTTGAAATAGCCGTAATGCAGGTTGCAATGGTGGCAAAAAGAAAATGTATCGATAGAATTTTTAAACAAAAACCACAAACAGTAAAGTATGTAATTGGCTTTGAAATTTGATATCGTTTTAAAGAAAAATATTGCATTAAATTTAAATTCAGGAAAAAAAAATATATTTATATCGGTATCGATAGGGTTTTTTTAATTACATTTAATTAAAAAAATAATGTTTGTTATTTTATTTTTGATTAATTATTACTGAATCCGCGATCATTTCTGATGACTTTTTATTTATGCCAACCAAACGAGTAACATAGCGCAAAATAAATCAGGATTATTAAAAAATTTTCTTAATTTCGATTTTCTTGATTTATTTTAAAAATTCAATAATATTTATTACCTATTAAATTAAGCGGCAAAAAAATAATTAAGTATAAAATTTTTTCTCAACACTGTACAGCTAGAAATAAAAATATTGTTTTAGTATATATAAGTACAATTATTTTCATACAATAAAATGTTTCCCCCACTATTCGATAATATTGTACAAACTTGGTATTTAAAAGCGAAATATTCAGCACTATAGTTGTTATAAATTGCCAATAAAAAATTGATCACTTTCGTTAAACTATAATATAAAGTACAAGGAAATTCTCCGAATCTCAATACTATAGAGAACCTTTGGAAAGCGTTAAATTTACAAGAAATTCGTGACCAACAAACGCCAATTAATAGAGCGTTTGATTGAAGTGTGACATCGAAATTAATCCATTAAATTCAAATGCACCAAATGCATAAAATTTATGCCTAAACGAGAAGCTGCAGTTATTGCACATAAGGTGAAGGTACCAAATATTGGCAATACAATTTTTTAATATATTTTTCTCCAGTTATAAAAGCTTAATGTTAATGTGAATTTTACTAATAAAATAATTGTGACGCAAAAACATCGACTAAAATGCTTTTATATCATCCGATACTAAGAAAATAATTTTATTTTTTTTTTGTGGCTCTAATAATGAGTCAAAATTTCTTAAGCAGACCACTAAAAATCGACTATTAGATTTTTATATTTCTATGAACATATTTTAGTAGCTTTATAGGTTAAAAGTAATACACAAAAAATTTTTTGGAAAATTTTAATTTTTTAAAAATTTATGAGTGATTGAAAATATCAAGTACTTTTTTTTAAATTATAATCATCTTTATTGCTAGATAGTTACTGGATTTCAATGAAAATTGGATTGTATGCTAAAGAATAGTAAAGGAACAAAAAAATAATTCACGAGAAAAAAAATCTCATTATAATTAATTAATTTTACAATAAAAAAATGGTAATTAGTTAAATTATAGAAAAACTTCTCGGTGTTATAGAAGAAATTTTTTTACAAAAAATATTCGTTAAACTATCAACCATGGCCAGGGGGGTGCTGGGGCAGCTGAGCACCTCCAAAAGTTTTCCAAGCCCCCTCTCAAAAACTATGCTACTTTTCAATATTTTAACAGAAAAGTTTTCAGAATTCAATTTAAGAAAATAAGCTCAATAGAAAAGATTGAAGTAAAATTTAGACAGCAATTTGTGTTGTTTACACGCAAGGCTGATTATCAAAGATTAACGCACTTAGCGAAAACTAATGCTTGTTACTATTTTTGCACTAAATAATATATTTTGGGATATAATAAATGGTCTAAGCCTCTTGCAACAGAAAAAGTTTTGAAAAACATGACTCAAGCAGTATGCATCTTTCTGCTATGGTTGCGTGGAAAAAACATTCTTTAAGTATTGAAAATAATATCGAAATTTCGAGCCTTCTTAATAACACTGTCCTTGAAAAGCGACAATATTATGTCAAAGGGATTCTTTCTACAATTTCTTTATGGCTAAGAATAAGCTGCCTTTTCGAGGAAATAGGTTTTATGACGAAAAAAATTAAGAGTCAAGATTGTTTCATAACATGTTTAAAGTTTAAAGACATGATCGAAAAGCACAAAAACTTAAGGATGTGTCAAGATGGTATGCCTACCAATGCTGTCTATACATCGTTGCAAATGCAAAATAAAATCATAAATATTATTGCAAATTGTCTCCGAGAACTAAGTGCTAATGAGCATTGATTGCAGATACGACAGATAGGAGTGAGAACGAAATATTTTCGATTGAATTTATGTACATTGTTCGTGACTCTGCTTCAAAAAAGCTGATGAAGTCACAGCTAAGACATTCTTTAAACTTATTATCGATCGACTGAGAGAATTTGGAATTGAGCTCGAAAATATTTTGGGCCAGGGTTATGATGGTGCTGCTGTAATGAGTGGTCGATTAGGTGGACTACAGAATTTGACACAGGACTTTTTCAATCGAACAATTCCAAAGATTCATTCCACCGGTTCAAATCACCACCGTCTTCATTTTATCGTTATCGAAATCGTGAAGAAAAATTATGACTTTCGAATTTTCTTCGACCAAATATAAAAATTAGACGATTTTTTCAGTCGCTTCAAAGTTAAAAAAATGAACGAACAGACCACAGTTTCTTTGCTTTTCGAGCAACGTTGTCAGTACATTACAAAGCAATTGTTGTTATTCAAAATGACTTTGGACACTTTATCTTTTTCAAGACACCGGAATTTCACCTTGGTGCAGATGAAATTCTTTTAGCTGTTAGACTGCTGGGATTTCTTGCAAAGTATTGGGAATAATAGAAACAGAAAACAAAATTTTGCAAACATAAAAGTGATCTTTGCAATGAGTCTGCATTAACACAGTGTCTATACTAACAATATTTGATTGCATGCGAATTGTCAAATATCCAGATTTCATGCTATAATATTTAAATGGGCACTTCATCTCATGAAATTTCATTTTTATATTGCTTATAAAACTTTATTAAATTCATAATTTCATCCATTCGTCATTACATTTCATGTTTGTTCACTTTTTTAATGCTATTGCAATATTTTTTGCTTGAAAGGTTCTTAAAAGTGCACACACTTACATATTTTACTGAAAAGTGACAGCTCATCTTTTGAAATATATCTCAAGAAATATTACAAGAGATAAATTTCATGATATTAGCAATTTCATGAGCAGTACTACACTTGCGATATTGCTCATTAAATTCAATTTGACAGTTCGCATGCAATAAAATAATGCAAGTGTAGACACTGTGTAAGGCGCATTTATTATGAAATAATTGACTGTTATTTCAGAAATTGATCAACGTTTTGAGAAAAATAATGACAACTTAAAAGCTGTTAACGACTTTTAAGCACTAATTTTAAATTCGATTAAACCATTAAATAAAATTAATTTGTCGTTCCGAGAAGAATTTTCTTATGTCAAAACTTTAGTGTCAAAATCGAGAATAGATTCGATACGACGTTCCTCACTGACCGATTAACGATTGCGTGGTTTTATGTTCCTTGGTTTGAAAAGAAAAGATTCGGTTCATTGCATTGCAAATAGATGTTATCTATGAATAAATAGTTATTTATTTTCTTGAAAAGTCAACTTCCCCAAGTAATCGTTCCTAGCTACGGCCGTGCTATCAACTAAATGACTTCACAAGAAAATTTTAGTACTCTTACCAGAAAAAAAATCTGAACGATTTAATATTCTACACAGCGGCCAATTTAGCTTATTTTATTACTTATATTATTAAAATTATTATATGTATTATATATAATAACAATTATGTAATTATTCTAAAAAAAAAACTAAAAATAAAAAATAAAATTGTTTGTGTATTTTTTTATAATAATTATATTATTGTTTTTATATATAATTTATACAATATATATAAAACATATAATAAATACTATAATTTTAAAAATAAAAGTATTAAAATAAGCTACAATGGCCTCTATGTAGCATATTAAATCGTTCAGATTTTTTTCTGGTAAGAGAGCACTAAAATTTTCTTGTGCAGTCATTTAGTTGATAGTTTAACGAATTTTTTTTGTAAAAAAAATTTCATCTACTACACCGAGAAGTTAGTTGAATTACCGTTTGTTTATTGCAAAATTGATTATTTATAATAAAACTTTTTTCACGTGAATTATTTTTTTTCCTTTACAATTCCTTCCGCATATATATTGAAATTTAAAAAAAAATACTCGACATTTTCCATTGCTCATAAATTTTTTAATAATTAAAATTTTCCAAAAAAATTTTTTGTGTTTTACTTTGAACCTATAAATCTACTTAAATATGTTAATAGACATATTAAAATCTAATAGTCGATTTTTAGTGGCCAGCTTAAGAAATTTACTCAATATGATCACTAGGCCGGGTTTATTTGTACTGAAGGAAAATTGACAAAGAGTATAGCAAAAATGAAATCTACGGGTAATTGTAAGAAACTTTGCCGAAGAAACCATTGGTCTGAAGTCAATATCGATGTCAGAAAAAGTGCGTTCTCATACAAATGATATTAAAAAATTATTAATATTTTTATAAAAACTTGGCAGGGGGTTTTTGGTCCGTATAAAAAACCAAATATCAACTTTATTGCACAGATTATTTTTTGATATGATTAATTTGAATGATGACAACATTTTATTTGAACCACATTTTACAGTAGATATTCCAATACGAACATTTGGTACAGTACATTAACTTTCAAAATCACCCGTTCCTTGACCCCGATATTGCTTGCCATATAATACAAGCAATAGAACGACATGTTCAGCTCTTAAGTAGCGTTTCACGACTTGTTACCAACAAAAATCGCGAAGCAGTTATGGCAGCGATATTAGAAAGTCGATGTAAAGTAACCAAAATGAAAATTAAAAAGATTTACAAAACTTATGAATACTTTATTAAAAACATTTTAAAATTAATGTTTATTAAACTAAAATTAACTTTTTCTATTGTATTTCAAAAGCATAAAAATAAATATTTAAAAAAGAAAAAATAACAATTTTTTATTTCAAATAGAAGAAAAACCAAAAAATTCCACTTCAAACCGCCCTCTGGCTATTTTAGCTATTTCTTATTAATTTTATAGCCAATTTTTAAAAGTTTTCGTGTTCAATTTCATTTCTTCACATAAAAATACATTTTTTCAAAACTTTAGAGTAGAGTATCTCAAAATATTTTTTATGTGGCTTATCACGTTCTTGCAATAAGCCCTTCATATATCAAATATAGATTCCTCGTACCAAAAAATCTCTCCTGGCAAGTTCTTATAAAAATATTTATAGTTTTTAAATCTCATTTGTATGAGAAAACATTTTTTTCGACTCCGAAACTTAAACGAATTTTCCGGCAGCTCGATATTGACTTCAGACCAATGGTTTCTTGGGCAAAGTTTCTAACAACTGCCCGTAGATGTTGTTTTTGTTTTACACGTTGTCGCCAAAAAACTTGACCCGGCCTAATGATCACCCACTGTGTTATAGTCTTGATTATCAATACATTTGTAAAATACTTGCATACGGCAACTATACGTAAAACATTCTTAAATACAAAATGACTCGTGGTAAACATTTTTGATATATTTTACCAAGTATGCAAATTTGTGTACCATATATTTTTCAAACAATTTCCTTAGATGAAATAACTTAGGTCAAGCATCATTCAAAAATGTCTCAAACATCTTTTAGCTTGATCTAAACATTTTTCAAATATTTCCTGAAAACGAAAATATTTATGACAAATAAATTAATTTCTTATATATGAGATTACTTGATTTCAATATAATTTAAGAATTTCTCAAATGTATTATTACTTTTCCCAAACATCTCTCAAATATTTTCCAAATACGAAAATACTTATGCTTATTAGGGCGAATCGAATTACAACTTTTTTCGAATTTCACATTCTAAGAGGTCTCAAAAGTTGCACGGGGTTGTCAAGATAGCCCCAAAAAAAATTAAAAAAAATATGGATGTCTTCCTCTCCCATAAGGAGAAAGTTTTATTTTGAGAAAAACAGTAAAAAAATAACGATCTAAAAATGCTTAGATTCTTATAAACAAAACTATATATGACGCGCTTAGAGCAAACAGGAAATGTACCAGTACAACACTTTACTGTTACACTTTTGTTTAAAAAAAACAGCTTTGTCCTTGCGGAAGACATCCTTTTTTTTCAAAAAAATTTTTTGGGTGATCTTGACAACGCATACAACTTTTGAGACCTCTTAGAATAAGATCTCAATTTTTCGATATGCCCTAATGCTTAAACACTTTCAAATACATGATTTCTTGTACTTAATATCAGGGTTCGCAAAAACTCTCAATTGAAGAGAAGAATTGCTCTCGTCCTCATCAATATTATTCAATTGACGAACGATTGATTCATTTTGCTTTCCTCATTCGTGAAGAAAAAAAACTTGAGCGCTCTTATGTTAAATATTCAAAGTGATCAAAAATTTTTCTTCGCTCTTTCATAGTATTCGTTCGTAGATTGTGCTCCTCAAAAAATCTGAGTTGAACAACGCCTTCTCTTTGTTTTTCATTTATTGTTTCTCGCTCGCTCGCGAGTTTTTGCAAAGATAAACTCATTTCATTGGAATTTTGGCGTTCGCTCATTTATTGACTCAACGAGTGATCTTGTTAATTAAAAATAAATACTTGTTTCAGAGAGTATAAATAATATAGACGTGTCAGTTCGACTTCGAATGTGATTTCACTCAATTCGCATTGAACAAGCGTCCGGAGAATAGAAGAAAAAACAAAAATAATTATGCTTTGCCTCAGCGTTCGTTTTGACGCTGCCTATACTTTTCTATAAGTGCGCATGAAACAACTGCTGAGGCAAAAGCATAATTATTTTTGCTTTGTTCTTCTATCCTCCGGACGCATGCACAACCTCAGTTGAGTTAACTTCGAATTAAAACCTCTATATTATATATACTCTCTGCTTGTTTAATGATGAGCTATACATTTTTTGCGTTTTTTAATGAAATATTTAAGTACATACTTAATAAATTTTGAAAATGTTCCTTTTGTGTTTATTGGCTTAGTTTCTTATAATTTCATAAAATTTAGTGATTTTTTTAAGTTTTTTTAATTAAATGTACTATTAAGAAAAATACTTAATACTATTGATTTAAATCGTTTCTATTTATTATGTGCGAAGTGTTTATACTCAAGTTACGCATCAAATTAAAGCAAGCAACCTGCTTAATATCTTTCTGTAGCATAAAAGCACTAACAAAATTACGAATTCATATTTTTATAGAACTTAAAAACTGAACCCATATATCTCAAAAGTGCATAAATGGGTTTTTCAATTTAAACGACATGTATAATTGTCCTGATAAATAACATTTATAAACGAATTTACAAAAATTGTGCCATTTGTAAGCTTATAAATATGTAATGTAGTTAAAATATAATCTCTTATTTTGTGAAAATTTAATGCCTTAAATACGTTAATTGCTTTTACTTTAAGTCCATACAAATGATCATTAAACCTAGTGGTATCTAAACAGTGAAGTGCGAGACTGTAGGGTACTTGGAGCTTGAAGATCTGATAAAAATATTTTATTTATTTTCTTAAACCTAAGTTAACTCTTTGATGCAAAGACTAAGCATTGCCATCTAGTTGTCAAGTTTATTATCTTCGCTATTAACCGCTGTATCGGAAATTCATATAAATTTTGCTATCTTTCTTCAAATTTTCTTTCCAATTACGGAAATTGCTTTACTCTTGGCAAATATGCAACTTTCCGATTAATAGCATGTGTAATGTTTCGATCTTTTCTATCCAGCAGCCGCCGAATAAAGTTATAATCTAGTGGAATTGGAAAAAAAATATTTAAATTTGTTAAAGGTCAAAGGTTTTTTAAATAGACATAGTGAACCTCTATACAACCCTAAACAAGTAAGTTTTGTTTTCTTGATATTAATAATATTCAAAAGAATAAACTTAAAATTATAAATAGTTTCGATAAATTTTTTTTTATTATAAAAGATTTTCTGTATATTTTATATTGTAGAGAAAATATACCTAACTGCCTCTCTGAAACTATTTTCACTGGATTGAGATCTTTCCCTAAAATTGATTCAATATTTTTACGCAATATAGAGAAAAATATTTTTTATGGCGTCAAAACCGAAAGGGGTAAATTTGAATAAATTCCTTAAATATTCATTTCAATTCTAATAACATTCTCTAAAATAGATTGACGCCTAATTAAAATCATTACAATGCCAATAAAGTTTTTATAATGTAAGAAACAAATGGCAAAGAAATGGCAAACCTAAAGAAAAACTGAGAAAGTTTGTCATTCTCTTCTCCATCATCATCATCGTGGCATAAGTTTGTGCTAGAGAAGTCCAACAAACAAAACATTGTAATATGGGCTCATCAAATTCTTCAAAATCTTCAATTGTCAGTCAACACCGAATCGCCGTGATCGCTCGGGTTTCGAAATAATTTTGTTAAGATGAGAAAAATAGTGCATTCGTGCGTAAACTAGTGCAAGACAAATTATTAGAATATTTCATTTTTACATTATCAATTGTAAACGGGCTAAAATAGTGGTAAATTAAGTTTAAAATAATAAGTAAAAGGTATAAAAAGTATATCAAACGAAAAACAAAGACAACGGTACAGGCGCAACAAAAAAAAAAATTGTTTTTGCTTATATAAAAACAATATAAAGTTTATAAAAAAAAAAAAAAAAAAAAACATGCAAAACCAGAAAAAAACACACACATAAGTATACATACATTAGAGTAAAGTATACCAAGCTCGACAACAGCTTAAACCCGTTGTAATAGCTAGTGCAACCACCAGCTAGTCTTGAGAGAAAAAAAAATGTAAAAAAAATTATGGTGAAATAAGCTTTGCGCATTTCAATAACAAAAGTTTCAAAGAAAAAAATAATAGTCATAAAAAGACGAAAAATGGGAAAAAATAGCTACAAAGTTTCGTAGTTATGTTTGTAAAATCAAAGAAAAAAAAATAGAAAAAATTTCAGTAAAACAAAACTATTATAAATTTAAAATATTTCTAATTAAGTGTTAAAGGTTAAAATTGAAAGTGAAATCTAAAGGTTAAAGGTAAAAGAATAAAATTTAATCACGGCCATTAGAATTTTAAAGAAGCCTGCTGTTAACATCGTGGCTAAGATAAATGTTAATATTGGCTTAATGTGCAGCGATAAATTTTAATTTTTAACTGAATCATGTTAATTAACATAAAACAACGCGGAGAAGAAAAAAAACCTTAGTATTGGTGCTTAGATTATAGCACCTTCTCTTTTAGATCATCGGCTCTCTCGCAACATAACGCTGAAAGTACTTTCATCGTGGGATCAGCGCAGCCAAAGTGAGTTAAAATAAAATCTACCGAGATATAAGAGTGAAAAAAACTTCTCTTTAAAATGTTCTATACAAGTATGAATTGCCATTATGTAGGTTATCTTTTCCTGTATTTCGCTCTTTTTGGTGTTAAACATATGCCCATGTAATACTAGAGTTGAATTTAAAAACTTTTATTTCAATTAAATATTTGTTTTTTTTCTATTCGCTATATAAGGCATATGTCAAGCTACAATTAATTAATGAAAGCGCGATTTGAAGTAAATGTATTCTTTAAATTGAAAAAAAAAAAAAAAATATTTAATTTTTGTCTGGCAACATGTTGCTCTTATGTTGACAGGTTAAGTGCGTGATTATTGTTCAATACCTTTACAAACTAGGCACATAAGGGAACAGCTGATATGTGATGCAAAGTTTATTGACCTATGTGTAAATTTAGTTGATTCAGGCATTTCGTATTATTATACAAATTTTTTTTGTTGTAACATAAAGCAGAATTAATACAAAATTTCGATACTTAAATAATTATAAATTCATAACTAATATGCTAGTTTTAGTATTGCGGCAAAAGTATTTCATTTGTAATAAGCAACAAGTTTTAAATGTATATGCTTTAGTTTACGTTCAGTTAAGATGCTGAAGATAATATATTGAATTAATGATTTATATTTTTTTTTTGTCTACGAACCAAACGAGCGTTATAATTATTTTTTTTCATTTTATCCATTAAAGCGCATTTATGCAAATAACTATAAATTTTATTATAAAAAAATAAAACTGTAATACAATGAATATCTAAATACTATCTTTTGATTTCTAGCGAAAAGTGATTGCGTTGTGATAATTTAGTAGGGATCTTAATAACTATTCGTGATTTGTTTATCTAGTTCGGTAACGAAATATTAAGATCATGGTTGGGAGGGCATTTGTTGCATACACATCTTTGTGCAGCCGTCAAACTTCCTAATAGGTTTTGGTGTCAGATATAAGCTACTTCCGGTTCAACATGTCCGTCCGTACAAACTTCATTTCCGTTCATTTATAGATTTGATTTCTCTTCTCTTGTGGTAAACTTAAAGTCAATTTCTACGCACGCAAGTTTTAAGATAATTTGTTTTTGTAGCAACGAAAATATTGAGTGATTGGGTGCAAGAACTCCATCCCTACAAGCCGACGATCCCTAGCCGGATATAACGCGTGCCTCCGCTTCCTCTCATTCAAACCAAACTCGATTTTTTTTAGAATTTTTTTGTGTGACCGTTGCATGCTACAGTTAATCAATATTATTTTAATGGCGCCCAACGTGGGGCCAACACTTTCCGAAACTTTTAGAACAGTCAGAATGACTTGTTTTTATTAAGTGTTGTTTTTTACCTTTAAAAGCGGTTACAAATGTAACAAATATAGGTTGTGTTGGTTCCCAAACAATTTTTTTTGGCTTGTTTCACTTAAAGTTTTCCGCTTATCTTTCATCTTTTAAATTCATAAGTAGTCAAAAATGAATTAACTGTGCTTGGAACCGTATGTACTTTTAAAATTTTAGTAAATAACCAGCATTGTTAATTTGCATTCGTTTTTTTAAGGACATATATAGTCTTTTAAAATTTGGAATTGTGAATTGGAAGTATATATGGATTGTATATAACCGTCACATTTTCATTATCATTTTTCTTATTCTATTTTTTTTAACGTATTTTTTGTTTGTTTGCTTGGAACTGCAGATGCTTCAATTAATTAACGTCATTGACATCTGACTACGTTACAAACACGTTAATTCTTTTAGTTTTTCAAGTTCATGTTATAAAAATAAAAATAATGCTTGGAATTACAATAATCTTTAAATACTGTGGAGATTATTGGCCAGTTTTTTTTTATTTTAGTATGGAGCTAATTTTTTTGTCTCTAAATGATTTTAATTTTTTTTAGTAGCTTTTCTGTCACCTAACTATTATGGAGGTCTGTATAACTGTTTTATCACAACCAATTTATTTATTTGCGAAGAAATCAAAACACTTATCAATTTTATCTTTTCTCATTTTTCTGGTTTCAACTTAATAAAGGTTCTGATTGTCTTACGTTTTAGGAGACATAAGTGGAATCCCGTTCACATATACATATATCAAGGCAGGTTTTTCTGATTTCTAGTTTTTCTGGTATCGATTTTCTGAATAATAAATAAAAAAATGTCTATAAGACATAGCACTGAAGACTTAAGTGTCGCTGGAGTCAGCACCCATGTGTGCAATATTTGTAATAATCAAATATCGGTTTTAGGTCACTTATTGAAGACTTCTTGCAATCACAGCTTTCACAAAGCATGTATTGCTAAACATTTGACTAATAATAGTTCTTGCCCAGTGTGCGGAGTTAGGTGCGTTACTCAGCTTAACCCTCAAACCCCATCTAAGCCTTCTGACCATGGTCATAATACAAGGTCACAGAATAAAAAGTCGACGGCTTCTGACAGTTTAACTGAGACTGCCTTGTCTCAAACTAAAAATCTTACGGAACAATCTTCAATCGAACAAAGAGATAATCTTAGGAACTTAGTTACCGCAGTGGTTGGAGCACAGCAGGCCGAAATGCTTTCTACGCTTAGCCAACAATTGACCAAGTTAGTTGAGTCTAATATTGCGGAAGGATTTCGACATTTAAATTTGCAAAACTTTAATCCGTCTACATCTCATACTGCTAATGTACGGTCCGTACAACCAAACCCTCAATTGCAACCACTCCCTCGAATCGAGCAGCAGTCTTTTGACCACTTACTCGGTTTGCCACAACGTCCAAGTGGGGTTAATAACAACAATGGTTCGGCTCCACCCATACCAAACTCTCCTGTATCTAATGATGCACAAACTAAGTCTGAGTTGTCATTTCGACCTGATAAAGTTGGGCATATTATATATAATTGGAAAATTCGGTTTACCGGTGGACCAGATGGCTTATCAGCAGATAATTTTATTTATCGTGTCGAGGCCTTGACAATTCAGACATTAGGGGGAAATTTTGAACTGTTAAGCCGATATGTTAGCTCTCTTTTTGACGCCAAGGCCAGTGACTGGTTTTGGAGATTCCATAAAGCGAATCGTGATTTTCGCTGGAACGATCTTTGCACGGCGCTTAGGCGGCAATACAAAGATACTAGAACTGACATGGATTACAGAGAGATGTTGCGTGATCGCAAACAAAAGCATAACGAGAGTTTCGATGCTTTTTATGAATCTATTGTCGATCTAACAGATAAGTTAGAGCAACCTTTATCTGAAAATTTACTTGTTGAAATTCTTAAAAGAAATCTTTTGCCAGAAATTCAACACGAACTTTTAAATATTCAAATATATTCTGTTTCTCATTTGCGCGAAATTTGTAGGAAAAGAGAATTTTTCTTACAAGATGTTCAAAAATTTAATAATATTTCGAAACCGTTTCCTACTCGTAGACGTGTGGCGGAAATAGATGAAGATTTTAATTTTAATACGGATAATCTTGATTCCGATTTGGAAGACATTTCAGCTTTAGCATTAACTTGCTGGAATTGTGGAATGACTGGTCATCCATACCAGCACTGCTTAGCTGAGAGAAAAGTTTTTTGCTATGGTTGCGGCACACCTAATGTGTACAAACCCAACTGTAAACGTTGTTTAGAGTCAAAAAACTTAATATCGTGTGCACAGAGAGGTGCACGCAAACCGAACCAAGCGCTAACACAGAAAAACCAGTCTACGAGCACAGATTAACTATGATGAAATCTGACTGTCAAAATGATTGTAAAAATTTAAATTATATAAATAATCCATCTTCTTCTTTTTTTAAAACTTTTAAACCTTTTCATATTCGTCTTGCGGAATATAATGAAACTCGGAAACGCATTTTTAAAGATTTTACCCTTCCAAAATCCCAAACACGTTCTAGCAATCGTATAAAAAGTTTTTGGCAGAAAGTAAATAGCAACCGTAAGCGCTTATTAAGCGCCATTATCGATAAGCCAAACGATATTCGGCCTTACGCTGAGGTAAATCTTTTCGGAAAATCTGTTGTGGGATTGCTAGACACGGGAGCATCAATCAGCTGCATTGGGTCAGAGCTTGCTCATGAATTTGTTAAAAATAACAATGTTTTCAAAAAATTTAACTCGATTGTACGTACGGCAGATGGAAAGCTTCAGCCTGTTATTGGACAAACAGAAACTTTAATAACTTTTCGTGGTAATTCAAAACCTATCTCAATTTTTATTATACCCAGCTTAGCGCAGAATTTATATCTTGGCATTGATTTTTGGCAAGCCTTTGATCTCTTGCCTAAAGAACTAACTTATGAAATTAATTCGCTAGATATTCTAAACAAACCAGACCAGCATTCTTTAACTGAAACTCAAACAACACAGCTTAGAAGTGTTGTAGATTTATTTCCATCCTTTGCTAAAGAAGGACTTGGCAGAACTGAGGTCATGTCTCACCTAATTGATGTTAGTGATGCTAAGCCTATAAAGCAACGCCACTTTCCGGTTTCTCCTGCAATTGAAAAATTGATATACGAAGAAGTCGATCGCATGTTAGACTTAGGAGTCATTGAAGAGTCTGATAGTGCGTGGTCGTCGCCAATAGTGCTAGTACGCAAGCCTGATAAAGTTCGTTTGTGCCTGGATAGCAGAAAGCTTAATATGGTCACCGTGAAGGATGCATACCCCTTACCAAATATAGATGGTATTTTGAGCCGTCTACCAAAAGCTGAATTTATATCTAGTTTAGATTTGAAGGATGCTTTTTGGCAGATACCCTTAGATCCCAAATCCAGAGACAAGACTGCGTTCACAGTTCCCGGTAGACCTTTATATCAGTTTAAAGTCATGCCATTCGGGCTGTGTAATGCACCGCAAACAATGTCACGACTCATGGACAAGGTGGTTCCTTGTCATCTACGGTCAGAAGTATTTGTCTACCTCGATGATTTATTGATCATATCCGATAGCTTTTGCAGACACTTAGAAGTTCTTCAGCAAGTCGCGCGCCATCTCAAGTCAGCAGGTTTAACCATTAACGTACAAAAAAGTAAGTTCTGTCTTAAAGAAGTCCGGTACGTAGGCCATATAGTTGGGAATGGGATAATTCGAACCGATCCGGAAAAAGTGTCCGCCATATCCGATTTTCCGACTCCGCGGTCGATTAAGCAAATCAGACGAATTCTTGGAATGTCCGGTTGGTACCGGAAGTTCATTCGAAACTATGCTTCGATTACCGCTCCAATTACAGATTTGTTAAAAAACAAAAAGAAATTTACTTGGACAGACGAAGCTGAAAATGCGTTTATTGAGTTGAAGTCGGTTTTAAGCAGCGCTCCTGTGCTGCATAGTCCAAATTTTTCAGAACCTTTTTATATACATTGTGATGCAAGTAGAACAGGCGTTGGCGGCGTTTTGGTTCAATGCAATATAGAGGGTGATGAATACCCAATTGCCTTCATGTCAAAAAAATTGAATCACGCTCAACGCAACTATTCTGTCACAGAGCAAGAATGTTTAGCCGCTGTGCTAAGTGTAAAAAAGTTTCGGCCTTATGTGGAAGGACATGAATTTACGATTATCACGGACCATGCATCACTTAAATGGTTAATGTCTCAGACTGATTTGAGCTCACGTTTAGCGCGTTGGGCCTTAAAACTGCAAGGTTATTGTTTTAATATACAACACAGGCGTGGTAGTCGAAATGTAGTTCCGGATGCACTCTCTAGAGTCAATACCGACGATCTGTCCGCATTAGAAAATGACAGTGGGGTTTTCGTTGATCTTAACTCAACAGCTTTCCATTCTAACGAATATACGGACCTAATTAATAAGATTAAAGATAACAATAATCAGTTTCCAGATATAAGGGTGGTTGACAACTTTTTGTACCGTAAAATGGAACACGCGACCGGAGAACAGTTACACGACGATCTAAGTTGGAAGTTATGGATACCGAAAAGTTTGGTGCAGGATGTGCTAGAAAAAGCTCATGATGATAAGTTATCGGCACACAATGGAATAAATAAGACCCTCGAAAGAATACGACGTTATTATTTTTGGCCAGGATTGGTTACCGACGTAAGATCTTATATAAATTCGTGTGAAGTCTGTAAAAGCACGAAACATCCAAATTATGTGATGCGCCCACCTATGGGTAAGACCATGATTACACACAGATTTTTTCAACGTCTATATGTTGACTTTTTGGGGCCTTATCCTCGCTCAAGATCTGGCAATATAGGCATTTTTATAGCCCTTGATCATTTCTCCAAGTTTCCTTTTCTTAAACCGGTAAAAAAATTTACTGCTGATGTAATAATTAAATATTTAGAAAACGATCTTTTCCATACCTTTGGTGTTCCCGAAAGTATAGTTTCTGATAACGGTTCTCAGTTTAAATCTAATAATTTTAACAGCCTTTTACAAAAATATGGTACAAGTCATATTTATACTGCATTCCATTCTCCTCAAGCCAACGCCTCAGAACGCGTCAACCGTTCCGTTATTGCGGCAATTAAAGCATACGTGAGACCGGATCAAAAAAACTGGGACGAGTTCTTAAGTAACATCTGCTGTGCCTTGCGCTCAGCAGCACATTCTTCAATTGGCACCTCGCCATATTTCATGGCTTTTGGGCAGCATATGGTAACGAACGGCTCTACCTATGCGTTGATGAGAAAATTGGAAATGCTAGAGGATCGAACAGTGAAATTTACCAGAGACGAAACAATGGAAATTATTCGAAATAAGGCTGAAAATACTATGAGAAAACAACAGGAGCGTAATGAAAAGGCATACAATTTAAGGTCAAGAATTGTATCTTACGATGAGGGCCAAGAAGTTTTTAGGCGCAACTTTAAGCAAAGTAATTTTGAGCAAGGCTATAATGCAAAATTAGGGAAAACATTTGTTAAGGCAAGGGTTCGGAAAAAATTGGGTAACTGCTATTACGAGCTGGAAGATCAACAAGGACAGTTAATAGGCACCTATCATGCCAAAGATATACGACAATAATTACTTTGGCTAATATCGCTCCAAGTTGTATCAGCTTTTGTCGAGTTTTCTCCCAAAGTCTGATTTTGGTTGGGGGGAAAATGTAGGGTACTTGGAGCTTGAAGATCTGATAAAAATATTTTATTTATTTTCTTAAACCTAAGTTAACTCTTTGATGCAAAGACTAAGCATTGCCATCTAGTTGTCAAGTTTATTATCTTCGCTATTAACCGCTGTATCGGAAATTCATATAAATTTTGCTATCTTTCTTCAAATTTTCTTTCCAATTACGGAAATTGCTTTACTCTTGGCAAATATGCAACTTTCCGATTAATAGCATGTGTAATGTTTCGATCTTTTCTATCCAGCAGCCGCCGAATAAAGTTATAATCTAGTGGAATTGGAAAAAAAATATTTAAATTTGTTAAAGGTCAAAGGTTTTTTAAATAGACATAGTGAACCTCTATACAACCCTAAACAAGTAAGTTTTGTTTTCTTGATATTAATAATATTCAAAAGAATAAACTTAAAATTATAAATAGTTTCGATAAATTTTTTTTTATTATAAAAGATTTTCTGTATATTTTATATTGTAGAGAAAATATACCTAACTGCCTCTCTGAAACTATTTTCACTGGATTGAGATCTTTCCCTAAAATTGATTCAATATTTTTACGCAATATAGAGAAAAATATTTTTTATGGCGTCAAAACCGAAAGGGGTAAATTTGAATAAATTCCTTAAATATTCATTTCAATTCTAATAACATTCTCTAAAATAGATTGACGCCTAATTAAAATCATTACAATGCCAATAAAGTTTTTATAATGTAAGAAACAAATGGCAAAGAAATGGCAAACCTAAAGAAAAACTGAGAAAGTTTGTCATTCTCTTCTCCATCATCATCATCGTGGCATAAGTTTGTGCTAGAGAAGTCCAACAAACAAAACATTGTAATATGGGCTCATCAAATTCTTCAAAATCTTCAATTGTCAGTCAACACCGAATCGCCGTGATCGCTCGGGTTTCGAAATAATTTTGTTAAGATGAGAAAAATAGTGCATTCGTGCGTAAACTAGTGCAAGACAAATTATTAGAATATTTCATTTTTACATTATCAATTGTAAACGGGCTAAAATAGTGGTAAATTAAGTTTAAAATAATAAGTAAAAGGTATAAAAAGTATATCAAACGAAAAACAAAGACAACGGTACAGGCGCAACAAAAAAAAAAATTGTTTTTGCTTATATAAAAACAATATAAAGTTTATAAAAAAAAAAAAAAAAAAAAACATGCAAAACCAGAAAAAAACACACACATAAGTATACATACATTAGAGTAAAGTATACCAAGCTCGACAACAGCTTAAACCCGTTGTAATAGCTAGTGCAACCACCAGCTAGTCTTGAGAGAAAAAAAAATGTAAAAAAAATTATGGTGAAATAAGCTTTGCGCATTTCAATAACAAAAGTTTCAAAGAAAAAAATAATAGTCATAAAAAGACGAAAAATGGGAAAAAATAGCTACAAAGTTTCGTAGTTATGTTTGTAAAATCAAAGAAAAAAAAATAGAAAAAATTTCAGTAAAACAAAACTATTATAAATTTAAAATATTTCTAATTAAGTGTTAAAGGTTAAAATTGAAAGTGAAATCTAAAGGTTAAAGGTAAAAGAATAAAATTTAATCACGGCCATTAGAATTTTAAAGAAGCCTGCTGTTAACATCGTGGCTAAGATAAATGTTAATATTGGCTTAATGTGCAGCGATAAATTTTAATTTTTAACTGAATCATGTTAATTAACATAAAACAACGCGGAGAAGAAAAAAAACCTTAGTATTGGTGCTTAGATTATAGCACCTTCTCTTTTAGATCATCGGCTCTCTCGCAACATAACGCTGAAAGTACTTTCATCGTGGGATCAGCGCAGCCAAAGTGAGTTAAAATAAAATCTACCGAGATATAAGAGTGAAAAAAACTTCTCTTTAAAATGTTCTATACAAGTATGAATTGCCATTATGTAGGTTATCTTTTCCTGTATTTCGCTCTTTTTGGTGTTAAACATATGCCCATGTAATACTAGAGTTGAATTTAAAAACTTTTATTTCAATTAAATATTTGTTTTTTTTCTATTCGCTATATAAGGCATATGTCAAGCTACAATTAATTAATGAAAGCGCGATTTGAAGTAAATGTATTCTTTAAATTGAAAAAAAAAAAAAAAATATTTAATTTTTGTCTGGCAACATGTTGCTCTTATGTTGACAGGTTAAGTGCGTGATTATTGTTCAATACCTTTACAAACTAGGCACATAAGGGAACAGCTGATATGTGATGCAAAGTTTATTGACCTATGTGTAAATTTAGTTGATTCAGGCATTTCGTATTATTATACAAATTTTTTTTGTTGTAACATAAAGCAGAATTAATACAAAATTTCGATACTTAAATAATTATAAATTCATAACTAATATGCTAGTTTTAGTATTGCGGCAAAAGTATTTCATTTGTAATAAGCAACAAGTTTTAAATGTATATGCTTTAGTTTACGTTCAGTTAAGATGCTGAAGATAATATATTGAATTAATGATTTATATTTTTTTTTTGTCTACGAACCAAACGAGCGTTATAATTATTTTTTTTCATTTTATCCATTAAAGCGCATTTATGCAAATAACTATAAATTTTATTATAAAAAAATAAAACTGTAATACAATGAATATCTAAATACTATCTTTTGATTTCTAGCGAAAAGTGATTGCGTTGTGATAATTTAGTAGGGATCTTAATAACTATTCGTGATTTGTTTATCTAGTTCGGTAACGAAATATTAAGATCATGGTTGGGAGGGCATTTGTTGCATACACATCTTTGTGCAGCCGTCAAACTTCCTAATAGGTTTTGGTGTCAGATATAAGCTACTTCCGGTTCAACATGTCCGTCCGTACAAACTTCATTTCCGTTCATTTATAGATTTGATTTCTCTTCTCTTGTGGTAAACTTAAAGTCAATTTCTACGCACGCAAGTTTTAAGATAATTTGTTTTTGTAGCAACGAAAATATTGAGTGATTGGGTGCAAGAACTCCATCCCTACAAGCCGACGATCCCTAGCCGGATATAACGCGTGCCTCCGCTTCCTCTCATTCAAACCAAACTCGATTTTTTTTAGAATTTTTTTGTGTGACCGTTGCATGCTACAAGACACATTATAAATAACATATTAACAAATATAATTTGATGCTTTATTGAAAGTGTTTGCTTTTTTAAATACTTGGTGTTAACTCTCATATCTTAATGAGCAAGCAACGTTAAGAGGCCCATTATAATCGATTATAGAGGAATAAGGTAATAAAATATGAAACTTCGGCTTAAGAGGAATTTAAGAGCAATCAAGAAACATTGGATTATGTTTTTCTGTTTAAGGGCAGATTCTCATGAAAATCGATCAAAAAAACTCAATAATTTTTCTTTTCATTTTTTCGATAGCTTGTCATGTGTAGGAAATGCTCCCAAAGCGGTTTGGCCGATAACGATTGCATAAAAAAGTTATCGCATTCGAAAACAACCCATATTTTCATTAACGTTCTCGAAACCAAATGTTTAAACTCGTTTTCTGAAAAATCATGTTTCTCAAACTGGTCTCTACGATATCTCAAGAACTACTCTATGGATTGAATTGGATTTTATTCATTTTAAGGTTGATAAAATGTATTGTATCCTGGAGCATTTTCAGGAGTGAAAAATGGGAAAAACTGTAATAAAAATTACATGTCCGCCATTTTTGTAATTTTCAACTATTTGTTAATTTTACAAGTTCAAGCTCCAGCAAATACAATATAATTTATAAAACTTTTTGGAATTTTTGTATATGATGAACATGCTGTGGGATGAAGACCGTTTGGGAAGCTTTTTTAACGTTACGTTTGACACTGCGTATTGGCACTGCACATTACACTTTTATGCACAATAAAAAATATCTTCCTGCGCTTTAAGAATCAATAAATGACTGTCCAAAAAATTTTGCAAGGTGGTCATTTACTTCTATGAAAAAATCAAGAACATCACCATGTTTTTGAACCTCTAGATGAGAACCTGCCCTAAAGATTGTAATAATTAATGTTTTTTTACAGCAAGATTTGGCATTGACAATTGAAAAGATGTATTGTTATTTTAACTAAATAAAAAATAGTAATTAAATCATGCCATCATTATTATTAAAATTTTGTCCAAACGGAATCGGTTTTGTTTTGAGTAAACAAAATTTGAAAAATTCGAGTTGAAAATAGTTTGGAATGTTTTGGAAGAACTAGCGGTTAACACATTAATTCATTAATTAAAGTTTCAACTAATGCAAATTTTTCTAAAGCTTCACTGTTTAACTTGCAAATTTTTTGCAAAAAAATCCAAATTTGTTTAGTTTCATCTTGATATTGGGCATTTAACGCTATGTAATAACTTAGACATGCAGAAACAGATTCAACAGGATTGAACGCAATTTTTGCATCCAACATATAAACAAATCCCTGAACGTGTTTATTTAGGTCTCCTACAAATGCAACTCTAGGTTGAGTTGCCACTTTCATTTCAGCTTTTTCCTGTAGCTGTTGCGCTGCAGCCTGTTCTTCTTCATTTATATCCTAAAATACAAACAATTCTTTTAATAACGAAGATTAGGAAAGTGAAAAGACTTACTTGATAAAACGCTATAAAATGTTTAGCCACTTCGGCACGGCTAAGTTTAATTTTTTGCCCGTGCTTAACCCTCAATATTGTCGGTGGAAAAAGATAGGGCAAAACAAGAAGGGCAACAAATCTTTCATCTGCCGAAACATATATAAAATTAATATTATAATTACATATATTGCTTAGAGTCAGGGATCGAAAAAAGCAGTTATTTCCGAAATATTCCTATTTAAAAACTCAAATGGAAATAGTTAGTCTATTCGATATTTGAATATAACAATGTGATGCTTGTTAGCTAAGGAATAATTTAATTAAAATTTTACTTTTATTTTTTTGATCAAAAATAAAAGTTAAAATTTGACTTTAATTTTTTTGATCAAAAATAAAAGTTTAAATTTGCTTTTATTTTTTCGATCAAAAGTAAAAGTCATATTTTAATTCTTATATCATCTGCTTGTAGCTACTGTCTCAGTCATTTGCGAAATGAATGAAAACAAAATGTGCAATGACAAGCAAATACACGATGTCATTTAAATAACGATGTGCAACGATATGAAGATCGATAGTAATGTTTTTTTCTCTTTGAAAAAATGTTAATAATAATTATTAAATTATATGTTAAATTATATGTTAAATTAAATTTTATATATAAATGTAATTAATTATGATTAATTAATAATCAAATTAAATTTTTATTGGTAAATATCAAAAATAAAAATTATTTCTTATTTCAATAGAACAGTCATTAGCAGCATATTGATATTTTTAATTTCGAAAAAATAAAAGTCAAATTTTAACTGCAATTTTTTATCGAAAAAATAAATGTCAAGTTTTAACAGTTATATTTGATCGAAAAAATAAAAGTCCAATTCTAACTTTTATTTTTAATCGAAAAAATAGCAGTAAAATTTTAACTAACATTTTGGACCGAAAAATATAAGTCAAATTTTAACTTATAATTTTGATCAAAAAATATAAGTCAAAATTTAACTTTTATTTTTAATCAAAAAAATATAAGTCAAATTTTAACTCTAATTTTTTATCGAAATAAAATCGGTCTAAAAATAACGATTATTTGTTGACTTTTTGAAAAAAAAACATATTTGTTACGATCCCTGCTTAGGATGGACAAAATATCTTAATTAAAATCTTAATTAATTAAATCAAAGAAAGCTATGAACAAAACATACTTGATGGTAATAGTTTCTTCAAATAGTTTCGAACAACAATGTCCTTTAAAGGTTTGGCCTTTACTAAGATTTTTTTGTAAATTCTTTCCCATGCATATTGAAACGGTATTGCGTCAGGATGTCTGAAGTGTAAATCTATTTCCGCCTAAAAATTAACAATTTAATTAGTTTATAGATTTTTTGTTTGGTTATGTTTAGATAAAGTTAAACAGCTTACAAGTTCATGTCCACGTGGTTGATGTAAAGCTGGAAACTGTTGAATATAAGCAAGTGTTGAGATTTTGCCTTCTAAAACTTTTTTTCGTAATTGGGTCGTTGATTTCCAAGCCTCGACAACATCATTCCAAGGTTCAACAAAATTTTGGAGAAAAATCAGTTTCGATAGCACTAAATCATCTTCCTTTGCTCTTTTTGATTCTAAGTCAACTCGTGGTGCCCTCTTTTTGCGTACTCTTCGCGTAATTTGATTCAATTTGGCCAGCTCTGTCCGATAGTTGTTGTACGCATCTCTAAGTTTCCCCTTCGCTTGATGCCTATTTTCTGAGGGCACATAATATGTCTCCGGAATTTCCTTTGGAAATTCTTCAACTATTGCATGAGATATGTTGATGAAATCTGTCTTACTCAAACTGAAATTGTTAAAAGCTATTATATATTGCTCAATGGAATAGGTGTTAATACTTACATCCGATCCTTATGGTCTTGAAGAATATAGTTGATGATTGTTTTTGCAATGTAAATTCTCTTTGTGTTGCTAAGTGGAATATGTGAATTTTCTTTGTAAAATTTACAAATAGATGCAAAATACACATCAGGAATGCATTCTAAATCCTTAAATAATTAATGTTAATTACTAAATGTATATTAATTGATATAAAAGTAACATACCTCCTTTGTTTTAATTAATACAGGAGTCGGGCGCTCAACTGCAACGGATCGTGGAGCAGATAATGTTAAGGGATGGTTTTCCAAAATTTTAACACTTGACTGTTTCTCTGAAGGGAAAAATTCTGAACTTGATGTACATTCTTCTTCTTCTTTTAAAAACTCTTCAAAATAGCAGTCTTCTGACGTATCCCCTTGTCCGTTAACTTCATCACATACCTTACATATAAACAATTTGAAACTGTAGCATACATTTTGTTTGAATAAAGGGTTAAGAGGTTAAAGTGAAAGCTCCAACTAACTTAAATTTTAAAATAATTTGTTTTCAAAATAAATAGCTGTGTCGCTTTTGCTTCAATAAGGCTTTTCATTTAAACTCTTAAAACTCTGAAAATATGTCAACATAAAAGCCAACGATTTCAGCAAATTACTTAAAATCAAGGCTACACAATATTTATAAATATGCACAGTAAAATATAAAACACTATAAGCAAAAAAACGACTACAAGGTTTCGATACTATGCAGGGCCGTAGGGAAGGGGGTTTCGGGATTCAAACCTCCCCCAGAGGGTCGAAATTGTAATGAAAATTAACCCTGGAAAACCAATCATATTTCTATTACGTTATAACCAGCGCTAGGATTTCGATGACATGTCATTTTTTTCCGGTTTAAAGACATTTCCTGCTTATTTAAAACGTCCATTTATGTTTCCTAAATTCCAAATATGAATAGTTTTTAGGACATTTTTTCGTTATTTTTCATCGTTGTTAGTTTTCAGATCATTTTTACTAGATTAAGGGCATTTTTTGGTCATTTTTAGAGATTTTTAAGTTATTTTATTGTCATTTTTAGACATTTTTAATATCAAGAGCAGTTTTTAGGTAATTTTAGTGTAATTTTAAAATAATTTTTTTCGTACTTAAAAAAACACTAGAGTCCCTTCAATCAAAAACATTACCTCTTCACAAAGGAGTAGCTTTGTTTATAGACTTCGATGAAAAAAAACCTCTGTGCGTGGTAAAACTGGCGAAAGGGTAAGCAGAAAACTGAAACAAGTGGAAGATAGAAACTCAGTATATGCTAGTATAAAATAAATTTTAGTTTAGTAATGTTTTATTTTTATGGCTAAGTTATGGGTTTATTTTTTATGCAATTGTTTGCGTTTTTAGGTAGCTTTTAGGTCATTTTCTGCTGTTTTTAGGTCATTTTGGTCATTTTTTAAGGTAATTTTTTTTGGAAATTTTTTAGGTCATCAAAATCCGAGCCCTGGTTGTAACCAATGTTAGTCGGTTCAACTTAACACGTGGAGGAGCTGGTGGTACATAAAATACATTAAAAGCTATTGAAAATAGAAAAAACTATGTATATTTTACTAGAAATCAAAAAGCATTAATATTGGTCTTTGTTTTTTTTTTACTTATTTTCATAAGCAACTTATTTCATCATTTCGAAAAAATAGAGCAGTGTAAGGGCCAGTTTTTCAGTACGAGTTTAAACTTTAGTTAAATTGAACAAAGCTTAACTCACCAAACTTGGACGTTTTCAACTCGGTTTAACTAGATATTTTGGCATTCATTGAAGATAAATCAACATAAATTATCATATGATGTATTTCTTTTTTACCTAAACCGAGTTTAAACGTCCAGTTTTGGTGAATTAACCTCAGTTTAATTTGACTAGAGTGTAAGCTCGCACTGAAAAATTGGCCCTTAGTCGAAACTACTAGCATTGGTTATCCAGGTTTAAGTAGTTTTATAAAATTTTAGGTTTGAAGATTTATGAAGTTTGTGTAAAAGTTTTTCAGTCTTTAAAAAATTATTTACGTTAGAAGTATGAGCAATTTCTTAAAACATTCCTTCGTAATTCAATGTTGAAAGAATTTGCAAAAAAATAAGAATACTAAATTTAAATCTCAAGCAAAAAATAACTTTTAAAATATAAAACAATGTATACAAAGATAACTACAAATATTTATTAATACATATAAAACTGTAACTAAAAATAAATATACCTACATTAAGAAGCCTTGAAAAAAATGCCATTTGTACCCCCTAAAATTAACTTTTGTCTATTTGATAACGATTCCCAAAATATTTTGGCTGTTACGTTAACAGCTAGTCAGCTAAATCATTTTGCAAAAACCTTAAAAAATCATATTTTTCGTAAATATATTGGCGGGTGTATTAGTTGTAATAAAATAAACTGTCAATAACTTTAGACCGGAAATTTTTCATTTGCAATAGGCCAAATGGCTGTAAAAAGGCAATTAATGTCGGCACAACAAAATTCGAACACTTCAACTTTAAAAATAAGTTGAAAAAAATTGCGATGACCTTGAGAAGTCAAATCAGGTGCGATAGACTCTCAACATGTCCTTCTTTAAGAATTTCTATAAAGTTTAGGTGTGCTTGTTTATTTATGGTTTTGGCACACTGTGTTATAATTTAAGAATAATAATATTAGTTATCAAATTATTAACTCGAGTTTTTTTTTTGTGCGCGAGTATATATATAATATATAAAAACTTAGCTTAAAAATTAAATTGTATTTATTTTTTTTATTTTATTTAATGTATACCTAAATTTTTTTTATTTTGAAAAGAACCATTTTCATCAAAAACCTCCCATAGGTAAATCCTGGCTACGACCCTGATACTATGTAAGCTTAGTATAATATTGCATATTAAAATTTTACCGTTTTTTGAGAAATGTCTTCTTTAAAAAGCACTTTAAATAGTGGCGATGTTTTATACTGATGAACATAAGTTTCAAAAATGTTCTCCTCTAATTCAGTCAAATATTTATATATGCAGCACTTCAAATGTAATTCTCAGCAACCACAATTTTTTATTACAATAGTATTGAGGTCTACTATGTAAAGCAAGATATAACATATTTAAGAAAACTTGTTAATGTTAAAACAAAAATAATAATAGGGGTATTCTCTATGTCTAGAATATGCCCGTTGCACGATGCAAGAATAGGAAATATACAATCCGTGCACCGCCGCAACAACAAAATACAAGTAAATAAGACCGTACAATATTTCCTATGCATGCTACACTGAAACCCATGTATATGGAGATGCTATGAAGCATAGTGTATGAAATGAAACCCTGTGTTTGTAATGAGGGAGAAGAGAATTAGAGAGCTGCTAAACAAAAGGTGGAATGAGCGTCAAGTGCAGCTCATTGTAGAAATCTTTGAACTGTTGATTTTACTATGCTATGCTTGTTCAATTGGGCGCTCTCGATCCATTGGATATTTTAGTATAGGATTGTTGCAATCCGTGCTCTCATGAAATTATGCTAGACATAGAGAATACCCCTAATGTATTTTAAAACTTTATAGGAAATATTTTTAGGTGCATAATTTTTTTTTTATTAATTTTATGGAATAAAATAAAAAATATATACAGATTTTATTAAGGAATATGTCTTACTTTCTTTTTATATATGACATGGCTGAGCCTGAAGGCATGGTGTCTATCAACAATCTGAGTATGGAATCATCGATTTTCTGCCATTCCTCTTAAATAACTGCTTTCAGATGCTTCACCAACTCGAACTGGCGCGCGTTTTTAGCAAATTGTGCAGCACAAATGCGCCACAGGTTTCCGTAGGATTCAAGTTTGGACTAACAGCAGGTCACTCTAGCACGGGTATATTTCGGGATTGTAGAAAGTCCTTTTTAGTTCGAGCAGAGTGTATTGGTGCGTTTTCCTGCTGAAAATTCCAGTTATCCCCGTATAGATAGCCTGCGAACTCAATAAGCACATTATCTAATAACTCAATATACATTTGTGCATTTGATTTACACCAAATAAAACACAGCGGAGACTTTCCAAAGTATCCGAAAGCGGCCCAAATCATCAATGGACGCCCCATGGTTACGCACATACCTACATTGTCGTTGCAAATTGCGGCAGTACTTTTGGCAACCATGCAGGTCGGTCGTCCAGGCAAATGCTAGACTAGCCGCAATATGTCATGGTAGAAGCCTGGATGGAGAGGAGCGCGATTCATAGCTGACGTTGTCGTTTTCGTTCAAAATTTGTTGGGTTCTCCTTCTGGTAACCTTAAGATCAAAATGCGCTGCAATTTTACCAAAACTTATTCCTCTTTCTACAGTAAGACGTCGAATTTGTCTTTCTTACCGTTGATCAATCGCCGAATTCCCTCCAAAACGCTTGTTGACTGCATAGTTGTCAGGGTCTTTTGAAAAACTTGTTCTCCAACCTAGTAGCTATACCACTCTCCTACCGACTTTACTTAAGCCTTTTATACTTCCACGATCGTCTTCAAGTAAAGTGGTTCCACGTGACATTTTTATCTGAAAAATAAAACAATACCTAAAATGTGCTCAGTTTTTTTTTCAAAAAAATTAAACTTACCGTTTATTGTTTTTCTTACTAAGGCCATCAACAAAAATTCGTAATTTTTACATTATGTCAGTCAAAACAAAAATAAAAAATTTTCCAAACATAAATATTTGCTATTGCACACACGAGATTTCACACTTTTTTTAATTAACGGTACTACGGATACGACGACAACATTAGAAAATATGTTAGCAAAAATTGTATTGTTGTAATACAGGGAAAACATAGAAAAAATATATATGCACATCTATAAAAAAAAATAAACTGGCCATTTCAGCCCTTGGAAGGACTTTGACCTAGCTTCTATTGATCAATTGTTTTTTGCGTGTTATTAAATGTTTGTTCACAAATGCCCGAGAACTGGACCTACGTGTTTTATGCCGACTCCGAACGGCTTATGTTCTCAAGAAGCTTTTTACATGGCAATTTTTACTCTCTGAGGTTTGCCATTGTCTGCAGAGAGGTGACGACCTTATCTACTACTGTTTTATTTGCTCAGCTATCACAGCGCAACAAAAAAAAACAGATGATCCTCGAGCAAGGCGAAAAGTGAGATACATATAAATGCAGCGCTCCGCTCCATAACAAAATAAATGAGGAAATTTATTTATTTCATTTGACATGTATTGTTTTATGCTGCCTTTATTATCAATTTATACTTGCAGGAAGCATCTTAAAATATTTTTGTATTTTGTATATTAGAATTGGTTACTATCCCGAGAAAAAATTTCATATTTTGTGTCAATAAAGTATCTGATATATGTCCGGTGCCCGTGTCGGTAAATGTCCAACCTCTTGTACGAACGAAGACCGATTCGGGCACTCGTCAGTTTATTGTGTCCGAATATAGTCGCTCGCTTTTGAACACTTTATTGACATAATACAGACTTACTACGGTACTATTTCAGGTACCTTTCAAGGTACTTGTTGGGCATGTTTCGGGTACATTATTACTAAGACTCAGGCCAGTTTCGATACATATCAGCTACTTTATTGACACAATATATACATTTTTTTCTCGGGTCCTATTCGCTGAAGCTCGTTTGCATTCGGTTTAATATCAATGTGCAATTATTTTTTTTCATAAACTTCGCCGTTTTTCGTTACTACTCGTAACTTTTAAAAATAAAATTGAGTCCGATACTCTGGACTTTTGTGCCTGAGTAGTTTGGTACGGACACAAATTGTTTCTCCGGTATTTTTGCTGTTTTTACAAAAACCAGTTTTTTAAGAATAAAACAAACAAAAAATACAAAAATAAAGGAAAATATCAATAAACGTTACATTTTTATTAGTCGGCACAAAAGAAAAAATTTTAAAAACTAGCTGGAACCCTACGCGTTGCTGCCACGCCCCCATTGCTAAACTTCCATAAAATGTTATGTGTAAATTGAGTTCGAATACTGAGTTCCGAGGCTGTGCGACCTATAAATCCAAAGCAATTCGATATCGCAAATTTGGGCTGTATGGAAGGTGTCACTTACCATTTTACAACGCCGATTAAATTTGATCAGTGAAACGGCACATATAAATTGCGGTCGAATACCGAAATCCGAGGCTGTACGATCCATACTTTCAAAGCTATTCGATATCGCAAAATTTGGGTTGAATGAGGAGGTGCCACGCCCCTTTGTTTAACGCCCATAAAATTTGAATAGTGAAACGTCATGTATAAATCGTGGTAGAATAATGAATTCTTAGGCTATGTGGCCTATAACTTCAAAGCTATTCGATATCGCAAATCGCATATTTGGGTTGTATGGGAGGTGCCACGCCCCCTGAATGGCGTGTGTAAATTGTGGTAGAATACCGAATTCCGTGGCTGTGCGAGCTATAACCGAAAAGCTATTCGATATCGCAAATTATGGGAGGTTGCCACGCCCCTTCTACTACCATAAAATGTTATAAGTAAAACGACATGTGTAAATTGTGCTCGAATACCTAGGCTGTGGAGGTCTATAACTCCAAAGCTATTCGATATCGCAAATTTTGGTTGCATGTGAGGAGCCATGCTCCTTGTCCAACGCCAATAAAATGTTATCAGTAAAACAGCACGTGTAAATTGTTGTCGAATACTGAATTCCGGGGCTGTGTGAATTATAACGCAAAAACTATTCAATTTATTAAATGTGGGTTGTAAGGGAGGTGCCACGCTCCCTTTCCCAACGCCCATAAAATTTTATCAGTAAAACGGCACGTGTAAATTGTGGTCGAATACTGAATTCCATGGCTGTGCGAACTATAACTCAAAAGCTATTCGATATCTCAAATTTGGGTTAAATGGGAGGTGCCACGCCCCCTTGTCCAACAGCATACAATGTTATCAGTTAAACTTCATGTGTAAATTGAGTTTAAATACTAAATTCCGAGACTGTGCGGTCTATAACTAATAATCTATTCAATATCGCAAATTTGAGTTGAATGAGAGTGCCACGCCCCCTTGTCCAACGCCCATTTTTTCTTTCTGTAAAAAACTTTTGCAGACTATTACAAATATTTTAAAAAAGTTAGCCAAATCGGCGCAGGCGTTCTGCGATTTTAGATATATATCAAAAAGTGGGTGTAAAAGTGGGAGTGATCAATTAATTTTCAGTAAAAACTTAAAATGGATTACTACGAACATTTAAAAAATAAATAAGACAAACCGGTGTAGCCGTTTTCTGATTTTAGATAAATAAAAAAATGGGCGTGGTCAATTTTTCTTTCAGTAAAAACCTAAGTTGGACTATTACGAACATTTAAAAAAAATATCCAAATCGGTCCAGCCGTTCTCAACTGATACAATTACCAACGAACGACATTTGATTTTTATTTATATAGATAGATATGGTTCATTCCATACAAAATTTGCCAACATTTTTTCCCCCATAAAAATTTATGGTTCATTAGTAAAAAATATTTGATACGCATTTTTTTATTTCAATATAAGACAAGGACTTTTCGAACATTTTTTTTTTATTTTATGTTTTTAAATAAAGGACCGGTATTCAATCGTTTATACTGCAATAACTGATGAAGATAGACAAATTTGTCCCAACCAAGACATGTGCGCCTTTTTGTTAGTTCTCGATTGCTGTTTACTAAAACTTAATCATATTATTTTTTGATTGCAAAATATAGAGATTTGCAACAAATAGATTTTTTTTTTTTAATTTGGACCTCATTTTTTTTTAAATCAACACCAAAACATTATTTTTCATGCTCGTAGAATTTACGATTGGACACTTGGATACTGTAAAAATAAACATGAATACGGTGTATACAAAAAAAATTTAACATTTATATAATAATACCTTAAACTGTTCTGTATTTCATTTTTTTATATTTTTTGTTCTTTAAATCAGAGATCGTGCTTAGTGTGCATCTTTATATATATAAAACAAATTCGGGTTTGTTACACCATTTATAACTCAAGAACGGCTGGACTGATTTTAGTGATCTTTTATTTGTTGGATTTGTGTTCATCCCGAATAGCAGAATAACTTTTAAAATATCGGAAAAACTCAGGGGGCGTGGCATCTCCCATACAAATCAAAGCTTCTATATCGAATAGCTTTGGAATTATAAGTTGCACAGCAACGGAATTCGGTATTCGACCTTAATTTTCACTTGCCGTTCTACTGGTAAAATTGTATTGTCATTGGACGTAGGGCGTGGCACTTTTTCAGCAGCCCAAATTTTCAGTATAACTTTCAAGCTATAAGTCACACAATGAAACTCGGTTAGAGCGTACTATTTAGTCGTGTCTTTCGACTGGCAAAATTGAGAAGTATAGGCAAAATGGGTTTGGCACCGCCCATACAATTCAACTCATGATATCGACTAGCTTTGGAACTAATTGCCGTATAATAATGAAATTCAGTATGGTGTTGCCACTTGGTGATATCCTTCTACTAGAAACTGGGATGGGCTTTGGAAAAGGGGGTGTGGCTCCGCCCATACACTTTAAATTTTTGATATCAGATAGCTTTGGAACTAAATGTCGTATAACAACGAAATTCAGTTTGGAATTACTAGTAAGTGATATCCTTCTACTAGAAAACTGAGACGGTCATTGAACAAGGCTCCATACAAGCCAATTTTTTGATATCGAATAGCTTTGGAAATAAATATCAGATAACAATGAAATTCAGTATGGAGTTACTTATTGGTCACGCATTTCTACTGGAAAACTGGCACGGGCATTGGAAATTTGGCGTGGCTTCGCCCACACAAGCTAAATTCAATTCAATATACTTTACTGCAAAAACTAACTTTTTTCTGGCAATTAATAATCAAAATCAAATCCTCTAAACGAATAAAAATTTCTTCATTTTTAATTTTAAAACCGTAACTTTTGAAACTGAAAAAGATTTTTATCTTCATTACTTTTTGGTAAAGTTAGTTTTATTGCAATTAATTTTTATGATCTATTGAATAATTACATGAATTAAGATTGTGAGCTTTAGATCAAGTGAGTTTTCAAGAAGGCAACAACAACAACAACAACTCTGTATAGAGTCAATCACTTAGCTGACTAGACAGTCTGTTTCGGAAATCGCTACATATTCCTCATCAGTAGTCTTTGAGTGATTAAGCTGTGATCAACTCACTGTTTAAACTAGCATATGAATGTACAGATCCTCTAATTCATTCTTATGAATTGTATGGCTGCTAATCATATGACACTTCAAAGCAGGAGGCCATTTTAGATCACCGCCATCAACTCTATCAAGGGTTGCCATCTGTTCTAGTTGCTTCTTCATTTATTTCAATATTCATTGGTGTTCGATTGTTTGTCGAAATGCACCATAGAAATGAAACGAGTAGAAATGAAACGAGTGAAACCATAGAAATGAAAGTGATTGACTCTATACAGAGTTGTTGTTGTTGTTGTTGTCTTCTTGAAAACTCAATTGATCTAAAGCTCACAATCTTAATTCATGTAGTTAGTTTTATTGCATTTTCACTAAAATAAAAAAAATTAAATATTAAAAAAAAAATTTTAAAATAGCATTTGTTCCGCTAATTGTTGGAATCAATCCCACTACCTCATGGCTTCAAAACTGATGGTTGAGCCGACTGAGCTATCGAAAGTACATTTATTCAAGTTGAAATGTACTAAAATAATTTCCTAATAGAATTTGCTATAAAATTAAATGACAACAGTGAATTGACAATGACAGCAGTGTACTATATTTTACTTAGACACAAAACAGTCGTGTTTGTCATATGCATATATTGTATATATGGAAATCAACCAACTAGCATACTTTTTTTAGCGAAAAGCTTCGCTTATTTAATTTTAAAAAAATTCTGTAATTTTGACACCAAAAAAATTCACATATCTTCAAGATTGCACTTTTTAGTACAACGTCTTTTTCTAAAACCCATTTTGCATACTTCTATACGCTTTACGTCAAAAGCTTATTTTTTTCTGGCTAAAAATCGTTATCTTCTGAACGAATAAAACCTAAACATCAAAATTTTACGTTTTCCCCCGAGTAAGACCGGGTATATCAGCTAGTTTTTTTATAAAATTTGTTTTCTTTTATGAAAACACTCTGGACGCAACAAAAAATTGTAAAAACTGTGTCATAAAATTTGTTATTAAATTTAAAATTTCCGATACTTGATTATGAAATCAAACAATCAGTTCTTGAGTTGTGATCTAAAATGTACGTGAACCTTTTCGAAAATTGAGATTTAAAAAAGTGTATACACAGAATCATACTTGATTTTAATTACAAATTCTAGTTGTTTGATAGTTTAAAATCGTTTATTGAGCTTAAGGTCAAAGTAAGAACAATTAATTGTACTAACGAATCTTTCCAAAGAAACAACAACAACAAATAGGGTATACACTTCACTTCGTAATTTTCTGAAATCTCAAATTTACGACGACTTGAAGTGAGCGACTGCTTTTCAATTTTTTTCCGAAATATTTGTCAAACTGACAACGCTCAAACTGTTAATTTATTGAAACCTTTGACATTATACCTATATGACATTTTATTGTAGAAGACCGTTCAGGATGTTGTTTTTTTCATGAAACACAGTTGCTTGTGTGCGCACTGAACACATTTTTTCTTCGCAAAGTTCCGACGATTATTTTTCCTCAACTCAATAGATTATTAAATTTAAGCAATCTTCGGAAAACCAGAACAACAACAATTGCACCGAAATTTTCGTAAAATTCCGATTTCGGAAAATTACGAAGTGAAGTGTATACCCTAAAAGTTTTTTCGATATGAAAAGGAAAAAATCACTAACTGATTTTATTGCAATTTCGGCCGTGCTAAAGGCTTCATCAGAAATCTTTGTGATACCCGTGCAAGGTAGTAGTAAGGGACTTTTGCAATAAGAAGACTTGTAACACTTCAGAATTTTGACTCTAAGTGTGGCTGTGGAACACATTTGGGTTGGTGTCTCAAGTGTTCTTAGAAATTACTCATATTAAGTCAAAACTATTGAACAATTTATATTTAAATATCGATAGAGTTTTCACATAACCAAAAATATCAAAAATTACCTGCATTCATAAAATTGTCTCATTATCAGAGATTGCGTTAAGTATCGGGTATATGTTATAAAATTTGTATCCAATATTTTTAAGTTTTCAGAACATCTTTTTTTTACTCCTCGTCTCATAGTGAAGCATTTGAACAAATCCTGTCGCCACTGTTGTCGCTCGTTCGTAACATACCGGTGCATCCATACAACACCTTAGCATCCTTTGGCATATCCTGGCATGTTCGACCGCTTTGTTTCAAACTTTGGCCCAATTTACTTTGTATTACAACAACTTTTCGCTGCATTTCACCAACATCCAACTTACACCCACCAAGGACATAGTCATCAATTTGTGAGAAACTGCTGTAGCGTCTGCAGTGTTTTTTTTTTAGTAACATCTTGCATTACCTTTCGTTAAAACCACAAACTAAGCTAAACTTTTAAGTGTTCGACCAGTGATTAATGACCTAGCAGGAAGTGATGGTGGATAGATGTAAATTTTCACTCGATGCACCTGACTAAAGTTTTTGCAACACCAAACTAAAAACGTTTTGGCACAAAAACTTATCCTTTGCGGTACTGAGTTTACGAAAAAAAATTACCGATTAAAAAAATTTACAATATGTTTTTACACGCTATTTAACAAATAATTTGATACAGCTCGTAACGTACAAATCTTAGGTTTATTTCGTTTTTTTAACAAAGTTGTAAAAAAAGCTTTTTTTAATAAAGCATGTTTAATAGACTATTCAGAATTCAATAATATTGAATTAATGTTGAATATTATTAGTGAAATGACATGAAAATGCAATTACTGTAGGAGTAAGTATGAGCACATTTAATTTTTTTTCGCTTAATTTAAAGGAAATCACTAAGTAAAAATCCATGCCAATAGCCGCTTCTTAGACGATTTTAAACCGACCTGAGTTGTTGCGCTGCTGGCTTGTTGCTCTGTTTGCCGAGTTGCTTTTCATTTTTCCCTTGCGATGCAGATACCTAAACCGATTGAATAACCATCCAGTAGGATTCGGCTTACCAGAAACCTTGCGAGCCATATAATAAAAGTTTTTGTTTTCGGTTGGGAAAACTTTGCAAATTTCCTCTGCTATCTTTCCTATGTCAGAAGGTTGCGGAAGTTTTAAGATATCACGTTCGTATTGCCGCTCAACAATGCACTCAAGTAGAATTTTTCGATGCTTATGTTCAAGTTTATTCGTAGCTGCATAGTAATTTAACAGCTTTCTGCCAGCAGCTGTTGACTGTAGGATATCAATAACATGCTGCAAAATAAAATATATAGAAATAGAAATAGTTTTGCGGTTTTGTTACGGGAAAGCATCATGGTTGCTATACTAGCTGAGAGGTGTAAGAGGATAGAGTTCATTTCTGATTTACTTTGGGTGTAGGTCAAAAATCGGGTAAAAAGTTTATAAAATACTAAAACGAATAGAAAATGTTGGTATGCTCTTTTCTGTCTTCCACAAATATGAGTGAAGAATCATAAAATCCTATTGTCTTGTTTCTAAATGACTTGTCTGGGGAGGTTTGTGTCTGTATACCAGGCAGAAATGTTTGGCGTAGTGCATGCGCTGGACCACCTGATAGATGGCCGGATCAGTGGCAAGAAAATTGTCATCGCTCTCGACAATCAGTCTGTGATTAGGTGTATGCAACGGACAGACATCACTTCCAGGTTGGCCATAGAATGTCTTACAAAACTCAATAGGTGCGCCCAGACAAATGAGCTTACACTTATGTGGGTGAGAGGACACTCTGGTATAGAACAGAATGAAGAAGCTGATTCTTTAGCAAGAACAGGATCAGCAGAAGAATTCTGTGGACCAGAACCACGTATCGCCTTAGGCGACAATATGGTGGCAGGCCTTATTAAACAATGGACGGACTCGGAACACATTAAAAGGTGGGAAGAAGCTGTTAATTGCAGGCAATCAAAGGCGGCAGTGAAGTGGTCTCGTAGTGAGGCAGCAAAAGTTATCCGATACAATCGAAGGACTTTAAGCTGGCTTACTGCACTGGTCACAGGACACGGTCCCTTCATGTACCATCTCGGGAAGATGACTCTGACCGAGGACGATGCGTGTAGGTTATGCCTAGAGGAGCCGGAAACAGCAGCACACATTCTGTGCCAGTGTCCGGCGCTGGCAAGCATAAGATTGACCACTCTGGGACGCCCATTTATTGGCGAAGCCGAGATTGGTCAACTAACCTATAAGGATATGCTTGAGGTGACAAAGGATGCTTACACGAGGAGCATGCTCACGTACGAGTACTCCGAGCAGTAGTACCCTTTGTCCAATAGGGGACGAAAAGGGACCCACTGTGGTCTGCTTCGGCAAATCCCCAACTTATTATATATTCTAAATGACTTGACAATAGCTCTACCTATCGGATTTTTACATATCTATGAACGAACCATCGTCTCGTCAAAACTCATATATTATGCAAGCATGACCTTAATCTGTGAAGTAGTTCAGAAGTTATGCCATAGCAGACGCACCAACGATTTCATCTATAATAAGGCAGTTCATTCTCTAATTTGCACTCGATTGCAAAATCATGCAATTGCAAACAGCTTTCTTTTTGGGTTACTCTGCGACACTTGTTGCAAGACTAAATACAGCGAATTTCTAAAAGAAAAAAACATAGTTTGTGAGCTATTCATTATTTTGTATTTTACTTAAATCTGCAATATTATGCCAAAAAAGTAAGAAAAAACAATGACAGACCCTTTAATAAAAGAAGCTGTTGAAGAGCACTCCATCGCAATTAACAAAATTTATTTCTTTGCAAATTTTTGACACTTTTGTCTTCAGCTGAAATCAGTTTATCAGCTTGCAATCCAGTGTTGCATATGTGTAGCATTTATAAGCTACATTTTTTCAATCATGCACTTTTGCAAGAGCATAGCAGATGCAAATCTGTGTATTTTGTTATTGTAGTACAAATATGTATATGCAAAGCACTCATGCAAAAGCACGCATGCAAGACTATTTTCACTAGATCGTGAACTTCACTTATTTAACCCTCCGTTTGGCACATGGGTCAGGCCAGAACTTTTTCGATTTCAACTTAAGTATATTTTTAATTAAGCCAGCGACTTGAAATTTCATGTAGCTTACCATAATTTCATTGGATGTCGTTTTGTTTAACAATCAGTATAAAAAAACCAAGACAAGGATAATTATAAGGATTTTATGGTGTACTCATCGTATTCGTACCACATGGGTCTGGGTAGACCCACATATATTTTGTATGAAAAAAAATGCAATTCAAATAAGTTGTTTTGCTTTTGATCTTACTTTTCCATTCATACTGCTATTTCTTCTCCTTGAATTTGTATATTTATGTGTATTCTTACTAGTATAAGGATTGTTTCCATACTCATTTCAAGTAACTTGAAGTTATTTGAATGCGTTTCTCTACATATTTTTCAAGCTCGAGAGACAAGAAGAGCAAACAAAAAGTCACTCCCTATTCTATTAAAATTACTAGAAAAAACTTTTCTTCTTTTCATGGACAAGCTAGTTGACAAGTAAGTTGGCCGGCCTTTGAATTCTTTTTTGGAAGACAAATAAATGTATTTATTCAAGTTTGATTAAAATTATATTTACTGTTAGTTTTCATTTAGACTTGACTTCAGATCATTTGACTCGTTTTCGATTCTTTGTTTTACTTCAGATTGCGCCAGAAGTAGTGACTGGCATTAGCGGTGCTAGTACATTCCGAAAGAAGAAAAGTGGCAAAATTTGTGCACAACGAAATGATAAAATACGCCGAAAAACTCGTTTCTTTTGTTCAAAATGTTCAAACGCAGTATGCTAACAACACTCAAAAGTTGATTATATTTGCTTTTTTTTTTTTGTAATAATTAGTGAAAATGTATTTAGTATATTTCATCAGAAAAATAGCTGAATGAACGTCCACAAGAGCATTCTTAAAAATAAAACATACAATATAAAATATATATCTACATTATATATAAATAAGTCTCAATTCATCACCAAAAATTAAATATTTAGATGTTAATGCTTGAAAATGTATGTGGGTCTGGCTAGACCCATGAGGTCTGCCAAACTGAGGGTTAAAAAAATGAAAAAATGGAATATTCTCGCTCTATGTACCTATATTATAGGAGAACACATCTTTCATTATGAGTTATCCCAGCAGGAATTGGATCGATACATCTTCGAAGACGTCTTCGAGACATGTCAGTTTCACACAAGACGGATCGATCCATTTCCATGGCAGTTTTCGAATATATTTCCAAACACAATTCCACTTGGGCTTCCAAGACATGTTTTTTAAACGTCAACGATGGTGTCAAGACATATCTTGCAAAGCGGATGCATACACCCAAAATGTTGTAACAAAAAAAAATGTAACATTAAAAAAATTTGTGTGCCTATTTAAAAAAATCTTTTATTTTTGACTCAAAAAAGATAGCTTTTTTAATGCAACAAGATAGGTGTTGTTAAATACAAAAAGAGGGAAAGAGCAAGCATTGTCAAACAAAGAAAAACCGTTCTTATTAAAGACAGTTTTGTAAATAGTAAAACAAAACATAAATATTTTTTTGACAATAGGGAGAAAAATCACAATTAAAAATGTAGTAATACAATGTTTGACAACATTGTTTTTATATGAAAGAAAGCATCTTTCATTAATACAAAATAAATATACAAAAAATTTAACGGGAAGCACATCTTTATAATAACAAGCATGTTGTAACTCAGAGAAATGGCAAATCCTTATAATAAAGACTTTTTTTTTATTAACAAGAGTCAGGTAATATTAACGAAAATTTTTAAAAAAAATTTAACAATGCAACTCTTTTTAATATTACAACAATATTTTTTTGGTTGTATAAACAAAACCATGCGCTCTCAGTGCTAGATATTTACATTTTTACACTCAGAAAGCGTAAGAAAGAGAGAGGTTGCACGTCATAAAAAAAAACTGAGCACTCATTCAAAATACGTTTATAAATTTTTCTTTTATTGTTAATTTGCTTTCGAATTTAAGAAATTTCCATCTTTATGATTTTTTTTACAATTTTACAAAAATTATACAAAGCTCAACACAGAGCAACCATACATAAATTATGGCACAAAAATCAAATAACCCTGCAAACCAAAGTTTCCGAATTTGTCTGAATTCCGATTAGTTCGTAACTATTTCGAGAATTCATAACGAATTCGTAACTATTTCGCAACACTAATTTCGGAACATTTCCGAATAATTCGAAAGAGTTCTGAAATAAAATTTTCAAATTTAAATTGTGAGGTGTTTAAAATATTTCGAGTTGAAAAAAATTGGTAGGCCATGAGCCTAGCGGCATTTTAAATAATTTTCCATTTGTAAAATAATTTAATTTTAAACAACTTTTTCTTTAAAACAGATGATACAAGATATGGTTCTTATTTTAATTTTTACAGACGCAAATACAAATGATATGTCAGGTTCACATTTACAGTCGGATGGTTCCTATCTTATTCCATCAAATGTTACGTGTGATACGGAGATGTATCTAGTTGATCACTTATCAAGTTGTGGACTCATACAGATAAATCATTGTTTGAATTTAATGAATAGATTATTAGATTTAGTTTTTATTTCTAACAATATGAATTATAATGTGACAGAATCTTCATTTCCAATATCGACAGCGAGTTTCCATCATATTCCTTTAAATATTAAAGTTGCTTTTTATAAATATCTCAACTTAGTTGATAACAATGTAAATATTGTTAATTTAAACTACAAAGCATGTAATTTCGAAATCTTGAATTTGATTTTTAGTAGTATTGACTGGAATGATGAGTTTAAAAATTTTAATACCATGTCATGATTTAATATCTTTAAAAATCTAATCTCCTCAGTTTGTAAAGTACGTATTCCTTTGGTTAAACCACGGGTTAGTAAAGTACCGTGGTATACACGAGGTCTAAAAGTTTTAAAAAACCTTCAGAACAAATTTTATAAAAAATTCTTATTAACTAATGAAAACTCGTTTTTTCTTAAATATAGGCATTATATGAGGGAGTTTAACTTTTTAGACAAATTCCTACATAGGCAATATATTTCTAAATTTGAAACTTATATTAAATCAAACCCAAAAGCTTTTTGGCATTTTATTAAATCCAAAAGAGGGTCCTCGTATATTCCATCAAATATGTATTTAAATGATTTGTGTTCAAATGAATCGTGTGGTATTGCAAACTTGTTCGCTGAGTTTTTTCAATCCAATTATGAGAAGAGTAATAATAATAACCTCGATTGTGCTGAGAATATACATCCGATTTTTGACTCTGGATCTTTGTCTTTGTCTATTGATGATGTTTTAAAGGGAATTCTGAGTCTGAAACCTTCATCTAGAATGGATGTTGATGGTCTTTGCTCTATTTTTTTTAAAAACTGTGCTCAAACCTTAGCTTATCCATCAACTTTTATTTTTAACAGTTCTCTCTGTTCTGGTGTTTTCATTGATGATTGGAAGTTATCTTTTATTACTCCAATCCATAAATCTGGATCTAACAATATAGCTAACTATAGACCAATTTCTAAGCTAACAACTATTTCGAAGCTTTTTGAGTCTATAGTTAAAGAGAAATTGTTTTTTACAGTTAAGAGTATTATCTCTCCTTACCAGCATAGATTTGTACCCGGTCGCTCTACTATGACAAATCTTGTTTTGTTTTCTGAATACTGCATATCAGCATTTACTCAGGGATGTCAGGTTGATGTCATTTTTACTGATTTTTCCAAAGCTTTTGATAAAGTTTGTCATTTTCTGTTAATCAAAAAGCTTAAAAATTTGGGTTTTCACTCTATTTTCATATGCTGGCTTGAGTCGTATTTATCAAACAGGCAATGTGTAGTTGCATTTGATAATGTTAAATCCTTTTCTTATTTAGCAACTTCAGGTGTTCCTCAAGGAAGTGTCTTGGGACCTCTACTTTTTATTTTGTTTATTAATGACAATAACATAAATTTTTTTCTTTTTGCAAATTTTTGCTCTACACTGATGATCTCAAGATCTTCCTAAAAATAGGCAATTTAAATGACACAGAACTTTTACAGAGTGAAGTTGATGGACTCTATAAGTGGTGCTGCAGAAATGGTCTTTTCCTAAATCTTAATAAATGTTATTCAATTACTTTCTCAAAATCTAGTTCTTACCGTCCGTCTGCTTATAATATCGCCAATTTTCCTTTGACTTCCGTCCAACAATTTAAGGACCTAGGTGTCGTTTTTGATTATAAGTTTACGTTTACTTCTAATCTTGATTACATTATTCCTAAAGCTTATTCTATGCTAGCTTTTATAAGACGAAATAGTGCATGTTTTTCTGATCCGTACACTTTGAAAGTCTTGTTTAACTCCCTTGTGCGTTCTAGATTGGAATATGCTGCTATTATCTGGAACCCGTATTACGAGTCTCATAAGTTGAGGATTGAAAGGTTTCAGAAATCGTTTACAAGTTTTGCCTTGTGGTCTTTCAATATTGATGGTGTACCTCCTTCATATAAGACGAGATGCCTCTTAATAGGGCTCAAAACTTTGGAGAGTAGAGGAAGCATAATATCTTTGCTCTTTGTTTTTGATATCATAAATGGTTTGGTTGATTGCCCTGCACTATTGGAAATGATAGATTTTAATATTCCATTAAGAATGCTTAGAAATTATGATCCTTTTTACTTGCAAATTTACCATTCTAACTATGCTATAAATGCGCCTATTAACCGTGTTCTGCGTTTGTTTAATTCTATTAATTCTAGTTGTAATCTTGATTTTACTGTTTCTAAGATTAAAATAAGGTCTATTTTAAGCACAATATTTTGACCTATTTTTACTATGTTTAATACTTTATATTTAACTAGTCTGTAAGAACATTTATTCATAGACTAAACTGAAGATAAATAAAATAAATAAAACACATTTATATATGTTCCATAATAGTACTTGCAAAGGATCTGTAATTTTTGGCATCTCAATGGACGAAACATTTAGTCTGGGGCATCTTAAGCCCTAACTAAACTTTGATTCGAAATTGTTATTTAATTTTTTATTACATACGGTACAAAAATCATTAAGAGGTCGTTGCAAATTTGATGCTTCATTTCGTAACGAATTCGGTGCTACAATTCGATAAGAAATTGTAATGAATTTGTAAAGAATTCGTTACGAAAACGATAATTTAATTGTTTACGAATTTGTTACGAAATCGATACGTCAATTCTTTACGAATTTGTTACGAATTCGTTACGAATATGATACTCCAATTCTTCACGAATTTGTTACGAATTCGTTACTAAAATTCCTTCCGAATTCGTTACGACAATTCGTTACGAATTCGTGTCAACCCCTCCATATGATTGTCGTTACGAAATCGCAACGAATTCGGATGCCGAACTCGGAATTTAATTTCGAAAAATTCGGAACGAATTCGTTACGAATTCGGAAACTGTGGTTTGGGAATTCGCTACGAATTCGGAAACTTTGGTTTGCTGGGAAGCAAATCGAACTCACTATTGAAATCACAACTGTCAATTGTCTCGATGATTCCACATTGCAAATACAATTTGAATAATAGACATATGATGAAAATATGCTTACAAGTCTTGCAAAACGTCCGCATTGAATTTTGATCATTACAAAAATAATTTCTTGATGAGAGGACATCTCAGTTGCTTGTTGAAAATATGCATACGAGTCTTGCAGATCGTCCACATTGATCTCTAAGCAATAAAAACACAAATTTTTTAAGAGAACATTCAAGGATTTTTGCTGACAGTTAATGACTTGTCTTGCAGAGTGTCATCGTTCACTCTGAGTATGCGTACTTGGTCTTAGAGAAAGCTTCGAAGATTTTGTCTTTGAGGATTCATATTTCGACTGGGATGAAAATAAAATCTCACACATTTCTATAAAAATTTTTCGGCATTTTTCATTTGAAAAAGAAAAGAACATAAATATTGTGATTTAAGTGAATTGAATTGAGCTGGTAATGGGAACGGTATGGGTAAGAACAATGGCAATGTCAATGGTGATCGTAACAGTAATTGCAATTATATTTTACAAATTACTAGCTGAAACACAAAGCGTTGCTACAAAGCCCCCGTTGTCAAACGCAGATAAACATTGGCGTAGCAAGCGGGGGGAAAAGGGCGCAGTTTCCCCCCGCTTATTTAGCTAGATAAACAATTTAAAAAAAAACTTCAGAAGTTATTAAAAATATCAGTTTTTTTACAACGATAATATTTTTGTATTATATATTTTGCTCTTCTTTCTCTCTTCTTCATAAGCATGCTTTACTATGACACAGAAATGACTAACTCATGCAGCACTTATACACATACACGTAGATAAAACCGAAGAATTGAATTTGATGGAGGTGGTGAAAGAGTTTGTTTCTCGCAAGGACAGAAAGAAATATTTTGGAAGAATTTAAATTGATATAACTTTTTGTACCTTACTGCATTCAAACCATGCAAAGATATACCTAGTCTTGCTTTATAAAAGCAACAATTATTTCTTATATTTTTTTAATAACCATATGAAAGATGCTTTAAAAAATTATCTCTAATATCGAAATTGGAAAAACTTTTAAAAATAATAAAATTTTTATATTTTTGTATTTAGTCTTATTTTTTTTAAACTTAAATAAAAAATTTGTTTATTCATATTCATGTTTCTTTTAAAAAATTTTGGTGATTTTTTTGCACCTCAAATTGTACGTCCCCCAGATGAAATTAGCTTCCGACGCCCTTGCCGATAAAAGTTATCAGTGGAACTGCATGTGCAAATAACAGAAAAGCTATTCAATTTCTCAAATTTCGGTAGAATGGGAAGTGCCACGCCCCCTTTTCCAACACCCATAAAATGTTACAAGGGCAACGGCATATTTAAATTGTAGTCGAATACTGAATTTCGAAGATGTGCAACTTATAACTACAAAGTTGTTCGATATCGCAATATTGAATACCGAATTCCGAGGCTGTGCGAGCTATAACTCCAAAGTTATTCGATATCACACATTTGGGCTATATGAAAAGTGTCACGCCCCCTTTTCCAATGCAAAAACCTCCCTTGGTATGTGTTCAATAATTTGTTTTGACATGAACATTATTACCAAATTTTAGTATTATACGATCAAAACCAATTGATTTAAATAAGTTATACTGATTTGTGAGCGGTAAAAGTAGTCGTGGCAACATTTATGTATACAGTGATGTGCAAAGAAAAAGGGACACCTGTATTTTTATATTATATACAAGGTGCCCCAGATATAGCATTAATTCCTTTGAGTGGTAACTCTCCTAAAAAATTAACCGTAAGATGGGTGCCGCGTTTGCTCACTCTCGACCATAAACGCGATCGTGTCACAGATTCAAAGGCGTGTTTGGCGAAGTTGGAAAAAGATAAGGATTTTTTTCTGTCGATTAGTAACCATGGACGAAACATGGATCCATCACTACACACCAGAGACAAAGGTATAAGTCGAAACAGTGGACTTCACCGACCGAACGTGCTCCGAAGAAGGCGAAGACGGTGCTATCTAGAGATGAGTCGATATTTCTATTACAGGTATTTTGTCATTGTTACTGAAAAATAACAGGAACAGCCTGTTACAGAAATATTAAAGTAACAGTGACTGTTATTTTTTTACAGAAAAATATTAATCAAAGTAATAGCTTTGTTATTTAGACCGCGACTGTTTCTGTTGTTTACGATTGTTACAAATCAAAGTAGCAAGTATTTTTATTTCAAATATTTGATAGCTGGTACCGCTGTTTTTTTTCATTTGCATGTTTTTTTGATGTGGACGTTTATATATTATTTTAAGCCATTCTTTATTTTAAACTGATTTTTGATTTTCATTGGCTTATTTGTTAAGGAATCGAAACTTTAATAATTTCTTGGAGGGCAAGTGTTCTTCAAAGGTTAGATAATATGGAGAATATTACAAAACTATGTTTTTCTACTTTTCTGGACCCACGTTTTAAGAATATGGCATTCTCCAATGAAGCTGTAGCGGATCGAGCTAAGAAGGTGGTCATAAATGCGATAGCCTCAAAAATTATATATATTGAGGAGCAAACACAGGCTGTTGAAATGGAAACAGTGCCCCCCGCAGAGTTTTCATATATTTGGAGTCTGTTTTTCAGGAGACGAAAAAGCAGCTAAATTTAAACCAAAGGGAACAGCTTCGTCTCGTGCAATAGTTGAAGTTCAGAGTTAGAAATACACGGTAAGAAATTTTGGAATAAATTTTAATACTTTTGGGCTTACATATATGACCACACCAAAATTGTATTAAAATGAAATACTGGCCAAATATTAAAATTAATTTTTAATAAAAAAAGAATTAAAATTTAATAGAAACTGAGCGTATTAATTTTTAATACTGATTTTGTATTAAAACTGAAATATAACTGTAAATATAGTATCAAATTGATTCCAAAGGGTATAAATATCTTTGTAATATTTGAAATGTATTAAAATTTAATACAAAATTGTATTGAAATATAATACAGCATGTCTTAAAAATTAAATATAACATCACAATAGTATCGAATTGATTCCATGTGCATAAAATATCGTTGTAATATTGAACTGTATTAAAATGTAAAACAGAGTATATTTAAAAATGTTGTAATCAATTGGGAAGTATTAAATTTAATACTTTTTGAATTAAAAATCTTTTTAATACTTTGTTTGTATTAAAATTTATTCCAAGATTTCTAACCGTGTAGATGAACCACATTTGCCAAGGAATAAAGACCCGGTGGCAAAGATGTGGTGGTCAAAAAATGTCAATAATTTTCCTCACTTGAGTCAGCTAGCGAAGGAGAAATTGTGTGCTATGACGACATCAGTTCTTTGTGAAAGGCTTTTTTCAAAAGCCGGGCTAGTCCTACACGATCGCAGAACTAGACTAAAGTTAAGTCAAGTAGAAAGATTATTATTTATAAATCAAAATCATAAATTGTATAAGGATAAATCGCAGATAATTTAATTCGTTACCTTAACCGGAAATTAGTGCCGATAAAAATAGGTAACTGCAAAATAACTAAAAGCAATTGTTTCTTTTTTTATTTTATATACTTTAAATATTTTATTATTTTGTTGGTGGATCTAACACAATTTCAAATAATAGAAGGGAAAATAGTCAAAAGAAAAGTAAAGCCGAAAATACAATACAGCAGGGCAGTACTGCACAGCTTAGCTCGATTTCTAAATTTACTGCTGCTGGCTATTGACAATACAGATGCACAAACACTGCTTCTGCCGCTGCTATATTGTATTTTACGCCAAATTCTAATTTCTTTAAAAAAATCTTAAAAAAGTCACGCACAATATTTTAATACCCTGTTCTGTATCCACCTTCTTAAATATAATGCAATGAATGTATTAATCTCAAATCTTAATTTGTGTAAAATTATTTTAATAATACAATTTTATTATTTTATAATGCTTCTCTATTTATGATTTTATTTGTTCTGCGTGGAATACTTTCGAATTTGAGTGAAAAACATTACTTTTAGTTGTAAGCAAATCACGCATGTTTTTTTAATCACTCCTGTTATTTGAGTCACAGATATTTGAGTCACAAGTATTTAAGTAACAGGTATTTAAGTAACAGGCATTTGTAACTATTATTTTCCAGTAACAGTAACAGTTAGTAACAGTTACTGAAAAGTAACAACTATGCCCATGACTAGTGCTGTCAGTCGGAAAGGTTATGGCGACAGTATTTTGGGATTAACACAGTATAATCTACATGGATTACCTTCCACCGAAAAAAACGATCAATGGCAAATACTACGCAGCCGAATTGGACCGTTTCAACGACACTTTGAAAGAGAAACGTCCCCATTTAGCGAGGAAAAAGTGTTCTTCCATGAAGACAATGCTCGCGTTCACACATGCCCAACTCGCCCATGCCCATGGCAAAATTCCATGAATTCAAGTACGAATTGCTTCTTCATCCAGCATATTCTCCAGATTTGACCTCCTCCGACTATTTTCTGTTTGCAAACCTGAAGAAATGGCTCGGCGGAAAGAGATTCACCACCAGAGAGTAGCTCATCACCGAAACAGAGACCTATTTTGAGCACCTTCCGAAAACGTATTTTTCGGATGGGATAAAAAAATTGGAGGAACCTTGGACAAAGTGTATCGAGCTAAAAGGAGACAATATTGAGATATAAAATTTTTTTGCCATAAAATCATTCCTTGTTTCATTTTTCACGGAATCATCAAACCGACCTCGTATTTCTTTTCACATCACTGTATAGCAACCGCCACTTCGAACACCTACACACCAAGTTTCACTATAAAAAGGTCTACACTACGGTATTAACATGATTTCGAAAAAGTGGACGTAGATATACAGCCCTATCACTGAGACCCGTCTTAGTACGATATCGTAGAAATTACGAAAAAGTCATCACTGAGTTCATTCGTAGCGCCATTCGAAAGATTTTTGAAGTAATTTGTTACGACGTGTTTTGATTTTCGGAGAAAATTTTGATAAAAATTAATTTCTAAATTTTATTTCGAAATTTTCTCCGACAGCCAAAACACGTCGTAACAAATTACTTCAAAAATCTTACGAATGACGCTACGAATGAACTCAGTGATGCATTTTTCGTAGTTTTTACGATATCGTACTACGACGGGGCTAAGTGATAGGGCTGATTGTGCGACCAGGACCATTTTTTGTACAGTTGCAGACAGTTTGTGGGCGATAGCTCAAATTTAGCTTGTATGGGGGCTACCACGTTCCCTTGTCAAATCGACACCAAACTGCACATGAACACTCTCATGGTTCCCAGAAAATTTCATAAAGATCGGTTCAGCGGTTTTAGAGTCTAGAGTCACATACATTCATTTTTATATATGTATACAGATTGTTTTTATCAAAATTCTTGCAACACGAATGCGTGAAAAGAAAACGATTAAGCAATGCGTGCCAGCTGGAATAATTTCTTAAGAACATAACACTTTAATTAAATGTGCTTACTACAAAAATTTCGAAAGGAAAATCCCCATTAAACTGCCGTAGCATAAATATGATATGTTCAAACTTTGTTCATAAAAATAGGCCCAGTACTTTTGGAGTTAAATGGCAACATTAAACTTACACTTCAATTTTATAGAATTGTATAGATCGGAATTCAATTGATCTCTTCTGAATTTCAAATAAAATCTCTAAATTTCCATTAATCATTTTAAAATTCAAATGATCTTTTCTGAATTTGGATTAATCTGTTCTTATTTTCAATTAATCTATTCTTATTTTCACATGAAATTATGAATTTCGATTATTTTTTCTGAATTTCAATTAATTGTTTCTAAAATTCACATAGAATTTTATCATGTCAATTCATGTATTCTGAATTTCAAATAATCTTTTCTGAATTTCCAATATTTTCTGAATTTCAATTGATATTGTGTGAAATGTTTCTGAATACTATTTCTTCTTCTGACTTATAGTAAATTTTGAGGTTTTATATTCCAAGTCATCGTCATTCATTTAATTCTCAAATCCTTATTTTTAACGTGAAATCTTGAAAATTGTTTTGGTTTTTCTTTTTTTATGTTTCTATACTGCCATAAAAGGTTACTATACAATCCCATTTTTATTTAGTTTAAGAGCATCTAAGAAATGAAACACAGATTATATAATTTTTAAAAGCTGTTGATGTAAGATTTCACATTATAAAATGCAATAACCTATTTCGACTGACACTGCAATGAATTTATGTCTCCGATTAATGTTTCTAGAGTTGGATAAACTTCCAGCCCCTCTATCTTGATGCCAAATAAATACTCCTGCACAAATCTCCAAACCAACGAACACTCTCTGGGGTATGGCACGTTCAAAACATAATACAGTTTAAAACAATATTCCAATGCAGCTACGTACGAATCAAATGGATACTGTATATCAGATAGGGCGACATAGCATTTCTTAACATTAAAATGATCACCCACAAGAACAATGGTTGGAGGTAAACAAGTTTCTTCTCTAACGTGAATTCTACGTAAAGCCAAGAGTACATTTTCTACTTCGTAAGTATTTTTAACGAAGACAGTAAACGATGCTTGTGAGTCGCTGATACTATATTTTTTCCGCTGATTATTTATGTATGTGGTTGTTGGCTTTAAAACTGCGTGAAGTAGGTGCATGCATTGAAAGGCGATAGTATCTGTGAAATGTATAAATTCAATACGCGAAACACTCAATAATAATAATAAAGACAGTTTACCTGCTGTTAAATTGGTTTCACGCTCAAAAAACTCTGCCAAGTTTTGTATTGCTGCAGTATCTTTGATTCTTATTTTAAATAAGGCGGGTGCCACCTTAAAAAAATGCTGCCATTTTTGCGTAAACTTTTCCTTTTCCGTTATTAGACAGTCAAAATCTATATCAACCTGAAAGTAAATTTTACTGCTGCTATTGTAATATTGAGTTGACGAGAGTTTGGAAAATCAGCATTACCAATTCTGGAGCTCTATTAAACGTGTAATATTTCCAATTCATTATAATTTGTATAAGATTAACGGGTGAATCCTTTATTTTGTCCAAGTTATTTCTTCTATACTGAACAGTCTGCTTCCATATGTCCACAATATCGTCCCAATCTCGATTTGCGCGTGTTGTTATTGCTATAGCCATTTTTTTCTGTTCGTCCTCGGGAAGTACTAAAAATTAGTTCTTATACATAAGTAAAAAACAAAAATTATAAAAATTACCATCTGTAGAGCAACAAATTTCCTTCATTTTTCGTCCTTTTTTTTCAGTGGCCAATTTTGCAACCTTTTTTGGTTCTTTCTTTTTTAAGGTACTCAATTTTGTCAAGTTTCGATAGCGAATTTGACTTCGGTATCGATCCCATAATTTTCCTTTTGGTGGAAGGTGCTTTTTGCCCCTTCCAAAAAAGTAAGTGCTCTAGTCAAAAATAAGTTGAAGATTTACTATAAATCACAAGTAAGTTCAATTGCTTTATACTATGTACCTGATTTTCCGTTGGAAATAGCTCAATTATTTGCTCAGATAGATGTTGAACCTTAGGCACAGTCAGTTTTATATTGTGTTCAATGAAGTAGTGAATTATTTTATGCACAATCATTGTTCTATCTGCAGGTTGTAGAAGTTGGCCTTTCTTATAGTTTTCTAGCAGTAACTTTCCCTGTTCGATTTTGCATAAAATGTCTGCAATTTTTATCTAGAAAATGAAAATCAATTGAGACTTGATATCTTTTAAAATTACTAGAAACAGTTACTTACATCTTCAAAGGCATTTATTGTTGGAGTTATTGTACATTCACTTTTGTTGTGGGATATGTGAGCAAGCTCTTGGTCAGAAGTGGATGTTGTTGAGCAACTGCATGACATGTTTTTGCTATGGTCTTCAAGCCATTTGATAACACACGAGCAGTTTAATGAGTTTGTGATGGTCTTGAATAAATTATGTATTTAATACGTTAGTTATATTGAGGAACTTTTTGAAAATATTTTTAATGTTGTGTTATTTCATTATATTTTCTTGACCTAGCTACTTTTTTTCTTCATTTTCAAAAAGAATAGAAAAAAATCTGATATACAAATAACACAAGTACAGAAGTTTTCGTACCTGTGTGTGTAGCCCAAAAAAAGAGTTCAAGTCTGAGATCAGATTAGGCCAATCACGTCGCAGTTTTGAGGTTATGTACCAGAAAAAGGCTTTTTAGTCTAACTCAAGGATTATATACAGGTCAGACCAAGTTTTTTAAACATTTTTCTTCCAATTCTTAGAACACTTGGAAAAAACTCGTTTAAAAATTTTGTTTGTCCTGTACATAATCTCTAAAGTAGCTTAAAAAGTCATTCCAGTCATAAAAAGCTTCATAAAAAATAGCAATTTCCTTATATGAAGGCTTAAAAACAGAGTTCAGATTTGTAAAAAACTGGTTTCAAAGCTCCGTAAACAGCTATGAAATTCGAAAAAAATAAAAAATTTGAAAAATTACAAGCCTTTTAATTTACAATTTAAATTTAAACAACGCAATTTTTTTTTAAGTTTTTTATTTTATGGTTACTTTTTAACTTACGTTGTTTTGATTTTTTAAGGCGTTATTTAGCAACCGAAAAATTGATTGTTTCTTTAAAAAAATTTTTATTAAAAAACAGATAAATTTTAACAAATTTAAATTTTTAATTTGCCGACGTTTCGCAGATTTTATTTATTTTTTATTTATTTTTTTTTTCATCAAAGAAAGTTTCTGAGAAAACACTTCAAATTTTGAACTTTAAACTAAATAAACAAGAAACCAGAATTGAATTATGCATATAGCGGTTATGCCGTAGTGAAAATATCAACACAGCCGCATATTTGGCACTTTGTATGGGAGATAGATGTGGTTATGTCATGCCATTTTTCCAAAATTGAAACTCAGAATGCATTGTAGATATTAGTCTTAAATATAAAGTCGATATATTTGATTTATGGGAAAATTGTAAAGGTTTTGCAACCTTGATTACTTCACGTTTAATATGAAGATATGCAGAGTTTCCTATTGATCCAAATGTCAAACGCAGGGTACGTACGTTGTCAAAGTTTGTGAGTAAAATATCAATTCAGTTTATTAATATTTTGGAATCTTCTGAAGTTTTTGCTATCTTGATGACGACACTTTGTATGGGAGATAGGCGTGATTTTTATTCAAATTTCTCAAATTTTGATTAGTACTGGATTTCAAATCAAAGCAAATGTATAAAACATCAAGTCAATATTTAATTATATCATTATAATTTTTTTATAGCTTTAATAGATAAAATGTTTTGATATTTTCATTTTGTATATAAAGTATCGAATTACATTAAGATAGCTTCAACATGGAATTTAAATTCAAAAGGTTTGGTACTTGACCCTAAATCTTCGCTGAAAACTGTCAAAACTGATTGTGACACGTCTCTTTCAATAAAAGTGAGCATAGGTACATTTGAAAAAATTAAAGCTTTTTTTAAATTTTGGTTATGCAAGAACTACGAGATATAAATAGATTATTTTTTAAACAAAAGCTACTAAAACTAGATTTGACACGACCACTTAAATAAAATGAAGTGATATAGTAAGGAAACATATGGATCCGTTTCGAATTCGAGACGGACTTACTTCTTGGTATATTTTACTCAAAAACGGATTGCGTTTCGCATCCGGAACCTAATCCTTTTTCGTATGAAATTCCTCTCAAAAATACAAATCAGTTTTTCCACTTCTTCGGATCCGTCTCGCACTCAGTACGGACTTCATATACAAATCCGTTTCGGAATCTTTTTTTAAATAATGCTAATTCGCAACGGACTCGTTTTTCTAAATAGTTCGAATTTAAAACGCAATAATAAGTTTATGCTAGATTAAAAATATTTTTTAATTTTTTGTTATTTCATTTTTTACATTCTTCATATTACATTCTAAATAAATATGTAATGAAATGAAAATGAATTTTAATGATTTTTCGTTTTCTTGGTCATGCGATCATGTGCATAGTGAAAGAACTTCTTCGCCACGTCCTCCACTGTCGATCTAAGCTCTTTTGGGTATTTTCTTCAAAATGCACATAAGTAAAAAACATTAGAAAATATATTGTGTTCGGGTATTCTATAGTCACATGCAACTTGTTCAATCATCATAAGTATTTAAAAATTCGGACAAGTAATTCTATTCGATTTGAAGAAGAATGATGTAAGGAAGTTATTTAAAATAACAATAAGTATAATTGTATTTCGTATCCTTAATTCATTAAAAATAAAAAATAAAAGATTTCATAAAAACTTGAAAACTGCGTTTTATGTTATGGTTATGATAAAAAAGTGTTCAAGAGTGTTTGTCATAAGCAAAAAAATTACTGAAAGCGTTTAAAATATTTTAAATACTTTTTGCATTAATGTACCATTGAAATTTGCTTTCATTAGCTAAATTATTACTCACAAACATTTCAAGCAGCGTGGACAATTGATGCATTGTTTGTGACAAACATTAAAAATATTTCTGGAGCAAAGCTACATTATTTTTCTAGTGCACACTTCACATGTTTTTTGGCAAATAATTTATGTGTTTCGTGCAACCAATTTTAATGTTTATAGGTAAGAACTGCGTAACTTAAAGTAATAAAAACATCAATTAATTACTTTTTGAAAATTTTATTTAAAATTTTATTCATTTGTACATTGAAAATAAGCATATTTATGTTTTAAAAGTAACAACTGCCTTTTACACCAATTTAATTAAATTTTAAGCTTAATATTTTCACTTAAAGAATTTTTTAAATACTTTTGACTTTTACAAATAATTAATCGGAACTATTTTCTTTAATTTAATCAAATTGTATATTTTCTTATAAATTTAACATTCAAATTAAAAACATAAAAAGCAGCTTATTTCTATATTTCACAAAAAAAAAATTATAATAGTTTAAAATGTTTGGCAACAGAACAGAACATGAACTAAATTCACTGATGAAATGTAATTTTATCTTTATAATATAGAAATGTTTTTATTTGTATTCAATGAATAAACACGAGAAATTAAGATGTTAATTAGTAATTTTTTTTTTCAATATCTTTTAAGAGAAAAAATAATATTCGTTTCTTTGACTATGTTCAGCTTTCGTTATGTTTTACATAAACATGCAGTAAGAATTTCTAAAGTTTTTATTTATGTTATTGTTAAAATATTTGGATTTTATTGGTGTCAAGCTGACGGATTTAATTTTGTTATTCAGCCCTATTCCAGAATCCGATGTAATGAATTTCCGAACGTAAAGCTACGCTACGAATACGACAAATTTGCTAATCCAAAATCCGAACGAAACTTCCCCTTTTCGAACTTTCTTTCGGGAGTTCGAAAACAACTGGTTTCAACAGCAGACAAATAAATAAAAGGAAAAATTTAAAAACTGAAGTGTTTTTTATCAACATTGTATTTTTTAGCTGTGATTTATAATGGATTTCATTGCAATTGCAATTTTCGCACAATAAAAGGAAGATTTCTCACATAGAGAATCTATGAAAATTCGTCGAAGAATATTGCAAGATTTCATCAACCCTTTGGAAATGGATTACGAAACGTAGGAAATGCACTAAATAAATTTCAACAAACATATTCACAGGTTTATATAAAAACAATTTAACTTGATTAACCAAAAATTAATTATAAGTTTTTTTTCCGACCTAACTCTATAAAAATTTAATTGTTTTCTTTTGTCGTAAGCAAATCCGTCGAGGCAAGGCTTTCGTGAAAAAATCCGAAAAACAGCTGTCAAAAGTTGATACGTTCGAAATGTGTAGTTGCAATGCTACGAATGTAAGGATGTTCGAATTCGATTCGGATTGTAGAATACTTCATTACGAATCCGAAAGAAAATTTACGCTACGACGAATTCTGGAATAGGGCTGATTAATTATCCTCAAGAAAATAAAATATATAGTATACATTAACACATATGTAGTTATGTGAAGCGGGCCACAAAAAAATCATGGGCGTCGGATTTTTTTTTCAAATTTTGCCATAATGTTCTCCTAGAAAAACTACATTAATTCACATTTTTTTATCTGCCTTGGTTGCTGAGTTATAGACTTTTAAAAATTGGAGTTGCCGAAAAACACGATTTTTTTAAGAAAATCATTTTTGTAGGTAAAAATAATAAAAAAAAAATTTGTTTATGGATTTATATAGAAAATGTGTTGTGCTTTCGAATTCCGTGATTAAATTCGAAATTATGATGTTCTTATTTCGATTCAAAATTCGAAGAGTTTCGTCATTTTTGGGAATTTTGTAACACTTTTAAATTCAAGCCCGAATTTTGTAGATAATAAATACACAAGCAGTTTCATAGTGCGAATTCGCAATGGCTTAGAAGTTATGAGTTTTCAGTTGCATGCATTTCGCTAATGGCGTAGTACTTTGCACTAGCAAGCACTCGCCAGCCAGTGCTTAAGAATTCAACACTTCTAAACCACAGCGAATCTCACTATGAAAATTTGTTTGTACCAATTATTTAAAAATTTCAAGCTTGAATTTTAAAATGTAAAAAAAAATGCCACAAATGGACTGGAATGGAATTTGGATTCGAAATTCGAACTTCCGGTTTTGAAATGGAAAAGTTTTCAAATTTCGAATTTGATCCCGGATTTTAAAAATACAATCAATTTTCTATATAAATCCATAAACATATATTTTTTTAAAAATTTTTTTACCTACAAAAATGTTGTTTAAAAAAATTGTTTTTCAGCAACTCCAATTTTTAGAAGCCTATAACTCAGCAACCAAGTCAGATAAAAAAATGTGAATTAATGTAGATTTTCTAGGAGAACATTATGGCAAAATTTAAAAAAATCCGACAACCATCATTTTTTTTTTTTGATCCGCTTCAGAATGCCATATATAAAAAAATAAACTGGCCATTTCAGCCCTTGGAAGGACTTTGACCTAGCTTCTATTGATCAATTGTGTTGTGCGTGTTATTAAATGTTTGATCACAAATGACCGAGAACTGGACCTACGTGTTTTATGCCTACTCCGAACGGCGTATGTTCTCAAGAAACTTTACATGGCAATTTTTACTCTCTGAAGTTTGCCATTGTCTGCAGAGAGGTGACGACCGAACAGATTTCTGTCTGAGCTGGAATTGAACCCGGGCTACCGCAGTTCATTAGCTTAGGAGCCACGCACTCTACCAACTAGGCTACGGCCACCACGAATGCCACATATATTAGAGAAGAAATGCATGTTGTAGAGTACTCCTTATGCTTGGTTTTCACTCTGTCATTTTCAGTGGTCAGTTGTAGTCAATCAAATTGAAAATGACAACATGTTGACATTTTTCCTACATTTGGCAATCTTGGAAAATTAAAAACAAATAAATTATTAAATGGAGCTATGCAGAAGATGTTCTAGAGTTTTATTAAGGTGATATTTCAGGTGATAAAATTTTGTGTCGTCATAAAAATGACATGGTGAAAACCAAGCATTGAAGATAGACGTTAACAGTCCAAATGGTCTTTGTAGCTCTCTTAATGGCCAGGAATTCTTTCATAGATTTTTTTAATATATTTCAAATTTTAAACTAACTTTTGACTGGCTTTTCTTTCTCATTTTTTTGCAAGGGAAAAAATATTATTTTGAAGATAATCCTTTTTTACGTGATAAAAAGTAGACCCTATGCCAAGTTTAAGGTAAGTCTATACAGTAGTTTTCACGTGATGCGCATACAGACAGACAGACAGACAAACATTTTAAAAATGAGATACGTTTTTAGATTCCACACCTTTCAGTGTAAAAATAACTTAAAAATTTTCAATCTACAGATTTCGTTACAGATTTATTATATGTTTGAAGAATTATGAATTTGAAGAAAACAAAGTTATTTCTAAATATGTGCATTAAAAGTAAGTTAAATTATACCTTTTTCAACAGTTACATATTATTTACACACATTCTTTGAATTATTTTTTAAAATCATTCATACACTGAGGGAAATATGTATTAAAATTAAATGAAATTGTGTTCATATTAAACGAATTTGTTTTTGAAATAGAGCTTGAAACAATTTCATTTAAGTTAAATACAAATTAAAGTTTTTGTTTTCAAAACAATGTTTTTAAATATACTTTCACTGTAAAAATTTTAAGTTTAAACACATTTATTTAAACAAAATTTTTAATTCAAAAACTTTAATATTTAAAACAAATGTTTTAAATTAAAAACAAATAAAATAATCCGCCATTTTTTAACTTTTTCGAGTTTTCAAAGTCAGATTTGTGATTAGCGATCCCTGGGACCCCGAATAACAAATTTTTTTGACTTCATTTGATGAAGGTTGCGTTTTATTGCGGCTTGAAATATTTTAAATATCAAAATAGTTTATTAGTTTTTATTTCGTTTTATGTTCAATATTTGTAAGACTAATTCAAAAATATTTTCAAACAACCAAATATAAAATCGTGGTCTCAGTTGTCTGGCAATAATTTTCAATGATTCTACTGCACATAATTTTTTAATTCAATCTCTGATAGCGACATATTTTTCGTTATTGGAAGGAAATAATAAGAATTATACAAAAAACAGAAATAAGTTTATAGTTGAAAATTAAACACGCTTGTTTTAAATTTTGTTTTGTAGAAACGCAAATGAGTTAAATTTCTATTTTAAAATTTTTTGTTTAATTTTAAAGTATGATTTTTTCAGTGTATAAATGAATACATCTCGGTCTATATGATTTATCAATTATTTAACTTAACTCTAAAACTCTACTGCTATTTAACTTTATAAATCAAAACTCATTTGATAAACAATAGTATGTTGAAATAATTGTCTATTTAAATGCCTAAGAATACAGTTAGGATATGAGTTCTTGAATGTTTGATAAAAATTACAAAAAAATAAATAGCAAATTCGACAAAGAATTATTTTTCAAACCTTAGGGATTAATGATATTTATTGAAGAGATTTTATTAAAAAATCAATGTTTGGCAAAACTACTTTAGAAATGTTTAAATTAAAAATTTCTCTTTCAACAAAAACCCAAATATGATTTGATTTCTTTAGATATGCGCATCTAAAGTGCAAAAAAAAATAAAAACAAGTTTCGAAAGCAGCTAGTGGATTCTCAAAATATATTCTTTTGCCACCAATTGCAATAAGTGACGTTAGATCGCATAAATCGCCAAACAGTATAACTCTTGGTTCTTCGTAAGCTTCCTCACAGCACTCAGCGTCCTCTTCAGTCTAAAACAGAGAATACAATAAACTTTAAAGAAAAAAATATTTTTTAATATTTTGTTACGAGGTTCCTTTTTTCGAACATTTCATTTTGTATCCGGAAACCAATTATTACCTCAAATTATTGAACAAAGCTTTGTTGCACTTCAAGTTTAGTGAGTTTTCCTTTTTTTGCAATATGTGTTGTTGGCACAATATATGGTAGAATTAATAAACTTATAATCTCTCGCGATTTAGGATCTATTAAGAAAAATTAAGACCAAATAATTGCCAACTTAGAATGGTTTTTTAGATTGAGATTTTGTTTAAAGTGTCTGATTTCTTGAAACTAATTTTCTGCGTGTTGCCAAGCCAGCTTGGGATAAAGTATTTTTCTTATTGCAGTACGCATTGAAAAGTTTTCCTTTGGCTGAATGTAAATATTGTGCGGGAACATAATAAATACTTTCACACTCCGTATCTTTGTTGAAAATCGATAAGATTATCTGTGTTAAGCATTCAAAATCTTTTCTTTTTAACCTACAAAAATATAATATAATTACACTTTAAACAAATTAATGATAGCAATTACATTTTGTACTTACACAAGTTCTGGATCATCGTTTAATAAATAATTAATGACAGTTTTTGAAACTTTTATTCTGTCTAGATTTTTCAGAGACGAAGGATCCTTATAGTATTTTGCAATGGTTTCCTTTTCAGAATTTTGAATCACATCACGAATTTTCTATTATTAAAATAAAATAAGCACTGTTATTGGAAATAAAAAAGAAATGATATATTCTTTGAATACTTTGATACATTTTTTTTATTATTAATTTTAGAATTAAAGAAGAATTTCTCCGAATTCCTGCATCAAATTGTTCTAAAAACTTTTGTGGAGGACGATAAAAACTGTACTCTGAGCCCATGAAAAAATGAAGAGAAAAGCAGGAGTTTTTCGAAATTAACTAAAATTTGGCATTGCAATACACACAGATTCGATCGCTAATTTTAAAAATTAAATCAGGTTTTATAACAAAAAAAGAATATAAAACTATGTAGAGACTTTGTTTTATTTATTTTTTTATTTATTTATTTATTACAAAACTTAGAGATGAAAGTTGCTTTAAAAAAAAACTAATACTTAAAATCAGGGACCGCAAAGGTGCCCCAGACTATATGTTTCATAAAAAATATTAGATGACATGTCAAAAAAATTACATACCGCATTTCATATGTGTGTCAAAATTAATTTTTTGTCAGGCAGCTTTTTTCTTTTGTCTCCACACTATCTGACACGTCATTTGAAAATAAAAAGCAGCTTTTGAAATTTTTGTACACCGTAAAGCTTTAAAGTGTCCTGCTTTGGCCATTCAAACTAAGAATAAATTAATTATAAATCAATTTATTGAATAAATATCTTAAAATTTACCTTTTCTCCCATGTTCACAAAAAAAATTATCAAACTGACATTTTGCACAGATGGAAAAACATATGAAATTAGAGACGGTTCTTATATAAAAATTTATAGACGCAAATACAAACGACACTTCAAAACCACAGTTTCATATGTTCCACTCTATCTGTAGCTAAGAACTATTTGTAATTTTTGACTTGTCATATGTATAAAACATATAGTATAGAGGCACTTTAACGGTTGATTTTTTTCAAAAAAGTCAACAATCGTTCTTTTTTGACTGATTTCATTTCGAGAAATTAAAGTTAAAATTTTACTTTTATTTTTCCGTTCAAAAATAGGGACTAAAAATTTGACTGATCAATTTCTTATATACTTTTATAATAGTTAAAATTTTCAAAATAATTAATAGAGTAAATTTTTGCACAGAGATAAAAACATTGCTATCGATCTTCATATTGTTGCATTGCATCGCTGAGTTGCTTATCATTTCACATTATGTTTTCATTTCTTTCGCAAACGACTGGAACAGCGACTGCAAGCAGATGATATAGGAATTAAGATATGACTTTTACTTTTGATCGAAAAAATAAAAGTAAAATTTTAACTGTTGTTTTTGATCAAAAAAAATTTTAATGTTTGATCAAAAAACATTAAGTCAAATATTAACTTTTATTTTTGATCAAAAAAATAAAAGTCAAATTTTAACTTATACTTTTGATCGAAAAAATAAAAGAAAAAATGTTAACTTTTATTTTTGATCAAATAAAAGTCAAATTTCAACTTTAATATTTGATCAAAAAAATTGTTAAAAATATAACGATTATTTATTAACTTTTTTAAAAAAAATCAGATATGTTAAAATTATTAAAAATTATTATTCCTTAGCTAACAAGCATTACATTGCTTCACATATATATATATACAAAAAAAAAATAAACTGGCCATTTCAGCCCTTGGAAGGACTTTGACCTAGCTTCTAATGATCAATTGTGTTGTGCGTGTTATTAAATGTTTGATCACAAATGACCGAGAACTGGACCTACGTGTTTTATGCCGACTCCGAACGGCTTATGATTTCAAGAAGCTTCACATGGCAATTTTTACTGTCTGAGGTTTGCCATTGTCTGCAGAGAGGTGACGACCGAACAAAAAAATTAATTCAATTGAAAAAACTTTCTGACTGAGCTGGAATTGAACCAGGGCTACCGCGGTTCCTTAGCTTAGCGGCCACGCACTCTACCCACTGGGCTACGGTCGCCACATATGTCATGTGAAAATAAATAGGGACACCTGTATTTTTATATTTAAAGCTGCAGGAATTACATACAGGGTGCAACAGATATAGCATTAATTCCCTCGGGTGGAGGTTCCTCCTGATAAGGCGAGCATAAAACTTTATGGAGTTTCCTCCCACATTGTAAAACTTTCAAGATACAGGGTGTTTTACGGTTTTGGTACGTGTTTAGTATTATTGATCTAGAATCTAAACTACTCACCATAAAATAAAAAATAATATTTTGTATTTTAGAAAAAATATCAACTTTTCCATCAATATATCAACCACTTTCGTGTCATGTGCTGCAGCGGAGCTAAAATTTTGAGATTATCAAACGAAATATCAACAAATTTTGTATCTTTTGTGGTAGCATTTTATTGCATTTTATAGCATTTTATTTTTTGTTTCCATATAATAATGTTGACTTTATATGATCTAAATACGAATTCTAAATATGTTTGATAGTTTAAATCATCCATAAAGTTTCCATATAATTTTAAAGATCTTGGTCAAAAGTAAATAAATTTATCCTAATTTTTCACCAAAACAAGTAAAAATTATATTGATCGTTTCTCGCCGGTGGATCACAAAGATTTCTGATGAAGCCTGTAGCAGAGCCGAAATTGCAATAAAATCAGCTAGTGATGTTTCATATTGAAAATGATGTTGTTGTATCTTTGGAAAAAATTCGTTAGAGCAATGAATTGTTCTAACCTGACCTAAAGCTCAATAAACGATTTTAAATTATCAAACAAATAGAATTTGTATTTAAAATCAAGAATTATTTAAACTATCAAACATTTAGGATTTGTATTTAAATCATAGAAAATCAACAATTATATTCTTGTTATCTTTGTTAAAAAAAATATATATTTTTAGTAATTATAATTTTTAACGTTCATATAAATAACTTGAAAAGTGCGCGCAGAACTCACTATTGCAATTGGCCCCCAAAACTAACCATACGAATAAAATAAAACACATTAGTTTATGTATATTCCTTCAAATATAAATCACTGCTAGTGTGATTGCGTGAAAGGGGAATTACAGCAGCAAGATTATTTGATACTCAAAGCTTTAAGGAATCACAGTCACTGCTACTGTAATTAATACCTTTCCTGTAAAAAAATAAATAAATAGAGGAGTAGCAATCACTGTGATTGAAATACTTTAGTAGCAGACTTTGATTGCTACTGTGACGAAGCAAAACATGTCCCCAGTTTTTCCGCACATGAAAAACAATAACACAAAGATATCCATCATCAACAAGCGTGTAGCACACGAATTATAATAAGCAAACTATTTCTTTCTTTATCTTAAACGTGAAGTACTTTATTTGTGTATATTTTCATTTTATATTATATTAAAAAAAACAACACATGAATTACTTAACTAATGCTTAGTTATTATTTACAAATGGAAATTAGTCAGAAATAATTTAAAATAACTATAATAACTTATATATTTTTTGAGCAAAGCACCCTGTGCCAACATAAATAGCTTACTATCATTTATATATATGTGGTGTGAACAACGGTCAATGCGACAAAAATTAAGCAACAACAAGAATAGCATACACAAAGCTAAAGACCAAGACCAACATGAGTACCAACAATTAGCAACATTTGATTAAGCGCCAACGGGACCGCGAGTACTTCGATAGGTGACCAGGGCGACCCAGCAACATAATGCGTATGTTGCCGAAAACTACTGAGCGGTATCAACATGTCGACGAGAGCATAAGTAGCAGAGCGAGGCAACACTACTGAACGATGTCAACATGTTAACGAAAACATGAGTATAACTAGCTAACAGCGATGCTGCTACGATCAAGCAGCAGAGGTCATGGCACAATTACTGACAAGGTAGTAGCGTAGACTGGCTTTTTTCTCACGAGCGGCGATGGGTAGTTTTCAAAATTAGCTGTTTATGCAATTAATCAAAGAAAAGTGAAAAAATAAGCGACGATTTAAGCATAGCTAGTCAACCGCAACAAACTAAAACATTTCAATCAACTTCGCAAATAAATTTAATGAATCAAAGATAAGTTAAAAATAAGCACAAAGCTAGTCAACAGCAGCAAACTACAACATTCTTTAGCTGTTTTTGACAACTACCAATCGCCAAAAAACTGTCACGGCTACCTTGTCAAATAATTATACCATGGCAGAGGTATGCAATGAATTGAATGATGAGGAGACAGTCAGTTGCCAGGAGACAATTAAAGCGAGCTGTCGAGCTAACTAAGGAGTTCCTGGCAGACAATTGAATCGAGCGGTTGGGATTACTGAAGAGTTGCTGACGAGCCACCAAAGAAAAGAGAAGGAAAAATTCGATCGGACTAAGGAGTTGCTGACGAGCCACCAAAGCGAAGAGAAGGAATATAGGACTTGGTGAAGAAATCTGGACAGGAGTAGCAGAAGAAGCTCAGACAAAAGCTGCTGAAGAGTTTTGCGGTAAGAACGTTCTGAAGAAAAGGTGACAAGGATAACAGGTGAGACAAAGGACAACATAGCTTATAGGCGCATCGTCAGATCGCAAGGGACCACATAGCTTATAGGCGCATCGTGAGATCGCAAGGGACCACATAGCTTATAGGCGCATCGTCAGATCGCAAGGGACCACATAGCTTATAGGCGAATCGTCAGATCGAAAGGGACCACATAGCTTATAGGCGCATCGTCAGATCGCAAGGGACCACATAGCTTATAGGCACATCGTCAGATCGCAAGGGACCACATAGCTTATAGGCGCATCGTCAGATCGCAAGGGACATACTCTAGCCAGGGAGCACATGGTTAGGACATAAGGACCGCAACGACGATTCACCAGAGTTTCCGCCAACCACCATATCGCCTTAGTATTTTACATTTATAAATAAAGCCTTATTTGGAAGAACCTGAAACAAAAAAATTCTTATTTTGTGACGAATTCTGGACACGACTGAGCATACCTCAGCTAAAGAGCCGGAAGACCGGCAGCTTCGTTACACTACTTTCATCTAGCAGTGACAAAATCACTGCTACCAAAATATCGAAATGAAAGGGGAATTACAGCAGCAAGATTATTTGATACTCAAAGCTTTAAGGAACCACAGTCACTGCTACTGTGATTATTACCTTTCCTGTAAAAAAATAAATAAATATAGGAGTAGCAATCACTGTGATTGAAATACTTTAGTAGCAGACTTTGATTGCTACTTTCAACTAGCAGTTACAAAATCACTGCTACCAAAATATCGACCCATCTCTAATCACAACTGCATAAGCTTCGGTGAAAGACGAATCTTGACGACCTCTTTAAAAATGGTGTACTTTTTCCTCATGATACCATTACAAGGTAAGCTCGAGCTAGATGCCGAAGTCAGCTGTTCGAATTGTGGTGTTCCTAGTTGTTGTAGTTTCGAAAGGCTACAGAGCCCATACAGAACAAACTTTTAAAAAATTGGCCAACGATTTGCTTTAAATCTCGTCTTAGTTTTGTCTAAAAACTGGACATGACTAACTTTTTTTTATTTGTGTGCAGATAGTGTGCAGATAATGCTGTGTTAACAGTTGGAAGATCTACGGTACAAAATGTATTGGCAAATGTTAAGAAAAAGGCCAGCATTGAGAGAAAAGCTGGATCTAAAAAAAAAGGCAGGCTTGAAAAATAAATATGTGGATAAAGAAGTGCTAAGGGCAAGAATCTTTCTGAACGTTTTGTTGCCACTAAGTGAAAACATCAGCCTCAACTGATTGTGCAAAACCCACGCTCGTAAGTTATACAGCGACTTTTTGACAAAATTTGGATGAAAAATTTTGTGTTATGGACGACGAGACTGACTTTAATCCAATACCTGACCAGCAGTTTAGGAGATAGCAAAAAAGAAAGGGAAAGTGCATAACAAGTTCCGTTATCGAAAAACATCACAATATGCGAATAAGTATTTGATTTGGCAGGCACGTGTGGTTTTAAAAGTGAAGAATTCATTTCTGAAGGAACAACTAATGGCGATTTTATGTGAAAGAAAGCCTGCAGAAGCGAGTTCTGTCTTTTATTGAAAAACGCAATATGCCAGTGATATTTTGGCCTGACTTGGCAACCAGCCACTATTCTAAAAAAGAACAAGCATTTCACAAAACAAATGGGGTCAACATAGTGCCGAAAGATGCCTATCCTTCGAACTGCCCGGAGTTACGACCAATTGAACGATATTGGGCACATATGAAATCAAAACTAAAGATGATGAAATGCACGGCTTAAATATAACCCAGTTTCGCAGAATGTGGAGAAAACGTCCTAAATCATTCAGCGAAAGAGATGCCCAAGTACTGATGGAGGGTGTAAACTCCGAAGTTCGAGTATTTTGGCGTGAAAATTAATTGTCATTATTATTATATAAATTAAATCAATAATTTTTATGAATTTTTTTTTTTAAATAATAATGTTAGAAAAGAGCTTTCATAGCAACATTCATATTTAAGTTAGTTTTTTGCCGCTTTACACTTGCGATATTTCAGCTGAAGCAGGTCTTATGTACAATACATCATTAATATTTATTTTGATTTTTTTTCAATAATGCCTTCATTTATATTAAAAATCTTTTTGGTTTTTGTGTTTATATGAACCACACCTTTTAGAGGCTCCTTTGAGGTTTTGAAAATCTTAATGTGGCTCTAAATGGCCTCACTCGTGCCCACCCCTGTTATATTAAATATGTCGCATGCCCAAGAAAAATATCATGCATAATATCATATGCCTTATTATCAGTTATGTGAAAATCCGAAAAATTGTTCTATATTGATATTTCCTTAACAGCTGACCCTTTCTTGAATTATTGAAAGAAAGAGCATTCGGTTAGCTAATAGGATTGGTTTTGAATATGTTCACTTATTTCAACATCAATTCGTTGACAATATTCTCTACTTATAGGTCCATCTATAAAACTATTATTAGAATGTGACAATTGGCAGGGATTTAGTAAAATAAGATAATTATTTATCTATCAATCCGTATTTTTTTAAGCATAATATATAAAATTAAAGTGAACATTTTTTGTTCCAGTTAAACTCCAAAAGTACCGGGCCAATTTTTATGATCAAATTTTTAAAATATCATACTTGTACTACAGCAGGGATATTTTTCTTTCGAAATTTTAATAAGTTTATTTAAATAAAATGTTAAGCTATTTAAGAAATCATCCCAGCTGCCAAGCACTGCTTAATCGTTTTGTTTTCACTCGTTTGTGTTGAGAGAGTTTCAATAAACTCCATGTATGTTGCTCTCTACTACTCTCTTTTTTGCTTAGCTAGCATAGCGCAACCAAAAAAACATATGAGCCAGCAGCAAGGAGAAAAGTGAGATACATATAAATGCAAAGAAGAAAAGAAAATAAAACAAAAGAAGAAATTTTTTATTTCGTTAAGCATGTATTGTCTTAAGAAAATTGATAAAAAACTACGGCCTGCTAGTACTTATATATAATAATAATAAGAATAAATAATATTTATTTAAAAATATTTGGACTTTCAAAATATATTTTATATTGAAATTTTTTCTCTTAAAGTTAAATTAACTCCGACAAATACGTCATCTAATTATTATCTACTGGTTATGCATAGGCGATTTGTAAATGCTAAGAGGTTTTAATTTTTTTAAAACTAATACTCTGAACTTGAACTTTTGAAAGGAATTTTGCAATAAGATGTGAACTATCTAAAAACACTTTACTGTTCTGGCTTAATAGAACAAAGACGAACAATTTTGTATAATTAAACTGTTAATATAAGATTAAAAATACAATGAGTAAAAAAGGGCTTAAGTGTCAGGAATATTTGTCCTAGTAATTTTTTTCCATTTTGAATGGAGCTGCAATGCCATCACTTGTTTAGCTTTTAAATTTTAAATGTTAAAAAATTAATGAATAAATGGGTTATATGAATAAATTTTACTTACTTCAATAATTCAGTTCAAGTAATGCATTTAGTTACTAAATTTAGATATATTTTTTAACCACATATCGCGCCGTGCTGCAGATCTGCAACATTTAGAAATTGCTCTAGAAAAATAACTCAAAGAGCACAATTTAAGTGGGAATTCTTATAAATGACTCATCAACATTCCAAATAACTCTAACTTTTAAATTAGAGAGTAAATAAATCAACAGTTATTTTCTTTTTAGTTGCAACTCGTGGTTTTGCCTTTGGCAGCAATTTGTGTTTTGCTATATTTTGAATATATTTTTAGATGACTAAAATTTTAAAAAAAGTAATAATAATTAAAAAAAAAGTTAAAAACTTTTTGGTAAGTTATTAAATTACATTAATCATGACATTTTATTTTAAACAGCATGCTGTATTCCCTGAAATATGTAAATCTTTATATCTGCAGAAAAAGATTTTATACAAATATTTTTATAAATAAAGTATTAATTTCAAAACAAAAGTTTTTTTTATTTATTTTTACAACTGTTTAAGAGATTTTTAGGTAAACAATTGCAATTGGCGCTTTTGCGTGATATAGGGTTAATAACACAGTCTTACAACCAAAGTATTTATACACTTCGACCAATGGATTCTAGTAGAAAAGACACAAGCACCATGCATGTATCAGAGTTTTAAAAGTTTACATTTGAGTAAACTGTTCTGGTCCAAAAGCTATTTTAAACATTATTTTCAAAACTATGCGAGAGGAAAAAAATGTGGAATTGGACGGATTTTATCAATTCTGACAAAAAAGGGTCTATCTAGGATTAAACGTAAATTTCAGAATGCCAGTATCATAAGTCAACGTGACGCAGCTGCTGAGATGAAATGCGAACAAAGTTACATATGCAAGACATTGATAAAACTTCAAGGTGTCAAACAAAATCAGATCACTAGAGTACATCGTTAAGCAAATATCTACAATAAAATCGCAATGCCGATTGATGCTTCGAAGTTATGGAAAAAAATCTTACTTCGATGAAAGTAATTTCCCGCTCAGCAAATCTCAAGTACCTGGAAATGATCGATTTTACTCAAATGACGTTTCCCAATATCATTTCAATGTGAAATAAAAGTTCAAGCATAAATTTGTAGCAAAGGATATGCTCTACATTGCAATATCCGGAAAAGGAATTTTGAAACCTTGGCAGTGGTAGTAGCATATGCTTAAAGTGGAAAGAAGTATACAGAACCAACAAAGGGCATCACTCTGGTGGCAATTAAGTCATTTGGTCTGAATTTTTTTTAAGGACTTCCTTAAAAAGCAAAACGTTCATTTTTTTACCGCAAGCGCTCTTGCCTCACAAACTTGTCACAAAATCGAAGATTTTTTTGGAAATTTAAGTTCGTCAGAATACAAGCATTGTTGGAGAGCTTAATACTGTCAAGAACTCGAAGAAAGAATTCGTGCATGTATTCGAAAAATAGACAAAAATGCTGTCCAACGGTGCTTCAAAGGTATCCCAACAAAGCTGCACCATACGGCTAATCTAGGACCTTTTTCAACCCTATATTAATTTTTTTAATTATTGAAAGTTTTCTATATGACCTTATTATTTTTTATTATGTTAATTTTCTATGATATAAATACAAATTCTAATTATAAATAAATTATTCTTTTGCAGCTTTCAAATATTTTAACCCTCTAGCGCCTTTCTTCTGAACCTTTTCTGACCTTTAAAAGTAGTCGTACAGGTTTAATATATTATATACAAATGTTCCTTGGAAAATATTACTTTAAGGGTAAAAACCTAAGTAAAATTTTGAAAAAATCTAAAAACTTTTTCGCTTAAAAGATGCTTTAGGGTCTTAAAAAATAATATAAAAAGAGATAGGTTAGGTAAGGTAAAAGTGGCTGCCTCAATTGAGACACACTTAGGCCAATAAGGCCCATTGTGGTACCACAGGGTTAATTTCCATTCTCTATTTAAATCAGCCTGATCTGTTCCCAAAGCTTAGGAGGTCCTTGAAAAACCAGTTGTTTAAGTGAAGAAAACGTTTTTGAGCCAGCGCTGGGCAAGTGCAGAGTAAATATACTGTAGATTCTTCTTCTTCTTCAGCCGATCAGGCAGTGCCCTGTAAAGACCCCTACCATGGTACTAATATCGTCTCTACTAAGGGAAATGAGTTCTTTTTGAACGCTTAAGGGTAAGTTTGGGCTATATTTGCCGCGTTATGTTACAATTGTTTCCCGTTGACTATCTCTTGTTGGTCTTATTACAGGGTAACTCATGTGTACAGAGTTTGCAAGTGGTAAGAGGAATACCGAGCCTATCCTTATCTGTAGATAATTGTCTGGTAGTGCCTATGCGAGCGAGTTCATCTGCTTTGCAGTTGCCTAGAAAATCTTTACGTCCGGAAATCTAGCATAGAAAGATCCTGAGCTGCTTTGCCATCTCATTTAGAGATTTTCGGCAGTTGGAAACTGTTTCAGATGTTATTTCAACAGTTTCTAGGGCTTTCAAAGCGGCTTGACTATCAAATAATATGCAGATATCAACACAAGATATCTCATTTATCTGGAGTCAAGTTACCGCTTCATGTATAGCAACGACTTCAGCTTGGAATACGCTGCAATAGTCAGGGAGCCTGAAGGCTATATTGATGTTTAATGTTTCAGAGTAGACTCCTCACCTACTTTACCATCTAATTTTGATCCATCGGTGAAGATCTCGATGGCATTTTTGGGTAAAAGGTTTCCTAGTTCCCACTCTTCTCGAGAGGGAAGGGATTAATCGAACTTCCTATCAAAGGATAGTTTTTGTGTGATGTAGTCGCCGAACCTGGGTATAGGAGCAAAAATTTCCTAATGCAAGAGTGGCCTTGCGTACTTTCTTTCCACTGAGAGATGGCATCAAAGATAAAAAGTTATAGAATCCGGCAAACGTGTCTAAATGCCCCAATTTTCCATTCTGCAATTAGAGGTATATGAAAATATTATACGAATTTTTAGTACTTAAAACTTTAAACGCGTTTTAACCGAAATCACTTTTTTTTGAGAAGGCCGGACACATAACTAGAGCAAATCTTCACCGATAGATTTGAAATTTTGACATATCGTCACCTGCATGCCAAGACCATTAGGGCTGTTCAAGTTACTATGGGAAATTTTTTTTTCGGATCTTAACGCATAGTAGCTTATTTTGTGCCACTTGGAGTGCAAATAAGACCTGCAAAAAAGATATCAATCGAACAACATTTGGAGGTTGCTCAACGCTCCCAAAGATTTCTTATAGAATATCCTGTGTATATTTCCTTAGAAAATTTACTTTTTTTTCCGGTGTCGATCTGTTAATTGGAAATTGAAGATGATAGTACGAACAAGTGTGGTAATATTTAATTAATGTTGTTTGTTCATTTGCATATGTACATGTTGTTTGTTCCTACAAATTTTCTTAATGAATATCTGCAAACAATAACAATTCGTTTTAAAACCGTAACTTTGCTTCGCTGCTTCAGCAAATGTCGCCTGCGCAGTTTCTTTTCTACACTGAATTAAATGTAAGGATGGCAACAAATGTTTCTCCTTCTCATTTGCTCCTTGCTTTTGATTGGTTGACAACAACAAGTGGCGCAAGTAACTGTAACTGAAGCTGTAAGCAATTAGTGAAGACTCGTTGTGATCAAAAATAAAACAAAAGAAGTCAGTTTGAAGTTGACGGCTTCAACTACAACTGCGGCTACTACGACCAGACATTAAACAAATATCTGGTTAATTGGACAGCCAGTACCTAATCTTCCTAGATTTGTACTTCCAACCGCATCTGATGTTTTAAAAACTTTTTTCCATCACCATAAAACCCTTAAAAAAACTGTTCCACAAAGTCTGAAGTCCACTACAGAGGAATTAATGGAAATTTGGGACAAAGCTCGTATCCCAATGGCTTTCCAACCAAACATCATTTCTAAAATGAAATATCTTGTTGAGGAATACAAATTACTAAAGAAAAACAAATCACGAGTTTCAGAGGCACAGAATTCTAGAGAAAATACTTTCACAAACAAAATTGAAATGCTCTTCGATATAGCACATAAGGAAGCTGAAAGCCAATTCAGAAGTGAAGAAGATGAAGTGTTTCTGAAGGATCAGCGAGGAAGTAGAAAGATGAAGATGGTTGGAGTGGACACGGAATTGGCTATACGGGAATTGCGAGTCCAGGAGCGGAAACAAGCGGAAAAGGAAAGAAAACGACGTGAAGTGGTAAGAAAGACTACTGATACTCTTACATAAAGTGCACTTGCAAATCTCGACGAAGATGGTGAGAAAAACAATTATGGAAATGAAAAATTGATGGAAGCTATGAAATTGAAATACCAACGTATTATCGGAAACAGCTGAACAAATTTTCCGTGTCATCTGCAGATGGCCCTCCACACAAATCACGTATTCTCTAGAACATGCTTGCTTCTGCGGATGTGTCATCAACATTGGATCGTGTAAATATTTTTGATAACAAGTTCACCATCTAGGCTGCAGCAATTGCAAAAGCTGATGGGCAAGATCTGGCTGATGGTTTGTTATCTCGTTCAACTGTACAAAGAAAGCGAGCAGCTCATCGATCAAATATTGACATGTCTGTGAGGGAAGGTTTTCTTACTACTGAAAAGCCACCACTATTAGTTCATTGGGACGGTAAACTGATGAAAGACAGTACGAACAAACAGGACCCAAAATCAAATGTTGACCGGCCAACTGTAGTTGTCACGGGCCATCGTCTGGAAAAAGTACTTGGCGTTTCCAAATTATTATCAGGAACGGGAGACGCGCAAACAAAAGCAACATTCCCGCTTCTTGTCCTATGGGAAGTTGTGGATCATATTGTTGGAATAAGCTTTGATACAACTGCTGCAAATACAGGAGCTGCAAATGGAGCATGTGTTCTTCTTGAGAAACAGATGAGCAGGATTTTTCTTATATTTTGCTTGTAGACATCACATTCACGAGCTGATTGTTCGAAATGTGTTTTCAGTGTTGTTTGGACCATCCAAAGGTCCTAATATTTTACTTTTTCAACGATTTAAGCAAGGTTGGGCAAAAATCAATCCTCAAAACTTGGACGCTCTTGGACGATAAACGCCTAAGCACACCATACTTACAAGAACTGAAAAAGGAAGTTACAACTTTCCTCAAGGGGATTCTATCATCAAGAGAAGAATACATGCCTCGAGATGACTACAGAGAAATGGTGGAGCTTTGTTTATTACACCTAGGGGAGTTACCCAAAGCAGATCAATATCATTTCAAGATTCCTGGTGCATACCACATGGCAATATGGATGGCAAAATGGATGGCAAAAGAGATATACTGTTTGAAGATTTTTTCTTTTTCGAGCAGAATTTAAGCTAACGGCCAAGGAGGAGAAGAATCTTGCTGAATTTTGTTTGTTCGCGTCCCTAATTTACGTTAAAGCGTGGATTTGTTGTCCTAAAGCAAGTGATGCTCCAGTGGATGATTTGCGTCTGTTCCAACAAATAAAACAGCATTCAACTGTGAATGCAATTGTCTCAGAAGCAGCAATGAAGAAGCTAAAATCCCACTTGTGGTATCTTGGGCCCGAGCTGATACCTCTTTCCTTGTTTTCCGATAAACTTCCAGTTCAGGAGAAACAAATGTTGGCAAACGAGTTAAATAATATTAAAAATATCCCTAAAGACTGGACAGAAAGAGGAATCAAGCTGAATAGCTGCGATCGGTTAGAGAGCAAAAGCTTGCATAATCTGGTGAATTCTTCATCTGTCTGTGCTCTGAATGCATTTAATATTAATCTGGAATTTCTCAACACTGATCCCGTGATTCGTGGAATGACTCGCTGAAATTCCAAGAAGCCAAGCACATTGCTGATTTTTTGAGAGTGGTTAACGATGCAGCAGAACGTTCTGTTGCTCTAATGACTGTCTTTAACGAGTCTATTACGAAGAATGAGACAGAGATGCAGAAATTAATTCAGGTGGTAAAGGATCACGGGAAAAAAGAGTTCCCAATGCTCGAAAAGTTACACTAACAGCCTATCATGTGTGATAACAATAAAATTATGCATTATAGAATGTGTAAAGTGGTTTTAATGTAATGCTGGTTAGCACATTTTGTTAACATTATATGTCTTAAAGTTCAATAAAAAGAAGTCCTTTGAGCAACCCCTAAATATTTTTTGATTTGTTTGAAATTTTGTACAAAGCAATGGTTATTCAAAAGGAACAAAATAGGCAACTATGCATAGTCAAGTTCAAAAAAAAAATTTTTTTGAACAGCCCTAAAGACCATGAATGTGAAAAAATTCGATTTTAGGTTTATTGCTGTTTCTGATGCAATTTTATGTAAGGAACATTGTATTAACATATGGAATAGGAATGTGGATCAGATTTGCCGCAATACTACAGTTCTAAGTCAATGAATGTGTTTTTTCTTTATTTTTTTTTTTTTTATTATGCCAAAAAAATGAATGTGCCATATTAATTTTTCTGGCACAAACATTTAAACAAAATTGGAATTTTTCTTCATACCAAAACAATGTAAGTGAATTTGGCCAACCAAATTTAAATCATTAAACGAGAGACTTAATGCCCACATATCTGCATACCAAAGTATCAGGAAATCAACAGATCTTCAACATTCATACTCGATTCTTTGTAAGCATGAAAGTTGCATGAATTGGAATTTTTCTGCATGCCAAAATAATGAATATGTTTGAAAATTTCTTTAGAGAGATGAAGAATTTTAGCCAAAATTTTAACTATTGTTTAGTAACTAAATACTTACCATTTGGTAAAAGAACATTTAAAAAAATTTTACCTGCCTAATTTTCGGAAGCATTCAAACCTTTAAACTCACTATCCCAAAAACTATAAAAAAACACATTCATGGTTTTGGCATGGCGATGAGCTTATTTTTTGTTTTTATCAACAATTTTGTAACTTTTTTTTTGTGAAAATTGTAACTGTTTTATTCGCGAAAACTTCACTAAAAATCTATATATCGAAAAAATCCTAGGCGTGTCTATAGCTGCTGATGTATAGAAACTGACCAAATTTTGTTTTTTTTTTGTTCCAGATCAAAAATTAAGGACGTTAGGTGTCGATCTATGCTCCCCTTCCAAAAATAGACGCCTTCAAACAAATGCTGCACAGCCGACATTTTGTATTGGAATTTTTTAAAAAATTACATTTTCTAATCAATATACTTATATTATAAAACGTGTTTTACAGATTTTTGATTAAATTTTTCATTGAGCCAAAACAACTTCCTGAAAATACGCCTATTTTTCGTGAGTTACTTACTTAGGTTTCTTCCCTTAATTCTCTTCGGACAGGATTTGTTTTCAGCGTATATCTAAGGAGAAAAATAGTAATCTAAGGCCCCGATTATGTATAACAACTCAACCTAAGTTGACTCGATTCAGCAAATTTTTTTTCTTATACGTATTACATAGTACATTTCAATTGAACCATGCACTTTGCCTTTATCTTTTAGGAATTTTCAAACTACATACTTTAATTGAGATGTATGCAATAAGTTATACGAAAAAAAAAGTTGAAACTAGTTAACTTATGTTGAGTTGTTATGCATAATAGGGGTCTTAATTTAAAAACTCTCTAATAAATCTATACAATGAAAATTGCTTTCAATGATCTATAGCGCAGATTTCTGCAGGTGATAAACTATTTGCATGAAGAAATTAAAAACTGACTATTTTTCTTGATAGAAGTACCCCAAAGTCAAATCTTTTTCAATGAAACTTATAGTGAAATTTTCCAAGGAACATTTTCCTAGCATATTTTAAACTTCAAAGAATACTTTTAAGGGTACTTTTTCATAACTTATTTCGAAAAGGCTCATAAAAGTCATAAAGTGCGCCAGAGGGCTAAGATATTCAGCAAAAATTTATCATAAAATTTCACTATAAGCATGTGAATACAACAATTATGACAAAGACATATTTTAAGTAGTTTTCTTACTTTTTATGTTAGTAAATAGCTAAGTTTGGAGTAAATTTTCAACTTATATTAAAAACTACTCATAACTCATAACTTCTAAAACGCCAATACAAGAGTAAATTTCTTTTTTCTTCACTATCAGCATCCTTTGATCGAAGTTTGTAATTTTTGAAAGAGACTGAAAATTGTCGAACAATGGAAAAGGTGTACCAATGTTTTCAGAAATATTGTTAAATTTATCGTGCTTGGAGATTAGATACTTAAATTTAGAAATATTTTGAAAAGATTTATTGCCTTAACAAGCTTTGTGTTGTTTTATAAGATGGTTGAACAAAATTTTGGGATTAAATAAAAAAAAAATAACCACAAATTGAGCCGATATGACATTATTTAATTATTCACTTTGTTTAAAACGTTAAGAATTTTCGAAATTTTTTCATTTAAAGGTATTCCATATATAAATTCTTGTAAAAACATCCACACATACTTGCTCTTTGCAGAATATTCCAAATTAAATACAAAGCACATTTTTACTACCAAATCCACTGCACGAGTAAGAGTTGGAACCTTGTATCGTAAGCCATTCATGTAAATATAAAATTCTTCCAAGTGTTCTATCGACTCGCCAACTACTAAAACTTTTGGTAGAAGTTTCAAATTTTCTCTGAGAGCAACTTCTTTCATTTCGTCTTCCTTTTCATTGAAATAATTTAAGTCTGTCAAATGAACAATCATATCGTTTTGGGCATCCGATATCGATGGCTTATTATTTCTGTTCAGTCTCGGTGGTAGTATTAAAGAATGCAACAACATAAAGAAACAAAAGAGTTTCGAATCTGAAAAGAGTTCAAAGTTAGACTTAAACATAACTTAAATTGTCATATTTTGCAGTAAAGTACTTACCAGAATTATTCACTGTTCGCATTTTGTCGTAATACTGGCTATTGAGTTTGTCTTTAATGCAGGATGGGAAATAAAGATCGTTCAATTTATACATTAAAATATCAATTTTTTCGAACATAGCATTTTGTTTGCCTGGGTGGAGTGTTTCAAAATCAATGTCAATGAGTTCATAGCCCATTGGATCCGCATACCTTGGCCAAGTCTTTAAAATATGTTCCAGACATTGTTTACTTTCTTTCATTCTCAGAACGGAGGTCTCTCTCCACAGAGTTTCGATGTTAGTCGGAATGTTGTGAGCAAGCCACTGTTTTTGAGATTCAAATTTTTTTAATAACAACTCATCGGTGGCATCATCTTTTGTTTCCTCTTCTCCATCGCAAGCCTTGGTAATTTTTGATGAGCCAGAAGTATTCATAATATCCTTTCGCTTGTACATTCTATTGAAATAGCGACCATGAATTTTTCCTGAAGGATTTTTCTTATTGCAACGAGGTATATAATATGTCGCTTTATTTTCGGATGGAAATACTTTTACAATCTCATCAGCAACTTTATCCATAATTTCGGGATCCATTTTGATTTGATTGAACATAAAGTGATCTATTATTATTCTAACCAAAGTTGTTTGTTCTTGATCATCTAAGATATTATTGCGTTCGTAACTTTTCAAAATGTCTTTGCCTGAAATGGTTTTCAGCAGTATTTCTTTAATATTCATTTCGGTTGCGGGTGTTGGTGATGAACAATCTGAAACACGATGTATAGACGAACAGATAGTTTTGTCACTGCCACGGCGCGATAAAAATTCGACCTGAAATTGTAATCAATTCATTGATTTTTCGATTACACAGTCCAACATATAAAAAACCTACAGACTTTTATATTAACGAATTCTGCTAGAAGAAACAAAGCAAGAACAGAAATGCACGTGTATCGGGGTTTTTAAAAGTTTACATCGAATAAATTAATTGAACAAATTACTAACGTAAAGAACGAGAAAACTTTTATATTGCCAGCAACGCCATAGTTTACAGTGTTCACAAAGTAATGTTAACACTTTATGAGCTATGTTTTCGTAAATGATTTTAACCATCTAGCGCCCTTTAATGTGTGTCTTGTATGCACTTTTTCAGAAAAGGTTAGAAAAAGCACTTTAAAAATGATTCGAATAGAGTTTGAATAACATATTTTATGAAAATGTTTCTTCTAAAATTTCACTACAAGCCAGTTTGGAAAAGATTTTTTTACAGCTTTATTCTATGGAGAAAAATGCTATTTTTAATGTGTGTTGAACCCCGGAAGGGGGCAAACCTTCACATAGTAACGTGTCTGACTGTCTCAACCTTGTGAGGCCAGCAGTACCCTTGTGAAATCGCCTCAAGTCGACTCAAACAGACCCCCACGTGTTGTTTTCTGTCCAACGTCAAAACTGGACACCGTCAGTTTGGCTGCTACTCTGAGCGGCGGGCCTCCTGGGCTTAAAACAGGTTGTGCGTCGGGTCTGCAGCCCACCCGTAGAAACCAATTTCATTGAAAACGTTTAAAAATATAAGAAAAATTATCACCAAATCTGATGACGACCACCGCAAACGAAAAACTGATAATAATTTACAGATATGCACCTGGAATGTCTGACTGATATCTTGGAAATATCACTGCTATTCAAGAAATGCGATGGAAGTGATAATTTTGCATTCGGCGTGCACTCTGTGATATCTACTACAGCGGCCATGCGAAGAGGCACGAGTTTGGATGCGGATGTTTAGTTGGCAAGTGACTATGGCATCACGTCCTGCGTTTCACACCTGTGAACGAACAGCTTGTCATATCGTCAAGGTTAAATTCTTTAATATAAGCCTAATATGTGCGTACGCTCTGACAGAAGACAAGGACGATGAGACCAAGAAAATTTTCTACGAGCGCCTTGAAAATGCTTACGAGCCCTGCCCCCGTCTTGGTGACTTCAACGCTAAGGTAGGCAAGAAAAATATATTTAGTCCAACAGTCGGAAAGTTCATCCTCCACGACAACACCTCCGATAACGGTGTGAAGGACAAAATCAGTTTAATTTTGACCACAAATGTGGGCCGCTGCCACTTTCATTTATATTTTTTTTAGCATTGAATATATTCATTAGTTTTTGTACTATTACTACTTGAAATATTTCGTCATAATAGTTCAATTAATTAATAAATTACATTAATTTTGCATTGACTAAGGCTTAAGATAAGATTTTTAATACAAGTTAAAAGAGTTTATGTTGCTCTCATGTAGTCATAAGCACACGATCAGCTGAAGCTGACAGCTGCATACCACACAAAAGCTGTTGGTGTCAACCAATGGGAGAATAGAGAAAAGAGCTTACAGTGAAAAGCTCTGTCGCTAGCATATAAAAAGCGGCACTCAGAATTAGTCAGTTCTGTTTGAGCAGCCGTCGGGGTAAGTCATACTGTAGAAAATATAGACAGTAGTTAGTGACCTAAGGAAATATGTGTTCCACTGGCCGTAGATTATAGTCAACTAGAATGGGAAAGTGAAAAGGGGAAGACCTAAGGAAATATGTGTTCCACTGGTCGTAGATTGTAGTCAACTAGAATAGGAAAGTGAAAAAGGGAAGACCTAAGGAAATATGTGTTACATTGGCCGTGGACTGTAGCAAAACTAGTGTTGTCGTTTTATTTAAGTGAGAGGGGGGAGACCTAAGTCATAGATTGTAGTAGAACGAGCGAGACTATTTTGAGAGAGTAAGAGTTGTCTTCGTCAAACGAGAGGGGGAAGACCTAAGGAAATATGTGTTCCACTGGTCATAAATTGTATTAGAGAGAGCGAGACTATTTTAAAAGAATAAGAGTTGTCTTAGTCAAGCGAGAGGGGGAAGACCTAAGGAAATATGTGTTCCACTCAGTGATGTTACATCAAATTTGTCTGAATACTGTACCGTACAGTAAATTTTACTGTTTTTACAGTGAACTTTTTTAAAAAAATAATAACGCAAGTATTCATAAAAAAACTATATTTATGCTTACAAAAGCATAAATATTTCAATAAAGTTAAAAAGCTAAGTAAAAAACAGTAACAAAAATTAATCAACGAATTAAAACAAATTATAATTTAAAAAGTTACATATTATGTTTGTAACATGGTGTAAGAAATAAAGGTGCAAGTGACGTCGACGTCGTTTTCTAAAGCTGGCAAACTTTTGAATGAGTGAAAGAGACAGAAAAGTTGATTTTGTATGATTCTGACAACTTAAGTGTAGGATTTTTTACAGCGAAAATTAAAATTCGCTGTCACGATGTTTTTTTTTTACACAATGGGTTTGTAACATACATGAGTCTTAAAGTCTTTAACACAGTTTTATTATTTCAATCATATGTAGTTTAATTTTTCAGTTTTTATATGGTATTATGATCATATTCTTTAGAATTATAAAAAATTGAATTTAAGGATTTTTGGTATTAAAATAATTTGCATTTTCTGGAGTTGTTTGATAAGATTTTTTATAAGTTGGCACAAAAGCATTCAAAGTTATCGAAGATATTTTGATGAAGTCTTGCTTTTCTAATTTCACAATGTTGCTATTTTAAAGGAATATTACTGAAGAATATTACTCTAAAAAGTTAATGTAGGTAGATGGTAAAAATGTTTTCTTTGCAAAAATTCTATTAGTGTATTTTAATAGAATTACTGTACAAAACGGTCATTTTAGGGTACAAATTCATAATTACTGTATATTACTCACTAACTACTGTTTGCCTGTACGGGGCTCAAAATTACAGAATATTACAAAATTACAAAGATTACAATATTACAAAGATTACAAAATACAGTAATTACTGTACGTAATTACTTGTACTGTAATTACTTACACTGGTCATAGATTGTAGTAATGATAGCGAGATTATTTTGAGAGAGTAAAAATGGGCTTATTCAAGTCAGAGAAATATCTAGGGAAATATGTGTTCCGAGAGCGTTTTATGTTTATCTAAAGATTGATGTCTATTGTAAACCAACTGATTGGCTTTATCAGTGTGGCATCAGACCTGGAAAGTCTGCCATCGACCGGATCATCACACTACAAAAAAATTTTAAAGAAGACCCATGAAAAACAAATCTAAACCCACCATCTTTGTGTCGACTACAAAGCCGCCTTCGAAAGCCCAATAAGGAATCACCTATAATCCACCATGTCTGGATTTGGTATTCCTGAAGATTAATTAAGTTTTTGAAGTCAAACTTCTTAGACGGCGATTTGATATTGAGGATAAAAATTCTCGAGTCTCGAAAAATTGTATTTTTATATTTTGTATTTTTTTATGGGGACCCATTGAATGGTAGCAGATAGAGTGTAGGTGTGTTCAAAAAAATGTTGAGGTGAAAAAATTAAAAGCATCAGCTCATAATAGCATAAACTCCCTAATAAATAAATATAAGTAAACTGGCCATTTCAGCCCTTGGAAGGACTTTGACCTAGCTTCTATTGATCAATTGTGTTGTGCGTGTTATTAAATGTTTGATCACAAATGACCGAGAACTGGACCTACGTGTTTAATGCCGACTCCGAACGGCTTATGTTCTCAAGAAGCTTTACATGGCAATTTTTTACTCTCTGAGGTTTGCCATTGTCTGCAGAGAGGTGTCGACCGAGCAGAAAAATTATTTCAATTGAAAAAACTTTCTGTCTGAGCTGGAATTGAACCCGGGCTACCGCGGTTCTTTAGCTTAGGAGCCACGCACTCTACCCACTAGGCTACGGTCGCCACTCCCTAGCATAAACTCCCTAGGGGTCATAATATTTTAGAGGTGAAACTACTAAGGAAGCGATCCGATATTGAGGATGAAATTTCAAGAACGTGTCACGTCACGAAGTAGAAAGAGAAGGCTATGTAAATTGTATATTGCTAACGAACAGAGCGAAAGCAATAAAGTCATAGTTAAGTTTAAGACTTGTGTCATCTAGCAGTGGGCTTGCACTGTTGTGTAAGAGAGACAACAGCTGTTGAGATGTCGATTTATACAATACAGCTGCTGATGATCTTGGCAGATTTGAGAATTTGGTAATTGTATTTGGGATTATGACCACTTATTTAGCAGTCATAACATCAAATTGAGGTTCTGACCGCTAGGAATTATATCCGCTTTAAAAGTTCATAATCTGAAATGGTTTGAAAAATACAAAAATATACAATAAAATAAAGGCCAGTATAACCGTTTGACTAGAGAAACATTCCATTGTGACTATTGGGACATTTGACTCCAGAGACAAATAACTATTGTGTAATATTCCCTTGAAAAAAGAAAAACCAAACAATTTCTATGTTTTGTTTTACTGTTATTTGAATGAATGTGACTTATGATAATGGCTCATATGAATAAAAAGTAGCATCTTCAATAATTTGTAGTAACTACCAAAAAGTAAAGTGCTACAAAAAAGCTTGGAATCCGTATGAATAAAAGTTTTGTTCGAAATTATATGACTAATGACTTCGAAAGTAGCATTTACTACAAAAATGTGATATATATTCGTCGCAGCTGGTAAATTTTAACAGGAGTATTCACGATTCAGTGCATTTGCCAGTACAGTTGAAGACTGAAGCAAATGTATACTTGTGCACATTGAAAAATTACGTGTTCACGAAATCCTAACTGCAAAAGTGTTCCAGTCCTCAACTGCACAGGCAAGTGCACTGAATCGTGAATACCCCTAACAAAGTGAATCTAAAGAGCGCTTTAAAATTGTCCATGACCGTTTGTCATGTTTGTAGTTTGCTTTCAACTTCAACAAATCTTCCTTTTGCCTGCTCAAATATATATCAAATTAAATAAATTTAATGAATTTAATATATGTAAATAATTTACTACTAACTTGTAGTATGCCATCTTGCTTACTACTCAAAATCAGTAGCAAACACATTATTTTTATTCATAGAAATCCGGCTAATTTGTAGCAAGTTCAAAACAGCTGATTCTTTTGGTGTAGAAAAGAGTACTTTATTCACATATACTAACTACTTTTGAAGGTTTTTTTATTTTGAATTAAGGTAAAGTCGAATCTGCTACTTTTTTTCATACGGTGAAAAAATATATAAAAATGTGACTACTGCGACAGGTCTTTATGACTTGTCCTGTCTTGGACCTGTGCGGGACAAGTAAAAAATATGTGAAAATAATACAATATTTTAAACAGCTTTGTTGTTATTTTAAGCCCAATTAATGCAAGCCAAGCAAAAAGCTTAACTCTAACTGTATTATTTTAAGGAAATGTTGAAAATTATAATTTTTATAATAGTTCACTGTCTTCTGAGTACACATCAGAGTATTTTAATGTTCCTTCTTGTATCAATAAAGCATTTCTTAATTTATAAGATGTTGAGATTAGGGCATGATTATCGCCTTGGGATTTCCAATAGTGGTGTCTTTGTATAGTGGTGTCTTTGTAAGTGTTAAGGTTTTAACGATGATCCTCAATATCCGCAACTGCGACAAAGAAAATATGCAATCCATTGATATCTTTTGACACTAAGTGTTGGTAACAGTCATAGCTATTTGCAATTACTGCTTTTCTGGTCATGAAAGCAGACCAAAGAGTTATTTTTGTTGATGCTACGATCCCTTCGACAACCTACTTATCATCATGGCCAGAGGCAAAAAAACTCCAATCAATTTCAACATTCCAATTCAGAATAGCAGGAGATCGACAATGTATATCTATTTTTGAACTATGCAGCACACCCATCCAGAAATAGTGACTTTTTTAAAGTCCATAAAGCGAGATTTTAAATCGTCAATAATTTTTTTTTTTATGAAAACCCATGTAGAATATTTATGAGTTAATTCGTTGCTCACAATTACATAGGAATGCTTTTCGTCACGCTGGTTTGCCTACTCACATCCCGTAAACAGAGTCACTTGAGCATGGTTCTAATGAGCCGAATGTATTTCATCTTTATTTTCAATAGCAAAATTTTCCGTAAAGTCGATTTAAAGTACTACTTCTTCCTGCGCACTTTCTTTAATTTTGGTTTCAAAGTATTTTGATTCCTTGTTTTTTGCAAAGCTTGAACTTCAGTGTTTTGGTATAGAGTTATTTTATAAGATCTTTTACGGTTCCAGTAGCATTTGTTATTTGGCATATTTTTTCGACTGATTGCTACTGTTTCCAGGTCATTTTTAATGTTGTATCTAACCTTGCTGGAAGAATATCCGAAACACTTTGAACATTCTCCAGTCATACATTTTTCGTTTGTTATTTCACATGTAATTTCTTTGATAAATTCTGTAGAAGACCTAGGAACTGTTTTTACAATCTTAGAAGCAAGCCTCTAGCTTTTGCGTTGTGCGGCATTTCATTCAACAGTCTAGCATATAAGGACCGAATTAAAAAATCTTGGTCTTACTGAGTTTTATATCAGGGTTGTAGACTCAGAATAACGAATAAGCTTTCGTGATTGCCATCATCATATAACTCTTACCTACGTGAGAACGTTTACCAAATTGTAAACTCTTTATCGACATTGTATCTTTTCTGTTTGAAGAATCCGTAATAGCTTTGTTTGTAATATTGTCCGTAATGTAATAACTTTTATCTTTTGCTGTAGAAGTGCTGATTTTTTAGACAGACTCTGAAAAAGAGATTGCTTATTCTTAAAAACTGCTGTTTTTATAAAGTATTCAAGCATTTGTATGAGCCTAGCGGTGAACTGTTTTTTTTTTTTCTACTCCCATTAATTTTTTTTATTTTCTCTTTGCTTTCTTTTACGCAATCTTTCTTTTTCTTTGCGTAACTCTCTCATTTGCTCACAGTCGTGTCTATTTTTTTCTCTCTGTTTTTGATTCCACTCTTTTTGTTTTTCTTGAGCTAACTTCCATTTCTCCTCATTTTTCTTCATCATTTCTCGAGATTTCCTCTTTCTCTCCGCAGAATTCATCTAAAATAGTCAATACATTCAGCCATTTAATACTCAAATTAGACATAAAGAAGCTTTAACTATTTCATTTTAGGTCAGAAAAGTAAATTAAGTTATAAACAACGACATTGAAATAAAATCAGACTTTTCACCGAATGTGTCCTAGTAGTCACCGTGACTACTGGGACAGCCTAAACTATTCAAAGATGCTAAAATAGTCATGTTTCAGGTTAACAAAACAACTTTTATATATTTTTACGTGACTACTGGGACATGCGACTTGCATCTATTTAAAGAAGAAATACACAAAAAATTACATACCTTTTCGCTTTATTTCTATAAAGAAAATTAGTTTTTATCAAACTTTCTACTATAAGATACGCGCCAGATTTCTACAGCTAAAAGAATGCCCGATAACAATATTTCACACATACAGCTCTATTCTGGCAAAGTAACAATTGTTACCCAGTAGTTTTAATATTTCTATGTGTTTGTTGTAATGTGTTTGTTTGGTTTCAAAACAAAATTTTAAACTCAAAAAACAAAATTTTATAATGAAATTGTCACTATCTGAAAAGCAGGTGACAATTTTTATAAAAATTTATTATTTTTGAGCTTGAAATTTCGTTTTGAAATCAATAAATTACAACAAATACATAGGAATATTAAATATAATAGGTAACTATTGTTACTTTGCCAGAAAAGGGCTCATAATCAACATTTTACTCCCTATTAACTCTTTTTGAAACAATAGTTTTCCATATAGAAATAAGTTTTATTTTGGAAATTTTTTCAAATATTTTTCACGAACTAATAAAATATAGCTATTTAACTATAGCTTTTCACCAAATTAAAGAAAAAATTAATGATAAACAAAAATTTTCCTCTTGTACGTGGAATGCCCGTAGAATGAAGTTAGTTTTTTTCATGTACTCCAATACTAATAGCGCAGTTTTAAAGAAGTGGACACATTTTAACTGAAATATAATATATTTTAAAATCTCAAATGATTTCAGTTCATTTATTGTAAAAAAATGTGTTATCGTACAAGCTTTCGGTTCTGAAAAATCCTTGAAGGATATTAAAATATCAAAATTTAGGCATTGATGTGTTTCCATATCATATAAAGTTTTGAAACCAAGGTTAAGGATAAATTCTGGTTTGTTGGGTAGAAACAATTTTTTTTCCTTTTTCGTTAGCTATAACTGTGAAAATATCATACTAAAAGGGCAAATCAAAATTCGAAATGGTTCAAAAGGGTGACGGGACATAGCCCCAAGGGACATAATCCAAAATTTAAAATTGAGGACATAATGTCAAAAATTGGTTTTGGGCTTATGGCCTGTTTCAAAGAGGTCATAAGCCCAAAAACAAAGAGGGTATAATCCCAAAAAAAAACTGCATCATAAAGAAATTGATTTGCCTTGTACGGAATGGTGATAGCAACATTCCGTACAAGGACAATCTCCCAAGCGGTCAGAACCCCCATTTGGTGTTATGACCGCTTATTATGCGGACATAATCCCAAATCCAATTTTCGGGATTATGTCCGCAAAATAAGGGACGCAATCCCAAATTTTAAATTTGGACGGGACATAGCCCTTGCGCAAAGTCACAGTTCAAAATTTATGAGCCTCCGAGCCAACCGCGACGCAGCAGGTAGCGCACTATACTTAAAACTTTAAACGCGTTTTCTGGAAAGCTTCGTTTGCGAGCTGGCAACTCTCATAACTCAGTAAATTTAAAACGAATCTTAATGTTTTTGTTTTAAGTACGTGTAATTGAATTGTCCATAGAATGGACCATAATCTCACTGATACATTGCATATTTGATTATTTATCAATAAAAAAGTAACGAAAATTTTCAATAAAAAATGACAAACAATTTACAAACGCCGCCATTTTGTTATTTTTTTAACAATTTCATTAAAAGTGGTCTTTTCCATAATCACGCTCTTACTAAACAGGAAAGGTCGCTAGCTTGGTTCGTGTTTTGCGCACTGGCCCACATTTCAGCTGCTTTAGGATATTGATAAAAAAATCTGAAAATTTTATACAATCTTCTTCAAAATACTATTAATATACCTGAAAAGTTTTAAGTACCTATAATTTTTACTTTTTCCAAAAAAAGTTCATGAAAATTTCATATTTTCGGCATGTCTCACCAGACTGGACCCCTAATGGCTTTGACAAGCGCATACAAATTCGGCTGACTTTTCTGGGGTTGACATGGCTAAAAACATGGTCATAATGCAAGAAAACACAGTTTTTATATGATATTTTGACAAAAGCGATTATATTTAACAGTTTGTAATTCAAAAACATACTTTAAATGCAAAAACAAGGTGTCTCACAAACAGTTACAAGAGGTGTCCCACAGCTGGGAATGGTAGTCATTTCGAAAGAAGCTAGCAAAATTGCATGCAGAATATATTTTGCCTGAAATTTATGTTTCATCACAAAATACAAATAAAATAGTGCATTAATTATACATAAAACTTCTTTTTGAATTAATTCACTTCAATTTATCGCATTTTAAAAAATTCAAAAGTTAATATTGTGTTGATTTTTTTCGTTTTTTTTTTTTTTGTTTCAATGCTCACAGCAAGCGAGCAAATGCGTTTTTACCTCGGTGTTATCAAAATTACTGAGTAGTGCCAAACTACAAGTTTGAAAATACTCAAATCCACGATATTTGCTGTTTATCAAAAAAAAAAGGGTGTCCCACAACCGGAGACATCCCACAAGCGGAGACACTCCCCTAATTTTCTACAAAAACTTTGTAAAAGCACTTTAACAAGTAGTCAAAGAGTGTTTAAATTGGACATTTTATATTTTCATAATAAGAAAGTAAGGAAAATATTTCTTTACAGCTTAATTCTATGGAGATAAAATGCCATTTTTAATGTTTATTAAATCCAGAGGATATGAAGTTTTGAAAGTGAAACTTCTGAGGCGGCAATTTGATATTGAGGGTAAAATTTTTGGAGTCTCGTCACGAAAAATTTAATTTATTTTTTTTTATAGGGACCCCTAGGGGGTAGCTGGGAAGGGTAGCAGATAGAGTGTAGGTGTGTTCAGAAGAAGAAATGTTGAAGGGGATAAATTAATAGCACCAGCTCAAACATTTAAACCCCTAAGATTCATAAGATTTTTTTAAATTAAATTTCTTAGGCGGCGATTACATATTGAGGATAAAATTGCAAGGACGCATCTCGTCACGAAGTAGAAAGAGAAGGATATATACATTGTGTATTGCTAAGGAACAGAGCGAAAGCAAAAAGCAATAATGTTATAGTTAAGTTGAAGATTTGTGTCATCTAGCAGTGGGGCTGGCTCTGTTGTGTAAAAGAGACAACAGCTGTTATGATTCCGAATTTATCACGTCAAATTAAACAAAATTTGCTTGAGCTCCCTGTTGCTGTGAATAACAAACTGTTAAGTATCAAAAACTGTCATAAATCTATGCAGAGCTGCCATATATAAAGTGTGTAAATTAAAAAAATAATTTCGGTCAGTTTAGTGTAAAACGAGTTAGCCGGATTTTTGCCGTGCCAGCCGTGCCAGGGTCAAATGAAAGGACCACAAACTTTCACAAATAAAAACATCGCAGTTTTCTAATGAAATTTATGTTCTTTATTTATAACTTTGCCTAATTATAAACTTATGATACTTATTGCAGTGCAGTGTCGTGTGAGTCGAAGTGAGTGTACGTCGATGACGGTCGAAGACTACTGTTGTATATCGGTAGCCGAGAGAGAGGGTGTGAGCGAATGAAAATTGGTATTGGTGAACGGTAATCGGTAATCGCTGTTGGTAATCGGTTCCATACGTCAACAGGAAGGCTAAAAGAAATGCTCTTTAATATGATTAAAACAACAAAACCGAGAGTAATTAAAAGTGAGCCGCCTCTGGTAAATGCGAACCAGAATTTGTTTGCTCCAGAGGAAAGAAAGCACGCAAAAACTAAGTGTGCCGCCTCTGGTAGATGCGAACCATAACTGGTTTGCTCCAGAGGAAAGAAGGCACGCAAAAATTAAACATATGCCGCCACTGGTGGATGCGAACCAGAATGTTTGCTCCAGAGGAAAGAAGGCACGCAAAAATTTAAAGTATGCCGCCTCTGGTGGATGCGAACCAGAAGTGATCTGAACTGAGTCCAACTCCGTGAGCTTTCCTAAAAGGAATGCTGACTTGGTTGGTTTTGTGTCGCCCTTTTATATTGTGTGGCGTGAAAACCAGTTAGGAATTATACGTTTGTTGCTTGCCGAGTGTGTATGTCTATATTAATTGCTAGACGATGCTGTAGTATGTTTTTTGTCGCTACTCTTTTGTGTTATTTTGTCATAAGTATGTGTGTTTGTGTATATTGTTTAGTGGCTTATGCAGTAGTGCGGTTGTGTGTTGTTGATTTGTTTTATGGTGTCTTGAATAGGTGTGTAGCGTGTGTCTGTATATACGGTTTAGTGACTGGTGTAGTAGTGGGGTTATTTGTTGTCGCTGTTATTTTGTCATATGTAAGTAATGTGTGTCGGTATGTTCAGTAGCTGCAATATAATACTTAATGCTAATTATGTAGTTATAATAATTAATGATTAATGATAATTATATAGTTATAGATACAATATAAAAATTATTTAAATAAGTTTACATAGTAATATAATAATAAATTTTATCGGTAGTTTTAGTATATGTAACGTCATGTCACAGTGCCCCCTTATTTTGCGGACATAATCCAAAAAATTGCATTTGGGATTATGATCACTTATTAAGGTGGCAGGACATAGCCCCAAGGGACGCAATCTCAATTCAAATTTGGTATTGTGTCTCCTTATTTTGAGAATATAATCCGGAATAATTCTAAAAAAGAACCACCAAATGGAGGTTCAGACCATTTAAAAGATTTTAGCTGATATCATTTCGCAAATGTTTCTTTCAAGCAAATCAATTTCATGATAAAAAATTTTTTAGGATTACATCCTTTTTTTTGGGCTTATGACCGCTTAATAAGCGTTCAAAATCCCGTATCCAATTTTTGGGATTGTGTCCCCATTTCTTGAGGACATAATCCCAAATTTAATATTTGGTATTATGTCCCTTAGTGCTATGTCCCGTCAACCTTATTAAGCAGTCATAACACCAAATTTGGGTATTGTCCGCTTAAGATTATGTCCGTTTTTAAAAGGTCATAATCTCAAATGGTTTTAAAAAAATAGTTATATAATAAAAGAATGGATAGTAAGGCCGTTTGGCTACAAGAAATTTAATTGATAATTTCTAATTGAAAACTAAAATAACTTATAAACCTTATGAAAAATCCTAATGAAATAAGTCCTAACAAAAAATTAAATAGCTCCTAATGCAAAAACTAAATAATTCCCAAATTTTTGGAGTTATTGCGGGTTACGAGTTATATCATATTGGTTATGATAGCTCCTAATCTAGAATGAAATAACCTTAATTTAAAAATTAATAACTCCCAAAAAAATGAAATTATATTCATCAGTTGAAAAAATTGTTTTCAAATCAGTTTTTTATGGAGTTTTTTTACGATAAAATGATTAGCCCTTTACGGAATGTTGTTGTTTTTGTTGGTGTTGTTAACGGTGACGTGACATAACCCGAATAACGTGATTTGGATTATGTCCCAAATAATCCCAAAAATTGGATTTGACCAAATGAAGTTCTGACCACTTGGGAGCTTGCCCTTGTAAGGAATGTTCAGCCCTATCACTGAGTCCGTAGTACGCTATCGTAGAAACTAAGATAAAGACATCACTGAGTTCATTCGTAGTGCCATTCGTAAGATTATTGAAGTAATTTGTTACGACGTGTTTTGGTTGTCGGAGCAAATTTTAATCAAAATTTATACAGTAAAAGTAGTTACGCCTTCTATATTTTATTTTAAAATTTTCTCCGACAACTCAAACTCCGAATAAACTCAGTGAAGCCTTTTTCGTAGTTTCTACGACATCGTACTTCGACGGAGCTCCTTGATAGGGCTGGTTGTTAGCACCATTCCGTACAGGGCAAATCAATTTTTTTTTTATTATGAAATTTATTTCAGGATTACGTCTTTTTTACTATATTCTATACTATTTACTATAGTACCCTTTTGAAACTAGCCATAATCCTAAATCCAATTTTTGGGATTACGTCCTCAAGAAAAGCGGACATTTAATTTAATAGGTTTGTTCGCGTACTTTTCTGGTAAAAAAATGAAAAACGTCAAAAGTAATAAAATTGAGAGAGAATTAACTTCAACTTTAAAAAGTAAACGAACGCTTTCTGGTAAAATAATGAAAAATGTCAAATACGTCTAAGAAAATCTAAAAAAACTCAGCTGCTACACACACAGCTACCATTTGACAGTTTTCATCTTTTTACAAAATGAAATTCTTCTTGTAAAAACTTTAAAAAACTTGAAAGGAGAGAAAATGTGATTTCCTCTCTATTACCCAATTCTTTCAGTAAACAAACGCTTTTCAGCCACTCTCTTGTAAAAACTTTTGAAATATTTCGTTTGCATTCGACTACGCGAACAGACCTAATTTTTTATTGAATATAAGCAAAGTAAAGTACACTAAGAGTTATGCGCTTTTATAGTACAATATAAAAAGATTTAAAAGACATAATAGACTTGAGACATAAAGCAATAATAACAACTCGTAGAATTCAAAACATAAAATTATAAAAAGTTGTTTGATACAAATTAGCTTCATTTAATTAATAAAATTTAAAATTAGAAAGATAAACTAGACAGAGAGAAAGGTGAATGAAAAAAGCGCTTACAATCGTAAGAATGTAAGAAAGTAGATTAAAGATTGAATAAAAAGGAAAAGGTAGATTGCCTAAAAGATACTCTCCTACTGATCTCCCTAAGCCATCGTGGCAGACTATTCCACAACCTAATAGCCAAATTTTTATTTATGTATGTCTTTTCAATCACGTATTTCCTTCGGGGTTATGTCACGTTACCATTGTTGACAACAAACTTAAATATTACTTTCAAAATGTTGAAATACCGTTTCTACCTCGATAATCTTTTAATATACACTTTTTTATAAAGAAAAATGCAAAATTTTTATTTGGAATTATGACCGCTAAAAAGAGGACATCATTCCAAACTTTGGATTAAGACCGTCAACTAAGAGGACATAGTACCAAATATATTTTGGAATTATGTTCTCTTGTTTTTTGGGATTACGACCTTTTTGAAACTGGCCATGTCCCGTCATCCAAAAACCCATGTTTGTGGCTACTTAATTTGCGTTGTTCCATTTAGCCCCAACATTTATGGAATTTTTTTTTTTAACCGGCTTTTATAGATCTTTTTAATTATCTAGACTATAAGAAAATAAATTCGTTGAAATTTCATTCGTGAAGGGTATTTATTTTTTAGTAGCTAATTAGTTAGATTTTTCATAAATATATGTAGAATACAAGACTGTAAGTAGTTCATAAAAAGTATAGTTTCAATACATTTACTTTTATATATAAACCTATCTCTAGACACTTTAACAACAAAAATGTATTTAAGGGAGAATGGTCTATAGTGGAACCGGTTTTGTTTTTTCATCATTACTTTTCACAATGAGAATATTTTCGAGTTCCAAATATATCATTGGATTGGTATTATAAATGACTGATTTGTTGCTGAATATAGTTTATAGTTTTGTTCGAAAATTTCATTGTATTTTTCCAAAAATCTGAAAAGCTTAAAATCGGCTCTAAAAATGTTTGTCTTCTAATGTGGGACTTTATCATACATTCAATAAAACCACAAAAAGCGTAAAGTTATTGAAGTGGAAACGCCAAATAATTCATTTGTATTTATTCAGTTGACCACCTTTAACATGAATATAATTGAAATTGTTCTTCAGATACCCGTAAAAACTGGTATTCGGTTGTATGCACGCGCAGTGGCTCCCACATTGGAAGACATGTGCAGTCCCATATTATAAATTCATGAACATTTTGCTATAGCTTCAGAAATTTCTTTTTTCACTGCATTTAAACAGGAATCACTTTAAAATCTTAAAGATAAACGAAAAACAAACACAATGCACATACTCACCGTTTATATAGCACAAAAAATAAAGACAAAACGATCATTGCAAAAATGATGAAAAAACTTTTTTTTTTAAATTTTTGTCACTATGTTTGGCACGAATATAAACAACGCGTATTTTCTCTCCAAATCCACATGAAAAGTGATGGTGCATCGAAGCTACACTGTCAATGTCAAAACATTAGTGATGCCTGTGGAAAATATCGGAGAAAAATTAGAGTCCCACATTAGAAGAGTAAAACATAAGTGATGCCTGTGGAAAATATCGGAGAAACATTCGAGTCCCACTTCAGACAACTCTCCCTTACATATTATATGCTTAGATACATCAGCTGAAATAAAGGTGTATCCTGTATTCTTTTTTTTTTCTTCTCTTTGCATATCTCAGCTCTCCAAAGACGTAAAGTATTTTTAATTTTGTCTATTGAAAATTTTGTTCTCATCTTGCTTGTGCTTCTCTAGCACAATTGTTTTATTCTTATATCTTTAGTGCTGATTACAGCCTCGTTACACTTTTAATTCTCGCTGATGCCGGATGGCTTCCGCTTGTATATTCTATGCAAATACCGATTATATATTTTACCCGAAGGGAACCTTTTAGCGCCTCGTGGTGTATAGTAAAGAGATGCATTTTCGCCCGGAAATAATTTAACTATTGCTTTAGCAACCATTTCCATTAGTTGTGCATCCATTTTAATATCATTGAGTATAAAGTAGTCTATGATGAGGTGCACAACGGAGGCTCGATCCGATTCTTCGAGATAGTATTTGAATTTAGAACTCTTTAAAATATCTTTGCCATTAAATGTTGTGTTAAGTATAGTTTTTATATCGAATGCGTCTATTGGGGCTAATGTATTTAATTGACAGTGATGCGGTAATGTTTTATTCTCACTGCCGTTGCATGGCACAGATTTAACCTGGAATTTTTAGTAAGCATCCATTAGTTGTATTAATATTGATGAAGATGATGATGTTGATAATCGAACAAAAGAGTAAAACACGGAATATTAGTTTAGAACTTTCGACGCTTGCAGAGATTTTGATATATTTAAACCTCTTATTTACTAAAATTGCCAAAAAAATATTCAAAAAATCACTGCAAAAAACGCAATATCTTCTGTGTTAGGGCAAATTTTCAAAATCTTTTGATGGGAAAACTCTGTATTTCTTCGATTTACACTATTTGTGACAACTTTTTTACTAAAAATATCATGGCAGAAAAGTTATCCATACAAAACGCGATTTTCAAAGGTTTTTCGAACCATTCTAGGTAGCTGACGGCTATCGCTAGAGCCGAAATATTTTGGGAATCATCATAACATAAACGAAAGTTTATTTTAAGGGGGTGACCCGGACAACTTTTTTTTGTGAGGCGCCTTAATGTGCAACAGCGTGAGTCAATGTGAATAATAATCAGATTTTTTTTTAATGTAAAGCCTAATTTTCACTTAGTCAATTTCAATGACAGCAATAACTGACATATAAGGCCACTTGGTTATATGGCGTCAAATGCGTTTTTATTACACCCCAAAAACTGACATGATATCGATAACACAGTTGAAGTCTTTGACTGACATCGAACTTTGATGTCAGTTGCCTGCTGTGCCGTTTTCACTACCGATGTCATTTATAAACTGTCATATCTGACTGCCATTTTTGACAGTTTTTAAATTGCGACATTTTTCAATTGCTTACAAAAGGCAAAATAAATAAATATGCAGAAAAAAAGCAAAAAGTAATTGCTTGCGCTACTTTATGTTTAATTAAGGGCCTTAAGGATTGGAAGCAGAAAAAACAACGAAGAAATGTTGGGTAATGCCAGGATTGAGGGACAGAACCTATGGATTTTATGCTACGCTTCGAAACAAGCTTCGTCTACGAGATCCTCGTTGGTTGAAGAATTTTTTAAGGATGAATGTGGAGGATTTTGACTACCTGTTGGAGCGGGTCACTCCATATGTACGCAAGCAAGACACGCGTTTTCGAAAAGCTATTTCGGCCGGAGAAAGGCTAGCTGTAACCATACGCTACCTGGCAACAGGCGATAGCTTTTCCAGTCTAATGAGTCTGTTTCTTATGGGAAAAACAGCTATTTGCCATATTATCAAAGAGACTTGTAGAGCTGTTTTCGATGCATTGAAGGATGAATTTTTAAAAGTAATTATTTAATAAAGCTCATTTTTACAGGAAACGCAAAATATATAATTATTATTATTTTATGATCCGAATACGCCTGAGGAATGGGAAAAGATTGCAGACAAATTTGAGCAACGTTGGAATTTTCCGAACTGCTGCGGTGCCTTGGATGGTAAGCACGTGATGATCCACGCACCTGCCAACTGCGGTTCAGAGTTTTTTTAACTATAAAAAGCACAATAGCATTGTGCTCATGGCACTGGTGGACGCCGACTACAAGTTTTTAATTGTAGAAGTTGGGGCGTATGGCCGAGAATCCGATGGCGGTGTTTTCGCGAGGCAAGACTTATACAAAATATTCGTTATTTGCTTATTGATAGTAAAATTTTTTTCAGATGTCCGCTTTATTGACTTTTAAAAAATTAAGTAAATAAAAGCTATTCAGCAATTAAATAAAAAAAAATATAAACTTTCTGCTTCAAATTATGTTAACACCTTTCAATTGTGTTTTAGTACGAATGACACATCAGTTCGGTTTGCTTTCACTTTCATCAAAAGTAGGAAGACCTTCTACTTCTTTCACTGTTCAATGTGGATGACAATCATCTTCATTTTAAAGATGAAACTCAATTTACATTTTACAAATCAGATGATTATCCAAAGTGAAGGATGATAGTGAATCGTGTAAGTTCGCCTTTATCGCGAGCAAGTCATGTCAAATAAAATTTTCAATTATAGGCTATCCCGAGGAAGAAATGTGTCCGAAAATGTGTTTGGCATATGCGCCTCGCGATTTCGAATCCTCAGGAGGCCAATAGACCTTAAACCAGAAAACATAAAATATGTTGTCCTCGCAATTTGTGCATTGCACAACTACTTAAAAACGCGCAAGTCAGTATATTTGTCAGATGTCTGACGTCGACGATGATATAGAAGGCGAGAAGGTGGCTGGTAGTTGGCGTGCGGAGCTGGGACAGGAAGGAAGACTCACTTCGATTCGAGAAAGCAGCCATGGTCGGGCAACAGACAATGCCATGAGTGTTTGAGAAAGTTTCATGGAGTACTTTATGATTCCACATGGGGAAGTGCCTTGGCAATACAGCAGGACTGTGTTGCATAATTCATTTGAATAAAAAAAAATATACAGATAACATATTGTCTTGTATTTTGTGATTTTGCTGTATTTTTCTAATCTAGAGAACTGACGATTTGGAACTAAAGTATTTTAGGCCTACATGGTTTCTGAAATTCTTTATTTTTAGACTTTGATATTTTTGGTACTGTAGAGGTTTTTGGTCTTAAGAATTCTGGAAATTTAGAACCGTGGGAATATAAGAATTTTTAAGCTTTTGACGAAGCCATAAAAGCAATCTGAAAATCCTTTTAGGCTTAGATAAGAAATGTTTTAATGTATATTAACAAAGTTTATTTATAAGGTTTCTGAACAAAAAACAAAAAAACACCAAAATGGTGTGTTAAAAAACAAAAAATAGATAAAAATATTGGTAGTAAATTCTGTTCTTTTTACATACTATGTATGCAAAATTAATGTATATAGGAACAAAAAAGTTTAAAATGCATGCAATTTTCATAGCATTTGCAGAGCTGCTTCCTCAGTCACCTTCTGTTGAAAATCTGAAACTACTCTATAAATAGCAGTCTTATACTCATTGGCTAACTGAGGATTTGTGCTGGCCCATTCACGCCCATTTGATGTCACGAAATCACCAACATCATCTCAAATATCGGTCTTTGAGGCTGCGCTTAAAGTCTCTAAAGCCCGTTCCACTACTTTCGAGTATCCGTCGTCATCTTTTCCAACACGATTGCGTTTTGCTGGTGTTAATATTAATGGCATAGAATTTTCGGGATCTGACGCAAAATCTTCTTCTTCCGGCTGAGAAAGAGGCTTCTACAAAAAATTTAATAAAATTGATTGTCTCAAATTTATAATAACATTACTTTTGTCATATTTGATGTTGTGGGCGCCTCAACTCGTAAAGTGGGTCCTCATATCTTCATGATGATTGTGACTGCATTTGTCGACGGTACCGTGGTGTCTTGGCGTCCTTACCTCTTGAAACACTACGTTAGATCAATTTGTAATATATTAATGTGAGTGGCCGATAAGACCTAGTTTGTCTTGGTGCCTGCGTTCGAAACTGGTTTTCTTTGTTTTATGAAAATTGGTTTGGTGAAGTTGACCTAGTTTGTCGAGTAACCACCCTTTTAAGCCAGGATCTCACCGGCTTCCGGAATACGGAACGGTATATATTATATATATACTTATTGGAGTGGTCTTGGATATATTGGGTATGAGACCTTGTCTATCACACGACTCCGCCGATGTCCGGATACAAAAATTGTTGCTAACTAGAACTTGTTTGTCTTGAAAACGCAACCCTGCTATGCTGTCTGATTTTATCGATTTTGACTTAACTTTTTTTTTATTTTTTATACTTTAATAAAATTATATACTTTAATCTATTTACTAAAACTTTTTAGTTTGTTAATAATACATTATTTCATTCATGCTTTATACTTTATATTTTTCATACTTTATATTTCATACTTTATATTTTTGAATTGTATTAAATATCTTATTTTATAATTTTAAATTTGCTATAAAACCTGTTAAGGTTTATCAATCAAGTAAATAAAAAAATGTAAAAACTTAAGTAGGTTGTACAGTGGGTTTGGTGCAGTCCCTTTTCCTGCAGCTTGTCCACTTTTTGTTGCACCCAACCTGTTGAAGTTCGCCTATTTTCAAATGCAACTATTTATAAAGATTGCATGTTGTTACGGAAAAGAATGTTTACTCGTAAGGAGCAGCGGATGCTATTCCATTTAGTTTTCACCTCCGATCGCGGCATTCCCATTATGGTTGCTACCTCCTGCCACTGTGCCTCCCGTAAATTTCGATCCCTATATTCTTTGGTCAAATAATTCCAAGTGCCTTCTCTGATCTGCACTTCCTCGATCAGCCTCTCAGTTTTTTGGCAGTTTCCTGCAGTTTTCTCACCCGCTTTTTTGGGGCACCGGTACTTTCGCTGGGACTTGCATCCATGTTAAAAATCTGAATACAATTAAAAACTTTTGAATTTATCCATTTTTACAAAAATATCGCACTGCTCACATTTTTACACAATTTTTCGGAAAACGCGTCAAAGTTGAAGAAACAAAATCAGCTGTTCTTCGTCAAACACAAAACAAAATGCCAACATGTTGGCATATCGATTATTGATGTCATACGACGACATTTTGATTGACAAACCCAAATTCATGTGTTCACACTTGGCTGTCATTTTATATGCCAATGAGTTGTAATATATGACAGGAAACGTATATGACATCGATTGGCAATACTTTTTCATTAGACTGACGACATTTGCCATAGAAAATGACTTAGTGAAAACCAGGCAAATGCCTCAACTTAATTTCTTAAGTTTCTCTTCTTAGTTTTGGAAACTATAGCGCGTTATTTTGCAAATCCCGATAGGAAAAACGTTTCCTTTGTTTCGAAAGTAAAAATCAAATAATCGCTATCTTAACTGACAGAACCACCCATTTTTTTTCTTTTTTATTGATATTGGGGGTTGGAATTAATTTTAAAGGTTTTTTTTCGGTTTTTGAGCATTTATTTAGAAACAACGGTACAATGTATATTATTCAAAGTATTGTCCATCGTTAGCTACAACATTTTCCCATCTTTCTGGCAGCATATGGATTCCGCGCCGGAAGAACGATTCGTCTTTTGAGGCAATCCACGAATCGACCCATTTTTTGGTATCCTCGTAAGAAGTGAAGCGCTGCTCAGCCAAGCCATGCGTCATCGATCTGAATAGGTGGTAGTCGGAAGGGGCTATGTCTGGGCTATAAGGCGGGTGGGGTAGCACATCCCAATTCAGCGCCTCCAACGTTTCCTTGACGGTTCTTGCAACATGTGGCCGTGCGTTGTCATGTTGAAAAACCACTTTGTCGTGTCTTTTGGCATATTCCGGCCGTTTAACCTTTAATGCTCGGCTCAATTGCATCAATTGTTGTTGGTAGCGTTCCCCAGTGATGGTTTCGTTAGGTTTTAGCAGCTCATAGTACACGACACCCTTCTGATCCCACCAAATACACAGTATAAGCTTGGCGCCATGAATATTCGGCTTGGCCCTCGATGTTGATGCATGGCCGGGTGGTCCCCACGATTTTTTTCGCTTAGGATTATCGTAATGGATCCACTTTTCATCGCCAGTGACAATACGATGCAAAAAACTCTTCCTTTTATGCCGTTGAAGCAGTTGTTCGCACATGCAAAATCGCCGTTCAACGTATCTCGGCTTCAACTGGTACGGCACCCAATTTCGTTTGCCGACCGTTGATAAGTCGACTCCCAATGATTCTGACAATTCTTGAAGGGTTTGACACGGGTCTTCATCGAGCAAAGCCTTCAATTCCTCATCTTCAAACTTTTTCGGCTGGCCCGGACGCTCTTTGTCTTCCGTATCAAAATCACCACTTTTAAACCGACGGAACCAGTACTCACAAGTAGAAATCGATGGAGCATAGTCCCCGTAAGCCTCAGTAAGCGTGCGTTGTGCTTCAACCGCTTTTTTCTTCAAATGGAAGCACAAAAGTAAACCTTCCCGCAAATTGCGTTTTGTTGGAACGAAAGTTGACATGTTCACAGAGAAAAAAATATATGTTGTTTACACTTCAGTGGAATGACACATACTGAAAAATGAAGCTTAGACAATGTGCTTTGAAATGAATATAGTCACAGGTGTGCCCGATGCGATCTATTGATAGTTACGCCATCTCTTAGAAAACCTTTAAAACTAATTCCAACCCCCAATATAATCAGTAGAGTGGCCGCACGTTGTATGGGAATTTTTTTTCGATATCCAAATGTTAAACAGGGTCAAAATGTGCCATTTGGTGCCAAATTCAAGTTCCCAAAATTTCATCCCGATTTAATGGCCGGAACCCGTGTTCACTTGGGCCTATAGTTGGATCTAAAGACCATTTATTGGCTTATTTGTTCCATAGCATCTATATAAGTGGAAAAATGTCATTGGAATGTACTAAGCATTGGTAGAAAGTGATAATACAAATATTTTGATATATCATTCGATTATCTGAGATATCTAGTTCTCGAGATATATGTATTTTAAGGAAAAATTGAGTATGTATTCAAATTCCCATTTTTATCAGTTTTGTATTTTGAATAAAAAAAACTATCGAAATACGCTAATAAATGTTCTGCTTTAATTTTCTTCAATCCAGTAAGCGTATTTTCATAAATATTGCTTTGTTGTCCGACGCATCCTTAACCCATACAGGCTCATAATCGCCAGAACTTACGATTTGGTCAACTAATGACGGCACAATACATTCATAAAACCAATTTTTAAAATTTGCGGTCTAAATATGCTAGTTGGCTTAGTTTCACTAATGGATCTAAAGAAATCTAGCATGACAGTCCCAATATGGCATCCGAAAAAAGTGTAATAAATAGGACACTTCATGATATTAAAATTATTCAAAATCATGCGCTCCCCAGACAACAGATAACCCACAAGTTAGGAAAATGCGTCGAAAATAGCCCCTAGCTCATTCGAATGACCACAAGAGAGGTCAAATGTTCCAACACGTCCAAAACGAAGCAGATAAATCAAGAGATGATTTCTTTTATTGAAATAAATCAAAATGAATCCATAAGAAATTAAATTAAGTCCATTATTCAGTGTATATAATTATTTTAATCAGATAAATAAATAGATACATAATAATACATAAAGAGATTGAATCTATAATTCAAAATATAGATTAATTTATATCAATTTATAAATTCATTTGTATGAGAATACAGAAAAGTTAGTTCTTATTTAGTAGTTTAGATTTAATGTGTGATGGGAATTCCTTACTATACACTTTGCAGCAAACAATGGCTGTCCTCTTCATCATGCGTTAGTGCTTGGTTGTAGTCAGTGATCAATTTGACTGCTCTTTCAGCAGCATCGTTTACAACAGAAATATTTTGACATATTCGTAAGCCATTTGAAAAATCATTTCTATCATTCCAGATAGAAGGATCGAATTGTAGAAATTCTGTAGATATTCCCAGACGTTCAAAAAATTGCTTTGTTCTAGGTGTCACAAACTGACACAGATCTTTAGTGGCAAGCTGCTTGAACTCTGTTTCGCTGGCCTGGATTTGTTTGCAGATTTCGAAGTCTTGATCTTCGTAAGCTTTCAATGCCATGACCAGTTTTCTTTTTGTTTCCAATTGAATACATTTGTCGAAAAACGCAAACCCAATAACCTCTTCAGACAAATACCAGAGGTGATTTCGGAATTTCTGCACTAACACTGAAGATACACGGATATCGGGATATTCCACAATCTTTTTGATGAGGTTTAAGTCACGACCCGGTGCCTCGATTGCGTTCGGACATCCAAACCAATACGAAACGTATATCCGAACCAAGAATAAAGAAACGCTGCGAAGACCATTTAATTCGTTCGATGTTAGAAAGAATTGATGACGGAACAGGAATATTTTGAGGGTGTATATCGATTTTGACATAAATCTAGCGTGTGAAGTCGCTCCAGGTAAGCCAAAGTCTCTAAAATTAAGGAGACTGCTTCCAAGGAACACAAGCACAAGTTCCAGCAATTCTTTGTAATCGTTTCGTCTGTGGGTTTCTTGCAAGATCTTCAGACAATTTTGTTTTATTATTTCTGATTCATCAGCGCTTAAAGCATTTGAAACTACTTCGTCTTCAATGCCGGCTTTAAAATCGCTGGTATCAAATGATTTCCATTTGTTTGCGAAGCGCTTGAAAATGGTAACATCAGGCCCAGTGGTCTTTCCAAAGTTCAGTTCGAAGACCGCGCACAACAACAATTCGCTTATATGATGGCGACATGGAAGAAATAGCAAATCGTGACCCAACATTTGTTCTAACAGTTTTGCGCCGCCTTTATGCACACCAGTGTTGGCATACGTTGTGTCAAATAGAGGTGGGTAACTCAGTGTTGTGCTATGGGACTGTGCTAACTCTCTGTAGTGTGCCATGTGTGCTAGCACACTACGTTGATTCACATAGTGGCACAATAGCACACAAAGAGCAGAGCTTAGACGCACTTTTGCGCGTAAAATGGCTTTTATGTTCAGTGTTGGTATGTATAGCAGAGTGCTGTGCTAAGCTTCTTCACTGACAATCATTGGCTATCGCTACTGTGCACTGCAATACTTACATTTTGTAAAGTTTTTGCTTAGTAAAGTTGTTTTTTGTTTCACTGTGGTTTAATTGCAATAATTGACGATATACAATTTGTGAATATTGTAAACAAATCAATAGAGAAAGTATTAACACTCTATTTTTTTATCGTCACAAGTGCTTTTGTCGATTGTGGCACAATTGTGCTAGCACAATGTGCTGACACACAAGCGTGCACATGTGCTACGAGCCCTAACCACTATTTATTCGTACACCAAACATTTTTTTGACTGTGGAACACAAATTGCCATTTTTATAATGAAAAAGAGTATATTACACAAAAAAAGTTGTACTTTTCTGAAATTTCATATTGTTTTCTTGAAATTAGTTTAAAAATGTTTTTAGATTTAATAATAAATATTTTGAAAACTCAAATTAACTTTAAGTGCATTATTATTTATACATATTAATTTGACCACTATTAATTCGTCCAGTGTATAAAATCAGCTCAAATTAACTCTAAAATCAAAATGTAAACAAATAATGAAAATTTACCGTTATAGAAGAATAAAGAAATGCAATGGAACAAAAACTGCGATGTTTTTCATATTGTTTTATTTTAGTTGTGTTTAATTGTTTAACGATGGCACGTGGTAAGCCAGTTTGTGAAGAAATTCGATTATTTATTATTGACAAAGTCAAATCGGGAAAAAGTTATGGCGAAATATCGATTGATCTCAAGCTTCCTAGATCAACCATACAAAGTATTTTAAAAATATGAAAAAGATGGAAATTGCAGCAATAAAGTGGTCTGAAGCAATTGGAAAACCCGTAAAACATGAATGGACGCGACAACATATGAAAGATATAGGTTATGGCTTTTATAAAGTAAGTTTAACATTAACCCCATGTTGCAAAAACAAACATTTATTGAAACTTATATTTGCTAGGCCAAAGAAAAGCCCCTACTTACTCCACTTCAAATGAAAAAACGTTTGTTATGGGCAAAAGAGAGACGCTCTTGGGTACAAAGACAATGGGACACCGTTATATTTAGCGACGAATCTAAGTTTGATGTATGCGTTGGTGATGCCAGGAAAAGGGTGATTCGTAAGACCACAGAGGCATATCATAAAGACTGCGTACAGTTAAGTTTCCAGCTAGCCTCATGGTGTGGGGATGTATGTCCTCAAAGGGTGTCGGTCAGCTTCACTTTATTGATGGAACAGTAAATGCAGAAAAATATATTAATATATTGCAAGAAAATCTTATTCCGTCAATACCAAAGCTATCTGACTGTGGCGAATATGTATTCCAACATGATGGTGCGTCTCCCCATACAGCCAAAACAACAAAAAAATGGCTACAAGAAAATGGTATTGATGTTCTGGACTGGCCATCATCTAGTCCAGACTTCAACCCAATCGAAAATCTTTGGGCAATCATGAAGAGGAAGTTGCGAAATGATCCCCAGCGTACTCTTAGCGGATTAAAATCAAAAATTCAGGAAATTTGGGACTCTATTACCCCCGAAGAGTGTAAAAAATTAATAAATAAAGCGATTAGAAGCTGTTTTAAAAAGCAAAGGAGGCGTTACACAGTTTTAAATTAAAAAAATTTTCACTGTATGAATTAATAGTGGTAAAATTATTTTTATTAAAATAAATAAACTTTCGGTTATTTTCTGTTTTCAAAAAGTTTTATCATAAAATGTTTACATATTTGTTTATGAATTGAAAGATAATAAAACAACCTTTCAGAAAAGTATAATATTTGCTGTGTAGATAATATTATTTTGGGAAATATTTAGCCTTAAATGCTAAATTGCACTACAAATTATTGGTGTACGAATTAATAGTAGTTAGGGCTCGTAGTAAGTCAGCACACCAAAAACTGTGCTATTACCCACCTCTAGTGTCAAAACAAATGATTTCTACAAAATCTGATATTTTCCATTTGCACAAAAATTCGTAAATTGTTTCTGCTATTGTTGCGCCAGTTGCATCGCCAGTTTGTGGGATTCCCAACAATTTCTCGACGTTTCCGGCTGTGAGAACCATAGCCAAGCACTCAGCCTTTTCTCTTCCCGAAACTTTAGGGAGTAGTTTTCCATCCCAGTGGAGAACAAATGTTTGTGGAATCTGTGAACCACAATAAAAAAAATTGATTACAATTACATTTACATTCTAACACTTAAATTCATAAACTTACAGCTTATTCTTAAGATATATTTACTTTAAAATAATCCAAAATTGTGTGCGCTTGTCTTCTTCGATAATTTTTGCGCATAAGTTGTACAGATGTCCGGTTTAAAACTAAATCGCTCATTTTATGACCTAATGCGTCGGCCGTTGCGCCAATTCTATTATTGATGAAGTGTTTCGTACCTCTTTTTTTCTTTTGTCTTTCTTAGTGAGTTTCCTGATCGTCATCATCGACATCCATAAGCTCACCATCAATACACTTGTTCGGAATCTAATTTTTTTCCAAGTTCGTCTGCCCCTTCAGTGCCAGAGATGGCATTTTTTTGGAGATATAGCTGTTGTTCCGGCAACACGATACCATAATAAATAAGTAATGAATGTACAAATTAAAATAATGAATTTTCATATTTTGTAATAACATACCTGCTTTATTATTACTATTAGCCTGTTTCTTTTCTCGTCTTCGTTCTTCCTGCATGAGTCGAGATATTTTACGGCGCTCTCTCTGTGCTGAATTTTTATCGATTCCTACCATAGATCCAGGCCGGCCTTTTTCTCGCTGCTTTAGAAGAAACTTTTTATCTTCTTCATTTTTATTATGTTAAGTGCATCCGAACTGGCGATATCGAACAAATCGTTCAATTGTGCACTAAATTCGTTTTCTCTTTGTCGATGAACTTCCGAAGTACTGGCTCGATGCTTTAGTAGGGTTTTCCATTCTTTGTACAATTTCATTAGTTTTTTTTTTGCAATACTGTTTACCGTACATTGGAATGTGAACCTTCTGCTAAAATTTTTGAGTTGTATTGACAACCGAAAGTAAACTTTTGTTCAAATTCTGTTTTTTTATACGCGTTTAATAGAACAGTAGTTGTAGAACTTGCTGTTTTGAGGGTAACTTCGAACCCATGATTTCCTTCAGGCAATTTCCAATTAAAAACACTTTAGAATCAGTAGAACGAAGTTGCTTTTTCTGAAATGCCATTGCCTTATTCAATGTTATAGATCACTGATTTTAAATTAAATTTCTTAATATTGAAAACTTTTTTATAGCAAATTGTTTTATCACTTTTTTTATTAACTTATTACTTCAACTAGAATTTCACTTCTTATTGAACGTGTCGTTACTCTTGCTGCTTAAAGCTGTTGTTCTTGTAAAAAGTAAAAGAAAACGTTGGACATCTATTTCACGGAATTTAAAGTTTTCGGCCTGACAGAAATGGTTGTTTTACGTGTGTTAGAAGATAGCGCCAATTGTCAAATATCGTCTCAAAGCCAAATAAATTTTACTAAAAGCTTCAGTTTCTATACCAGTGAAAACACAAAAGCAATTTGTAGAATTGTGCAACTTTGAGCGCTATACAATATCACCTATTAAATAAAATTCTTACAAAAAATTTTAATTCGTTTTTTTTTTACAAAACGAAAGCTCACAGAAGCGTTATTAATTGGTTTATATTGTTTTTATTGACCGAATTAGGACTTTTAGGGCTTTTTGGAATGGTGAATACATGCAACATGCAATACAAGTTAATTTAGGTCGATAACTTTCAACTTTATGTCCAAAAAAATTATATTCCGACAAATGTCGCTTTTTTACTCATTTTTCAATATATCTAACGTTAGGTTCAAAGGGCCTCGGGTAAATGCCACTCAAGCGTAATGAAATTTGGAGACATTAAATTTGCTACTAAATGGCATATTTTTTCGTTATTTAACTTCGACATTTCCAAAAAAATATTTAACGGCCACTCTAATAACCAGCAACAATAATGAACTTTTACCACTTTTTTCAACAAGTTCTAATAAATTGGACATTTACATTTACAGTTAAATTCAAGTTTTTTTTAACACGCTTTCGTCGTTAACAAAAAGTTACGAAGGAGTCAATTTGACACAACAACAAAAAATTCCAACTCAACATAAAAAAAAGTAAATGGAAGGTTTTTATTTTTGCCTGATACAATATCGATATAGCAAAAAGTACAAAATGCAGTATTTTTAGTCAGTTTTTTGCTTTTATTGATATTAAAAATGAAAAAAACAAATTTTATAAAAATTCAGTGCAAAAAAGAGATTAGCACCAGATAAAAAGACATAGAAGAAAAGTATATATATATAAAGAATTCAATATGCTTCACATGTTTCGCATAAAATGAAACGGTGCTCCGTACAAACTTTCTTTTTGCATTTGTCGCATTCGACAGAATGAATGTTGGCATTCCGCGCTTGCGGGCATATATGGCACCTTGCGCGCTTCTTTGACGGCGTATGATGCTCCAAGCGATGCCGTGATGGTCCACTTACTTGCGACACTAATTTGGACGGTGGTGGTGGTGGAACGCCACGAATTTCACTTACTACCCATGAGGCAGACGTACTTTTCGGTGTGCGCTCCCGCTGCTCAACCTGTGGTAAGAAAATATGTGTGTGTAGAAAATTTTTTATTTTGAGTTAAAAGTGATTCTCTTCGTTAATTTTATTGGTGCTCCAAAAGTCTTAAGCTTAGTATATATGCAGAAAAGGTTGAAATTATACAAGTACAAGAGCGTGAATTAGTGTGAAAAAGAATCATTTTTTAATGTTATACTAAAGTTTAAAGCTTCAATTGGTATTCTTAGTTTTAGAAGCTAAATCGTCTTATTTTGCAAATCCCGATAGGAAAACATTACCTTTATTTCTAAAGTTACGCTCAAATAGTTGCTATCTAAACTCTAGAACCACCCGGTATTTTGTTTTTTATTACGATAACCTGCGAATCCCAATCAACTTTAACAACGTTTTTTCAAAAAGTTCTAATTAGACATTTTTTACAGCAAAATTCAAGTTTTGTTTATAAATAATTAATTTTAATACAGAACGAAAATGTGAATATTAGAAGAAATTTTATTCTTTTACATTTATTGCAGACATTTCATTTTCTATTGGCATACGCAAGTACCTCACCTATTCTATTCTAGGGCTACGTTTTATAATTTATCGAAACTTTTTCATATGTTTCTCTTCAATTTTAGCTCAGAAAAAAATAATCCTTGAGACGTTTGGCTCCTACTGACTGTAATCAATATCATTTGGTTCGCATGGATAGAGTCCAGAGTTAAGGAATCCATTTTGTAGAAGTTCTGATGTTAACGTCGATTGAATGCATGTCTCCAGAAGTGCTCCGAAGTCCTCATGATTTAAGGCTAATGTTTCGCCGTTTAGTAGATTCCAATTTGAAATTGCCTGTTTCCATGTATTGCCAAGTTTTTCGTATATTGGCACGTAAAGCGGTTGCAGTAGGCTTGTCACGGAGTTCGGCGGCAAAGCTATTAGAATAATACCATTATCTTTACAGAAATCTGTCAATGGTAAAGACAAATAGTGGCTATTATAATTTAAGTAAAGCACTACGGGTCGTTTTATGTTTTCTCGTTCGAGAAATTGATGAAAAACACATGCAATATATTCGTAAAAGTTTTGGCAACTCATCCAACCGTTGAAATCAGATTTGCATAACGTCCATTTCTGAGGGCATTTTTCTATTATATTCTGTGGTATTGTTTTATAAGGAAATAGAGCAAATATTGGCATAAGTTTGCCATCGGCTGATGCCCCCAGCGACAAGGTGAGACTGTATTTGTTATCATTTAAGACTGTTCTATCGCGGCGGATCATAACGGCTTGACCTTCGACAGAAAGATGGAATTCTACATCATTGCAATTGAAAATTCTGCTAGGGTCTTTAAAAATATCTAGATTACCATTGGTTTGCATGAATGTGTAGACTTTTCGAAACCACATTCTGATATCATTCTCATTTTGAGATTCTGCCAGGTGTTGTGACATTTTCGGCGGCACAGTGGGATTTCTTTGTAAAAAGCCATTATACCAACATCGCCCTGGTTTATCATTTTTAAACTTATTCGGACGTCCAAGTTTCTTGACCAAATACATGACAGTGAAATTAAGTTGGTCTTTCGAAATGGAAAATCCCAATTCCGCTAAGTTATGCACCCAAGCAACTATTTGATCTTCTTCTTGCGTTGTTAGCACGGGTGCAGCTCCTGCATTTTTCTGTTTAGTATATTTATTTTTGAGTTTGTCCAGTAAAGTTTGTGCAGGAATTTGAAAGGTTTTCGCCGCTTTGTATCTGGTCATATTGCCACTACGCACCGCTTGTAGAGCAAGTGCCAACGATTCCTCAGAATACTTTTTAGATTTATTCACCTAGGATAAGAGATAGATATAGGGACATTTACTAAGGTAAAAAAATGCCTCTATTACCTTAATTAACTTGAAAAATTTATTCGAGAATAACTTAAAAATAGTAGTTCAGACAATTTGCACTATGGAAAACGTCAAAAATATGTTGGTTTTTAATTACGGCATATAACGCATGTGTAAACATGTCGTGGAAACTTTAATTTTACACTCGTTATTAACATGACAATAGAAAATGTTTGAAAAAAAAAAATATAACTTAGTAGAAGAAGTTCAAGTACAAATATTAAAATCGAAAAACACAATTGAAAAAACTTGTTGAAAGAAAGTTTTTTTAAGTAATCTTTTGCTTAGAAGGCATTTAACCCAATAAAGTTGTTTAGGTTTTCAATTACGGCATATAACGCAATTATAAACATGTCAGGATAACTACTTGTTACTCTGAGTGCGATCGGATGGTACAATAAAATTTTAGAATTGAATGAAATGAATAAAAATGACATAAAAACTACAATGCCAATCAAAAAATGTTGTCTCTCAAAAAATATCTTGAAAGTACACCTTTGCTTATAAAGCATTGAAATAAAAAAAGGACAGACGGCAACCCTGGTAGAGTTCAAGGAGGCTTGATCTAAAAATAACTACTGCTTTAGTGTCACATGATTAAATGGCAAATTAACATTCTTACAAATTTGTTCGAACAAGTGTCAAATCATATAAGTGGGTTGGTCACAGCTTTCCCCCCTATCATGAATTTTTATACGAGACGATAAACGCTTGCAAGCGTATCGTAAAAATCAAGCTTTCGTATTATCGTTTTCATACGCCCGTCAGATATACTATTGTGAAAGACAGTGATTTTTGCTTACATCTTGCTGTGAGTTCAAGAAAAACAACTGAAATTCTCACTTCAAGATATTAAAAGTTCAAAATTAAAATAGATAAATATGTTTCCGACGTTCCATTGAGTTCTGTGCACAGCATAGATGCTGTGAAAAGAAGGCAGTTGAGGGATGCTTTCATTCGGCGTTTTCTTCCATTAAAGTGGCAAAACGCTCCAGTTGAATTTTCGAGCTCACAACTCTTGGCCAGAAAAGATCGCATTGATTTTGCTCAAATCCCGTTCAAAAACTTATTTCTATCATTTTAACACTAACATATTTTGAAAAAAGATTAAAACTTCATATATAATTTCAACTATCGTACAAGAATATTTAGCCGCTTGCAAGCGTATGAAATTGAACAGCTGATGCGTTTCGTAATACCATTTGTTTCCGAAAAACGATAAACGCTATCTGTCGGATTTAACACAGCAAATGTAAGTTCGTAATACCGCATAACAGAATGAAAGCGTTTATCGTGTATCGTATGAATTCGTAATAGGGGCCTTAATCACTGAAGACTATTGAAGAGCGAGATTTAGCAGCCTCCGAAACAGTTCTGTGTAGTCTGCTGTGTGATTGACTTTATACAGAGTTGTTGTTGTTGCCTTCTTCAAACTTTCTTGATCTAATAACGGCTTAAACATGGCGCGGAAAGCTTTTGGTTTGGAACGTTTTTATCAGCTTACTTAAGAAATTTAAATAAAAGTACAAATAATGACCTAATTACATTCAAAGCCTTAAGTTTAACTTTAAAATTCAAATCAATGAAATAGTGATTTTAAGACAAGTTCAAAAACAAAAAGATGAACAATTCATTGGTTTTTAATTAATATAGAATTGCAAACATTTTCACAACTTCTGGCTAACTTTGTTATTTAGCAAGGAATAAGAGAAACAAATTTGCAAATATCTTGCAAATATCTTGCAAAGTAGCAATAACGATTGTAACGTTATTGTTTGAAAGACGACCTTTCTAAGATCAACTTATTTATGAAAGTACTGAAATCGAAAAAAATCGTTTTTGATTACGGCATATAAAGCACTTATAAGCAAATTTTAAACTTTTCGTTTCCAGTGTCAGAAAGTGGTTTCAAGAAAATTAAAAGATTTTGCGAAAATTAGATCAGACAAAAAATGGATAGGTTCTAATTTAGAAAATTAAAAAAAGCATTTAAAATATATTCTGTATTGCCAAAATCATTAAAGATTGTAACGTAATTTTAAGAAATATGATCTTTGAAAATACATTTTAAATATTAGCTTATCTACAAAAGAGCTGAACTGCTAGAAAAGATTTGTTTTTAATTTCGGCATAAAACGCAATTATAAACAAGGTGTACAAATTTATTAATTAAATTAAATTAAAAAAAAAACGCATAAAAGATTAGTCAAAAACAAATGTAATCCAAAAATTAAAGAAAGCATTAACAAATATCTTCTAAAGCTCCGAAATCATTAAAGATTGCAACGTCTTTGTGAGAAATACATTTTCAAATAACAATATTAATATAAACTTAGCTACAGAAGTACTGAGAACGCTATAAAATTAATGGTTTTTAATTGCGTTATGTGCCGCAAAACTTACACATTTTTAATCAAAAATCAAAACAATAAAATAGATTTATTAAAAACTGAGTGATTATCCAAAAATTAAAGAAAGCATAAGAAAATATATTTCTAAGTTCCGAAATCGTTTAAGTATAATTGTAGGAAATATGTTTCAAAATTGCATTTTTAATATTAACTTTTCTACATTAAAAATATTTTTCTACGTTAAAATATAATTTTTTTAGTTACAGTATATAACGCAATTATAAACATAACGTAAAAACTTTACATTTTCAACGTTCCTACTCGTCAGAAAAAAAAACATGCACCAACAATTATGGGATTAATTTTTAATACTATATTTATAAATATTTCTAAAAAATATTAGAATCCTGAAGAGCATTAAATTTTGCGAAAAATTTTGGAATTCTAATACTGCATATTTCGGTAAAATACTATAAGAATTCTGAACAAAATTAATAAAAAGTATTGCTTTAAATTGAGACTTAAGACTAGTTTAACTACAAAATAAATAATAACTTAAAAATATATTGGTTTTAATTGCGGCATATGCAATGATATTACACAAACTCGTAGAAAACAAAACTTGTAGTTAAATGTGCAGTACTTTTTACATAAGCACAAAAAATCTAAAAAAACACTTATTTATCGTAACGTTTTAAGAAATTCAGCCACTCAATTGCTCGAATATAAGAAAATAAAGCCACAGATTGGTGATTTACGAAAATTGCATTTCATTATTAAATTTAAGTTCGAAAGTTTTAGTACAATCCCTTTTCCTTTGGGTGTGTCTTTTTTGCTTTATTCTATTGTGTGATAGCTCAACCGATCTTCTCAGCTGCTTTTCAATTTCCTTGTGATCAAGCGGATAGAAAACATCTAAAATAACGTTATACTTAGTTTTCGTTCTAGAAAATAACACACAAAAATATTACCATAAAATATTTGATTGAATAGAACAAGTTTTGACATCGATCGCTTGCCACTGCGACCATCCCAATTGAACTCTTCTATGCATCTATCGTCGATAGTTTTTTTGAATACATCGTCGATCGAACAAGAAATTCCTCTCAATCTTGTCAGGTAGCTTTTCTACATGAAGAACAATGATTGAAATATTGGTTAGATTAAAAAAAGTATTTATTTTAAAATGTATTCAAAGTAATGCATACCACTGATTCTGCATAGTCAAGATTTTGCAGCCGAAGATCCATGTCGTAAAGATCCGGTATAGTGCTCAAAGGAAGTTTTTCGGCAATCTCAGACTCAGCATTCGGAATGTCATTGAGCAGGAAATGTTTGGTATCTAGCATTATGTCTCGCGATATAAAGTTTTGACGATAAAAATCATTGGGAGTATAGAAATCATTGCATGCTACCTGTAGTAGAAAAAGGAGTAAATTTGTTTTTATCTAAAACTTTAAATATGCATGCTTACATTTATTGAAATCATTTTTTTTTTCTTGTAATTAACTTTTGGACTGAACCACAAAGTACTTTTTTTCTATACTCAGTCCGAACCCGGAAAAGAACAACGGAGTAAATTTCGTAGAAGCACAAGACAAGGCATAAACAACTTTAAGAAAAATAGGTTTTTAAAACGGAAAATGGTATGGAATGGTTCTAGTTCAAAAACGTAGTAAAAATAATTACAGGGAACAGATAATAAAATATTGTGAATTGTTGAATTTTTAAATTTGTTTTTTATTCTCACATTTCTAGCAATTTGTTTTGTAAATTCTAATTCCAAAAAATGTTTGTAGACTATATAATAAAAGTCTAGAAGACACCAAAAAATGGAAATATGTTTCCAGTAAGTAGAGAAACTCCGCGTTGCTTGATGAAAATATTTGCCGGCCTTACACTCAAATGACATAAGAATAAAACACACTTTGTGGTTCAGTGATAAGCCGAATTTATTTAAAATTCTATATAAGAATGCATATTTAATTTGGTAACATATACATAAATAAAAAATGCACTTACCTATAATATATAACGGACAGTAATAATCACTAAGAAGATGGTAATGATCAAGAAACTTTAAAATTTAATCATTAAACTACACACACACACACAACACATTGTAACTGTGGGTAAAAAATGACCGCCAAACAATGAAATCCATGTAAACTTAAATGGAATATTAAATTTGCTTGTTTGAAATTTTACTACATTGGTGATATCGATAAGTTTCGAATCGAATGTAGACAAAAATTCATAGTTAAATATGTAAATTCATATTTACTAACGAGTATGACGTCACAATTGTCACTCAAATGTGACGTAATGTGCAGAACATACAAATAATTTTCAACGACCTACGCTATATAATCTATCTATATTTTATGATCTTGAATCTTTTGCACTCAAAAAACTAGATACCTAATTATTTATTTTCAGAAATCTTAAAATTGATTAATACTTTAGATCTCACATAAGTCATATAGTCTTAAAAATGTACAGCATTCGTAAAATTGTTAAGAGAACTTTCGAAAAAAACATGAATACTACAACGGAAACTTTGAAATTATTTCTGGTCTAACAGCTCAATAATTGCACTGTGCATGTCAAAATGTTTAACCTTTGACGAAGAATGAGTGAAAAATAATCCATTCACATTTTTAAGTCGTGTGAACACAATTTTCGAGATATTTTCATAAAGTTGGGCCTAAAGGATTAGACATCAATGTGGCTTTTAACGTGTACCACATTTTTCGAACTTGTTTTAATTTCAAGAGAAAGAAAAAACTAGGAAGTCAAAATATTTTTTTTCATAGATACATATATATTAACCCGAATCACCCTGTGGCTGCCATATGGCAACGCAAATATTAACACTTCAAATGTGTTGAGTTTTGTTTAAACCATTCAATATTTGCCATCAACAGGTCATTTAGAAAATTTCAAAAAAATTTACTTGGTGTGTTTCGTGTTAATCCCGATTTCTCAGAGCCTACAGATAAAGGTACCACAGACGATTTTCAAATACGAGCGGATATATTTTTTTCATCCCAATTATGTCTCCTCTACTCCAAAAAAATAAAAAAATTAATTTTAGGGTGGGTTTTCCGGATTTATTTAATACTTTCAGCAAACAAAAAAAATGTAAAAGCTTTTATTTATTTCACTTTTGTATAGAAATATGCCATCGGTGATGACAATTCCACAAGAAAAATTTTAAAATTTACAGCGTTTTGTTTGTCGTCCTCAAAGGGTTAAACAAGCTAGAGACATAGCAGGTAAGCTTAGTTTGAGGACGCTGAATTTCATGGCATTTACCGATTTTCAATTCTTTGGCTTATTGTTGAGAAATTCAAGGTTCAATGTCAAGTACATGTTGATGCCATTTTTGTTAGAACAATTTTCTTTAATTGGCCTCAGCGTTTTCATGTCCTGAGATGGAACATTTAAAATTACTTGGGGAATAATTTCATGCAACAATTTAATACTACGTTTACATTAGGCCAAATGACTCATTTCAAATGAGTTATTGTAAAGTGTTTACATTGGTTTTTTTGCGCAAGTATCTCATTTCGTTTGACAACCGATTGCTTGTTATTGTTTTTTGTATTTGTTTGACGTTTGCCTTTGTTTTTTGTGTTTGGTGCTTTTTTTATTCATTACCAATTTAATGCGTTCGAAATAGTTTGTAATAAGTTTTGAGAACGTATCCAATCTCATTCATTTGTTTCAAATATTGTTTCAAATGAGTTGAATTTCAACTGAGAATTTTAATGGGAAATGAGATGATTTCGTTTCTCATTTGCCTTAATGAGCTGAAATGAGTCATCTGGCCCAATGTAAACGTAATATAACCCCCGAAGTCGAACCCTTAGGAACCAAATTGATCTTATAAATCAAAAAAGTGATTTTTTCGCATGAAATTTTTTTCAGTTTAAACAAAATTTTGTAAGTAAGCTGTGTAATGCAATAACATTCATTGAATTTATATACTCGCCCTAAATTTAACTAAAAAAAAACATCCTTTTGGATTGAAAAAGACACCAAAATTATTTAAATCAAATTTTTTTAAATTTGTTTTATTTTTTCAGTTGATTCTTTTGCTTCCTCTGCGACTTCTTGTAAGTTGATAGAAATATTCGTCATGTTCATAAGATTCGTCTAATGATTGTAGCCGAATTTGCTCTTCGTTGACAGAATTCTGATTGTTGCCCGAATTTTCAGCGACATTCTGCAAATTTGAAGGGTGGAAAGCGGCAAGCCTTCTTTCAATGTACAAACGCAAAACGCCAAATCGATTCGACATTCTCAGTTACCGATTTCTCACAATCCCATGTCAACAACTTGTTATTAATATTTATCAGTTCATTTTGGCGGTCAACCAAATGCTTTGATACATCGACTTTTGTACAAATATGTCACTTGATAAGTCAAAACTGTCGTTTAAAAATTATAATCGGTACTAATTAAAGTTTTGTAATTGTCCACGCTTATTCTTGAACCCGCGAGCTCGCTCTCAAAACGACTTCGAAACAAAATTCTGTGTCGATAAGCAATAACCGCTTAAGTCTACTTAAAACATAATCGAGTTATTAATTAAGCTATGTTCCACGGATAAAGTACTATAAGCACACAAAATCTGGAGCACCCAGCATGACCCTAGCCAAAGTTATGATCCAAAAACAAAAGACCCTTTCATATAACTTGTATGGCGATTGAAAACTTTGAAGTAAGATTTCTCAAAACTTTGAAATCAGACTTAAGCTGTTATTGCTTATCGACACAGAATTGTTGTATTCTTGAAACTTTTAAATTCGACATCGAGCTACTTTATTGATAGTGACTGTTCCTCAATTATTGAGCAAACGACGTCAAACAAATATTTAAATTTTAATCAATACAAAAGTAGAAATCATCATGCTAGTACAACTTTTAAATAATTTCACATTAAAACATAAATAATCATATGTTTGTTCAACAAGCAGTTAACAAGAATGCAGTTCAAAATGCTGGTCGTCGGGAAGGTGACCACTAAAGATATCACTCTAGGTTCAACAAAAAAGCCAATCGATGCACAAAATGCCTTTTGGAAGGACCTTGTCGATAAACTTAACGCATGTGGACCACTTACAAGAGATATGTCAGGATGGAAGAAGGTAAGAATTTAGTTTTTATAGTACCTTTCACAACTTGAGAGATGGAAGCTATAGCGTCAACCTGGCAAATTTGACATTTTGTATGGTTTGGTGAAACGTTTAAATCCCTATCCATACCAGTAGACAAGTCTCGATATTGGCTCATTACTACATCTGCGAACGCTCAGATTTTTTCCAGACTTTGTGGTTTCTGGCTGCAGGGCTCGTATACTACGAGATGTTGATTTCATCAAGGCGTGAGTTGTGATTAAACTTCAGCACCTGTGGACTCATTATGGTATTGGTCTATCCACTTGTGTAGCTATTTATTTAGATTTGATGACAAAACAGTTTGTTCTTCAAAGCAGCGATCCACTGGATCCATGATGAATGTTGGGGCCACAAAGACGTTTATTTAGATGCAGATTTCAACAAAAAGCAAATTTTTCATATCGTTAACCTTATACCTTTCAATGACTAATGTATGAAGTCTTTACAACGATGTTTTTTTATTTAGCGAAAGTATTCCAAGCAATTATTATTGTAGTAAAAATCTGACTTGTTTTTGATGGTAAAAAAAGATTTTATACGAAAAAAAACTTTTTTATCTATGAGTTTACTTTGCACCTTAAGGGTTGAGTTCCAAGGGTTAAATTGTTGTACGAAACTATTCATCAAGTAATTGTAAATGACTAAAACTGTACTTCCTAACTTAAAGACATAAACTAAACTTCTAAAGGATCAACCAATTTATGCTTAAGCAAACAAAAGTTTGACAGCAAAAGCACGCACTAACACAGCAATATATGAAGTCGCCCAAGTTTTGTCTAAGCATTGCTTTCGTTCAGTTTTTCAACTTTCGTTTACTTTTTGAAACTTGAGAGAGAGCGCTTGACATCGTAAGGCCCAACCAAAATAGACGAAACGAGACGATAGCATTTTGACGAACGTCTGCACTCGTTACGGATGTTTACGTATTTAGCCCAAAATGAAACGATTTGCTCAACTCGTCTGAAACAGCTGATCAGTAGGCAATCGAGCATTATTTATTGATTTATATTGTGCATTTTGTAATTTTTAATAAAGATTTGTGAAAAATTAGTGAAATAATGGCGAAATTGAAACAAATTGATGAAAATAAAATAAAAACGCACTTTGCACAGCTGTTGTTGACGAGTTGCTACGCTAGCAGTTCGGTTCTTACAGAATAATAAGTCTTGTCAAACTGTCAACTGTTTAGTTTCGTTCAGTTACATTTGCTCATTTTGGGTAACAACATTAATATGCATTTAACCGAACACTTAAGTTTTTACTCGTTACGGAGCAAAACGTCTATTTTGGTTGAGCCTGTAGTTTGCTAAGCAGAATAGGGTTGCTAACAGTATTGAGAATGTGTTTAATTAAAATGTTTTTATTTGTATGCCAAATTTTTCAATGAAAAATATTGTTTTTGTTTTGTTTGTGTCTATTTAAGCAAATTATGGAAAATTTGTACCTTTTTGCTGTAAAATTTTACGTTTACCACAGCTTATAGGCCAATCAGCGCAATAAACATATTTTTTGTGTTAGTTGATGGCAACCCTTTTTAACATATGTATACAAATTTTTTTTTATCTGTCAATTGGAAAAAATACGTTAATTTATTGATTCAAAATGAATGCAGATCCCAATTTTGATGAAAAACTTTATTATAAAGAATGTCCAAAAACATAAAAACATAAATGAAAAAGCTGACAGGCACTACTTCAACAAATTTTTCAAAGAACTTTTGAACTTTTTTAATATATTTTTGTCAAAATTTTGTGAACGTTTGACATTTTGTTAAGCATGAAATCTGCCGACTTGGGCAACTTTTCTACTTAATCTTACTTTTCCTCAACTTTTCTCTAAAATTTTTGTTTGCTTTTAGAAACTTTTTCTAAGAAAAGCTGCATCAGCCCTTATGTCTCGGAAATGGACCAAACGATTGAAAAATGGTTAATGGATCAGCTTCATTAGAAGTGCTTATATTGGCATATGAGTCTCCAATTTTCGCTCACCTCTAAAAAATAACATTAGACCAAAACATAACATTGAAAAAAAAATAATATCATTAAAAATTGAAAAACGGGACTTTCTCTATAAAAATTTAAATTTTGAGACATTTTCATTCATTGCTCCATCGATTGGTGAAATAAAAATTGGGAATTTTACCACAAAAAATTGACTTTTTTAATGTTTTCAAAAAAACACAAAAAATTCTAAAATTTTTACTTTAACCAATATTTTTTACATTTTAACACACCCAAAATATATAGCTTAGGCTGTAGAGCATTTTATTACGTTTCAAACAAAAAAGGTTGGTCCTTAGTACTTACTGTGCCCTTTCTACTGCGATTTATGTTAACATTTTTTCTTTTAAATCTTCTAAATTTTAAATAATTTCGGGTGTCATATAAAATAAATCTAAAAAATGTTTTATTACTGATAATTATTTATTTTGCCAGATTTAATGTCATATATCTGGTCACAATTAATAATGACTAAAACAACTCTATCTAAACTCAAAATGTCGTAAAAAAGCAATATGGAATTTACTTTATTGCCAATTTTTGGAAGTATGCAGATATCCATTTTTTTGCCTAGAATTGATTACCACTTATGTATGCATGTATTTTGTTTGTAACGGTTCATATATTTCAAAAAATGGGCCGTAGTTCGTGCAATTAAAATATCGTTTTTTACGATACTTTGGGTTTAGTCGTTATTCCTTGTGACCACAGATATATACATATATGTATTTTTAATAACCTATTCTATTTTAAAACAAAATAGAGGCTTAGGTTTTTGATAAATAATATTTCAAAAGTAAACTTTTTTGTAATAAAATCATCTGTTTTTATTTTACCAATCGATTGAACATACCCAGAAGCTTTTAAATAAGTTTTCGTGTTAAACCAATTTGACGGCCAATTTACATTTTAAGCAATTTATAAGAAGTGATATTTTTTACAATTTAATATTTGCTCAAAATTTTAATGTTTGGAAAGAGATAGGTCCCAATTTTCAACTTTTTTTTTGTTATTATTTTTTAATATTATTTTTATAGTCCAAATATTCAGGTTTTATGAGGATAGCGAAATTTGGAGATGTGTTTAAAATTTTATGTAAAACTATGAACATGTCTAATGTACAGTGTTATTTCATACTAACGATAATATAAAGAAGCATTCATTATAGCATGGACGCAATAAGACTTAATTTCGGCATTCAATTCAATATGTATTGTCAACTGTAAATTTAGATATGTATGTATTTTGAAACGTTTTTAATTGAAGGGTCCCTATCAGAGAACTGCACAAGCCTGCTTGAAGTCTATTTCAAGCGCTTGCTTAAAATACAAGTTCAAGCTAGCTTGAGCTTGATAATTTTGAATCAAGCAAAGCTTGTAATTGAATATAAATAAGCCCACGCACAGCTTGCACCTATTCTAGCTTATAAGCGAACGGCACGAAGTTTCAAGCAATGGAAAGCTTGATGCCCTTCGGCAAAAGCTTGTAAGCCTCGCAAGTATCCAAATTATTGAATTAAAGCAAGTATCCAAAAAATTCAATGAGCTTCTTTAGAGAGAGCTTAAGCGTAATAGGACTTTTAAGGATTCTGTGGACTCCGTGGTGTGAAGTTTTAGGATAAATGATTTCGAAGATGCTGTCAAACTTTAAAATTTAAGATGGCGGATAGAGTTGCCACCTAGATTTTTTTTTATTTTTGCGAATTCTTGTAATTTTGATATTCTGACAACGGATTTGATTTCGAATATATTGTCACAGTTTTAAAATTTAAGATGGAGGTTAGGGTTGCCACCTAAATTTTTACCACAGTATTGCCACCTAATAATATGTACTTTTAAAAGTTTTAAACATCATTTATCAGTGTTAAGGGGTCGCTGATTTCGAATCTAAGGTCAGAATTTTCAAATTCAAGACGGTGGAAAGGGTTGCCACCTTTATTTTTTTTAGTTTTATGAATTCGGGGCTGGCAAAAAAAAATGGTACGCCAAAAATGGGTCGCTGAATCCGAATCCGTCGTCAGAATTTCAAAATTATAAAATTTTGAAATAATAGGGCTGCCACCTAATAAGATATCTTTTCAACAGTTTTAAACGTCATTTATTAGTGTTAAGGGGCCGCTGATTTCGAATCTAAGGTCAGAATTTTAAATTTCAATATGGTGGATAGGGTTGCCAACTTTATTTTTTGTAGTTTTATGAATTCGGGGCTGGCAAAAAAAATGGTATACCAAAAATGGGTCGCTGAATCCGAATCCGTCGTCAGAATTTCAAAATTATAAAATCTTACCTCTAACACTAATAAATGATGTTTAAAACTCTTAAAGATACATATTATTAGGTGGCAGCCCTATTATTTCAAAATTTTATAATTTTGAAATTCTGACGACGGATTCGGACTCAGCGACCCATTTTTGGCGTACCATTTTTTTTTTGCCAGCCCCGAATTCATAAAACTAAAAAAATAAAGGTGGCAACCCTATCCACCATCTTGAATTTGAAAATTCTGACCTTAGATTCGAAATCAGCGACCTCTTAACACTGATAAATGATGTTTAAAACTTTTAAAAGTACATATTATTAGGTGGCAATACTGTGGTAAAAATTTAGGTGGCAACCCTAACCTCCATCTTAAATTTTAAAACTGTGACAATATATTCGAAATCAAATCCGTTGTCAGAATATCAAAATTACAAGAATTCGCAAAAATAAAAAAAAAATCTGGGTGGCAACTCTATCCGCCATCTTAAATTTTAAAGTTTGACAGCATCTTCGAAATCATTTATCCTAAAACTTCACACCACGGAGTCCACAGAATCCTTAGAAGTCCTATTACGCTTAAGCTCTCTCTAAAGAAGCTCATTGAATTTTTTGGATACTTGCTTTAATTCAATAATTTGGATACTTGCGAGCTTACAAGCTTTTGCCGATCGTTTTGAGCTTTTCAACTTTCCACCCGACAAAGTAAGCCGAAACAAGCCAAGCCAACGAGCAAGCATGAATATGGCTTGTATCTGTTTGGTATTTTTGCAAGCTGGCTATAGCTTGCTTTTTCAAGCTTGGATACGTGCTTGAATTTAAGCACTTGAAAAAGCTTGAACTTCAAGTAGGCTTGTGCAGTTCTCTGGTCCCTATTGCAAGACCATGATAAATCACATAATAAAAATTCGAAATAGTCGATTTAAAAGTTTTTGCAAAATTAATTCTTGCATAAAAAAATAGAATTTAATTAGAAAATTGTTCTAACCAGTATACATTTAGTACGTATTGTTATAATAAAAACAATCAATTTAAAAGGTTTTGCATGTTTACTGACAATGTAAAAGAAAAAGTTGACCTGTGGCAGGTTTAAAATTTTTACAGAACTATTCATATAATATATATATATTACAAAATAACCTTAAAACTAAAGTGTACGATGGTAAAATTCGAAGCACGGTACACAAAATGGTTTTTTGCATTCTAAACATTCAGTATCAACTTGTTTACACTTTTTGGTAGCGACTTTTGTTCCACTTATGGCTTTAATATCTCTATAGCATAAACGACATCTTTTACGTCCAATTCTCCCATCTTCTTTGCGTGGAATTTTTGTCAGGAAGTGAGTAGCAGGGTTTTGAGTTGGATGGAGTTGTCTAGCATCAAATTTCGAGGAAGCAGCCATTATTGGATATTCTTGTTGTTCCCTGCGCTGTAATAGAGTTCAAAATGAGTGCAAGTGTAACAGCATGCACGCACACAAGGGCTAAAGAAGGGGAAAAATCAACTATTTCTTAATGGTCTATAACAGATGTAATCTGCACAAATAAATTATTAATCAAAAGACTATTGTGACTCATTAATCATAAATAAATCCCAACGAATCTATGTTTTATGTTATTCACAAAAGCAATGAGATTCATGGGACTCGTTTTGCAAAGATTCATGAGGCACTAAAAAATACTTGTGAGGCATATGAAGCTTATAAGCTTCATGCGTCACATAAAACTTATGATACAAAGTGGACTTGAGTCTCTAAAGAAAAATTCGACTTTTCTTACATTAATGCAACTTCACCAGACTCAAGAAACTTATGACATTCTATAGGCTCATAACTCACAAGAGGTTTATGAGACTCAAGAGGTCATAACTTATAGAAGGCTGCTGACACATACAAATGCGGTCAAAATAATAGCAGTGCGTACCACTAATTCTTAATTAAAATTAAAATGAGACAAGAATACAATGTTCTTTTTCTCTTTGCTGCTGAATACGTTTATTTGGGAAATGCTCAAAATAATTGAGTCACCAAATTTTTAAATAATATAACGATTCTTCGGTATTTTGCTGTTCTGTTCAACAACCTCTTAATTCAAGCAGTCAGAATAAAAGCAGTGCCCCGTACGTTAAGCTCGTGAGTTCTTAAAAAAAATGTTCAAGAACAATTTACAATTTTTTTTTATGTTAAAAACATTGATTAAATATACCATTTGTTATGAACTGCTATTATTTTAAACGCCTTATTTTTGAGTACTATTCAAAAAATTAATAACCTGGAAAACCTAAATCTATTTCATTTTTGTTTTAAGTACTCTATTTTGAATTAAATTACACATACATATTTTGAAAATAAAAACATGTACTGATTTAAAAAAAAAACGCTTTTACTTTTAATTTGTTTGTCTCAAAGCTTACTGCTATTTTTTGAACGCAGTTGTATGAGTTATATTGAGACGTTAAAGGCTCATTCAAAAATTGAGATTATGTCTCATGAGACTCAGACCACTTATAAGACTTACGAGATTCATAAGGTTCATGTGTGAACCTTATGAAGTCATGTGACTTCCGTGTGAATACATGAAGCACGTGACACTTCTTAAAATTGTGAGGCTCCTGATACCCATGAGACTAATGAGGCTCGTAAGTCTAATGAACAAAGACAGTTTTTCGCAACACTTCGCAAATTACATTTAAAGGGCAAATAGCAACTTTTTAGCTGACGCGTTGGACTCACATCCGATTTTAATTTTTTTCATACAAATTAAAGCTGTTCTTGTCCGCACTGATAAAAAAGGACTATACTTATCACGTTCACGTTGACACAGTAACGACATTACAGATTAAGTAGAAAGCGTCTAACGATATCGAACTTTTAGCAAATGTTTGCTACATTTACATAGAAATATTTAACTTTTGAACTATTGAGTCAATGGAGCCAATTGAGTCTATTCAGCCAATTGAGCCAAATAAGTCAATTGAACCGATTGAGTCGATTGAGCCGATTGAGTCAATTGGGCCCATTGACTTAATGCAGCCAATGGAACTAGTTGCAATTCACAAAAAAAAATTTTGTAAATAATAATTCATATCTCCATAATTATTCTTCAAATAAGGTCAATAAGTATAAAAAAGTTATTGTGAATTTAATTTTCTCTAATAAAATTGTATTTTTGGTCTAATCAGATAATTCAAACAGAATTTATTACGAATAACGACAGGTCACCTTTTTCGAAAAAGCAAAAAAATTCATTGGTCAATATCTCAGAAACCTATCCATAGATAATTTTTTATTTTTTTTTAGCTTAAGGAAGCATAAGGAATAGGAATTTCACAAAAAAGTCCTGGTCATTTTCGGACTGTAAACCAGTGTAATTTTTTAAAAATCATTTTTGATTTTTTTCGGGCCCTTGGCCCAAAATACACTGTAGTGCTCAGTCTGCGTGAGCAGTCAGTTATTCAAAAACACACTGTTAGCTAAAAACTTGTGAGTATGAGAACTGCAAAATTTTTTTTTAGAGAGAATATTTTCATCATAATTATTCAAATTTGAATTTTAAGGTCAATTATGAAGGCTATCGTGAACAAAGTCACGAAGCTCCTCTAAATATTGGAATACGAAATGTTGTTCTTTCGTTGCGCGTATTAGGTTAGCGTCCATTTCCTAAAAAAACTTTTTTAATAAATTAATTTAGGAAAACACATCATAACATTATTTATTATTACAATTTACATTAAGGCTAATCACAGTTTAAGCGTACATTTAACAAATCGTATTTATAGCATTTGTTATTGTTCAAGCTGTGATCACCTCGTCATGTGACTGTCGCATTAAAAAATTATGCAACCTTGTGATATATGTAATTATGTGGCTGTAGAAAAAGCATAAAAGTACGAGGTACAAAAAACACGTCCAAGGGCTACTTTAATTTACGCGTTTGCATGCAAAACAAGAACAAAGCAAAATACGCTTACGTAAATTGGCGTACATACAACAAATCGTACAAATAGCAGACCTGCGTATTCAAACTGTGAATAGCCTTATTGTTTTAAATGCTTTTTTTATAACTACGCGATGTTTTAAAATTTTAGCGCCTGAAATTTTGTGTTGCTTAAAAAACTTAATAATTTTAGCAATTTTCAGCCAATGAAAACACTCAAAATCGCAAATCAGCTACTTTTTAGCAATAAATAAATGCCAAAGTCAGCTGTTTTTTATTCAGTAAATGATCATTGCTTAATTTTACTGACGAAAAATAGCAGATGACTTGTGGTCAGAAGTTAGGCACTTTTTAGCGATTGAGGTTTAGCTATAGCAAATCCTGGAATCTACCTACTGGTCAGTCTGCGTGAAAACAGTTTTGTTTTGTAATTAATAAAATTACAATTACAATTTGTGTAGTTGTAATCAAAATATTTTTTATTACGATTACAATAATCGTTATAAATAAAAAAGTACAATTACGATTATTGTAGACGTAATAAAGGTTTTTTTATTACGATTACAAAAATTGTTTTAAAAGCAAAATTAAGATTGTGTGGTGGCGTCAGTCCATTACGAAACCAACATTACGTCGATTTCCAGTAGAGTTGAGAGAGGATGAAATATTTTTATCCCCTATCAAATATATCGCACGACGTTGAATTCGGTCCAGAAGCACGGTTCGGTTTTAAATCCTTGACGAATTTTCTTTATATATCTGTTTACTTTTCGGCAACGAAACTTCCTCAATATTTCGATATTGGGTTCGTGCATGAAAAATCCCAACTTTTCTGCATTGCGTCTTGCCCGAATTTGGAATATTTATATAAAATTTTCGTCAATGAAATATATTTCGTCAAATCAGCATGTTTCGTCAAGGATCAAGAAAAATCGTACATGATTCATTTGAAATTTCTTTAAGACTGGAACTACTGGGGTTGTATAAGTTTAAGAGTTATGTTGTATAAGAAGAGAAGACCGAAATGTTAAAGAAATTTCTAGGTTAACATTTGGAGCTTAAGGTCAAGTAATTTATTAAAAGAAGTCAACAGCAACAAGAACTTTGTAAAAGCAGACTAGACAGCTTGTTTCGGAAATAGCTACATTTCCTATTCAGTAGTCTTGAGTGATTCAGCTGTTTAACTTGCATATGATTCCACACATGTAAGAGTAAACACATCTGAACTCATATGACGCTGAATTGCTGTTCAGAACAAGTGGATTTTATTTTTGGTCAAGCCTTCAACTTATCAGAGTTGCGTATGTTAAAGTTGCTCTTTTCTAGTATCCCCCTGTTGGTAAATCGCTTTTTTGGCTGATAATTACCCGGCGGCGTGACTTGAAGCTTAGAGCTTTAGAGCTTTACCATACATCTCTTGTAAATCGCTTTTTTGGCTGATACCACCAGATGGCGTGGCCAATGTTTAAGCTTTGCTTGAAACTAAGATTAGATTAATTATGTGTGACTGACTTTTTTCAAAGTTGTTGTTGTTGTTGCTGTATCATAAATAACTTGGCCTTAAGCTCCAAATGTTAACCTTGTAAAATCGTCAAAGGTCACAATTGATTGTATAAATTTAAGAAATTTCGTTGATGAACACATTGAAAAAGTTGATGAATTTTCGTTAATGAAATTAAGAACGAAATGTTTAGGAAATTTCTTTCACGAAAATATTGTGGAAGTCAAAGAAAATTCGTTAATGAAGTTAAATACGAAACGTTTAGGAAATTTCATTTGCAAAATAATTGAAAAAGTTGATAAAATTTCATTGATGAAGTGAAGGCCTAAATGTTTAGGAAATTTCGTTCACGTTTCGTTACCGAATTTCATTCAGGAATTGCAGCTATAATCAAAATGAAAAATATTAAAGAAATTGGAATACTTTTTACAAGAATCGATTTTTATTCAATTTGTTCAGATTAATAAGATTAAAATTATGTACACATACTTACAAAACATAAATCGAAATCAATAAAAATAAAAACTAATTTTAAGTAATTTAAAAGTAATTTTATAATAAGAAAATTTGAATACATTCCACAGGCAACAATTTGTATGTCATAAGTTTAGTTTAAAATCATTAAAAACCCTTTAATTTACTTAATAGTACAAACAAAATGTACATATGTACATACATACAACATAAAGAAGTCAATTGCACTGGCTTTGCTCTTCCAGTACCTTTTGCTTTTGATCACGTTTCTGCATCTTATTTTTGACTTTTCGGAAAATTTGTCTTAATTCAGATACGAATTCTGTATGAGTTTTTCCATCCTGCGATGTGCTCTCTATAAAAATATATAAAGAAAAATAATTTTTTCAATGAACTTTATTGTTAATAAACATTACCAAATAATGCTGAAAGTAAATGCGAAAAGCTTTTGAGTGATTTCTTCCCTTTTGTGCCATCATAATTATAAGTTTGAACTAAGTTAGCATCCAAAATGCGTTCAAGGTGTTCCAGCGAACCACCCAAAATGTGTGTCATATTTGAAATCTGAAACAATACGCAAAAGAATACGTTATAAAGCAGGGATGGAAAATAACTGTTATTTTCGAAATTTCTATTCAAAAATTTCAGATGGAAAAAATTTGTCTATTCTATATTCTAATATAGCAATGTGATGCTTGTAAGCTAAGGAATAATAATATTTAATGATTTACATTTTTCTGATTTTTTTTCAATAAAGTCAATGAATAATCGTTATTTTTTGACCGATTTTATTTCATTCGAAAATAAAATTTAAAATTACACTTTTACTTTTTTTGATCAAAAATAACAGTTAAAATTTGCTGTAGCCGTTTGCGAAATGAATGAAAACAGAAAGTGCAATGATAAGCAAGAAAGCGATGCAATGCAATGATATGAAGATCAATAGCAATGTCTTTCCTCCATCTTTATCTTAAAATCGTTCTTTTTGATCGAAAAAATAAAAATCAAATTTTAACTTTTATTTTTGATCGAAATTAAATCGGTCACAAAATAACGATTATTTGTTGATTTTTTTGAAAAAATCATAACCGTTAAAATGTTTATTTAAAACAAAGACTTGAATACTTACAATTTCCGCTCTATTCTCCCCTTGGAGTTCTTCATTCATAGTTTTCAGATCCTCCTCCGTCAATATGGGAAATCTCTTTTTGTAGCTAAATAGTCCCAAACTTGTTCTCATAAGTACGTTGTGCTCTGCGAGAATTTCAAAAAGTTCATCTTCCCTCATAGCAATATTATCAATTTTGCTGTCAAAAGCTTCCATTTGGTGAAGAATATTTTGTAATGACTGTAAGATATCTGTAAAAAAGTGAAGTAATTAATTTTTTTTGTGAAAATTTTTAATTAAACATTTCATCAAACCTGGTTGAGCACTGGTGGCGTATCCAATTTTCTTTTGAGCCATTTTCTTGCAGTACACTTTTCTGTTCACAGTTTCCTGGTATTAATATAAAATTGTACTTTTATTATTGTTATTTATTAATTTTTTAATATTTTTAATTAATTTCTTGTTATTATGTTTAATTAAACTTAATAAAAAATTAATACATAACAATAATAATAAAAGTACAATTGTATATTAATACCATGAAAGTTTTATACATACATTACATTTATATTCATATATTATTTATATATTATTAACATATTTTTTATGTATTTTATTAACAATTGAGTAATATTGGCATTAAAATTTGTTTTTCATTTAGAGACAAACATATCATTTTAGATCTGATTTTTGAGTATTTACTTCAATTTCTTCTTTCTCGTCTATTTTTTCAATATTATTCTTGATCTGTTCTAACATTTTTTGGGTTTTTCGACTGATTTTTTTATTTTTTGCAAGAAGTTTTCAAAGGGATATGCAAAAAATTTGAAACAATTCCTAAGTCCTGAGCACATTCACACAAGTGGACAAGGTTGTGTACATTATATGTAACACTTTTTCTCCATAAATGTTTGGAAAAAAAATTTAACAAAATCATTTAACATATTTTGAATTGTTAGAAAATTTTTTTCAAAATTATAAGGGCTACTTGAGAGCCTATATGAGCAATGTAAAAGCAATGTAAAATGATAATGCATTTCATCACTCAAAACATTTTTCAAGACAAGAACGCCTGTGTGAAGTACGAACTGCATATAAACGAAATTTTATCAACTTTGTCAATATTTTCATGAACAAAATTTACTAAACATATCAGTCTTCACTTCATTAACGAATTTGGAACATTTATATGAGATTTTCGTCAATGAAATGTATGGCCGAATCAGCATGTTTAGACCATGAATCGGAAAAATAACGCATGATTGTTTTACGATTTTTTTAATAACGGAACTGCTGAGAAATAAAGCTCTTTATCAAGTTTCAAGAAATTGCTGCCAGCTTTTGGTGGCAAGATGAACATCTATGTATATGATAAGTTATCTGTGGTCTGTAAAAGAAAAAAATTCCGCGGAAAAAAAAAATTTCTATGCTGTGTGACACAGGAACATACCCAGCAGAAAAGGGGATCATCCTATGAGCGATCTGGGAGTGCTCCTTATTGATCCAAGCTAGGTGTATTTTGTGTTCTCTTTTAACATTGCATGTCCTAGGAAGGGTAGCGCTCTCTTTAACATCCCAGAGGAGCTCAAAAGGAGAGATCAATAAATGATCCAAATGGATAAGCAAAGGAACATTTCAAATATTTTTTTGTTTTTCAATTTGTTTTTTTATTTTTTTCAAAAGATCAAAGAACCAACATGCGCCTTATACAAACAAGGTTTGGTCTTTGACGTGAAAGGAAAGGGATAGATTAGCTAGAGGATTTGATTGAAATCATATGTGAATTATTGATTAGACGAAACAGACGTGAAAGACAATGCTTTCAATTGCTAGTGTGTGTTATGCCTAAACCTCGGCAAGCATTTTCAGCCCTTAGTTGTTCCTGTCCTTTAATTCCACATTTTCCACAATTTCGTTGTGGATTTTAAGTTTTCCATAATTCTTAAATGTAGAAAAGAACAAAGAAAGGGAAAAGAATCATGCCTGAACCCGGAGTCGAACCAGGGACCTCTGGGTTGTTAGTCTAGCGCACTCTCCACTGGACTACAATGGTCGATTTTTTACAGAAAATAATGATCGAGTTTCTTACAAAGCACATGCCTCACTTTATGTTCTTTTTTCATTGATTGCTCGCCTTTTGATTTTATAAAACAGTAAAGGAGCAAAAGGGCACAATTGCTCACTTTTTGATCGAATAAAACAGCAAAAGAGCGCTCTCTTGTTGCTCCTCATAGGAGCGATCGCATGTTTTTTTACTGGGTAAATGTATTGCCGTTGAAACCAACACACACTTAACAAACGAATATAAACAAAACTAAGTATCCAGTGAAAAAAACAGCACAAACATTACGGCAAAAGTGAGACACAGACATGTCTTATTTTGCTCTCAGTTTGAGTTGTTTTAATTTTGCTCACAATTTTTTTTGTCTCTTTTGCGGTTAATATTTTTTACCTACGCTTTAGAAAAAGAACTCAGAAGTTGTTCTTTTACTTTTAGCATGTCACTTCATAAACCATAAAATCATAACCTTGTAAAACATGGAAAGGTCACAATTTAATTATAAAAAATAATTGGTTTCAGAAAATTTATATTTTAAAATCATGAAAAAAAATCATGTAAAAAATGGATTGCTTATATATGTATAATGATTTTCTCTTGCTCCGCATTTATGAGCACAAATACTCTCTGTATGATCAGTTGCACATGGTCGATAAATGTGCACTATTAGCACACAAGCATGAGCATAGAGAATAATATCTGCACCGAATTCTCTCCGTGTTGACATCATAATAATTGGCGGAACAAAAATATCAGAAATCAAACTAATGTTTAGTACATTTCAAGATTTAGGGTCATTACATTTCAAAAACCATTGAATTTAAATTTTTATTTGCGTAACCATTCAGCCCTCAGCCCAGAATTATTTTCCGTAAAAAAATGTTTTTTCTTTTGTTTTTTCTTTTGTTTTTTACTTATGCACGTATATAACACTAAAACAAAATTTTAACTTTTTGTTTTTCCATTGTTGCACTTGCGACACGATAAAGCTGTTTGAAGCGCTCTCTATGAATTTTATGGTGGCGATTTCCACAGTCAGGGCCGAAAGGGTTAAGTTATTGTTAAAGAAAAGTTAGCAACATCTTTGAAAAATATACATATAAAAACGTATTTCTGTAAAGAAAAATCCGATACTAAATTCCGTCTTTTTCACTCTCTGATACAGTATAAACAAAGTTGTAGAAAATAGAGCTACTTGTACGAGGTTTGACAAGCCACTAATGTACCGCGAAGTACGGTTTAAGGAAGGAATACTAAATAGTACAAAATATGAACCAACTGAATATAGAATAAATAATTGTTCGAAGACAAAATAACGTACACATATCTGCGATCACAAGGATCACAAGACTAAACTCAAAGTATCGTAAAAAACGATATTTTAATTGCACGAACTACGATCCAATTTTTTTTAAATATATGAACCGTTACATACAAAATAGGTGCAGACATAAGTGATGATCAATTCTCCGCAAAAAAATGGATATCTGAATACTTCCAAAAATTGGCAATAAAGTAAAGTCTATATCGCTTTTTTACGATATTTTGAGTTTAGTCATTTGCCTTGTGACAACAGATTTAAGGGCACATGAGGAAAGGCCTTTAGATCTAAGTTTCACTCTGAGTGAAAGAGACCTGAAAAAGTTTTCTGCTGGAATATTTAATTCAATTTTTAAATAAACACTGTTTTTTATAATTTAGAAGAAAATTTAAAAAGTTATGCATTGGACATATATAATTTTATTTGTTCACAGATCTATAGCAAAATCTTATATGAATATCTTTTGATATTTTTGACACTTTTAGAAATATTAAAACTTCAAAAAGTTCCCTTAAAGATAGTTAGTCGTAGAAGGTTAAAATATTATATGAAAATGTTTTTGTTTGTAAATTTATGAAACAATAAGTCACTTTGTACAAGAATTGTCTTCTGTGGAGTAAAATAAGAAGTTTTAATCACTTAAACCTTGTTGGCAATCTGTACTACGCTGCTTAAGATACTATCGTAAAAATTACGATTGAAAAATTTCACTTTAAATGTAAAAATTAACACATATATTTCAAAATGAATGCATTACTTCGTTCGATACATGTAATAAAACAAAATAGCTTCACAAATTCAGCGCACACAATGTGCACACATGTTTACATTGTGAGCACGGCAAATCGGTTTTTTGCATACCACACAATAATTGGTAGTCATTTTCCTGGACTTAGTCGGACACATTCTACAAGTTTTGCGTGACGCACCATCTTGAGGTTTTTCCTGATAAACGGGTGGTGTTTGTACATCTGGAAGAATTTCTTTGATACATTCTCTGAGTCTATTAGGGAAAGTTGGAGTAATAACTCTTTCCTGCAAATGTGGTGTCATCAATTCTTCGGCCAACTGCAAGACAAAATCACGTCTGCATTGATTTTTTGTGTAGTTACAAACATTATTGTGCACATATATAACATATGCATTTGCCATCGTTATGTTTAACATGCAATAAAACAAGCTTAAAGGCCAATATTGAGTTTTTCTATTGGTGCAGATATCGGAGCACATTTGATTGACAGTATTGACAGCTCTCTTTGTGGAATTATAAAATTCAATGATATGAGGTATTCCATTAGATGTATTGATAGTAGGTTGAACATTATTTGTTGACAAAACAAAAGAAACTTTATTGTTCTTCGATTTGTATGAAACCAATGTTTTTTCCGTATCAAAACAAAAGATAGAAGTGCCAGCTTTTCGGCTCTTATTGTTTTGAAGTTCATTTGGAATTTGGCGTTTATTTCCGCGCAAAGTGCCAACTATGGTCAAATTGTATGGCGGCTTGTAAAGTTTTGTGGCCAACGGAACTGATAAGAACCTATTGTCCATCGTCAGATTGCGGTGAGAGCCATAGACTGGTTGAGTTAATTTTTTAACGTAAAAATCTGCTAATGGTTCTGTTCTTTTGGCATTTTCCTTGCCTAAATGTGGCATTGCATTGAGGACATACTTCATTTTTGCATCTGCAACCATTAGAACCTTAATCCCATATTTGTTTGGCTTATTAGGCATGTAAGTCCTAAACGGACATCGCCCTTGCAGTCCTACTAACTGCTCTCCAATTGTAATATCAGAACCTGGCTCGTAATTTTGTTTGCAATTTTCTATGAAGCTTTCCCACAACGATCTAAAAGCAGCAAACTCATCATTAATTCTTCTTTTCGGTCGAGAAGCTTTATCGTCAAATCTTAGATAGTTGAGAAGAAATGCAAATCTGTCAGAACACATGCAAGCCTTAAATCTCGATGCACTAAATGTTGCGTTGAACAAAAGACGTACCGGTAACTGATTGCTTTTCAAGCCAGCGGACAAAATCAATAGGCCTAATAGAGCTTTAAGCTCGTTAAGTGTTGTAGGGGCTATACGTTTCATTTGCTGGTTGTACTTCATTCTTTTTTCATCTATCTCAATATTCGTACTGATGAGCACTTCTTGCAGCATTTCCTCCGTGATGAATAAAGAAAATATATCAATTGGACTTATAGCATTTTTCACAGCACCTTTCGGGCCTTCTGCAAAATGCACAATGTTTCCGGCAGGAATACAAGACTTGCGTGTCGTAGCCGCTGTTGACCATATATGACCATCTTTCCCTTGTACTTCGGCCCATGCGAGTTTAATAATTCTGTCATCTTCGTGCGATAGTTCCAAAGTATTGTCGTCGACAAGCCCATACTGAGTAGAAGGAATGGAATACTATTAAATTAAAACATAGCGTAATGAAATTTAAAAAAATAGCACCAACCTTGTTTATCGGAAGGACAACGTTGTCTGACGATTTTTGAACATCTTTATCTGATGATTCTGACGCTATCCACTCTTTTGTATTTTTACGTATGCACTTCGCTGCTTCAAAAATCTCGGAACTGTCAGAAAAATCGTCATCCAAATCGTCCGAATCACTTTCAGTGAGATAATGCACATCAGTCTCTAAATTATCATCTGATTCGCTATCGATGTACCCTTCTTCTTCTTCTTCTTTCTGGTCGGATTTTTCCGGGTCACTGTTAGGATCTTGCAAATTCTTTTCTATGTAGTTAGGTTGTAAGGACCAAGCCATCTGGCGGCACATAAGAACATAAGATATGAACGAAAAATTCAATTTATACTTACTTGTATTATAAAATGCACAAAGATTTTATATTAAAATTTTAGAAATAAAATTTTTGTTATTGCAAAACAATGAAACACGACTGCAAAAAGTTTCTTCCACCTCGCAAAAATGTTATGCACTAACGATACTTTCGTATTTCTTACGAATCGAGCACTAAAGCTGATGAAGTTATTGTTGTCTAACCACAACGGCAATTTTTATCGTCGGCAATTTATGCATACAAAAATTAGTATATAATTTATCTTCAACTGGGCCAAAGATAAAAAACACCCAAAGCTGTTTATATTCGTAAAAGTATATTTGAGGTTTTGAAGGTTTTACAATATTGATGTTGTTACTTTGTATGGCGAATAGTTGTTATTTTTTAATTTTTTCAAATTTCAAGCTCATCACAGGGCACATAAAAAATAAATCTTGTGTGTAAAATTTTAAGGCATTGCATTAATTTCTGTGGAATTTGAAGAGATTTTATCATTTAACATAGTCACTTTGAATAGTCCAGTTGTATTGTGGAGGAAGGAGTATATTATTTTAGATTTTGCTCATGACCGTTATTGATCTTTAATTTTGGGTTACGACAAAATGCTTCGTAAACTTTACGACACCATAGTATTCTAGAGTCTTTTGGTCAAACAAGCCGACAATATAAGATTTAACTCTTAAAATCTTAGGATAGCTGTATAAAACACAAGTTGTAACTAATATTGAAAATATTTAATATTTATTCAATTATTTAATATTTTTCATTCAATGAGTTTAGTATTTAGTATTAGTTTGCTTCAAAACATCGTATAGAATAATCAGAATTTGTTTATTTAAATTTTATATAAAGTAGCGTTGCTTTTTACCTGGATTGGATGGTGTCGTACAATTTACGATTTTTTTTTAATTGAAATTTAGAAACGATCAGTATAAATTTAGAAGAGCGTAATAGGTTAAAATAAAAATAATTTATCTTCAGGAATTGTATTTTCCATTCAGAAAAGAATTATAGGAATTCAGAAGAGATAATTTGAAATTCAGAAGTTCAACTAAATTCAGAAAAGACCAACTGAAATCAGAATGGCATGTGAAAATTAGAATAAAACCAAGTGATATTTTATAAAAAAAATCAATCGAAATTCTGAAAAGATCAATTGATATTCAGAAAATGCCAACTGAAATTTTAAAAAGTTTAAAGTTTTTCCCCCATAACAGAGAACCTCACCAACATAGGCTACTTTTTAAAAAAATGTCATTATTCCTTTTTAAAACAAGTGGGTTTATGGGGAAAACTTATTAAATTATTTCTGTTAACTAAAAAAGCAAAGCACTTGATTGATTTTTGTAATTCTTAAAATATGTATAAAGTCGTCATTCAAAGGACCACATTTTTTATTAATAAATGTACAGAGATAAATTTTTTCGAAAATGTAAAACTAGTTCAGTTAAATTTCGATTTTTACTTAAATCAGGGGTGTTATGTATGGGAACCGACAATTGTCAGGATTGGTTTTGAAATTGACAGAGATTTCATTTTGGTGTCATAGAAACCGATTATCGATTAAGAACCACAAAACCAATTTCGAAAATGAAACCAGTTTCTAAATCGATAATCAGTTTCTATAACACCAAAATGAAATCTGTGTCAATTTCAAAACCGATTCTGACAATTGTCGGTTTCAATAACACCCATGAATAACTTAAAAGATACCCATTGAGAGTAACTAAAAAAAACCTAGTAAGGAAATATCTTCGATTGGGCGAATTTTAATACCAACAAAGCCGTATTTTAGAGTTTTCGAAATTTTGAATGTTGTATTATTTGGATGACGTCACTTTTTATAGGGCATAGTTATTATCAAAACTTTAAATTTCAAATTTAAACAGTAAAGTTTAACAAATAAAATTAAAAGTTAGCGTACCTCCCATACAAGGTGACGTCATCTTAATATTTTTATTTTTTTTTACCAACTTGTAGGCATAGTTAAGATTGTAACTTCTTTATAAAATTTGAAGGCATTGTATTAGTTTTAGTGGAATTTTAAGGAATTCAAAGTGGGAGGTAGGCGAAATTTAAATTTTATGTTATAAACTTCACATAAATTAATGTTCACAAAAACTGATGTAATCAAGTATTTATTTTTCTATTCCTGCCAAGGCTTTTTTATGGGCGTAAGGAACAAAGTGAGAAAGCTAATATCAGAGACTGTAACGAGTTTGCATCTATACTCTTATATAAAATTGAAGTGAAAATTTAAAGTTACGACTTCACTCCAAAAGTACTGGGCCAATTTTTATGAAAAAGTTCTTAAATATTATATTTTTGTTGCAGATTAATTTAGGGGTATTTTTCTTTCGAAATTTTAATAATAAGTATACTTAATTAAAGTATTAAGATTTTAAAGAAATTGTCCTAGCTGCCACGCGCGTTGCTTCTTCGTTGTCTTTTGACGCATTTGTGTTGCGAGAGTTTCAATGAACTCCATGCTACTCTCTATTTTTATCTTTCTCTTCGTGCTCAGCTAGCACCGCGCAACAAAAAAAAAACACTGTTGAGCTTTGAGCAAGGAGAAAAGTGAGATACATATAAATGCATAGCGCGCTCCAAAACAAAACAAAATTAAAGAAAAAAAGACCATTTTTATATCTTTGATAACATATTGTCTAAACCCAATAAGGACGATGATGCCATATCGCATCACAGCATAAAAATTAGTCCTAATCAAAATAAGGAAAAAATTAGCACATGTGTGAAAAAAATTGTCTCGTCTTTAATGCGTTAAGGAGAGATTGATAAAAAACGTCCGTGCTAGTTTTATAACAAAAGCAAAAAATTCAAGTTATCTTTTGACTTTTAAAATTTTCAGCAAAAAAAAAACAATTATATTTAAAAAATTTTTAATTCAACAATTAAAAGCAATATTTTACTGATATTTTTTCAGCAAAACTTTTTTGTCGGTAATTTTTATTTTTTATATTTTTAAAAAATAATTAAAAAAATTATTTAAAATTTTTTATACAAATACGGTTAAAAATAAATTAAAATGTTGTTTAAGACATAGATCTTAAAACAAATTTTTGTGTTTTAAAAAAATAATCATTTTTCCATGAACCCATCGCCATCCCATCATGAAATTTTGTACACTTGTAGCCAAAACGTATATTAAAAATAAAATTTTAAGATTAAATTAAAAACTGAAATTTCAAAACTTATTTAAATAAAATTTCGGCAACGGCAAAAAACAGTTTTACCTTTAACAAGATTTCCTCTAATATTTTTGGAATTAAGTTAATCCAATTTTAGATATGTTAGATATGTTTAGAATGGTGTGCATTCATGCTTTTGGTATTGAATGGGATAAGTTTTCTATGCGTATATTTGACCTTACACGCGATACACGCGAGTTACAAGCGATACACGTACACGAAATTGCGATATATTTGATTTCGGTATTTGCGATATTATAAATACTATGATTCTATTTGATTCGATGAATTCGATGAGAACAAGTTTTCAATTTTGTATTTTATTTATAAAAACAATTTTTTTAATTCATACATTTTCTTTTACATTGATAGATAAGATAATTGATACTATTATAAGTGATTAAATTTTCATAAATAAGTTACGACAAACATTGCAGATTTCTGAATTTAATATAGATAGCTATATTTTATATAAATAAGGTAGATAAGAATGATCTGATCTTCATCTGAATTTTTAGCCTGAAGACTTTTATCTCCCCATCTTGCTTATTTTCTAATTTAATTATTTGTGTTCGTTGAAATTCAACTCTCTACTTTAAGAGAACATTTTGCATACAGATTATTTTTCTTTATCTTCATGACAAAACAGAGCTTTTTTATAACAGTTAATATTAATATTTAATATTTATTATTAATATGTCACAAACAACTTTGATTTTGCATTTTAGCATATTTTTATTTAGCTTTAGAGATTTGTTATTCCTTTTCAGATGCTTTGCAATTTTGCTCTAGATAAGTTTGCCAAAATGTTTAAAACTTTTCATGCGAACATCATATCTATTTCTATAGATAATTTTTTTAAGGACTCTGTTAATATGCTGGTCCTGGATTACATCAAAATTGAACCGAAGTCAGCTTTATTCATATCAAAAGGATACAAGCCACATAATTCGAAGCCTTTTTGTATAGACGCTTTAGTACAATTATCATCAATACATTTCTTTATTAATGGTGTGAAATCTTCCTCTTTTGTTTTTATATCCTGATTTTCGAAGTTCCAGTTATGAACACTATCTATCCATGTTTGCTTTAAGGGTTCAAAAAATGCAACGTCAATTGGTTGCAGTAGATTAGGTAAGAGAGCCATTAATATTATGCCTTCCTTTCTGCAAAACTCAACAAGTGGTAAACTTAGATGGGAGCTATGGGAAGCATTGAGAAATAGAACAACTGGTAGAGTTACTTCTTCTTCCTTGAGCCATTTGTAGAAAACATTAGTGATATATGCAAAGAGGCCTTTACTTGTCAGCCAACCAGTACTGCTTGCAATGCCAAGTTCCCATCTCTCAGGTATTTTAAGAGTTTCTTCTGATATGCGCGTATAAGGGAAAAGAACCAAGGGACATGGTATTATTTCTCCATCCGCTCTTATCGTGAATACAACTGTTAAGCGTTCTTTATCGTCAGTTACAATTCGATTGGTTGTTTTGTTTTCAATAGCTTTATTAAAATTTGGGTTAAAGTAAAAACCACGTTCATCACAATTAAATATTCGCTTTGGATCATATAAAATTCCAAGACATTTTTGTTCAATCAGCTGCACCTCTACTCTCTGGAACCATGTTTTTATTTCTACCTCCGAAAGTAGCCTAGTAGACTTTGTATCATTTTGTGACGCGATTCGTTGTGCAAGATGCGGATGTCTGAACAGAAATCCAGCGAACCAACTTCGACCAGAAACACCGTTTTTAAATAAATTCGGTTGTTTAAATTTTTTCGACAAAGTAGCTACACTCTCCAATACCTGACATTCTGTAACATTAAATCCGGCGTTAACTAAGAACATTATCCATTCAACAGTGCGTTGCTCTTCTTCATTGTTCAGCACTTCACCTTTTTTATCCAGTTCAGCAAGAACTTCCACATTATATTTCTTCTTTAACTTGTCGAATAGCGTTGTTCTAGGAATATTGTATTGAAGGGAAGCCCTACTATAAGTCATTCCATTCCTTATGGCATGTAAAGCATTTTCAAGAGTCGCCTTATCGTAGGTTATGCAAAGTTTCTTGTTCATCTTTATCTAAAATCAGAAATACCGATGAAAAATAGCCCCAAGCTATGTTAAGTTAGTTAGGGGAATATAAATTATATGAATAAGTGGATGAGTTTAGTTTCAAACATTATTAAGATAACAAGATTTACAAGATCTTACACTTTAACTAGGTATACTACAAAGTTGTGTATTATAACTTTCCATTATAACATTATCAGCTTCTATCACGATTTCTACTGCATATTTTTAGTCGCGTCAGATTGGAGAGTCAATCTTGAGTCAGAAACATGAAATAGTCCTTATTTTAATATTAATATTTATAATCTTGCTCCCTTTATATATAAGTAATAGACTTTTATCTTTGGATATCTTTCGAACACTAAAACAAGGGAAGGAGAGAGAAAAAAAAAAATAAATAAACCCTGTTAGAATAAGTTAAGACCCTGTTAGAATAAGATTAGTTCTTAGTTAATCAGCTTGTATTAAGCTTAACGAATAAATATCTTAATGGTCAGAGTGCGAGACAAATGCTGCACTAGGAAACAGGCATCCTGAACAAACCCCTGTTTAACTAGAGGAAAAAAGGTTTCGAAAGTCCAACTGCTCTAACTCATACACATCTCTAACGCGAAGGAAGTATTCGTTATGTTATTTTGTTTGTATCTATCTATGCTAGAGATGGGTAACGGAACAAAAAATGATGCGTTTACACACCAACTCAAACGCAATTTACTTCATTAGCTAAATGAGCTAACTCAATTGCGCCATGGCATAGCCTTAAATGCTGATTTTTGTATTAGCAACACGATAATCAGCGCAGAGAGTTTTTGAGTTGGCTTGCATGCTGATTTACGTGAGAATTTTTTTTGTAATGTTGGGTAGCACATTGAGTTATGCGGTGAAGAATTTAGCGCATTTTTGCGCCGAGCAATCAAAAATATACAGTCTGTCTGGTAAGAACGTGATTGGCATAACTTTTAGAACCTTTGCTTGATTTTTTAAATTAAAAGCATTTTGTTTCATGTTTAATTGGCTAGTGCGTAATTTATTTAGTAAAATGTATACTCCATACTATTATAAGCAATTATTAGCAATAATACCTTCACATCTGCTAGGCATACTTTGAACTAGTTTTTGAGAAAACTCCCTAAAATTTTTATTAATATTGCGGATGATATTTAGCTATTTAGCGGTTCAGATACACGTTTCTTTTTGAGCATCTGGAGACTGTGAAGGCCAAACCAACACTTCGACCCCATTTTGCTTTTTCCACTCTTTGCTCAAACGACTTCGATATTTGAGTCGTTGTCTTCTTGCAAGACACAGAAAACTCTTCTTCTTTCAAACATTGAATCAGCTGATGGACACTGTGAGTTCTGGTATATTTTGGCCATTAGTTCAAATTGGCGGTGAATATGCGGTTAAGGCGTCCAAAACCCCGTTCCGAAAAGCATCCTCAGACATTAACTTTTACCGGGTGTTTAACAGTTTGCTGAACTAATTTACTTGTTCCACTACACCATGATCGACTGATAAAACCTTCGGCCAAAAAAGAACATTCATCCCTAAATATTACATTGCTCCAATCACGATCTTTATTCGCAGTCGCCCAAGCAAGTATTTTTTGCACGCGAATTGTAATGAAAGGCTTTTTCAAAGTGCTCGGCAAACGTTCTCGTACAGCATCTTTTGAAAAATTCACACCCTTTTAATTTAAAGAAAAAGTGCCGCAGCTTTAAACAACGATATTCCAGGATATTTCGCAAAGACGTGGATGATTGTATTATCTTTGTTTGGGAAATCATCGGCATTTTTTACACACATGTAGCGGTTAGCCCAGTTTGTTACAAACGCCTTTGATTTCTTCATAAATTTTTATACAGATAAACGGGACATTTTCGGTCCCTTTGAATGCAAACACAGAAACACTGTTGCAAACCGCTTTTCAAATGCAGAACTCATATAGGTAAATATTATACACCTCCACTTCAAATCACAAACTTAGTTGAATTGCCGAATGTATTGTGTACAGAAGTACAGTGGCGGATTTAAGCATGTCCCCCGCCCTAGTCCCGACATTAGCGCTGCCTCTAACATATTAATTTTTTTTTCTTATAATAGAACAATATTATAAGAATTTATTTTTATTTTTTGCACACAATTACATAGTTATTTTTACAAAATAATAAAAATAAAGAGTGTGATTAAGGGCTAGTGCGAAATAATATATTAGGTCCTCAGAGCTTAGTGTTTGCACTAGATCTGCTTCAATATTTGATAAGGCAATTGCATTTCATCGCTCCTTATTCACAGTTGCCTGTAAATAGTTTTTAACTCATTTTAATGTAGAAAACAAGCGTTTTCCTGAATAGTTTTTCCCTTTTTTTTTTTTTCTTCCTCTCAATCTTCATAGAACTTGGGATTTTTTGAATGAGCATGAATGACAAATGCGGTACGCAAACGAATGGATTGTGTTATGCGTCAACGACAGAAGGTCGTTGATAAAAACCAGAAACAAGGTGGGCGATAGTACTGAACCCTGTGGTACTTCTGCGTTGATGGCGTGCTTCACGGGCGAAATACCGTCAACTACGACACGAATCGTTCTGTCCTTGAGGAAACACGTCATCTATGGAGCGAAGTTACCACCAAAACCATATGGAACAAGTTTTGACACGAGCGCATTATGCCACACTCGCGCAACAACCTCTCCGAAAAAGTAAACGCATTGGTTCCATTTTTCGGTTAAGAACGCCATAAGATCATCAGTGGCCCTACGAAAACCATATTGACGATCACTAAGCAGTGGATTTTCATCCAGATAGTTCTTAATGGTAAAGTTTATTATGCTTTCCATAGCTTTGAAAAGCGTAGAGCATATCGAAATGGGTCGGAAATTAGGTGCTGGCTGGACATTTGCGACCTTTCCTTTCAACAGGATGATATGCCAGACGGACCAGAAGCTTTGTTTATGTTGAAATTTGTAAGGAACCTTTTCGCTCGAAATAGGCTTATTACGGTTCACAGCAATAAACTGCTGTGTCTTCTTACGAGTAGACACAACAGTCAAGAAGGCACAACAGTTTCGAACTATTATGGTTCACAACAATACGTTGTTGTCACGTTTGATTGTGGAACGTTTGTAGAATTCGCTGCTTGACTGGTCCATAGTTGCTTAGGAGAACAGTAAAAACGTACTCTTTAAAAAGTATTTTTTAAATATTTGCTATTAAGTACTATCGAAATCAGCGATAAACTTCAAGTAGGCTTGTGCAGTTCTCTGATGCCAATAGCATAACTATAATTTAAGAATTATGGCAAATTTAAAATACTTCTTGATTTTAGTTTAAAACCCCTCTCCCGGCATTTCTTAACTAATAAAATAAAATAGCACTTCTTTCTATCATAAATATTCCAAAATAATAAAAGGTAGCATCGCAGAAATTTTCTTACTCTCAAAATAAAAACGTAATCTAATTAGTACATTTCGATGCAACTGTGAACTGGTCACTGTCAAAATAAAAAAGTAAACAAACAAAAAATTTCGAATTCAATTGCTAAATTCAATATAATTCTGTTCACAAGGAGACGTATTATCAATTTTCTGTGACATTTATAATAATTAATTAAGAAAAACGCAATTTTAAATAAAATTTTCATTTTTAATCTATTTCGTTTCTTCAACACAACACCAAATTAGCTGTCTTCAAAATTTAGCAGATTACAAGACAATAAAGCACAACTGCTGTGTTGCGTAGTAAGTGTATTGAAGACACAGCATTGTTGACAGACAACAGTGGAATGTATTGAGTTACTTTGTTGTCTACCGTAATAGAAATTTACACATTGAAGACAGCAATTACTGTTGTGTTGTGAACCGTAATAGGGCTATAAATTTCTTGCATTGCAGAAGATCTACCCCCAACAAAGGGCAGTGACTGATTGTTATCCGAGAGAGTAGAATCTTGTGCAAACAATCCAGGCAATAGGTTATAGGTTCGCTGAATCAGCCGAGTCATTAAAAATTTGGTCATCTTTTAAAAGAGTTGGAATCGATGACAATCAGCCCAATTATGAAACTTTTCTCCCGGGTAAATTATTAATTTTCTCACATTCCCCTATTACGAACGTTTTCAAACATACATTTTTAGGAAAAGTATGCATTATGAAAACTTGGGAGATGGGAATTTTTTAACAGTTCACATAATTATATTCCCATGAAATTTGTTGGAGAGAAATAAAACAATTTAAGCAACAGAAAACATGTAAATAAATAATAAAAATAAACTGGCCATTTCAGCCCTTGGAAGGACTTTGACCTAGCTTCTATTAATCAATTGTGTTGTGCGTGTTATTAAATGTTTGATCACAAATGACCGAGAACTGGACCTACGTGTTTAATGCCGACTCCGAACGGCTTATGTTCTCAAGAAGCTTTACATGGCAATTTTTACTCTCTGAGGTTTGCCATTGTCTGCAGAGAGGTGACGACCGAACAGAAAAATTAATTCAATTGAAAAAACTTTTCTGTCTGAGCTGGAATTGAACCCGGGCTACCGCGGTTCTTTAGCTTAGGGGCCACGCACTCTACCCACTAGGCTACGGCCGCCTTGTAAGTGAATTTTATATGTAAATAAACGGAAATTATGTTAATATTACTTTAATTTAAGGGCAAAAAATACAATTAAAGGACAGGGAAATTTTACTTTCATGTATGGAGAAAAATAGAGGCATCGTTTGTGGCTTTCATAAGAAAGGTAAAGAAAAAGTTGTCCAGTTTTGGAAAAATAGCGCAACAGGATAGTACTTTTGAAACCTTAAAGATAAATTTAGGTCACTGATAGAAAACCACAAGGTAAATAAAAAAAAATCTTTATATCTTTACGTAGTGCAGACTGTGGAGATTGTGGCCCACGCTCATAACACAATCACCCACACCAATGAGCTAGGATCTCAAGTCTTGCAACCCACAAAATTTTATTTATGCTACAAATATACATACAAAGGCTGTGGCAACTCAAAAGGATTGCTGCTGGACAAGAACTTGGTCCTCCACGTCAGAGGCTTGCTCCTCTTCAATCGCCATAAATCTTATTCCAACGCTGAACATTGTTAATTATATTTAATAAAAGAAAATTAATCACTTCACAAATTAAATCACAAAATTGCACAAAGCGTTTATATTTTATAAATGAAACATCAGATGTAGCTGAACAGCTGTTTCGAAGTTATGTTCGAATTCCTATTCCCATATCTTTACTCATGGGAGATTCACAATTGGGAGAATTTTGTTCATGGGAGAATTTAAATTTATGGGAGCTGAAACTCCTGGGAGTTTTCACAATTGGGCTGAATGTCTGATTTTTTACTCTTTTGACAAATGTCCAAAACTTTTTGCTTACTTTGGGGCAGAGAAGAAACTTGTTTCGAATGCAAGTTTCCTGCAGAATCTTTTCGCCTTTTAAAATTGTATTACATCGATTCCTTGCCTCGATGCAAAGTCTTTTGTTAACAGTATTCTTGTGTGAAAGCCAATTCTTCTGTAGACATGACTGCAATGCCGCAAGTCTCATTAAACAATGAGTGATCTTTTGGTCTAATGTTTCTCATCTTATTGGAAACTAAAGACCGCATACCCAATAATATATTTCTTATACCATGACAGTGCGGCATTCACATTTCTATCAGCGAAACATAGTTTCCAATTGAAGTTGTAATAAAAATTAATGCATTTCTTCGAAAGTTGTAATGATATTTCTACATTTGGAGATATATCGCAATAATCATGTAAATGAAAAATATTATTTATTTTTGATGCAGAACTTATATTTTGTTTCTCTTCTTGCAATAATTAATATTAGAAGACAACTTTTTAAATGAACGAAAAATTTTCGAAAACGAAACTTAAAGTTACTTTTTAGCCCTAGAATAGTAAACAAATGTTTTAGCTCTTTAATTGTAAACTTCGCCGGTGAGGCGACTTTTATAGAAAACGAACATTTCACCATTAAAAAACCCAAATTCATTCAAATAAAATCAAACACATATTTAAATATGTTTGGTAACAAAAATAGACAAAAACAAATAATTTTTTATGTATCTAAATCATATTATACGCATATTTGTAGATCTCATATTTTTATCAATGGCAAAAACAGGCGATGTTTACCATTCTAGGCTTAAATAAACTACGATATTATTCTGTTGTCCTTTAGATTTTTCGGCCATCAAAATGATTCCGCCCTCTACATACACGCAATTTTTTTTTATTCAATAATACCTAATATAAAGTCAAAATGACAAAAAATGCATTAACTGCATTACGTTATTCAGGGATTTTGTTTTTTAAAAGTATCGCCAATGACATGCCCATGTTAAAGAAATACTAGCTGCATTCCCGTGGTCGTTGATCTAGAGCGCAGCACTCTTTTATTCACAAAGCAAAAACAAAAATTAGAACCAGCTCGATTTCTAGCTCTATTTCTGATCTTAAAATGCTGCCAAGTTTCAAGCATTTTTATCAAAAAGAACATAGTTAGAAATTCTAAATAACTATTCATTTTTGTATTTTGACGTTCCATCGCTCAATGATCATTTTGGTATTGCTGTTTTCTTTCATTGTTCTTCAAACAGCCATTTCAAGACAGTGGTGCCAAATTGTTATAAAGTTGAACTAAAGTTGTTCGACTGAGATTTGATCTGGGGCCTTACTCTGCAATGCTATTTGAAAAGCAAATGCGATTCGAAAACAAAATCACACCATGTATTTACATGGTTTTTTGATAAATTTTTGATTTTTTCGAATTCAATGCAGACAAAAGCAGCATTTTAAAGCAGAGGTAGAAGTTACTGTCATTTAGTAATCTTAATTCATGTATTTACATGGTCAGCCCAATTCTGAATGATTTTTCACGGGGAATCAGGAAAGGAAGTTTTCGTTTTTAATATAAAGTTCAAAAACATTCTGGAAATTTGTAATGACAATTTGTTCAGCAACCGTCAACATTCATGAGTGTAAACAAAAAAATGTGATACCTTTATCTGCTATCTTAACACTCTCTTTTCCAATTCCCCGGGAAAAATCATTCAAAATTGTTCTGGGTGTGATTTTGTATTCGAATCGCATTTGCTTTCCATTCGCATTACAGAGTAAAGTAAGGGCCCCTGATCTAGTGCCACGGGAATGCAGCACTGTCTGTATCCCAAAAAATAATCGATTGCAAGAGTTTTCTGCAATATTTTATTTTATTCCATTCGCCTGTGAGCGAAGTTTTTGCTGGTTAGTTTTTCTTAAAAATTTGTCCCTCAACATTTGGCCGTCCAAAAATTTACAGCACTCGTCAAACTAGTTTATCGATTTATATTGAGTTTCTTTATAAATTAGCTTCGAAAATATTTTGCAATATATTCTGTTGCAACCAAATTGATTGCGTTCCCAACTTTTTGTTTTCCTTAAAAAATTTTCCGCCCCAAATATGTTTAGGCCTCATGGGCCTAGGCCTAAATGCAGTACTGCTGAAGCAACCTTTCCTCTTTTTTTTAAATATTTCGTTCACACATAACGCTAAACTGCGTAAATTTCAGCTGATTACGCTTTAGCCAGACTGTACATACATGTTCAGACAAGCAAAACAAGATGAAAATTTAAAATATAGAATTCAAATTTGCTTCCCTTTTTTATATATAAAACTTTCCACTAATCGAAGGAAGAAAGGTGAACGAGCAAGAAACGTTTTTAATACATAACTACACTTCATTTACTATATATTACTGCTTTTTTTGAAGCAAGTGTATCAGCGCAGTATCATAGTTTAGTGCTTCTAGGAAACGTATTTGATCATTTCTATATAATTCGAGAATGACAGAATTGGTTTCTCAGATTGGTTTATGTTTTGGGGAAAACTGCGTTTGTATTGATTTTAACTAATAAAAAAATGTGTTTTACATATAAATATTGCTAGTCCCTTCGTACGCTAGTTGTCGTACGTAGTTTTCTAGATACGAGTAGTTAAATAAAAAACAAGTTTTTCGAGGCTGTTTTTTAAAAATTAAAAGTAGTTAGAGTTCGTCACTTTAGAGCTTATGACGCAATTGTATAGAAAAAACCTCAATCTTTTCAAATTTGTTAATTTTTCGATATAACAATTGGTTTTGAAAATATTGCATTTTTAGCCAAAAAAAAATCAAAAAAGACCTTACGTTTTTTAGTGGATGCAAAGCAACATTTCTATGTGAGTTTTTACTTCTTTTGTACAGTAATGCCGAAAACAAAAAAATTAAAGACGGCGCTTTAAAACGCTTCGGGATGAAAATGACGTATTTTCTTTAAGCTATCAGCAGTTTGTTAAGAATTTTCGACTGGGGCGAACATGGTCCGTAGAAGGGTCGAACATGGCCTAAACATATTCCAAAAATCCTAGCGGTCGAAAGTTGTGTGTAACATTGACCACATAACATCGTGGTCGTACCACGAATGACTTGAAACTTTGCACATAAGTACGCTTTGATTCTAAGAGAAAAGTTGTTAAATTTAACTACTTCTCAAGTTGTAAATACTCAGCAAATTTTGCAATTTACTCCAACGAGACTAGTAGATTTTAAAATACTGCTACCAGAGCTGTGGAGTCGGAGTCGCGGTGTTTTTGCCGGAGTCGGAGTCGCTAAAAAAACTCGCGACTCCGACTCCGAAAAATAATTTTTCAAATATTTTCCAAAATAAAAATTCTTTCAAATTTTATTTTTCAATATTTTTAATTTTCAAATATTTGCCTTTTTTACAGAAGTTGAGTAAATCTTTTGTAATGAATTATTTTTAGTTTATTTAATTTGAATTATTTATTTTGTTGATTTTTGTTGTGTTTTTGATTGAATAAAAACGTTAAAAATTTAAAATAGACTTTTACCAAGCATTAAACGAGGTGGAGAAATTTACCGTTCTTCAAATTTAGCAATAATAGATGCAATTCGAAAGTACCCTGAGATTATCCAAGATACTGCTATGATCACCACGGCATTGCCACCGACACAAGTCTCCGTAGAACGATAATTTTCTGCACTCAGAATCGTCATTTCCGATTTGAGAGCATCAATGAAGCCAGATATTATTGAGGCTATCCTATTTTTAAAAACAAATGCTAAATAATTTTTTTATTTTAGATTAACTACTTGAAGTTTTGTTATTTTATTTGAAGTTTTGTTAATTAAGTTTTCGTTACTATCGTATTTTGTTTATTATTAAAAGAATTAATAAAAATTAATAAAATATTTAAAAAATAAAATGTTATGTTGATTTATTTTTGTCTTTGGTCGAAATCGGAGTCGGAGTTGGAGTCGGAGTCGGAGTCGTACTTTAAAAATTTCGGCGGTTGGAGTCGGAGTCGCAACTATTTTTTGACGACTCCACAGCCCTGCCCTGATTGCTACACTCATTGAAATGAAATCATTTTAATCATGTTTTATTTTACTCTAACATAAGTACTTAATTCAGTGTTGAATATAAAGCCTGTGTGACACTTAATTTTTTTGTCCAATTTCAAAATCTGAAAACAAATGGCGCGTGGGCTAGACAGATATATATTGTAGGAAAGGGATGAAAACATACACCGTGCCAATTTTTTACATCTCCGCAACGTTACTATCTTATCTCTCTGTTCTTATTGGCTGCGGAAGAAAGAGCTGAAGCTTGTTTTTGAGACTTAATTTTTGATCGAAACTTAACTTAAATTGAGAGAAACGTCAAGAATAATGCATTAAAAATGCTGCCTGTCGTACATATTTTTCCCCAATGCTTACTAAATGCGTATACACTCACACTTCTTGCATTTTAGCTTTAGCACTATTTCAACTGCTCTAGTTTTCATTGTCAATGATTGTCAATGAATAAAAATTACAACGTAAACAGTTGAACACATGTTGAATTTTAGTAGATGTGTATTTACAACAGTTACAGCCGCAATTCTGTTGCCTTCAAATATTGTAGTACATTTTTCCAATAACATTTTAGAGCGTACATTTTTTATTTAAAATTCGAGTTCAGTAGATCCATTCGGTTCGTTGTATGCCACCCAATTTTTCTAAGCTAATATTCAACAGCAAACGTATGCGCAACAACAAAAGCAAGCCTAACTTGGCGGTGTTCGGCCGCTGTTTGGCCTCAGCTAAAAAGTTTTGATTTTTACTCGGGAACACAATATGCTGGAATCTCATTGAAGAGCTATCTCATTTTTATACTCAGTGTAAATCTTTGCTATTGTTTGCTATTGTAACATACACATAGCTTATAAAGTCTGAGTTTTCCTGTTTAATTTTTTTTAGTGAATAAACACAACATGTAAATATCTAATTTATATGAATTTTTATTCCCGTATTTTTGCTTTACATTCTTAAGCTTAAAAAGCAAAATCTAGCTTTTTCTCATTTTTGAGATAACGGGAGCAACAGGTATATATAGCAACCAAAAAGTATGCGTTCAGTTGTAAAAAGTTAATAAAGCGAAAAGGACAAGTAAAATTTATTATTTTGTTGGATAGCCACTTTGTTTTAACCCGAATTTAATTTCAGATTAGACCTATCACGTCTGGTAATTGAGATATTGTAACCTAAAAAGTGCAAAAAATTTTGTTTTTGGTAATGTTTTTATATGTAAGGGCATATTTCATCATAAAATCTTTTTTTATCTTTGAGATATCGCTTGTAAGAATTTATGGTTTCAACAACAATTTGCATTGTATAGCTGATGAAAGTAAAGCAAAGTAAGCAAAACTATAAAACTATAAAGAGTGGAACTCAAGTGTCACTAATCACTTAAGAATAGGAGAAATCGTTCACAACAGATACATGACTGCTCTTAAAAATTAAATAAATAATTCACTGCTTCTATCAAGCCTTTAAAAATATTAAAAAATGAAGATGATATATAAAATATTTAAAATTTAACTTTATTTTTTTATTTATTTTTTTTTTTTTTGCTGTCTGAAAATTTTATCAATGGAGGTGGCAAACTTTTCAAGAGTTTGCAATGTTGCGAACTGCAACTGAATCATGCTCTGATACAGCTGGATCCAAAGTTTGCTGATGGTTGGCGGCAAACCACCCTCCACAATCATGGCTCTTTACAAGATGTCTAAAAATTAAAATTTAAATGTTATAGCTTCATTAAGAAGTTTTTATTATATTCTATTTACTTTTATTCCCGGACGATTCCCTGGCACACCATGAACACCTTCGATTATGCTTAGTGCGTGCTCCTCAAAATCCGTGAGAAATCCGCTGCTGCATGGACCACCGTCAGTAAGCAGCTGATCGCTCTTTTTTTTTCGAGCACGAGCACGCATCTGATTCTTCCAAATGCCCAAGTTCTGTAAAATTATAACGTTTATTCAATGCTTTATATGAGCTATTCCACAATACTTTTCATATTAAACGGCATCGAGTTGTCGATCAATTTTCAGGACAAATATTGATTCGATCGAAAACCCACGGACTTCATCAGCTTTTCTAAGATTAAACTACAATAATTAAATGATTTCGTTCTAAAAAATCGTTCCATTGGAAGAGATTTACTGGGGTTTAAAAAAACAATGTTGTCGGAACGACAAATTGCGAAATTTAACTTACGAGTTAATGAGAACCGTGAGTATCGTCTGAAAATTTACAAAAGCTGAAATTTACGCAATAACTTTTATAAATATAGGGCTTGTTCAAGTCTCAATAACTGCAGCAATATTGCGCAACATATAAAAGTATCGCGTTCCATACAAAAATTTTGCAACTATTGCAAAAGTCAAACGTTCTAGCAAGTAGAAATTTGGCATTTGGAGCGAGCAAAATTCAAGAACCCGGCAACATGAATATTTATACTGCGCAAAAGTTCTGGAGAAGAAAGGTAAGCAAAAATGGTATTGCCTGCAATCTATTTTATATTGAATGGTAATTATTTATCATATTCCTATACAGATATTAATTTATATTCCATTTATTAAATTGGAAAAATTCAAATCAGCGAAAAATTAAAAAAAAAATTGCAGTTTTCGTCACTTTTCCTTTCTTTAAAATTTCGGTCAAAAAATCTTTTCTTTTACGCAAAAACCTTTGTTTTCTTGATTTTTCCATATGTTAATAGCAAGTTATCAATCGCTAAATTTATTAAAAATGTTATTATGAAAGTCTCACAGCGCAAAATATTTGCAATATTTAGGTAAAGTATCAGGTGAGCATCTGCAACAGAGCTGCCAATAAGTAACAGTGTTGCAGTATTGCTGCAATATTGAGAATCTCGAACAAGCCCATGCTCACACCGATAATAAAATTTTTTTATCGTATCGATTCTCCATTACTCATAAAAAGATTTCCCACAAACGGGATCGACGAGCATGCTACCGATTAAGAGATACATCAATCTGAAGTTATACTTTGGTGAGCGTATCTACTCGCGGAAAGCATTATATTTTATGTATATATACTATATATATAAAATGCATTGAGTAATCGATAATTTTTTGCTTACTGAATAAAATGTGGGACCGGTAAGTTATATATATATATATTAGGGCGGGTCAAATTCTGGCTCAGCGAAATTCGTAAAATACATGTAATTTCAAGACTTTTTCTCCACTACAGCATATACAAATTCTGAAAAAAAGCTGTGCAGACTTTCGTAAATAGATTCATACACATACATTCATACATTCATATTTTATAATTGAGAACAAAATCTATTTACGAAAGTCCGCACAGCTTTTTTTCAGAATTTGTATATGCTGTAGTGGAGAAAAAGTCTTGAAATTACATGTATTTTACGAATTTCGGTGAGCCAGACCTCCAAAAAATTCGTCCATACAAATTGACCCGCCCTAATATATATATGACTAATACCCAAGACATTACCAATCTTAAGGGGGCCGTCTGGTTCTTTTTAGACTGTTTTAAGATTCGGATTTTATTTTTAAGACTGTTTTTAATCGAAATATTTATTTTGGCAATCTGCTGGTTTTATACATTGTATACTTACTGTAGTATACAAAAAAAAATTAAGGTAGTGAAAATCAAGTATTTCGGGCAAAAATAAACAAAATGGCGGAGTTTTTAAATTTTTCCCCATTGTAATGTTGGTTCGCACCAACAGATGGTTAAATATTAAAAGATATTTATAATTTTATTACGGACTATTAGTACATATATGTACAACAATTTTAGCCCGATTGGTTGAATAGTTTTATCGTAATCATGTCAACGAGGTCGAAAAACGTTGTTTCGAGAAAAGGGTGTTTATAGTGCTGACGTTCTTTGAAATGCCATACAATGCACCAACTGAATAAGTATCTCCATCTCGGCAATTTAAATGAGATGTTGTATAGATTTATATAAGATTTCTAAAGGTATCTAATATATTAAAATGGGTTTTTTCGAAAATTTATTATTTGAAAAAATAGAACCAGACCCTTAAGAGAGAAAACGTACGTTTTGAGAATTTATTTTAGTACATTTTTAGTATACTTTACGACTCATTCTAAAGAGTGCTTACAAAAAATTTTCACGGAAAACTCAGAGCCTAAATATGCAAAGTATCGTAGAATAGCCCATATAAACACATTTTTTAATTACCTCTCTCCATTTAGCCATGGTTCTTGTTGGACCCTTCATAGCGTTGAGATTTGTAGCAATCTCTGTCCACAATTTTCGCATTAACATCGGCGATCGCCGACGAGCAGAACCGCCCAAAAGTTCGGTATGCTGCCTGCAAAATTCTAAGTAGAACAGCAGCTGATCCTGCGTCGTTCGCTCAATTTTTGGTTTTCTATTCAAAAAAATAAACCAAATAACATTTTATAAAATAAATAAGAAATCTGAAAAATAACTTACTGCTGAAGATTTTCCAAATCGTTGTGCTGTAAACATAAATCAAATAAATTATCACTTAACAACTGTTCTTTGACATATCGATTTTCACCATGCGTGGTGAAGTTTAAAAGCTATTATATTGTAAATGATTTTTAAGAATACCAACATTTACATTACATAAGAATCAGCTTAACAAGAGCTACTTTACAATTTCTTGTTAAGCTAACAACCAGCAAGAGCTAATAAAATAGTGTGAAGGAAGTGTACAAAAATGGCGACTGCTGCAACTATAGGTCTGTTTCCGTACTAGCTTCAAGTAAAGTTCACATAAAATTAGAATAATAGAAAGTAATTTGATTATCTGTCAAAATGAGAATATTTATCAAAAAGTACGGAAACGACTTAAAGTAAGTATCAAGCACAACAGCTGTTCACGCATTTTTGCAATAGGAAAAAAATTAATTTTGGCTTGAAGTCATTAGTTTGTTCTTATTAAAAACCGTTTGTACAAAATATATTAAACAATAATACTTGCATTTAATAAGAATCATTTTTATTTCACAAAATAATAAAAAATATTGATCGCATAACTTACTATAACTCGGCGCGTTGCCCCTTGGCCAATGCCCATTAAATGTTATCAGTGACATTGCATGTCTAAATTGAAGTCGAATACTGAATTCCGAGGATGTGCGACCTATAAGCGCTATTCGATATCGCATTTGTAAATTAAGGCTACCTTAAACTTCAAAGCTATTCGATATTGCAAATTTGGGTCGTATGGGAGGTGCCACACCTCCTTGTACAACGCCCATACAATGTTATCAGTGAAGCTGCTGAAATTTAGGTTGGATACTGAATTCCGAGGCTGTTGGAACTATAACTTCAAGCCATTCGATATCGCAAATTTGGGACGTATTGGAGGTGCCACGCCCTCTTTTGCAACGCACATAATGATATCAGTGAAACTACATGTCTAAATTGAGGTCGAATACTGCATGAATGGATAAAAATTACTTATTTTCTTTAAGCGGCCAGGAACCCGAGTAAAAATATTAGCGGGCGAACAGCAGTCGAACATGGGCCGTACAACGGTCGAACATTGCATTGTCTAGCGGTCGAAAGTTCGGTCGAACAACGGCCGTAAGAAGCTTAAATTAAGTTGTACTGCAACTGTACTCCCATTGTGTGTCACAAATTTGTCTAAGCTCTTATTCAACAGCAAACGTATGCGCAACAACAAAAGCAAGTCTCACTCGAATACGCTGCTGGTGATAGTATCGCCACTTGTGTGTGGCGCAAAATAAATTTTCTTGTGTATGAAGTTAGTTAAGAAACGCTGTAATATAGAGCCGCTGTACGCCCGTTGTACAGCCGATATTTCAAAACAGCCGCTGTTTGGCCAAAAAGTAGTACAAATGACCATTGTAAGCTAAAAAGTTTTAAGTTTTACTCGGGAAGACACTACGCTAGAATCTTATTGAACAGCTTTCTCATTTTGATACTCAATGTACAACTCTGTCATTATCAGTGAGACTTCTGACTGCACTTTTTTTTCTAATCAATTTCCAACCAATGAGTCAGTCCCCAGTTTCCCTCCGTTTCCACGAAATGGCAAAACTAATACTTCGAGTCAAAGGGAACAAAGTAAGATTTCCAACCACACATGAAGCAATTAAAACGGTATTTTTTTAATATAAACTCAAAGAACCAAGGCATGCACCTTATACAAACAACGTTTGGTCTTTGACCTCAAAGGAAAGGGAAAGATTATTAGAGGAAGAATTGATTGAAACCATACGTGAATTATAGATTCGGCGGAACAAACGTGAAAGACAATTTGAATAGCTTATAACCGAGGTAGTGTTATGCCTTAACCTCGGCAAGCAAATCCAGGCCTTAATTGTTCCTGTCCTATAATTCCACATTTTCCACAATTTAGTTGTGGATTTTTTTTTTTTGTTGGTTTCAATAATTCTTAAATGTAGTAAAGAACAAAGAAAGCGACAAAAACAATGCCCGAGCCCGGATTCGAACCGGGGACCTCTAAGTTGATAGTCTAGCGCACTTTTCACTAGACTACAAAGGCCGACTAAATTAAATCTGGGAATCTTACATTATAATGATTTTCTGTGCATTTGGCTCTAACATATGGTTATTTTTCTTATCAAACAAACATGCAGATTGCAGATGCTTTGGTATAAAAAATACGATTGATTGCACTCATGTGGCAATCGTTTCGCCATCTGCAAATAATGCTGAAATAGCTTTGAGTTTATACATGAACCGAAAAGGATATTACAGTATTAATGCTGAAGCGGTAAGTTACTTGCTTTTAATCCTTTATGGTTTCAGAATGCATTTCATTCGTACATTTTTTTTCCCAAACCACATTTTCGATCATCGAATAGCATTTACATAAATGCTAAATATCTTGGTGCCATGATTCAGGCAAAATCAGATGTCCGACCGAATACTCGGTTACGGTTACTGCCAATTTTGCGCCTTTTTGTCAGGTTTTGCCAGTTTCGGCATCAATATGGCCGAACTCCGAAACCGAAACTTTTGGGAAAAATTTTTTCCATCAGTCATTTAATTCAAATACATAAGTTTGTTTTAATCAAAATATTTACAACGCGTTATCTAAAACAAAAATGATGAATTCGTCTATAACTTGAATTACCGTGTAAACGCAACACATTTTGATTAATTTTATGCGTTCGATTCCATAATTTTCGATTTTATCATCTATACTGCAATTAATATTACATTTTTTTTTAATAAGAAGCCAAAAAGTGATAATTAAACTTCCGAACGAATTCTATGTGTATGGAATTAAGGAAAAGAAAAAGAAATATTTCTCTTCTTATAATACTTAACCTTTAAAAAACAAAGATACTTTGTTTTGTAGTTCTATAAAAATGTACATTGTAGGTACATAATAGGTCTGTTCGCGTAGTCGAATGCAAACGAAATATTTCAAAAGATATTACTAGAAAGTGCCTGAAAAAGTGTTCGTTTACTGAGAGAATTGTGTAATAGAGAGGATGGATATCACATTTTCTCTCCGTTCAAGTTTTTTAAAGATTTTACAAGAAGAATTTCATGTTGTAAAAAGATGAAAACTGTCAAATAATAGCCGAGTGTGTGTAGCAGCTGATTTTTTTTTAGATTTTCTTATGTTTAACTGACGTATTTGACATTTTTCATTAATTTACCAGAAAAGCGTTCGTTTAATTTTTAAAGTTCAAGTTAATTCTCTCTCAATTTTATTACTTTTGACGTTTTTTCATTTTTTTACCAGAAAAGTAAGCAAACATGTGTGAGTGCGTGCGGAATAAAATAAAAAATTATCTCTTTTTATCTAATTTATTTGTAAAAACTTAAATTTTCATATTAATAACCAGTTTCAGTTGCGGCCGAATATTATAAAATGGGTATTTAAATATTATTATAAATGTAATATTCGGATTCGGCCAAAATTCCGGTTTCGGTCGGACACTAGTAAAAACACACCTCATGAGAAATCATGGTTCTAAACGCGACGTATGGCTCTTTGTTTATCAAGTCTTCCCTCTCGCACCTTGGCTTCTCAAACCATTGGTTATAGCATGACATCTGTGCCGCATGGAGCTAAAGAGAGAAAAATACAACAAGCTTCATGCAAAGAGCCATCGAAAGGGCGTTTAGTATATTGAAGTCCCGCTTCAGATACTTGTGCAAGCATCGTGTATTCCACTATACACACGGAAGAGCCGTAAAAATTTTCAATGATTGTATGATTTTGTACAACATCGCAATTAAGGCTGCTGACGTTGATGTATTACGTATTAATATGAAATAATGGAAACTGTCGAACGGGAGACTTCATTCAGTGGAAGGAACTTTTCAGTGTCACTAACCACTTAAGAGTAGGAGAAATCGTTCGCAACAAATATGTTTGTAGTCTTAAAAATTAATGAATATTTTTTATTTATTTGTTTTGCTGGTTGACAATTTTATCAATAGCGGTGTCAAACTTTTCAATAGCTTGCAATGTTGCGAGCTGCAACTGAATCATGCTCTGATACCTTTGGTTTGAAACTTCGCGGCACCTGGTGAAGCAGGACCCACGCTGATGGTTGGCGGCGAACCACCCTCCACAATCGTGACTGTTTTCGACGATGTCTAAAATTAAAATTTAAATGAAATGTTATAGGTTCAGTAACAAGTTTTCATTACATTCAATTTACCTTAATTTTCGGAAGATTCCCTGGCACACAATAAACACCTTCAGGACCGAATGTGCTTAATGCACGCTCCTCAAAATCCGTGAGCAAACGGCTACTGCGTTTTCGAGCACGAGCACGCAGCTGACTCTTCCATACGCCTAAGGTCTATAAAATTATATCATTTATTAAATGCTATATATGAACACATTTTAAAGTTACCTTTTTCCATTCAGCCGAGCTTCTTGTTGGACCCTTCATAGCGTTTAGATTTGCAGCAATCTCTGTCCACAACTTTTGGATTACAATTGGCGTTCGCCGACGAATAGCATTGCTCAAAAGTTCGGTATGTTGCTTGCAAAATTTCATGTAGAACAGCAGCTGCTCCTGCGTCGTTCGTTCAAATTTTGGTTGTCTATTTAAAAAAGAAAACCGAATAAAATTTTAAACAAATAAGGAATCTGAAAGATAACTTACTTTTGAAGATTTTCCAAATCGTTGTGCTGTAAACATAAATGAAATAAATTATCACAAAACAGCTGTTCTTTGACATATCGATTTTCACCATGCGTGGTGAAGTTTAAAATCTTTTATATTGTAACAGATCGATTCTGTGCGTTACCGGCAATAGTTATCTTGTTACCGAAATTCGTTACCGGTCTTAGCAATCGGTATTCTGCGTACTCGGTAATGCTGCCAAACGTCGTAAACTCAGCTTATTATGTGTGATAGTTAAGTGAAACAAAACAAATGAAAAAATAAAAGTAAGTACAAAGAATTTATTGAATTTTGTTAAATTTTAAAATATTCGCTTTTCTTAGCAGAAAATATGCACGCACTACGCCGGCGCAGCTGCGTTTTATGTATATTTTATTTGCAGCCAACCTGAGTTGCTGCAAGAAAAAAAATTGCCCGACATCGCCAAAAGCCAGCCAGCTATGCAAATGTCAGCTGTTTTGCTTGTTTCCACCTAAAGAGATACTAACAATATTCACCGGTAACTCTTGGATGCAGATATCAAAAGGTTGTTAAAGTTGACATTAGGTTAGGGCTGCCATACGTCCCGGGTTTTTCGGACATTTGAGATCGGTGTGCCTGTGTCCCGGTGCACAGTAAAAAATGTCCCGGTTTTAAATATTGAAAAAAAAAATTAAAAGTGTATTAGTAAAAACTGAACAAGTTTTTTGCAAATGCGTGCAAATGAATGAAAATGGAATTATTTTTTACAAAATTCTGAATTCCAAGAGCGAAAATAAACTTGTTAAAAATAGTACAATTTTTATTCGTTATTCCAGGGCACAATGAAAATAGAGCGGGTATTTTCACTGCTTTTCTCGCAATTTAGTAAGGAAAGAAACTATCCTAACATAACCACCTTGAAATAGATTATGGAATAGAAATTTATAAAAAAATTAAAACGAAAAAGAAAATGAATCAAAAATACTCCGCAAAATATGATCGGGCCAAACCTTTATTTTAAATAAGTCCAAACAATAGTTTTATTTTACCTAATTGACTGAATTCATGTTTCTTTTTTTTTTTTGTTATAAGATTTATAAGTGTGTGCCTGTGAGTTATTTTGAGTAACGTTTTTTTAATAAGCGGTAATTAATAATATTAAAATTGCGTAATTATTTTTTTGTGGAATATAAAAAAAATGTGCAAAGTTGTCCTGGTCAAGTGCTGTAGATTTATGGCAGCCCTACACTAGGTGAATTTCTTCGGTAATAAGATTAACGTTACCGAGACAGAATCGATCTGTAAATGATTTTTAAGAATATCAACTTTACATTACATAACAATCAGCTTAACAAGAGCTAGCTACATAACAATTTCCTGTTAAGCTAACAATCAGCAAAGGGCTGTTAGTCAGGTGTAATAAAATAGTGTGTAAAGGCAGCAGTGTACAAAAACGGCGACTGCTGCAACTATATTAGCAAAATATTTCCTAGTATTTAACGGCCCTCAAATTCGAACATGGAACAGCTGTTGAACATTTTATTGCCAACTAAAAAGCGCCAAATTATAAGATATTGAAAATATGCTAAAGAGCTATAAAAATTTAGGGAGCTATAACATCTTATACAAGTATCAAAATAAACTTTCTTTATAGCCATATCGATAGACTCCCCGAAAATTTGGAAAATTACAACGAGGAACCAGAAGAAAGCTTCCATCAGGATAGAAGAGTGATAGAGTAATAGTATCAGAGCAAGTAGGAACGCCATATAATGATGAACTACTGCTGATGTTTGAAACAAGTTTGCTATCAGGAGTTCTGCAATCGCAAATCATATACTGTGCGTTCAAGATGCAGCTAGCCTAGCAAAGAAAACAAGATTTTTGTTGTTTTGCCAAAATTATTGTTTATGCTTCCACATAGTTCCCTTTCCACATAGTTCCCTTTCCAAAAAATTTATAACATTGCGATGCCCTTTGAATAGTAAGATTTCTCAAGATCTCCGAAATATGCTTCAGTTTCCAATTCGACCTGTTTAAAATTTCTTAATTAAATATGTTTTGGTGCATTTAACATAATGACCCGGTACACCACACAAAATTCAACAAATTTACGTTTTCACGAAGATCTCGAAAACTAGATATAATTCAGATCATTAATTTCTATATTCGGAAATGAAATAATTATAATAAACCACAGAGATACTCAGGGCAGCATTCACCTTTGTTTTTTTTTTTTGTTTTTTTTTCTTTTTGTTTTTTTTTTTTGTTTTTTTTTTTTGAGCTGTGTTATCATAATTGTTACATAATTTATTATTAACTGCAAACAGAAATTTAAAAAAAACCTTTGTTAGGAAATGTGCTAAAGAACTCGATGCGATATGATTTGCTCGTAAGATACAAAAATCAAAAGAAGTCCCTTTTTAATTCAATACAAGTTCTTTATTCATAAGCTATTTGGGTTTTGCTTTGTAAAATCAAGAATTCTTATCTATCTTTGTAACACATTCTTAACTCTCTTAATATTTGTGTATACTGCCGAGGCTTGAAATTTTTTGAATCGATTTTCTGTAGTTTTAAACTTTTGAATTATTTATTTTTCAATGTTCTGAAGGAATTTTTTATTTTCTCAGTTTGCTGCTCCCTGATCATCAAAATTTTATTTAAGTCTACTTTGTTCACATTAAAAGGATACAAGCCGCATAATTCGAAGGCTTGCTTATTAGTTGTTGGAGTACAATTATCAGTGCATTTATCTAATAATAAAGAAAAATCTTTCTCTTTACATTCTATATCCGGATTGTTTAAGTTCCAGTTATGAACACAATCTTTCCATGAATGCTTTAGTGGTTCAAAAAATGTAACGTCAATTGGTTGGAGTAGATTTGGTAAGAGAGCCATTAATATTATCCCTGTTTTTTTGCAAAACTCAACAAGTGATAAACTTAGGTGGGAGCTATGGGAAGCATTAAGAAATAGAACAACTGGTAGAGTTACATGTTCTTCCTCGAGCCATTTAAAGAAAACCTTAGTAATAAATTCAAAAAGTGCTCCACTTGTCATCCAACTTGCACTGCCTAAACAATCAAGTTTAATTCTCTGAGGCTTTTTCAGAGTTATGCTTTCTGGCATGCCTTTATGAGGAAAAAGAACAAATGGGCGTGGTGTTCCTCCCTCCGCCCTAATCGTGAAAAGAACTATTGCACGTTCTTTATCGTCAGGTATAATAGCAATAGCTTTATTGCTTTCCAAAAAATCCATTTTTGGGTCAAAGTAAAAACATTTTTCATCGCAATTGAATATTCTCTTAGGATCGTGTAAAATTTCAAGACATTGCTGTTGGCTGCACTGTAATTCCACTTTCATGAACCATGTTCTCATATCTGCCTCCGAAATTTGTCTAGGAGTTTTTGTGTCATGTTTTGGATCGATTAGCTGTTCAAGATGAGGATGTCTGGACAGAAATCTAGAGAACCAATGTCGTCCAGGAATGCCATTACTGAATTTGTTTCGTCGTTTTAAATTTTTTACCAAACTTGCTACACTTTCCAATAGTTCATCTTTTGTAACTGTAAATCCTGCGTTAACTAAGCTCATCATCCATACAACTATACGTTCCTCTTCTCTCTCGTTGAGCACAGACTGCATTGAGGGAGTTTCAAGTTTTTTATATCTCTTATTTATTTTGTCTTGTATAGCATTTTTAAGAGTATCCTGATCGTAGTTTATGTTATGTTTTTTCTTCATCTTATTTTTTCTGTAGAAAAGCGTTGATCTTGGAATATTAAATTGAATAGCAGCTTTTCTGCAAGGCATTCCATTTTTGATGGCTTGTATAGCATTTTCAAGAGTATCCTGATCGTAATTTATGTAATGTTTTTCCTTCACCTTCATCTAAAATCAGAAATACCGATGAAAAACAGCCCCAAGCTATGTTAAGTTAGTTAGGGGAATATAACTTATATTTAAGTAGCCGAGTTTTGTTTCAAACATTATTAAGGTGAGATTAAGCTTGTATCATCTTCAGAGTGAGAGAATAACGCATTCTGAACTAGGAGACAGTCAACCTTAACATACCGCTGTTCAACTTAAGAAAAATAGTTTCGAAATTCTAACTACTCTAACCCTTACATAGCTTTAATGCGGAGGAAGTGGTTGCAATGTTATTTTGCTTGTATCCATCCCGGCAAGAGATGGGTAACGGAGCAATAAATAATGCGTTGACACATCAATTCACACTCAGATTACTCCATCAGTGATATGAGCCAACTCAATTGCGCCAGAACGTACTTCTGTTCAACTCAAGGAAAAAAGTTTCGAAAGTTTTACTGGTTTAACTTGTACATATCTCTAACGCGGAGGACATGATTGTAATGTTGTCTTGCTTCTATTCATATGTGCTTGAGATGGATAACGGAGCAAAAATATGATGCGTTAACACACCAACACAGAAGCTGTTGATTTCGGCAGCGAATGCTATGATTCCTGTTTTAACAGAACGAGTTTTTTGAGAGAGTTTTGAGTTGGCTTGCACATTGATTTACGTGATAATTTTTCTTGAATGGGAGATGAATAGCACATTGAGTTATGTATTGAAGCATTTAGCGCAGTTTTGCTTCGAGGAGTTAAACATATGCATTAGTGTGTTCCTTAGTTGTATGCACAAAATTTTTTAATTAAATTTTTTTTACTCTAACCCAACAAAATTTACATTTGCTTTAGAAATAGCATACAAAATGTTTTCTAGCTAGCTATAAGTCAAGTCCTTTCCATGCTGACTATATTTAATATTTTCGTAGCGATTTTACCAAATTGCATATGGTCATTTTGTATGGGAGGTAGGCGTGAATTTAATTCGAATAGCTGAAACTTCATACTAAGAGTGCATATTTAATATATAAAAGCTGATGCACAAAATTTAAGATTCATATATTAACTAGAGCTCCAACTTGAGCACGTGTTTCAGACTACACGTGTGCACGGAAGTTCGAACTCCGTGAAGTTCGATTTTGAAAACACGTACTCGAACTGCACGTGAATGTTAAATACGTACTACACGTGTAGTAGCAAAAGTACGTGTTCACGTGTATACGTGTTCACGTGTACACGAGTACACGTTTTTAAGTATTCGCGTTTTCACGATTTAGACCGCATCCAAACCAATTCCCTTGGGTTTTTATTGTCCTTGGACAAGAGATTATATTACAATAAGTTTGGCCAGCTTTTGATAGCTTACTGGATCTCGTTGGCGCTTCATAGGCTTCAATGGCTGGCTAATATCTGACCTTTTGTGGTTTCTATGGAATCTTTTATATGATATTCATAAGTGAATGATATTATGGCCAATCGGTTGTACTGGGACTACTCACATACAGGATGAGTTATTGTATCAATTATTGCTTAAATAGAAATCTTGGACAAGAAATCTATACTTTTATGGTCTTAGTGTGATGAATGATACGATTGTCTATCGAATGAAATATTTTTGACGAAAGCGTCCACGGAACCCATAAAAAACGTGAACCCGTGTACAGGTACTTCTGCAACTACACGTGTAGTACGTGTTCAACATTCAAGTGTAGTTCGAGTACGTGAATTTATAAAATATTCTTAAAAGCACGTGAACGCTGCCAAATTAAAGAAAAAACCGGTTACATGTTTCCGGAAGTGGTGGTATGCGGTTGTTTTTAAGAAATTTCGATCTTGATACTAACAAACTCGCTCAAGTACATCACATTTATTCTTTACATTAAGTCTTAAAATATTAATTGAAACCTTCATTCGTCTTAACATGATGACTATATATTGGGTGTAGTAAAAATAAATACATTATTTTACATCGGGTTACACTAAGATTTAAGATAAGAAAGATAGGATTTCGTACAAAAAAACACTTCTCAGACGGTTTTGTCAACGGCGCATCAAAAGTGGACACCAGCAAAGAGAAAATACAATATATTACGATATATACGATATATATTTTATTTTTCTTCGATAAAGGTGGATTCACTGAACACCTTCAGCAAGTTTAAAGGTTTTTTATATGAAGTTTTTGCGCTTTATCTCTCTCGACACTCAATGAGAGAGTACCAAAAACTTGTTGCAAGCTCATTGACTTGATTAAAATAATTTCAATTTTTGCAGAAAACTTGCTGAAGGTGATCAGTGAATCCCGCTTAAAGGCGAAAATGTACACCAGGCGGATGAAAAAGTGAATAGTGTTTGTGGTCCTGCTACTGTAACAGCCAATCACGCGAAATTCTGGTTTCGTCGATTTCGTTCTGGTAATTTTGATATCAAAGATGCAACACACTCTGGAAGGTCAATTGTCTAAAATGTCGATAAAATCATTGATGTCGTCGAGTCTGACCGTCAGCACTGTTTCGATTGGCCAGAAGCAAAACATTGCACAAAAAAGTTTGGTACCTTAAATAAGGCTGGATACAAAAAAATATTCTAAGCATGGGTGCCACACAAGTTAACGCCAAAAAACCTCCTGAACTTAATTTCCATCTGCGAATCGCAAAATCAACCCATTTCTGAAGCGGATGATTACTGCTGATGAAAAGTGGGTCATTTACGCCAACGTCAAGCTGGCACAATCGGTAACCAAGTCAGCGTTGACGGTCAAAAAGGTTTTGCTGTTTGTTTGGTGGGATTGCCACAGAATCATCTACTATGAGCTGCTCCCCTTCGGCCATTGGAACTATTAGGAGATTATTATGCATCCACCTTATAGTTCGGACCTTGCACCAAGTGCTTACCACCTGTTCCTGTCGATGGCGACTGATTTTGCTGGTAAAACATACACCTCAAGAAAAGTGAAATTCGACTGTCTCAGTTTTTTGCCTATAGGAACGAAAATTTCTATGGGAGAGGCATAATGGAATTACCTTTATATTTATTTACAACTTATCACACAAGAGTGTTATCTGCTTGCATATGCTGATGACATCGATATCATTGGCAGGCCCGTAGCCAGAAAATAAGAGCCGAGCAGGCTGAGCCTCCAGTAAAAAAATACCAATTTTTTTCATACATTTGTATATAAATATATATATGCATATTAACATATTTTCAAATGAATTTTTTATATATTTACATGTTATTTAATGAGTTTATTATTCAAATGTATATTTTAGTAAAAAAAAAAGTTAAGTATATTAACATATAAAGCCTCTGTTCGCTTGCGTGAATTCGCTTGCGTACTCTGTTCGCTTGCTTGAAACTTCGCTGGCAACATCTATTTCTTTGTTGCGTGACATTTCTGACTTAAAGTTTGTTGCGAGGAATTTCTATGGCAACGTTTCTCAGAGAGACTCAGAAAATAAGTTGGAAGATTTCATATGATATCTCTCTTTTCACTTCAAAATAAATAGGCAGTACAATTAAATTGTCGTGAAAAAATGTTGCTCAGAAACATGTTGCGATAATTTAACGCAGCGGAACAGACTACTGCTCTGACGAACATTCTGTGAAAATGTCCACACTTGTTTCGCAGCTGTCACTTTTTGTATGGAGATTTGAGTGGAATTTCACATGAAACTGAACAGAGTACTATGCTTTAAATATAACATAAATGAGTTCAATGTTTGAAAGCGAATTTCTAATGTATTATATTTATTTCCACTACAGTCACAGCTCTGCTGTTTAATACAAAGGCAATCGTCTTAGTTTCTCATTAAATTTGCGAAGATAATCTTTGAACTCTGTTGATTTGGTTTACACGGGAAAATGATGCTTCCGCCGTACCGCCGGAATACCGCCGCAATACCGCCGTACTGTTGCCGAATGTTTCGATTGCACAAAACAAATTATAAGTATCAGGAAACGCATCGCGCATTAGATACAATTCATTCAACGTATCAAAACTGATTGAATTTGGTGATTTTTTCTGATGCTCATCCCTTTTTTGTCCAGATATTTCTTTGCGACAGACATCTCGGCATCAGAGGGTATTTTCAAGCCTACAGATCATAATATTTTCAAACTAGCCGGCTTCATTTCGTAAGCTTATGACAATGCCAACAATATACGATCATTTTTGGTGAAACGCTTTTTTAATTTGAGTATAATATTATCAACGATATCAAAGTAAGCCGGCTTAATTTCAATAGAATATTCACTTCTCTCACCAAGTGATTGTTCTACTACTGAGTTTCGCGTGATATAAAACCTTGTTATTTTAATTGTTTTTGAGCAAAAGTACCTCATTCAATCGCAAGCTGTGTCTGCAACATCCATTATTTTCCTTTCAGCCTTTCCAATTTTTTATGCTCCCAATTAGTAGTTTTAGTTAGACTAATTAGACTAATTATTATTAGTAGATTGGGTAAAGTATGTATAACTATTTGAGAATGAATGCAAAACATTTAGATTACAGGAATAAGGAAGACTGCTGACCTGGTACAGCCGCTTAAAGTTGAAAAATCCGAAATGCAGTCAGCTGGCGCTTGAATCATGATATAATTTCGAAATCCTCCCCATTCATCCTCAAGTAGTTGCAAGTGTTTTTCCTAATCAGAAAAGCAAACTGGGAGACACAAAAGCTGGAAAAACGACTGCACCAACTGCAATTTTTTTTGGTGTATATTTAGTTTAAAACACTTAAAATAATAAATTATCTAAAAAACTTGCTCAAAAAATCTTGAAAACAATTAAAATAACAACATTCTTAAATTTTCACCAAAAAATAACTTTCTTTACAAATTTTTGACAGCTGTTATTGGCAATGACTGAAAAAAGAGGACAGTTGTAAAAGCATACGGAAATTTTGCTAGGGCAGGCTCGACGGATTCTAGGGCAGGCTTAGCCTGCCCTAGCACCATACTAGCTACGGGCCTGATCATTGGCCATAGTACGCGCGAAGTCAGTGCAGCATTTTCCAGATTAGAAAGAGAGTCAAGTCGAATGGGACTGGCAGTGAATTCAGATAAGACGAAATACTTGGTGTCAACAAACAAACAGTCCCAGCGTCTTGGAACCCACGTTACAGTTGACAATACCTCCTTCGAGGTGAAGGACTTCGTATATCTGGGATCCAGCATAAATTCAACCAACGACATCAGCATTGAGATCAAACGAAGAATAACTCTTGCCAACAGGTGTTATTTTGGGCTCAGTAGGCAATTGAGAAGCAGAGCCTTCTCTCAACGAACGAAAACCACGCTCTATAAATCGCTCATCATGCCCGTCCTTCTTTATGCATCACAAACCTGGACGCTGAGCAGTTTAGATGAAAAGACTTTAGGAGCATTCGAGAGAAAGATTCTTCGTAAGATCTACGGACCAATCTGCGTCAATGGTGAGTACCGAATACGGTGTATGAGCTGTACACTGACATCGACATAGTCAAGCGCATTAAAATCGAGCGGCTTCGCCGGCTAGGTCATATTCAGCGCATGAAAGACGATGCTCCAGTGAAGAAAACATTCGATTCGGTACCCAGCGGCGGTCAGCGCAGAAGAGGACGACCGCAACTTCGTTGGAAAGACCAAGTAGAGGACAACCTGACGAAGCTTGGAATTTCCAACTGGCGCCAGCAAGCGAAAGACAAAAATGGCTAGCGCAAATTCTTAGATGAGGCCAAGACCGACATACGGTGGTAGCGCCAACTAAGTAAGTAAGTTAGTTATCACACAAAACGGTGCATATTTTGACTAAATCGGTTCATTTCAAATATGCTAAAATAAACCCTTTAATTTCATGCAAATATAATGTATTTCTTTTTTCTACACCTGATAAAATTTAAAAATAATGATTGTAATAGCTGTTTTTTAGATGAGCAACAGGTAGTAAGTTAAAATGTAGACGAAATATGTTTAAGAAATTATTCTTTAAATATTGCGCAAAAACGATACGTAAAGTACTTTCTTTCTTTCGAAAATGGCTTCCGATTACTAAAAACATTTTTACTCATTTTATGCCTTTAATATTTATTTACTTTATTAATAATTTTAATTGATTGATAAAAAATTGATTTATCTTTTGTCTAGTATTGAAACATAGTCATGCAACATGGTTATTCAAAGATTTCAGTTTTGCTTAGTAAGAGCATTAGATTACACTAAAAAGTTAAACTTTTTATTTAAAAGAATGCAATTGAAAAATATTATAACTAAGTGCTAAACTCCAATTCGACCTTTTTGGACTCATATTTTTTTGATTTTATAAGTCTGTCGCGTGCATACTGGAAAAATCTCTGTGTGATTCTGTCGAAATCCTCATCGCTTAAATTGAATTTTTGCCGATATGCAGCTAAAATTTTAAAAACAAAAATGCAACTTAATTCTTTTATGTTCTGTCAAAACTAAAGTTTTTTAAAAATTTACATCTGACAGCTTCTGTCAAGGACAGTTCACGTATGTTTTTTTTAGTAGCTGTACCTCTCCAGGAAAATTGTTCAGCAAGCTCATCTGAAAATATTTTTCGCCAACAGATGCGAACAAATTTATCCCAGCTGATGCAGTTTATTTGAAGAAGTTCGACAATCTGTAACACTTGAAAGCTTTAGAAACTTAATTGCTGTTGATAGTAAATAACTGAATGTTACCAGGCGAGATTGCATTTCAGGATATATTTGGAGTTCCTTTTCAAAACTTTTAAAGTCCTCTAAGTTTTCAAAAGGTTTCTTGGGCATTATTGGCGCAGCATAGTCTTCCATTTGTGAAAATTGGCCTTTTAGAGCTAAGTTTTCCCTACGAAGTTCTCTTACTTCATTTAAAATTCGTTTCAGTTTGGAAGTTTTATTTGTGTTTAAAATGCTTACAGGATCGGTCAACGCTGAGATCAAAATTAGAACAGTATTATTGCAAGTAGTTATAGATGTAAAATTGTAATTGTTACCTGTTAGAGTTTCTGTCAAGTCTTCACTCATTACTGGTTGCTCTTCAACAAACGAGTATGTGTATTTTGATTGGTGCTGTGCACAATGGAGGGGAAATGATCGAAAAGTGTATTTTAATTGAAAAAAATTATATATATTATCCTTATAAATTTATGGTATCCCGATAAGACAGATAAAATTCTACATCACTAATCGAAAGAAAATCGTACCGCACTTTGAAAGTAGCTCGATGGTAAAAAGTGTTAGTTTTTAAATTTTGGAAATACTTGGTTGCAGTATTTTCAACTATATGCTTGAATAAATTATAATGATTTATGCAAATACACCTAAACAGCTCTTTAAAAAGGTATTTTCAGGATTTTTATTTTTTAATAAGCCCGGTATACAGCTTTTTGAACTCCCATAGAATTTTCTTTATAAACGCAATCAGAATTTGGAATTCGTTGCCTTTCAAAACAAAATTTATTGAATATAATCGCTTTACTTTTAGTATAAACTTTTTTAACCACTTTTCTAAATACTATCTTTTTCTTTATCTTATAGAATTAGAATAATTTTTTAGCAGAGAGTGGTAATTGCTAGTAATATCTATATTTTCATTAAATTACTAAATTTTTGTTTTAAGTCATATACATTTATTAGTTGTTTTTATAACTTGTTTTTCTCTAATTCGTAATGCATTTAAAAAACTTCTTATTTGTGAACTTTAATCTTTATATAAAAAATTAATAAATAATTAATACACGGAGAAAAAAATCAAGCATTATTTGCTTAAATTAAGCAAAAATGCTTAACACTCAAGCATAAATTTCTCAATTCAAGCAATTTTTTGCTAGAACTGAACAAATTTAAAACACATGGTATTAATAAAAAAAATTTTATTCAAGAAACATTTGCTTAAGAATCTAGAATATATTTTCTAGATTCAAGTCTGATATTTGCTGGAAGCGAGAAAAGTTTTCTTGATTCATGTAAACAATTTGCTGAAAATTAAAAGAATTTGCTAGATTTCAGAAAATTCTTTTCCGTGATATATTTTTTTTCATATTCTGAAATATATATAGTTTATTTAGAATTATATTTGAGCTTAATGCCAAATAACTTCATGAAGCAACAGGTTGAAACAAGTTGTTTTGCAAAACAAACCACCAATTAGACTAGACAGACAGTTTCGTTGATCGCTACATCAGCTCTTCAGTAATCTTCTGTGGTTTCTGCAGTCCATCAACTTTTTTAATTTGGGCATTTTTTGCCTTTCAAAGAAATGTTTTTCTACTATTTTGCAAAAAGCTAAAGTTCGAAAAAGTGACTGCTTTCTTGAGTTGAGAACAATTTGCTTGATTCAAGTAAACAATTATCTTAATACTGGAATGTTTTCAATTAAGTTATTTATTCAATAATATTTTTATTAGCCAACTCTGCGATTGCTTAAATTAAGAAAATATTTTCTCGATTCAAGTCTTGTTCCAGGCTCTAGAATTAAGTATTTTTATTCTTGTTTCAATCAATCATTTATTTTACTTATTTTAGAAATAAATGCTTAATATATAATTTTTTTTTCTTAATTTAAGTTTTAAATGCTTGATTTGGGCAAATGAGGCTTAATTTTAAATGTTCTTAAATCAAGCCAAATATTTGCTTAATACAAAAATATTACTTCTCTCCCAGTATATACTATGAGCGTCAAAAGTATTACCTATGAAACCTTTGTTTCTCTTTAGATTATGAGATCAGAATAAAAGACGCATCAATTCTAAATACACAAACTAAAACGTTTATTCAATATTAACAAAATAATAGCAAAAACACAAAAACATCTATGACACTTGAATTTTTATGCACAGCTAAACAAAAACAAACCATATTTGTGCATCAAAAGTGAGTCAACACTTGTATTTAAAGTTAATTCGAAGGCAAAAACTGTCGACTTTATAGTAGTTATTATTTTGTTTGGCCCCCTTGACCTTTATAACCTCTTGTAGCTTTCGGGGCATCGATTCTACTAACTTTTTGGTGTACGCCACAGGTATCTTTTTCCACCCCTCTAGAAGCACGGTTTTAAGGGATTCTTTGCTGGGTATCTTTGTTTTTCTTAAATGCCGGTCCAAGAAGTCCCAAATAGGCTCAATTGGATTGAGTTCTGGGGATTGCGGGGAAGGTCTAACAGTTTTGGTGTTCAGTATAGGAGCCATTCTTTTGCCAAACGTGACGTATGCTTGGGATCATTGTCTTGCTGGAAGATCCAATGCCCAGGCAAACCCAATTTAGCAACGCTTGGTGTGACATTTTCTTGAAGTACCTTCAAGTAACCTTGTGCATTCATTGTGGTTTCAATAAAAGCAAGTTTTCCCACACCCGATGCCGCAAAACATCCCCAGACCATTACCGAGCCTCCACCACGTTTCACCGTAGTTTTAAGATTTTGCTCATTGTACTCTGCATTCTTTTTCCTAAAAATTTTCCTTGGCTTTTCTGAACCAAATATTTCGACCTTACTTTCTACAGTTAAAAGAACAGTGTACGAAAACGAATAATCTTTGTTTTTGTATTTATCAGCATAATTGAGACGCTTTGTTTTATTAACTTTAGAAATGTACGGTTTCTTTCGTGGTCTGTGGCCAAAAAAACCATTTTTATGTAAAATTCTTCTAACGGTGCTGGCACTTACATCCTTTTCGAACTCGGTTGTGATGTCTTGAGCAATCTGCACTGCACTAGCTCCAGGATTTTTTTTTACAGTGGTAATTATTCCTATCACTTCTCTTTCACTTAGACGTTTTGGTCGACCTGATCGTTTAAAATTGCTTGTAGTTTTGAAATTTATCCACGATTTTTTTTATAGATTTGTGGTCCCTTCCAACAATTAATGAAATTTTACGCAAAGATTTGCCACTTTTCCTCAAATCCACAATGATTTTCCTGGTTTCTAACGAGATTTCGGTTCTCATGATTCTGAATATTACTTTTATAGTTTGCGAACTGTTTCACTGCATATAACAATTAGGACTGAATAAAACAATAAGGGTATTCAGAGGTAGTCTTGTTACGGTGTTAGATTGTTGAAATTTTAATGTACGTGTGAACACCCTCAATTAACTATTTTGCTGCACCTACACTTCTGTCATAATTAGATTGTTAATTGACAACAAAAATATTCAACACCGACCAACACTCATAACAATAGGGTCGAGGCATTGTTAGAGTGTTGAGTTCTTGAAATATGACAAGACGTGCATTTTGTTGTTGTGTTGTTCAAATAATCAACACTTCAGCAATCTAACACCGTAACAAGACTACCTCTGAATACCTTTAATGTTCATTTACCTTTTTCAAGTAGAGCCACGCGCAAAAGTAACTGCAAATTTAACGGTATTAATCACACAGACTTTTCGTTACACAGGTGTTGACTCACTTTTGACGTGCAATTAGAATCGACACTTCTCTTATTTTGATCTCATAATCTAAAGAGAAACACAAATTTCATAGGTGTTGACTCTTTTTTGACGCTCATAGTAAATAAATAAAAATATAACACGCGCTTCCCTATGCGCATCTTATACTGAACGCGTGTACGTATATACATATGTACATATATTTGTATACCTACAGTAAGTACAGCAGCAGGTTTGCCACTTGTAAAATAATTTAGTTACCAAAATTTGATCAAAAAGTTACCAAAGTTAAATAAAAATTCATTAAATAAACAAGCATTTTTTAAACTAAGAAAATAAAAAAAATTATCATTTTTGTTAATAAAAAAATGTATTCAACATTAAAATACTTAAAATTAATAAACAGAAATAGCGGTAAAATAAATTTAGTAATATTATTAAGTATTACATTTTTCTTGTTTAAAATTTCTTATTTTTAACAACTAAAAATCACAAAATAAGTAGAATTCATTAACTCATATACTTATAAAAATGAGACGTATATCTTTTTTATTTAAATTAGATAAAAACGTATATAGAAAAAGTACAACTTTTTTCTTGTTTAAAACTTATTTATTATATTAATATACAAATCGCAAATAAGGAGTAAGTTCAGGTAAACGTAATTTTTTTGTCACAAAACAAAACAAAAAATTGTAAATTAATGGTATAAAAATGAGATCCTTATCTTTTTTTATTTGAAAAAAGTAGGAACTAAAAAATATACCGCATTCATTGGCAATGAATATTGATTTTAAGAAAGTAAATGAATAAATACAAATATATGGCATTTAATGCTTTAAAAAATTATCGGTTTCCTCAATTTTAAATTAAATTTTAAATTTTAATCATTTTTGAATAACTAAAAATCAGAAACTACACAGTTCGTTTGTTTTATAGGATATCAATTCTAACTACGGGCACTGATTTTAAATAAAAGGAAACTTTTTCACAATCACCTCAAGTTAAGGAATTATGAAAAAGTATGACACACAGTTCTTTTTTAGAAAAACATATTGTGAAAGAAACGACAATTTTATTAAATTTATTCAAAGCAATTTTAAGCGGCTGGAAAACCCTAATTTTTCAGTAAGTTACTTTAGAAATTTTTCATGTAATCAATTTTCGTTATTTCAAAATATATCTGGAATTATCCACAATATCTGCAAAGGTCAAATGAATGCTTAAACTTCAAAGACAAAAGATATTTTTATGATTCAGACATTTCACGGTAGCAAATATGTTTATGAAAAAGTTTTAAAATTTATGATTTTCAAGGCCATTATCTTCAAAACAAAAGCTGAAAAAAATTTGTTTACAAAAATGTTTAGACCTAATCAGCCGTATTATGAATAACTTTTTAAGTGGAACTGAAAAGGAGAGTTTTCATTGTTAAGATAAACCTCAAGAACATTCACGAAACTTAACAAGAAGAAAAATATTCAGGAAAAAATAACTTAAAAATGTCCAAAATGTTCTAGAGCTTTATATTAAAAATAAAAACTCCCTTTTCCGATTCCGCGTGAAGAATTAATCATGATAGGGCTGAATATTTCCTAATCAAAGCTGTCAATTACGATCGAAATTGACTGATGCAGTTTAGAGATAATATTCTGTTAGAACATAACAGGTTTTTAAATTTTTGCCTGTAACTCCTAAACTAGAGCTGATGGCGAAAAAATCTCAATTTTAAATCTAAAAATGTTCTTCTGGTGACCACACATAATGAGGCTTGTCTCTCATTTCGCAGAGTTCCTTTGAAATCATGATGCTATTTATTGTATTAAAACCCAACTTGTTTTGTAGCTTCGTTTTTATAAGAGACTGATTTCAAAATTGGAATATTTTGACATTTTCTTTTGACATGATTCGCAATATTTTCAGATGATGCGTTCGGAAAACTTGGAGAAATGTTCAACACAAAACATAAAGTTTATGCTGCACTAAAAAATGTTTAATGTAATATTAAGTACAATTTTTTATGTTAATCTTGCAAACTGATTATTTTGAATTTTTTGGAAAAACTAAAGGGAAAAAGTTACCAAATCTATAAAACAATTACCAAATTACCAAGTCGAAAATTATCTACCAAATTTGGTAATTGCCAAACTGGCAACCCTTGAACTAAGCAACCCAGTAACGGGCAACCCAGTAGGAACTAAGTTATTTTATAGCACAGCAAATACATTCAATATAAGTATAATAACAACTGTATCGTAATAAAGTATAATGTTTGCTAATACAAAATTCCGGTTAATTTTAAGGGACAACAACTTCAATATTTTCATGATTGTTGTAACTATTCGACACTTTGCGTTGTCGTCGAAGCACTTTTGATGGAAACAATGTTGTTATGTATATTAATTCAACAAAATCACAACAATACGAATGGCTCAGTTGGCTAGGGCTTTAGTTTTTATTCATGTATTTTGGAATCTTTAGTAGTGGGTTAAAATCCCATCAGAGACATCATTTTTTTCCGGCCAAGGTTCAAGTCTCTGGATAATGGTAATTTTTCAACTGCCAGCAACATTACTTGGAAATTCAGCAGACATGCTCGCCTCCATACCCGCTTATATCTTTTTTCTATAGGCATGTCCTAGGCCGTCACGTATGTCAAATTAACTGTCGTAGCAGCATGCATCTCATGGAATGAATGCAGCATTAATGCCCAGAGATGCATGCAGCATTGCTGCTAGGACAGTTCATTTGGCAGGCATGTATACCTTCAGTATTCTTACCATAAGATGCATACTGCATTGCTGCTACGGCAGTTCATTTGGCAGACATGTGAGCCTGGGACATTCCTATACAAAAAAGATACAAGCGGGTATGGAGGCGAGCATATCTCCTGTCCTTCCGAGGCATGATGCCGGCAGACATACAGCAGGGCTCCTTTTCCAACTGGGTACCAACAAAATACTCACTGCAGAAATAATTGCAGACATCTTTCGACGCGAGCAAACAACAACAATGCTATTCATATTTTGTTCATGCTGTCGTAGCACGATGCGTCGACGGAGTCAATTCTTCGAATTACAACACAAACGAAAATATTGAAGTTGTTGTAAGTGATCTAAAAGAGCGGCCAATATGAAAAAGTTGGAATAATCGAAATGAGGGGGGCGATAGGACTCGTGTAAAAATTCAGGTATATTCTCTCGTCAGTATAATTGTACGTATACAAATATCAAATAGCAATCTGTGCAATTTAATTTTCTTTTATATCTATTAGAATAAAATCTTTTATTTTCAGTTATGTATATTTATCAATATTGATCTCTTTTTTTTTAATTATAAACAGTGAAGTGAAAAAAGTTAACAAGACCTCAGTAACAATATTCATATGTGCAACACTCAGGGTTGCCAACTCATACCATTTGGCCCAGAGACTTCGGTTTTGAAGGGTCGGGCTTCGGCCCTCAAAGGTTTTCTCCGGCTTTCGCTCTTTAAGATTTCATTTTTAACCCGAAACACCCTGTCGTCGCCAAATGGCAACGCAAACACAAACACTTAAAATGTGCTTATTTTAGTTTAGACCATTTTATATTTGCGTTAACAGGTCATTCTGAAAATTTTAAAACAAATTTAGTCAGGGTGATTCGTGTTAATAAAAAAAATACAAAATTTCAATTATATACAAATTTAATATAAAATTATTTTCTTTGAAAATGTTTTTGCAGTTAAAGTTTATATGCACTTAAACTCTTTAAAAACATGCCAACAAATAATTATTCTTAATAAAGTGGTCGAAGTTCATAAAAAAATCATAGTGTTTTAAAAAAAAGATACAGTTTGGATAGTATCGTAAGTATAGACGTAGAATTCCTTTTTATACAGTAATAGAGAAAAATTCTGGTTTTTTTTTTCATTTATATTTTTAAAAAATATTTTAAAGCATTTCATCTTCTAAAAAAAATTATTCAAAAACAAATTTGTTGTTGCTGTTGCCTTCTTTAAATTTCCTTGATCTAAAAAGCTCACAATTAAGGTCATCTAAAAATCTGTTTTGTTTTATAAAAAGTTTTCATTTGATATTTTTAGTGATAAATTGTAGTTCTTGTTTATTTTTAATGTTGGTTAAAACTAAATATGATTCAAAGTTATGTTTAATAAATGGAATTTAGAACGTATGCGTAAACCTACGTAGTAGTAACACATACCCCGACTCTGTAGCTACACGCATCTGTATTCTCTATTTTATTTATCTTACTGAAAATAAACAAAACTAATAACAAACGACAAAAACGAAAGCATCTAATGAGTATTTATGTATGTACATTTTGCATATACACCTAATCCTGTTTTTGCACGGTACATACGTTCCAGAAAATATCGTGTAAAAAAAAATCAAAACGTGAAAATAACGTGTAAAAACAGGATAAGTTTATTTCTGTCGACCGTGTTATTTCAAAATCGTGTAAAAAAAGACCGTGCAAAAACAGGATTAGGTGTATATTAATAGCAACAATAACAAAACCAGCACAACAAACGACACGATTGCGAACCAAACGAATAACAACGATAACAATAGCATCAGTGATCTGCAAGCGATGGCATTTTCGCTACTTGCAATCTACCCTCAACAAATACAGTGACAGTCTGACCGCACTACGCAAGCGCTGCGATTGTTGTGTCGAACATACTTGCAACATTGAAGCCAACAGTGTATGAGCGTGTCGTAAGACCACAATAATGCACGTTCGAGTTGTTGGTTTGATAACCAGCGCAGGGTCTTTTCAACTTCTGGTATGCAATGGTAAGTATGGTCATTTACAAGCAACAAAACAAAGACATAAAGCGTAACTCCTGCATAAAAAAACCAGCGCTTATTTTGTTCTCCGAACACAAAGTATTTGCAGTAACATTGCAGTAATATTGCAGTTATTTTGCGTGACTTTTGAGAGCTTGTAGCTCATAAGCTAATGGTTCAATTGAGCTGATTTCATTTTTAAAATAAATTATAAAGTTTAATTGAGTGAGCAATAAAATTTGTTTAGTAAATTTTTAAAGATATTTATTAAATTTAGTTTTTTAAGAAATTATATCAGACGCCATTTTACTATAAAACACCTTTAATCACTGATTTTGATAAGATTTTGTATGCATGCAGATCTTTAATAAAGCTACAACTTTTGTTCAATTGTTCAAAATTTTGAAATAATAGGGTCGCCACCTAATAATATGACTTTTCAAGAGTTTATAACTGATAAATGACGTTTAAAACTCTTGAAAAGACATATTATTAGGTGGCAACCCTATTATTTCAAAATTTTATAATTTTGAAATTCTGACAATGGATTCGGATTCAGCGACCCATTTTTGGTGTACGATTTTTTTTGCCAGCCCCGAATTCATAAATCTACAAAAAATTAAGGTGGCAACCCTATCCACCATCTTGAATTTTAAAATTCTAACTTTAGATTCGAAATCAGCGATCCTTTAACACTGACAAATGACGTTTAAAACTCTTGAAAAGACATATTATTAGGTGGCAACCCTATTATTTCAAAATTTTATAATTTTGAAATTCTGACAATGGATTCGGATTCAGCGACCCATTTTTGGAGTATGATTTTTTTTTGCCAGCCCCGAATTCATAAATCTACAAAAAATTAAGGTGGCAACCCTATTCACCATCTTGAATTTTAAAATTCTAACTTTAGATTCGAAATCAGCGATCCTATAACACTGATAAATGACGTTTAAAAATCTTGAAAAGACATATTATTAGGTGGCAACCCTATTATTTCAAAATTTTATAATTTTGAAATTCTGACAATGGATTCGGATTCAGCGACCCATTTTTGGTGTACCATTTTTTTTTTTGCCAGCCCTGAATTCATAAAACTACAAAAAATTAAGGTGGGAACCCTATCCACCATCTTGAATTTTAAAATTCTGACTTTAGATTCGAAATCAGCGACCCCTTAACACTGATAAATGATGTTTAAAACTCTTAAAAATACATATTATTAGGTGGCAATACTGTGGTAAAAATTTAGGTGGCAACCCTAACCTCCATCTTAAATTTTACGACTGTGACATTATATTCAAAATCAAATCCGTTGTCAGAATTTCAAAATTACAAGAATTCGCAAAAATAATTAATAATTCGCAAAAAATTAAGGTGGCAACTCTATCCGCCATCTTAAATTTTAAAGTTTGACATCATCTTCGAAATAAGTTACCCCTAAAACTTCCTAAAACTGTTTACTCTATTCATACTGAAGTAATCTACAAACACTTGAGTAAAAATGCAGTGTACGCGCTGATTTCATCGTTCGTAAGCTTACTTTTGTATCACTGCTTAGCCGAAGTTGAAATCAACCTGCAATGGTACACGAGGCAGTAGCTCAAAATAATGCATAATTATAACGATTGCCCTTCGTGCGCTGTGGTTTATACACATAATTATTTTATGCAAACATCTATACTTTCCACTGAAGTCGAAGCACACATCACACAGTGTTTGACTTTGGTACAATTGGCTAATGCAACATGCTTGATGTTGTAAGTGAGCTCGATGGCGTAGAATATGTTGCATGGTATTAATGATATTGAAGTCATACAAAAACCAAGTATGTACTGGGTGTAAAAGCAGTTGCAGTTCATCGCTGCAGGTCTCTGAATAGCATAAACAGCTGCTTGTGTATTTCTCGTACGAATATATGAATTTTTGCTTCTTAGATTTTGCTGTTTTGTGACTTTATTAAAGAAGTGACAAAATCCAAAGTTAGATATTCGTTTTATTCGTACTCTAACTAATATTTTGGCATATATTTGTTCTTTGTACTATGAATATTAAAAGCAATAGGTATGCCCAAAAGTGTCAACTAAACTTCATAAATGTGCATGAAAAAATTTGTGAATATGACCCCCATACAAACCGCGCTGTAAGACGAAATTCTACGCCAAAAAGATTTTACAATTTTGAGGAAAGCCCTATGGAAATTCTAGATTATTTATGTATATTGTGAAGCGCCAAACATAATCTCACACTCGAACGTGTATTAGAAGTCTCGCAAATTATTAATGTTGAATTAGATGTTGACGAACTTTTTGATTAAGTTATCTTCATCAATAAAGCCTTGCCAACATTAAGGAAAACCATTTCATCGCTAGCTGATATTTGGATAGCAATTTTAAAAACCAATAAAAAAGTAGAAACTAAACTACGTGGTATGAAAGTATTACAATTGAATATGTATGAAGAGACGACATAAACAAAATGAGCACACGTTTGTTAAAAGAGGAATAATGTAGCAGTTTCTGTTGTATCTTCAACATCCGGATCAACAAGAACTTGTTAAAATCTCAAAATCGCAACTCAAATATAATTTTTAAAAAATGTGATATTGAATCAGATTTAGTCGTATTCTTAAAAATATTGTGTGAATTAATATAAGAATTGTTATGTACTTTTTTGTTAAAACAAAAAAATTGTTAAGATCATTTATTATATTTATGTATATTTAATAGTTAAAAATCTTACATTGTTTCTACATGTTCCTAATAAAAAAAAGTTATTATTCCAAAACAAATAAAAAAAATTCATTTGAGAAAGAGTAGGCAACCCTGGCAACACTTCAAATGCAATTCTAAGAAAATATAATTCCATTTGTTTTAATATTATTTTTTATCAAAATGTAAAACAAGATATAACTTATTTAAAAAAAAATGAAGTTATTAAAAAAATAATAATTTATTTAAAATTTCATAGCAAATATTTAGGGGAATATCACCTGTGTGGACCCCCTGAGCAAAAGGGTATAAAACCTTTTGTTAAAGAAGATTTACTGTGGTTTTTATATGCCATTCTTTTGTTTATATTACTAGGCAATTTAAAATGTTAACAGATCTTTACCTTGTTGTTTGCAGAAAAATATTTAAATTTTAAAAAATAGGTGAAATTTTTGTAAAAAAAATTGCAACCTTAAGTGGAAATGGACTACCCGCGGTATATTTAAAAAATGTCGGAAAACAAAAAATAAAGGAAGAACAACAAAATTTTTTAACTTTTATTGAATTTTAATCGTTTAAATTAAAAATGGAAGGAAAACTTATATCCATTCACTGTCGGAGTCAATGTCATAATCCGAGTCACAATGTTTGCATGTAAAGTAGCTCTTGGTCATGTTGGCACATTTGATGTGCACTGACTTTTGGCTCTTGTTGCACGCAACCGAATTGTTATGTGTTAATTTGGCTGGCAGATCGTCCATGCATATGATGCAGAAGTCTATTTCCTCCGACGAAGAAGATTTTTCCAACTTATTTTCCTTGTTTACCGTGCATTTTTTTCTTCTTTTCTTTCAGCTTCTTCATGTTTTTTATGGTTTCAAAGATGGCTTGGGTGATGTTAGTATCATACTTTTCATTGGTTTACGACCACGATGTGGAGTTGTTTTTTTCTGAGGAGTTTTACACTCTTCGAAAGAACTAGCTTCAACTAATAGCGATAAGCTTGGAGCACGCGATATTGATGTTGACGGTTCCTCTGCAGTAGACACCTCTTCATGAGCAGGAAATTCTGGCAAATCGACCATTATAAGTTGCCGTTTATTTTTAGCATTAAACTCCTGTTTGATCAATACCGCTTCAATAATCTCACCACTGATTTCTGCTTGCATAAAATCAGAATCAGTGAAAATATTTGGATTAAACGGGAAGGTACCCGTAGTACTAAATCCAGATTTAATATTTGCCAGTGTTACAGAAGGATCCAATGCTTGTCGAACAAGGCCAGGTATGTGACGGATTGCAAAATTCTTGATATCATTATTGATTTTTCACTCATTGTACTGTTGCTCGTAGAACAACTTCACTGCTTTATAAACCGAAACATCCAGAGGTTGCATTCTGTGGCTACAGTGAGGTGGGAACGAAAGTATGGTAACACCACAGCACACTGATTCATCAATGGCTTCAACTGATAGGATGAGACGAATGATTATCTAGCAAAAAGAGTGGGTGATTCTTTTGATGACTTGGTGTGATGAAAGAAGATGAAGAAAGTGATTTATAAATTTAAAAAAAAACAGTTTGCATCATCCAGCCGGAGCCATTAGCGTATCCAACTGCACCAGGCGTTGCTAGATACATGCTTCCGTCAGGTATTCTGGCTTTGTTAAACAAGAAGGGTGGCAATGAGTTTCCACTAGCACTGGACAGCTGCTACAACACGTTTGACTCCTTTCAATGAAATAACCATTTAATTATTGTTTCGAATTGTAGAGAACCCTGTCTCATTCATGTTCCAAATATAACCAGGTTCATACTGTGTGCAAAAGCCTTTGACTCTGTTTTGGCTCGTATTTTCGGTAGTGCGCAAGGATAATTCTTTGTGTCGGAACATAAAACCATAACACCATCTACGACTGGCCATTAAGTCTTGATCCCAACATGGCGAATATTTGGCACCTATCTTTTTAGCAAATTGGTAAGCCAACTGACGAAAATTTGTAATATTTAAGCCATAGTAGTAGTTGCAGCAAAAAATTAAATAGCGAACTAGAACCGATTCTGCTTCCTCTCTGAAAACCTAAAAAAAATCATAAAACCAATTTTAAAAATTTCGAAAAGACACCAAATAAATCATTAGCTTACCATTGTTGCTGCCTCACGAGTAGGATATTTACGCAAAATATATAAAAGGTCTCTGTCGCACACAGCTGCAAAATCAGCGATTTCTTCATTCAGACGATTCAGATAACGCATTAAGTTGGTTTTTGGGATTTGGTAGGACTTTAATGTGTTTGTTGATTGATTGCTTTTTAATTTTGATTGCTTTGATCGCATTCAAAATTTCGTTGTACTTTGATTGGCTGTCACTGTCCGATTGGTACGGACGCACTTGAACTTTTCGATGCCATGCTAAAAAGCTAAAAATTAAAATCAACAGCAACAACAACATTAAACATTAAACAACATCATGAAACTTCTTAGAACCTTAAATTTTAAGTCGATTGATATCAATAGACAATCAGCCATTTGACACATAACAGCTGTCAAAACAACCCAGTTGAAAAAAAGTCCTCGTATTGGATCACCCTTTAATTTTAATGCTTAGTTTAGAAGTCTACTTTATGAAATTTTAAAAACTTCCTCTTTGCTTCTAAGTGAGGTATGTATCATGTTTGCAAGGGACAACAACTACAATATTTTCATGATAGTGTTAATTCGCCGAATCTACTTTGTGTTTGAACTTGTGCACGATCGCCAGAATACTTGCTGTCGTTTTCATGTGCTTTTCTTTGTTAGTAATTTCATATCGTTGTTGCTGCATTTTTTGTTGTACTCTTCAAATACTTTTTCTAGGCATTTCTGGCATATAGCATGTGTGTCAATGCAAAATTAGAAAGCAAAATGTCCTCCTTTCTTATAAACACATGACTAAGCTTAGTTTGAAAGGCATGGAATGCATAAACGAGCTGAGGATGGAATCATCGATATTCTGGCACTCCTCTTAAAAAGCTGTTTTTAAATGCTTCACCGAATCGAACTGGCACTCGTTTTAATAAACTTGGGCAGAAAGAATGCCCCACAAGTTTTCTATAGGATTCAAGCCTGGAACCGCAAACCACTAAAGCACAGCTATATTTCATATTTGTAGAAAGTCCTTTGTGGCTCGTGCAGAGTGTGTTGTCCGACTGAAATGACCAGTTATCTTAGTACAGATAGCCTGCGAACACAATAAGCACATCATCTCAATATATGTTTGTGCATTCGATTTCCACGAAATAAAATCAGCGGAGACTTCAATGATATGCCATTCCATTAGGGCTGCAATATGTCATGGTAGAAGCCTGGGTTGATAGGAGAGAGATCACAACTGACGTTGGAGTTTTCGTCCAAATGCTTCTGGTACCCATTAGATCCAAATGAGCTGCAATTTTTCCACAACTCCTTAGGTTATTAACAAAAATTCGTAATTTTTACGAAATCGCAATCAAAACAATATTGCATTCGCGCTATTTCATACTTTTTTCGATTAATGGTACTACGAATACATGGAAGATACGAATTTGCTATTCGACTAATAAGCAAGCACTAAGCTTTAGAAAAAATTTTGGCACTCTCAAAACCTTAATTGTTATACTCCATAGAAAAAAAATGAAAAATATTTGTACACATATAAATATTTAAGTGAGGTATATCGTAAGATATAGAAAAAACATATTCAAGTGATGAAGAAAAAAATTCCGAAAATCCCAAAACACGTGAATGCGGTTACTAGGTAGGTTATATAATTCTAATTTAGATTTAATTTATATAGATTGTACAATGTAAGTACATATCTATATTTACAATAATTAAACATCATTTATATTTATATTTAAGTCATATATTTTAGAATATGGATAAAAGTATATATATTCCTTTCAGTAATAAAAGAGATGTCTTTATTCACCCCCTTTGCCAATTATATATATTTTAAATTCCAAGGTAATTGATCTTCAGGAGTAAGGACTCTAGTCGCGCGTCGGAGCTGACACGAACACTTGTTTTTATTAAGCTCTAGCAATAAATGCAAATACGTGTTGTTAAGGTTAAAGATCACCAGTATCGAAATTACTGGTACAATACCCAAATTTCAAACTAATTACAGAAATTTCGTACTATTTACCGAATATAATGACCGGGTACACATACTTGTAGTGCAACGAAATTCTAAAAAAATATATAAAGGAAATTTAAAATACAAGATCAACCTTTCTGAACAATAAATAATAAAATATGTTTTCCGAACTTCTCGGGAAATACGTAAAAATTACAGGAATCCAACCAATTATGACTTTAATAATATAAATCAAATTATACTAATTAATTTTTGATCGTTAATTTTGCGATCAAAAATAAAAATCAATCATTGATAGTTATTTTTTTCGATCAAAAATTGTCGGCATTTGTAGTCTAGTGGAAAGTGCTCTAGACTGTCAACCCAGAGGTCCCTAGTTCGAATCCGTTTGTTCTTTCCTACATTTAAGAGTTATGGAAAACTAAAAATCCACAACTAAATTGTGGAAAATGTGGAATTAAAGGACAGGAACAACTAAGGGCTGAAAATGATTACCGAGGTCAAGGTATAACACTAGCCTCGGTTAAAACAATTAAAATTGTCTTTCACGTTTGTTTTGCCTATGGTTTCAATCAATTCCTCTAAATAATCTATCCTTTTTCTTTCAGGTCAAAGACCAACTTGTTTGTATAAGGCGCATTCCTTGAGTCTTTGATCTTTAAAAAAAAAAATTAGTCATTCATGCTGATTGTGGAATTCGGCGAATCAGTTGAGGCGGGAGTTGATCAGATCCGCACTCCCTTCCATGTAAATCAAAAATCCCATTGTTGAATCCGTGCGAGGGAACTGCAACACCGATCCGCACTCCGAACTCCGAAAAACAGCTGTTCAGCTGTCAAAACAAAATTAAGTAACGAGTGAATTTGTTTAAGTGCAACTTATTTATAATAAAAGTGAAAAATATAAAGAAAAAGACAATTTAAAAGTAATCATACAATAAATTTATTTTTAAAACATCCTTAAAACATTGTGCTGGCAATATGGAGCTCTTGGCGAGTGTTCCTTTCACGGCAGCACAGCGTTGCAGCCGTCAGGACGCATCGCAATAGCTCTTTTTTGTTGGTGTTGATGATTTTTTGATATATTAGGGTGTTTATGTTGCTCCTGAGTCATCTGGATCCACACAAAGACATTTTAACCTTATCTCTGCTGCTCCTGGTGCAGATTTCGATGCTATTTGCTGCTTCTTTAGCCCGGCGATTATGTTTCTACCTTGGCTAGATACGCTGCTAATAAAGTGTTAAAACTATTTGCGATCATATTCTGCAAATCCCACGATGCAAGGCTGTTTGCCCTTGATTGGGAATGCCCCTAATATAAAATTCAAACCTTTTCGAAGTTTTATTTAGGTGTTAAAAAATGTTGATTACCTGATTTTCAACATGGTTGGTATGTGTAAAAGCGGAATAAAACACATGCAGCTTTAAGTTGACAACTCGAATAATGTCTGAAAAATTTGTTTTGCTATTGAACACCGAAAACTTCTATGATAAAAATTAAATCTTTTTTAAAATTATAAAAAATTATTTTTGAGCAAAAAAAAATAAATTGCGGCATGTACGAATATTTTTAACACCGGATTCGAATTCAGCGGCCTAAAATTACCCTGAATTCATGTATCGCATTTTTTTTTGAGAAATTTTCAGCAAATCCGCACAGATCCGTACCAATTTTGTTGCGGATGAAAAGTGAAAAAAATTATATGAAGTGCGGATTAGAGGTATGACTTTTAAAAATTTTTTTCAAAAAATAGATTTACATAGCATCACGGGATGAGGAATTATTAAAAAATAAACAATATGACACAATTTATACATAGTTTTCCAAAAAGGTCCCCCAGGCCCGCCGTTAAAGTTTTCAAAATGATATATTTTTAGTATATGTGAATGCCTACTTCTTAGATTCAAAATTTTAAAAATTTTTAGTAAGCGTGGTGAAAAAAATTTTGTAATTTAAATTGCATGTTGAAAAATAAAAAAGAATATGTGCAGTAGCCTTAGCGTGACGTAGCCACTGTTTTAACTTCAAATACTTTATTTCATCAGAAGTAAAATTTTACCAGTGAACGTAAGTTGTGTTTTTAATTGCGCTTGAAAATGGTTAAAGTAATTAAATAATTGCGCATTTTACTTGCAGATAATGTCGTTCAAGAAAAGTGGAAATAGCGTGTTAAAAAACTTAAAAGTTTAGTCTAATAACTAACTCATTTTAAAAAAGTATAAAAAAAGGCGAACCATTTTTAGTGTAAAAACCGCATTAAGTAAATTGTGTAAAATACCAAAACAGACATTAGTAATTGGACGATTTATTGCTTTGACTCCCACTGAAAAGCTAAAAAAAGAGATTTAAAATTGTGTCTAATGAAATAATTAACTGTGGAGAAAATTAAATTTTCCAATAATCACAAAGCTTTCAGTGGAAAGAAAAATCGGAAGGCTCATAAGTAGCTATGATAACCATTTAAAATATCCTAATGATAAAGATTTATTAATAAAATTTAATAATATATTTGATGTAACGAATGAAAAAGGTGTATGGCTAAGTAGTACCGAGGATAAAGTGTTTTATAACATTCAAAATTTTAGCAAAGGAGAGGTTGGATACACCACGACTAGACTTGTGCTAGTACACCCATCCAAAATAAACTTGATGCAACAGCAGCAATGTAATTCAAGTTCTCTGGATAAAGACTCTGATTCAGATACAACAGTAGATGATGACCAAGATTGACATGCAGGTGATGGTGAAGTCTACGAACCACCAGCAAGACTTAAAAGAAACAGATGCACAACAAAGTCTGTTGTTAATTTGGTAACAAATAACAATTTAAGTAGAATTTAAGTACTGATAAAAAGCAGATATAGTCTGCAAAGAGTTGGCAAAGTCAGGAATTCATATCCACACACCTTCGCAGTCTGGTATTTATAAAGCCGCATAAAATCTGCCGAAATGTTGGAGGAAATATTTATAAAAACTCTGAAAAATGAGAGCTGGTGTCTCCATTTTGATGGCAAAAAGTTGGATAAAAAAGAAATTCAAGTTGTTGTTTTAAAAAATTTGTGGAAGGAAATAAAGTTGGGTGTTCTAGTCCTGAAGAATGGTCGAGCCTTAACGATTTTTAATGGAATACGTGAGATTATATATAAATATCAGTTATGGGAGTCAATTAAAATGATAGTATCTGATACAACAAGCGTTAACACGGGCAAGAAAAATGGCGTTGTTGTTCTTGTTCAAAACTGTATGGAATCTATTGGTTTACCACCTCCTCAGTTCTTTGGGTGTCAGCACCATGTCCTTGACTTAATGTTGAGACATGGTATGGACGAGCTATTATGCGGGAAACCAACATCTCCAAATATAAGCTGTAATTTCGTAACGGATCTTACTGGTACCTATGAACTGTTGCAAGGAATCTAGCTCATATTTGAAAATATAAAATGGCGTGATGATATGCAATATTTATATGAGCTTGGCAAAATATTTATTTATTACGAGAAGAATGGCATTTTTCCTTTTATAAATTTTTAAACACTACCACCTTTTAGCAATGCTCGATGGAATTCCAGAGCTATTTTTGCCATTTAAGCTTATATACTTATTTCAAAATACCAATCAGAACTACTTCCAGTCTGCAAATGTATATGTGGTGTATGGTATGACATATGAAGCTCTAATCCTTGCTTTCAGCAAACAAATTATGAATCTTTTTAAGCAGTTCGATTATTCAGTTTAAGAAAGGGCATTCATGCTTCCTAAGGCACTGGGTAAAAGAAAACTCTGCAATTCCAAACAAGCAGTAATCCAGGATATCTACCCATTTTGTAAAACTCCACGAACTTTAAATTTAAAATTTATTACTTTCAACAACAAGCCATAATTTATAACTTTAAAATATATTTTCAATCCAATAACATTAAATTTGCCTCATATTAGAAAAATAATTTTATATAAGTTAAATACCACCCCCACCCCCGGGGGGTTTAACAAAACAAAATAAGCTTTTTATACGTTATTTTACATTATATCACATAACAGAATGACATTTTAAAATATTTTTTATTTTATTTAATAAATCTACCTTATATGAAAAAGTGTATAATTTTCATTTAGAAATCTCCACCCCTGGGGGATGTTTTTGTAATTAAAAAAAATAAAAACTTCATATACGTTTTTTTTTATTATATCTCATATCAGAATGCCTTGTAAATATGAGGTTGTTAAAAAGTCATACCCCTAGTGCGGATGGACTGCGTTTTCAACAATAGCCCTTTTTCACTCCGAGTTCGCAAACTTTGCTACCGATAACTCAACAAAAACGAGTAAATCTCCCGCCGCAATTGAACCGCCGGATTCCACAATCAGCATGATTGATCGTTATTTTTTCTATCAAAAATAAAAATCAATCGTTGATCGATATTTTTTCGATCATAAATTTAGATCAAAAGTGATTAACAATTTAGTACTCAATCAATGGTATCGCAACACGGGAGTTTTACTTTTAAAATGTTTTAGTGTTTTGGCTATTAAATTTGGATTCAACTTTTAAAATTCTCAGCATACGTATGTGTTAAGTTTTAATTTATTAAATTAAGTTTTGAGGAATCTATGAGATTTAACCTTTTCATGTGTTATCATATTTTGACAAGTTTCAAATATATGGTAAATATTTGATACCGAAATTTATGTGGAAAATTTCAAGTCATAATATTAATTTTTGTGACATTTTAAGATATTTTTATCATATTGATAAAGTTACTTTGTATGGGAGGTATATAAGTGTGGTTTTTATCTGATTTTGACAAATTTCAAATAAGTTCTAAGCATTTGAGACCAAAGCTTATGTACAAAAATCCAAATCATTCATGGTTGTTGTGGAACCCGTTAATTGCCGGTATGACATGACATAAATTGACAATTGAATCGTTTCAAAGCGGAGATGTTAAAATTTATAAAAATTTTCTTATTTTATGGAAAAACAATAAAATAAAAAACAAAATGATATTCTACTGGATGAGACTTCTGCTAAAAATCTGAGCATTGCGTCTAATAAATGCACAGGAGGAATTGACGACGAAGGCATATGAGATTTGATAGTTCCCAACTCCAAAGTGAATGAATGATTCCTTAGGGGTCGTCCATAAACTACGTTACCAATTTAGGGGAGGGGTTTTGAAATGCACTACGATAAGTAACGGTAGGGGGAGGAGGTGTTTAGATATTGTAACGTTACCAAAAATTAAAAAAATCGACGAAAAACCTCTAATTAATAACACAATCATTTCAAAAAATTTTAACCTTACATGTTTATGTTTGATCGTCTAAATTGATGGTTAACTTTTGTTACAACGATTTCTTCCACCACCTTTCCCTCGACACGAACCTTTTGGTATTCCTTCACCATCTCAGCACACGTCTGAAAAATTTGGGTCTTTGCTTTTGCGACAGGCTTTGACGTTAAGGCCTAAATGTTCTTGATCAAAGGAGATACCGTATGACATGTACTGTCCTTCTCAGAAAGAAGAAATCGGTTCAAGGTCGTGTCCTACCTGCGGCTTGTATTTCGTTTTTAAAACTTCTATAAATTGCCATAAGTTTGTATTATATCGTTTACAATAAATCGGAATAAAAAATACTATTTAAATAAATCAATTTTCAGAAAGCATTCACACAAAAACACAGAACTTGATGCAGCTCGGGTGCAGCCTTTAAGGGTACTCTGTCAAAGACCAGGTGCATTTCTTTGCGTTAGAAATGAGGATTCACCTGAATGGGTCGAAATAGAATCAAATGAAAAATTCTATTTTGAAGAATCCTCAACAAAGCTACCAGCTTCTTCTATCCCAGTGATTGAGAGCATCGAATCTTGGATCGCAGATGGAATAGCTTTTACAGATGATATTAATTATTGATTTTTTTCCAATTGTTCCTTTAATGTATCTAGTCATAATAGTCACTAATACTAGTGAAAATTGTCAGAGCTAGTCAAAATATATAATCATTCGAATGAATTAATTTCATATGTCACGTTACTTTAGGGGGGGGGGGGGAGGGGTTTTGAAAAGCACTACGAAAAGTAACGCAGGGGGAGGGGGGTAAAAAAACCGGAAAATCAGTAACGTAGTTTATGGACGACCCCTTATATCATCTCAACAAATCTGACAATAAAAACCAAAGTGTATCTCCGTATTTTAATTAAATAAGAGGTTTGTTCTTACGTTGAGCCTAGTAGCTTTAGAGGATTGCAATGATCCCTTAAAATGCACCTTTTTACTTTTTCATTACTTTTCTACTTCATGAATAAAAAGGCTAACACAGACGATCTCGTTTTATCCATTTTTCTTTTACAATTAAATTTAAGTAAATACACGCAAAATATTTCAATCAAACACAAAACTTTAGAAAACAATCTAGCTGATTCGAGCATCGGATTTGTTTATGTTCAAAAAGTGTCAAAACCGATCAGCTATTCCGATAACAAACCCATTCCGACTCGGATTTCGCAACAACACTGATTATATTAATTTGTGTGGCATTTTAATAGATTTACGTTTTTGACGTCACTTGCATGGGAGGTAGACGTGATTTTCATACAATTTTTATAAATTTAAAATATATGTTGAATGTATGACTACAAAGCTTATGTGAAAAATTCCTAGTAAGCTAACCTACATGGTCTGGCCAGACCACAGATCAAGTTATTTTCTTAAATGCGTCCTATTGGCTAGACGGCTGATCCAAATTGCTTCAAATTTAATTTTTGGTTTATATATAGATATAGATTGCGTTTATGATTGTCGGCATACTTACCAAAAAGAAAAAAAAATATTACATTCAAACAAATAATTTTGATTTTGTATATTTAGGGCATATTCCTTTATTTTATTTTTATTGTTGATTTTACATGTATGTATTTATTGACAAACATCGCAAACGTATGACCTTTTCTCTATTCCGTGTTGAAGACACATAGGAGTGCTGCATACTCCACATATAAAACGAGTTTTGCGCTGTATTTTGGTGCTTACCTTGCATTTTACACACAAAGGGCGATAGGTTGATGATAAAGGGGCTGCTTTTGTCGATGTGGTGGATTCTTGTTGTTCTTGTTGTTCTTGTAGTGTTGTTACCTGAAAAGAAATAAAATGTGTAAAGCATAAGAAAGGTATTAGATTGTTTTAATGGTTGTAGTATAAAAGAGATTGGATTAGTTGAAAGTTAACAAAAATACATGCCAATACACTAAAAATTTTGACTCCGAATTTTTACGTGTGGTGTCCTCCGTAGCCTACTGACAGAGTGCGTGGCCCATAAGCTAAAAAACTGCGGTTCGAACCCCAGCTCAGATAGAATGTTATTTCAATTGAATTCATATGTCTGTTCGGCCGCCACCTCTCTGCAGAGAATGACAAACCTCGTGGAATAAAAAATTTCCATGCAAAGTTTCTTGATAATATAAGCCGTTCGGAGTCAGCATAAGACTCGTAGATCCAGTTATCAATCATTTGTGTTCAAACATTTAATAACACGCACAACACAATTGATCAATAGAAGCTCTGTCAAAGTCCTTCCAAGGGCTGAAATGGCCAATTTTTTATTTATATATATTTTTGACGCGTGGCCAACGACGAACATGGGAAATACTGATTCGCATTACCACATGTGGAACTATTAACTGCGTTGGCAATTCAGTCAGAAATTTGAGAGGGCCTGTCTGATTGCTTTACCTTCAGCATTTCACTATGGATCACAAATGCGGCCAAGGCAGCTACGTCTAGCATGTTAAAAAACATGGCTAATGGCCATCGGTTTTTTTCGCTTTTTCTGCTATGAGTGCAATATTAAGTGTATTGGTATGTATCTTTGTTGTCATTCAACTAATCCAATCCCTTTTATAGTATAACCATTAAAACAATCAAATACCTTTTTTATGCTTTACACATTTCACTTCTTTCCAGGTTACAACACTACAAAAACAACAAGAAGCCACCACATCGACAAAAGCAGCCCCTTTATCATCAACCTACCGTATAAAATGTTAGGTTAGCACCAAAACACAGCGTAAAACTACTTTAATATGTGGTGTATGCAGCACTCCTATGTAGAGATGGGTCGTTCCGAACCTTTATAGTTCGCGACTATGTTCACAGTCGGACATAGTTCCAATAGCTCCTTTCATTAATTTTTAGCATGTCCAAACAGTTCTGGTTGCAAGGTAAATAGGGTTGTGCACCGTTACCGGCGCATCCGCGGGGCCTATAGGTCCATTGCGAATCTATCTGGTTGCAATGTTTTTTTTTAATTAAGCAATATGAACCGACATCTCTTTCACACATACTACGGCTTTCACGAATTTTGTGATCGCCTAAAAGTGCAAATATTATGTTTGTGAGCGAAAAAAGGAACTGATATATGAAATTATGACATTTTGTAGTTATTGTGTGGCGCAGTGCTCTGTTCATTTCGTTTTTAACATGCTTGCATTCTATCAAATGGAACTTTCGGAACTAGATAGTTCCGTGGACATGTCAAAATCGAAATAAACGAAACTGTTAGAAGATATATCGTCGTTGTTATGCACATTGTTTTGTTCATTTCGTTGAGCATTCGAACGGGCGGAACTAGATAGTTCCGGGACATGTTTTGCTTCCCAGACAGAGACCTGCAGCGATGAACTGCAACTGCTTTTACACCCAGTACATACTTGGTTTTTGTATGACTTCAATATCATTAATACCATGCAACATATTCTACGCCATCGAGCTCACTTACAACATCAAGCATGTTGCATTAGCCAATTGTACCAAAGTCAAACACTGTGTGATGTGTGCTTCGACTTCAGTGGAAAGTATAGATGTTTGCATAAAATAATTATGTGTATAAACCACAGCGCACGAAGGGCAATCGTAATAATTATGCATTATTTTGAGCTACTGCCTCGTGTACCATTGCAGGTTGATTTCAACTTCGGCTAAGCAGTGATACAAAAGTAAGCTTACGAACGATGAAATCAGCGCGTACACTGCATTTTTACTCAAGTGTTTGTAGATTACTTCAGTATGAATAGAGTAAACAGTTTTAGGAAGTTTTAGGGGTAACTTATTTCGAAGATGATGTCAAACTTTAAAATTTAAGATGGCGGATAGAGTTGCCACCTTAATTTTTTGCGAATTATTAATTATTTTTGCGAATTCTTGTAATTTTGAAATTCTGACAACGGATTTGATTTTGAATATAATGTCACAGTCGTAAAATTTAAGATGGAGGTTAGGGTTGCCACCTAAATTTTTACCACAGTATTGCCACCTAATAATATGTATTTTTAAGAGTTTTAAACATCATTTATCAGTGTTAAGGGGTCGCTGATTTCGAATCTAAAGTCAGAATTTTAAAATTCAAGATGGTGGATAGGGTTCCCACCTTAATTTTTTGTAGTTTTATGAATTCAGGGCTGGCAAAAAAAAATGGTACACCAAAAATGGGTCGCTGAATCCGAATCCATTGTCAGAATTTCAAAATTATAAAATTTTGAAATAATAGGGTTGCCACCTAATAATATGTCTTTTCAAGATTTTTAAACGTCATTTATCAGTGTTATAGGATCGCTGATTTCGAATCTAAAGTTAGAATTTTAAAATTCAAGATGGTGAATAGGGTTGCCACCTTAATTTTTTGTAGATTTATGAATTCGGGGCTGGCAAAAAAAAATCATACTCCAAAAATGGGTCGCTGAATCCGAATCCATTGTCAGAATTTCAAAATTATAAAATTTTGAAATAATAGGGTTGCCACCTAATAATATGTCTTTTCAAGAGTTTTAAACGTCATTTGTCAGTGTTAAAGGATCGCTGATTTCGAATCTAAAGTTAGAATTTTAAAATTCAAGATGGTGGATAGGGTTGCCACCTTAATTTTTTGTAGATTTATGAATTCGGGGCTGGCAAAAAAAATCGTACACCAAAAATGGGTCGCTGAATCCGAATCCATTGTCAGAATTTCAAAATTATAAAATTTTGAAATAATAGGGTTGCCACCTAATAATATGTCTTTTCAAGAGTTTTAAACGTCATTTATCAGTTATAAACTCTTGAAAAGTCATATTATTAGGTGGCGACCCTATTATTTCAAAATTTTGAACAATTGAACAAAAGTTGTAGCTTTATTAAAGATCTGCATGCATACAAAATCTTATCAAAATCAGTGATTAAAGGTGTTTTATAGTAAAATGGCGTCTGATATAATTTCTTAAAAAACTAAATTTAATAAATATCTTTAAAAATTTACTAAACAAATTTTATTGCTCACTCAATTAAACTTTATAATTTATTTTAAAAATGAAATCAGCTCAATTGAACCATTAGCTTATGAGCTACAAGCTCTCAAAAGTCACGCAAAATAACTGCAATATTACTGCAATGTTACTGCAAATACTTTGTGTTCGGAGAACAAAATAAGCGCTGGTTTTTTTATGCAGGAGTTACGCTTTATGTCTTTGTTTTGTTGCTTGTAAATGACCATACTTACCATTGCATACCAGAAGTTGAAAAGACCCTGCGCTGGTTATCAAACCAACAACTCGAACGTGCATTATTGTGGTCTTACGACACGCTCATACACTGTTGGCTTCAATGTTGCAAGTATGTTCGACACAACAATCGCAGCGCTTGCGTAGTGCGGTCAGACTGTCACTGTATTTGTTGAGGGTAGATTGCAAGTAGCGAAAATGCCATCGCTTGCAGATCACTGTTCCCAGACAACTGCTTTCATACGAACATGTTTAATTAAAATTAAAATTATAGATAAAGAATGTAGAATAAGGTTTGTTATATTATCTTATGAATTTATACACAGACATATTTTTCATTCTACAGCTCAAAGGAACTACATATTTCCGTGGACATGTTTCTGCAAACTATACCGCTGTACAAAAGAAACGTTCCATGTTCGTTCCAACACGGGAACTGTTTAACACAAGCCTACTCCTATGCGCCTTCAACACGGAATAGAGAAAAAGTTATACGTTTTCGATATTTGTCAATAAATACATACATACATAATATAACAAGCTATTAGGTAGCCTAGACCATGGCAGAATAATCAGATAGGGCCGACTAGGAGAGGAATGAAGTAGAAAGCAGAGAAAAGCGAGCTAGTTGTCAAATCAGCTGTTCATCTGTAGTTTCTTTATGTTCATGTTTCGCATTTGATTTTAGTTTAGACTTGTTAAAGGTTTTTTGCAAATTGAACACTTCCTCGGCATTTTATAGTTTTATTTAAACTGTTTTTATAATATTTTCACTCAAACTAACACAAACCTAACACTCGTATCAGCACTGTTTACAAATTGAAAACATAATATTCTTATTTCATTTGACTTTTCTACGAACTTCGTCATTTTGACAACTACTCAACACTTTCATTTTCCACTCTTCTTTGACGCAAGAGGGCGCACCTACCTGATTATTCTGCAATGGCCTAGACAACTACTTATATTCTCACAAGCTGTGGTAATCGAATGTCAAAAAATGAAAACAAAAACGTTTTGACACAAAACATTTTTGACACATATCTCCATTTTAACATCAGCTGCCATTGTTGCTGCCCTCATGTTGATTTTCTTTTGTTTTGGCATTAGATGATCGCAGCTAGAACTGTCGCTACTACTTATATACTATGCATACATGTAAGATCAACAATAAAATAAAATAAAAAAACTAAAATGCCCAAAATATACAAAATCAAAATTATTTGTTCGAATTTTTATACTTATTTTGTATCTTTTCAGAAGTAGGCCGATAATTATAAACACAATCTATAGCTATAAATAATAGGGCATTCAATCCCGGGATTTCAAGTTACGGGATTACAAGGCCTAAAATCACTGGTTTTTCGGGATCCCGGGATTGACTTCACTGTAAAAAAAAATTGCAAAAATTCCACCAAAAAGTTCATTGATACTACCTAAGAAAAGAATGAATGTGATTTAAAAAAATTTTTTATTAAAACTTTTTTCAAAATATCTGTACAAAATAACACAATGTGAGAAACACATTTTAATAATACCAAAATAAAAATATTTTGTAGCTATCTGTACAAAATATGATGTGAAAAATATAAAAATATAAACCTTTCTTGAACTAAATTTACAACACTGAGGGAAATAATATTCTTATATCAAGCAAATATTTTTTTAGAAAATTATATAAGAAAATTTAAAATAAAGTCTCATTTGCTCAAATCAAGCATTAAAAACTAAAATTAAGAAAAACACAATTAAAATTAGCATTTATTGCCAAAATTGAGCAAAATAAACAATAGCTTGAAACTATCATAAAATACTTGATTCTAGAACCTGGAACAAGACTTGAATCAGGAAAATATTTTATTAATACAAGCAAACGCAGAGTTGTCACCTTTGAACAATTCAGCGAATTACAACAATCATGAAAATCTTGAAGTTGTTGTTAAAGAGTCGCTAGACAACAAAATCTACGTTCAAGATCACTGTCGACAATGTGTGCCAACAAAACATGCGAAAAAGTTGTTTCTTTGTGCAAATCAAGCAAATAATTCTAGTTTTCAGTAAATTATTTACTTGAATCAAGCAACATTTTCTCAATTGAAGGAAAATAAATTTCTCAAATTAAGTAAATTATTTTAGTTTTCAGTAAATTGTTTACTTCAATCAAGCAAATTGTTCTCAATTGAAGAAAAATAAATTTTTCAAATCTAGCAAATTATTCTAGTTTTCAGCCAATTGTTTACTTGAATCAAGCAAAATTTTCTCGTCTCAAGTAAATATTAGTCTCGAATGTTGCTTAAATTGAGTATTTATTTCATAACATCATCTGTTCTAAAATTGCTCAATTCTAGCAAAATAATGCTTGAGCTGAGAAATTTACACTTGAGTGTAAAAACTAGCTTTACAAAATATCACAAAATCGTACTAAGAATTTTATTGAAACTGTGTTTTTAGTTTTTTAAAATCTTCTGCATTGTTTTGTGTTGTAAAACAAGCCATAACTACTCTGGAACTTCATATTACGTCTTCCAAAAAATTCATTTTCTAAGGTTTGTCAATCCCGGGTCTAGTCCTGGGATCCCGGGATTGTGTTTTTTCAATCCCGAAATTCCGGGATTGTCGAAACGTCCCGAAATTGGATGCCCTAATTTATAACAAAAAAATTAAATTTGAAGCAATTCGCGTAAGCCGTCTAGCCAATAGGACGCATTTAAGAAAATAACTTGCTCTGTGGTCCCGACACCATGTGGTCCATTGTATCTACTACTGTCTTATTCCGATTGTAGTCAAGTATTTGATTCGGATTTTTGGAAATATTTTCTCTAACTGGTTCATCCTGTTCGGTTATGAATGTTGTTAGGAATGACATTTGTCATGAAATTTGGCCTCTTAGATGATAGTTTGTTTGTGCATCACATATCCACCAAACTTTCACGCCATATTGGGATTTCAAGTTTGCCATAAGCATTTACCAAAAATGCGCTGAGAAAGACAATTAGCATGTCATAGCACTTACCGCCTAATTGTGTGATTCGAAAACGCAAACTAACGACAAGCAAGACAGGAGAAGCAACAAAATTTGGTATAGAAAAAAATACTGCTTCTCGTGTCGTATTTGTCGTTGGTTTTGCGTTTTCGATACACAAAATAAGGCAGTTAATTTGATTAAAAAAACAACAATCTTTTGCACATTTTGAGGAATGCTTTGGATAGTTATCCTGAATAAAGTCCTATTATATTGGCATTTCCTCTTTGAACATCAATGTATCAAGTATTTAAACGTAGTCAACAGCACACATAGTATCGTTAGTGAAGAAAATAAAAATAGGACGTACGCCAAATGATGAGAAGAAGCTCCGTATCATAACGTTGCCGCCACTGTGTTTAACTATCTTGGTGGTATACCTGGGGTCATACTGTGTATTTTGGTCGTCTCACATACCCATCAGATCCGAACATATTCACCTTTGTTTCATCTGATCATGAAAAATTTTGGAAATTTCTCCGACGGTCATGTTGTTTTCTGCCACTTGTTTCTAGTTTAGAGACTGAATTAATTGCACCTTTTTCGTTTAAACTCTAATTAGTTCCGATATTTCTCGCCTTGATTTTCCCTTTTGCCGAAGGTTTTTTATTACTTTCCTTTCAGAGTGGTGCACAATGAACTCCATGTCTTATTTTGAATATTTCTTGTTAATAAATTTGGTAAAGTAAACCTCCTCTTAAAAATGGTAAGTCTTGAAGTTATCAATTTGTTGCATACCCTGTTCAGAAAGCTCAACTTTACGCTATTGTTAACACAATTTCGTACTGTTTCTATTGTTTTCTATGCAATCGTGTAATATTTTCAATTTACCTACACTTGACATAATAACTGAAAGTAAAATGATGCAAATGGGAGAAATAATAAAAAGTTCCGTTAACCCGAGAAACCATTTGTGTCCGTTCCAAACTACTCAGGCACAAAAGTATCAGGAATATTTTATTTTTAAAAGCTTCGAGCAGTAATAAAAATATTGATATCAACACATTGATATAAAGCCGAATACATACGAGCTTCAGCGAACAGGACCCGAGAAAGAGATTCATATATTGTCTCAATAAAGTAGCTGATATATATCGAAACTGGCCTGAGTCTTAACTCTAATGTACCCGAAACAAACCCAACACGTACCTCGAAAGTCACCTGAAGTAGTACCGTAAGTAGTCTGTATTATGTCTATAAAGTGTTTAAAATGGAGTGACTATATTCGGACACAATAAACTGACTAGTGTCCGAATAGATCTTTGTTCGTTCACTGTACCTGCACAAGGTGTTCCTAGGTGCAGAGGTCGGACATTTGCTGACACGGGCACCGGACTTATATCTGCTACTTTACTAAGGCGTTCACGATGCTGCTGGCCTAGTAAAGAAAATCCACGATTTTTGCCAAAATTATTCTTTCACATAGTGTCCTTTCAGCTTGATACACTTATTCCAACGATTTTTTAACATTGCAATGCCCTTTGAATAGTAAGATTTATCAAATTCTCCGAAACACGCTTCAGTTTCCAATTCGACTTGTTCATTCGTCTCAAATTTCCTTCCCTCGAGCCACCTTTTTAAGTTTGGGAACAGATAGATAATAGTCGCTGGGGGCCAAATCTGGAGAATATCCCCCCATTCAGTTCAGAGGAAGCAGTTCTAAGCGTAACTCGTACAATTTGGCCATGGGTTCGATCGATTTGTGAGCTCGAGCATTGTCTTGCAGACATATGATTTTTTTTCTTTGATAAATGGGGCCATTTCCAATAACTTGCAGTATAGTCGCTGCTGTTGATTGGTTTTCCTTTTCTCAAATAGTCAATGAACAAAATGCCACTTGAATCCCAAAAAACAGACGCCGATACCTTTCCGGCCGTTTGTTGAGTCTTCGCTCGCTTTGGTGCACTTCCACTGGGACCTGGCCACTCTCTTGGTGATTCCTTAAATTCTGATGTACAGTTGTGGATCCATGTTTCAGCCATGGTCGCTGTTTTACACAAAAAATCATTCGGATTTTGTTTAAACATGTCCAAACATTGTTGGGAAGTGCGAACACGTTCATGTTTTTGGTTGATTGATAACGAACGGGGCACCTATCTTGCGGTCAGCATTCTTATACCCAAATGTTCATGTAAAATTGAAACCACCGACCCATTTCATATGCGTACGGCTGTTGCTATCTCACGCACTTTCACTTTCCAGATTGTCCAATACGAAATCGTGGATTTTTGCAATACATTCTGGAGTGGTCACTGTTTTTGGTGCTCCCTCGGCGTATTCATCTTTTGCGCTGATTCGACCACATTTGAACTCTGCAATCCAAAATTTTACGGTTGAATACGACGAAGCAGATCCACCATAATATTTATCGAGCTTTTCTTTTGTTTCTTTCACACTTTTGTTACGCAAAAAGTGATGCTTAATCAAGGCACGAAATTCTTCTTTATCCATTTTTATAACAATACCAAAAGTTGTTTAATTTAGAACACTGTAACGTCACTATTCATTGACAGATCGATCTGACATTTATGGTATGTTCATGTTAAGGTTGCCACCCGTCTAAAATGTCATGCTTCTGTAGAGTGCTGGTGCCGTCACTTGGAGACCGGCAGCATCTTGAACGCCCTAGTTTTAAAACATAATATGACATTGTTTCTCGGGTAAGTAGCCATAACATACACTGGTGTTTATTCTTAACCCTTTCAATGGCAAGGCTGGAATAGTCTTTTTGAGGTAATATTCCTATCATTTAGGCCCTAAAAACTTGAAAAAAACATATCTTTGATTTTTCCTGCGCTGCTTACCTTTTGCCAGGTTGTCTAATATAATGGACAAAACCAATCAAAGGTTGTATTATAATGTGCGGGTGTGGTTCTAAACTTAGTTTGTAAAAAACGGATTTATCTTAAAATTATTATATACTACAAGGTCCGCCAAATAACTTTTTTTTTTTTAAATTTTATAAAAAAAACTACTGGATATTTTCTCAAATTTTTTTTATTTGAAAGCACAATCCTTCCGGTTAATAATGGAAAATAATTTCATTCAAATGGCTGCCTCGGCTGGCCATGCAGTAGCCTACACGATCGGTCCAATTTTTAAGCACGTTATCGATTGTTTGCAGCTGTATTTCACCAATGGCTTCACGAATATTGTCCTTTAAAGCGTCAATTGTCTCTGGCTTGTCGACGTAACACTTATCTTTGAGGGCACCCCACAAATAATAGTCCAACGGTGTCAAATCGCAGCTCCGAGGTGGCCAAACGACATCAGCTCTGCGGCTGATAATGCGATCTTCAAAAACAGGGCGCAAAACATCGAGTGTAGCTTCGGCTGTGTGGCACGTAGCGCCGTCCTGTTGAAACCAAATGTTGCCAATATCCTCCTCTTCATTTTTTGTGAACAAAAATTCGTTCAACATGACCCGATAACGATCGCCATTGACTGTAACGGCCACTCCTTGCACATTCTCGAAGAAAAATGGACCAATTATGCCTCTGGACCAAAATCCGCACCAAACAGTGACTCGTTTTGGGTGCAGCGGCTTTTCAATGTATGCGTGAGGGTTTTCTGTGCCCCAAATGCGACAATTTTGCTTGTTTACATACTCGCCATGATCAAAATGAGCTTCATCTGAAAAGATGATTTTTTTTGGCAAAATCGGCATCTTCTGTAAGTCGATCGCAGGCCCACTTGGCGAAGCGAAAACGCATTGGATGGTCAGTTGGCTTCAACTCCTGGACCAATTGGACTTTGTATGGCGTCATACCAAGGTCTTTATGCAAAATTCGTCTCAACGATATCTCCGAAATGTTCAATTGTTGAGAACGACGGTGAATTGATGTTGATGGCGCTTCACGCACAAATTCTGCCACAGCAGCAATATTCTCGGGTGTACGCGGGTGCTTTTGGCTTTTCACGCTTTGGTTTATCGATGAGGATGCCAGTTTCTTTCACTTTTTTCACAAGATAACGAACATACGGAGCTGACGGTGCTTCTCTTCTTCCAAAATCCGTACGCAATTTTCGCACACATTCTGCAACATTACCATAATTTTCAAAGTAATGTCGCAATATTTTCCAGCGTTGTTCAAGCGTATACACAACCATATTCGTGCAGCGGAAGAATAAAACTAATTATCTGTTAAATCAGACATGAGCTAAGTGTTACCATTCACGAAATAAGCATTAGTTGAAGAAAAAACGTTAGATGGCGGACCCTGTCTAAAGGAGTGTGTTACAAATGAAAAGCCTCTTTAATTGTTAGCTTAGTGTTCTTTTGTATTTTATATTGAAAACAAATAAGTATAGTTATAAAATTAACAAAATTTCACAAAGAATAGTAAGAGAAAAACGATATGGATGATAATAAATAAAAAGTAAATGTAATACACTTCTTTCAGTTTATTGTGTATGATATTTGAAGAAACAATTGGCATCTCGTTATACACATAAAAATACTTTACACTTTGTGAATAGAATAAACGTTTTAGCATTACATTTTTTGTAAGCGTAACGTTGTGAATTTTTTACTTTGAGAAATTTTGGAACATGACCTACTTGGTCATGTCTTACTTCTGTTAGTAGAGGCATGGAATATTCTGGTTCAATAGTAGTTGGGCGACCAACACGTTTTGAAGCATTATTTAAATATAAAAGACTTTTGCATAAATCAACTTTAAATGTTAGCAAATCCATTTGTTGTTTGATTGGAACGTTATTTACACTACAATCTTCACGATAATCATACCATGCACTAACAATAGCCAGGTCAAAAAAGTAAAAAATTACACCAAGTGTCCACTTTTTAGATTTTATAAAAATTCTGTAGCATTGAATCATCTGATCTAATAAATCTACACCACCCATATTTTCGTTATATAATTGTATAACTTCTGGACGATTAATGTGTATATAATCTTTTTTTGATTTGTCGTAAAGTTTAACTGTATCTATATTTCCAACACCAACAAAGTTAGAAACCATATGAATAGGTTTATTGTCAAACCATTTAGTGACGAATATATTTTGACCACGATTAGTTAGGTTACTTCAGCAAATGTTCCTCTTCCACTTTTTTCCATTATATTATCTGCTGGTAGAGGTGGATTTGAGAAACGATTAATTCGAATTGATCCTGCTGCGAAAATATTACGTTCAAGTAACTGTACAAATACTTGGTAAGTTGAAAAAAAAATTATCGAAATATAAACGATGACCAATAGAATCAATTGGAATTCTTTCTGCTAATTTCATAATTATAGCTGTACCAAATCCATTTTTTGCAAGCAAATCTTGATCTAATTCAGTTGTTGGTCCTTGATACATTACGAAATCGTAAGGTCTGCCACTTTTACCACACAAAACGAAGTTTTTCAAATCCCAAGGAGTAGGTTTGCTTTTTACATATTGCTTACTTGATAATTGACCTTTGTAAGGAATCATTTGTGCATCAATGCTAAGATTTGGTTCTAATGGGTGTTCTAGAAAACGTTCTCGAATTGCATCTAGCATAGGTCTTACTTTATAAAACTTGTCTGGCTCGTTTAGTGCTCGTGTAGATTCATCAACAATATTAAGTTGAGTTCTTAGTTCGTAGAATCTCTTTTCACTCATATTATCAGCAAAAATATCAGTACGAGTATGAAGTGCCCAGTGCATTGAGATCTGAGGATATTTGTAAATACTCAACAATCCATGTAAAGCAAATATCTGCTGAATTTCATTCGAAGTGGATGGCTGAAAGTTTTGAGTTTCATTTCGAACAGCATATAAATTTGTAAAAAAAAGAAGCTTTTTCAAAAAATAAATGATCTAGATAACTGCCAAAATACTTGTAAGATGTTTTAACCGGTGTGGCTTTTTTTTGAGGTATTTGAATTTAAGGTGCATTATCATTAGTTGTCATATTTTGTACACTGTGCCATTCAGCAGTTTTAATTGTTCCATATTCAGTTCATTTTTCTTCATCAGATTCAAACTCTAATTCAGATAACTTCCGGATTTTTAGTTATGTGATGCCATCGTTGTATCCTCTTCATTATCACTAATATCAATGTCAGACCCATTTTTGATTGCTTCTAGTAATTCCTTTTCAGTACGTGGTATTTTGTTTTCTCTTATTTTATTTCTTTCTGTTCGATCTTCCGTGTCTAAAAACTTGAAATAAACATATTTCCATAATTAAAACAAACTACAATTACCCAAAAATACAGAAAGCATTTGATTACTACTAAATAAAAAATTTACTATATCTACATATTGCAAAAATAATCACAAAAAATCTATGTACATAACCGAACTGAAACAGCTACGCACATTAAATACATTGCGTGATCTTTTTTTCAAAGACAAAATAAAAACATTAAAAAGGAGAAAAACAATACTTAGAAAAAAGTATCGTATAACAATCGTTAAATGGTTTTGCCCATTATATTGGCATGTACAGTGGCAATCAAAACTGAGTGGATGTTTCGTAATTCAGCAATGATCTGCTTGCCAATTCTTTAATATTTAATTAGTAAAAATTTCACCATTTATTCTTTAGTGCTTAAAAAAAATGATCTGCCCACTAGTGTGGCGGCCGTAGCCCAGTGGGTAGAGTACGTGGCCCCTAAGCTAAAGAACCGCGGTAGCCCGGGTTCAATTCCAGCTCAGACAGAAAGTTTTTTTAATTGAATTAATTTTTCTGTTCGGTTGTCACTCTGCAGACAATCGCAAACCTCAGAGAGTAAAAACTGACATGTAAAGCTTCTTAAGAACATAAGCCGTTCGGAGTCGGCATAAAACAGGTAGGTCCAGTTCTCGGTCATTTGTGATCAAACATTTAATAACACGCACAACCAAATTGATCAATACAACAAAGGTCAAAGTCCTAACAAGGGCTGAAATGGCCAGTTTATTTTTTTTTTTCAGAACTATTTTCAGAACAATTCTTGAAAAACAAAAATAAAAATTACAATAACAAAACTTAAAAATGAGACATTCACTCAGTTTTGCACTTTTCGACTAGCTTCAGAAGAACATCTGTATGTAGACGATGCTCAATACTTTGTCCAAGACTCTTTATTTTTATGACTCCTTGAATGTGCCTGGGCATACTTTCGACCAAATTTTCAATAATCTCTCTGGAGATATTGCTCCATTCGACCTGAATCATTTTCACTATAGCACACAAATTTTCAATGGGGTTCAGATTAGGACTTTGTGCTGGCCACTCCAGTTGCTGGAAAGTTTGCTCTGATAACCATTTTTTGATAATTTTGGATGTGTGTTTTGGGTCTCCATCCTGTTGGAATACTATTTCCTATTTCACAAATTCCCAAAGGTAGTCTTCCTACTTCATTATACCATAAATTTTCACAAGAGGCCCTGCCACCACGTAAAGCAACTTCATACCATCAAGCTGCCACCGCCATGTTTTACAATTTGCTTCACATGGTGTTTTTTTTTTGTTCTTTCATGTTCACGTGCCCAGTAATATTTTTTACCATCCGACTGGAAACGGTTCATATTTGTTTCATCAGACCATATGAGACGCTTCCAGTCCTCTACTATCCAATTCCTACAGGTTCTGCTGAACTTCAACCGTGCCTTTACATTTTTGTCAGACAATGCAGGCTTTTTTTTTATTGCCGACTAAAGCCCAATTCTGTGCAAAGCTCGGCGAGCAGTTGATGCACAGCATCTTTGTTTAGGGATTTAGCCGCTAAATATGGTGTTTCGCAATCATGTTTTTTATTAAGTGTGCCATAAGACGTACGTCTGGGTTCGAAAGTGGTTTTGGCTGACCACCAAGCTTAGGTGTAGAAGCAATTTGCTTTCTTTTTTACAGCAATAACAGTACTTTGATTTTTTTTTTGAGATCTATTGAAATTTTCCGAGATGAAAACCCATTCTTTATCATTGCAACAACACTGTTTTCGATATGACTTGAAACTTTTTTAATTTTTCGCAAAAATTGGCTCTACAAAATTTTTAACATTAATAATAGTGACTCAAAATGTTAAAAGCGATAACTGAATAGATCAGCAGCGACTTTTTTTTAAAAAACATCAAAGATCCAAGCCATGCGTTTTATACAAACAAGGTTTAGTCTTTGACCTGAAAGGAAAGGGATAGATTATTTAGAGGAATTGATTGGAACCATGCATGAATTATTGATTAGGCGAAACAACCGTGAAAGACAATTTTAATTGCTTTTAACCGAGGCTAGTGTTATGCCTTAACCTAGGCAAGCATTTCCAGCCCTTAGTAATGGTTCCTGTCCTTTAATTCCACAATTTCCACAATTTCTTAAGATGTTCAGTTTTTCCATAATTCTTAAAATGTAGAAAAGAACAAAGAAACTAAAAAGAACCATGCCCGAGCCCGCATCGAACCAGGGACCTCTGGGTTGATAGCTTATAAAAATAACCGTTATAACGAACACAAACATATGTTCTTTTAAATCTGGTCGATTTTCTAGTTTCGTTATTGTAATTTTAGTTTTTGTTTTACATGATCTGTACGCACCGAATTTTTATCGCTTACTGAAGTTCACATTTTGTTGTGCATTACATAAATTATTCGACAGTTAAAAATAGTTGTGGTCTGGCTAGACCATGTAGGTCAACTGCTCTTTTCAACTTTAAACTAACTTTTCACTACCAACTTATTCGAATCAACCCGAAAATAGCTTCAATCCACGAAGTTTCAGATCTCTCTTTTGGCGTGGGAAAGAGATATTCAGCATCAAAGTCAAATTTAGTCTGGCCAGACCATGTTGCTCATCCTAGGGTTAAGAGATTTTACCTTTTTGATAAAGTTACTTTGAATGAGAGATCGGCGTACATATACCAACTTTCATTAAAATAGCTTCAAAGTTGCTGCTGTAATCGTATCGACAGACTGACATACAGATGGGCATGGCTAAATAGACTCAGGAGGTGATGCTGATCAAGAATATATCTACTTTTCTATACTTTCCTCGTCTCCTAATGGGCGTTACAAACGGAGTGACAAAGTACGCAGCACGCAGGGTTGTAATAAAAAAAAGAATTATTATGACCTTTGCAAAAGTTCACATGGATTAAGCTTTATCATTTTAGAAATCAATTAAATGGAGTGATTTAAGCAGTGGGATAGACTTTAGATATCTCTTTAGATCAGTGGTCTCCATTTTATAGTTCGAATACTCGAGTTCGAATTCGAACATTACACCGGCACAATCACACGCACGAAGTTATCTTTTTCAGTTGGCGCTAAGACTTCAAACGAAGAGGCGGTTATCAGCTTATCCACTGTACAAAATGAAATCGGAATATGAGTATGATTATTTATTTGCAGAAAATTTTAATGGGCTGCCAGAATACTTGGTTTGCCAACGGTTTGAAAAAGAGTTGTTTGATTGACAACAAAAATTATATTATTTTCCCAATAAATAAATAAAAATAATAAAATTCTTGCTTAATACCTGCACAACATTTTTTATCAGTGCAGAGAGCGAGAGGGCTACTAACATAAGCACAAAATCCGGAAATTGTAGTAGTATGTGTTTGGGGACCGCTGCTTTAGATAGTACTCTTCGTGTACTGTTCCGGAAATATTTTTTGTGTTTTTTAGAGGGACCTGCGAAGCAGATAGGGAGAGTATATGCTTAAAAGAAATGTTAATGTTGAAAAAAATTATAGTACCAGCTCATATATTTTACCCTTCTTGGGTCAATATTTGTAGGAGGGGCCACCAGAAAGATGTCAGATAAGGGTAGGTATGTTCAGCAGAACAGTTGGTGGTGAAAATATTAGAGGACCAGCTCATATATTTAGCCCCTCTAGAAGTAAATTTGGGGGAGGTATGAACTATTTTAGACATGTTTCTTTATTGTATGTATTTTTGTAGGGGTAAGAAAATGAGTTGGGGGAAAATAATAGGGCTAGAGGTCAATTAGGGGAAGATAGGACAATATTCCCATAATTTTTTGTAAGGGACCCCTGAAAGATATCAGATAGGGGGAAGATATGATCAGAAAATTTTGAAAATTAAAAATATTCGGACAAGCGCATACATTTGACCTCTTTAGGTGTCAATTTGGGGGAAATAGGTACTATTTTTGACATTTTTACATTTTTGTGTTTATTTTATTGGTGACCCACGGTATGTTCAGCAAAAATTTTGAGGGGGACAAACACTTTTGCCAAGCGTTTATTTAAGTATAACTTACGCTATTAAATGATAATGCGTATGTTTATTTTTATGTACGCATAGTGTTTGTGTTTGCATCATAAAACATTGCCTTTTTTAAATCTGCTCATGTCCAGATTTTTATACTGATCAGCGCCATAAAATTATCCTGAAAACATTCAAAAATTTAATACATCTGAGTACAGTGTTTAAATTACTATAAAAGTAATTTTTACAAACCGTTAAGTTTCCTGAAAAAATAAACAAATTTTTAACAATTTTAGACTGCTTGAAGAATTGATTGTTTGCTTCAAAAATATATCAACTTTTTCGAGAATTCGCCTCAGCGTTGCTAGGCTGTTATCCAAACAAAGTTTATACCACCAAATAATAATTTTGTAATACATATATGACTTAATTGGAAGCATAACATTTATTTTTAATATATTTATCTCAACATTTTAAGAAATGTGTGAAGTTTAAAAATATGTTTTTTCTTTTTTAATTTAAGTATAACTTAATTTCATAAATAAATTATTTAAAAACTATTTTATTTTATTTTATGCTATAAAAGTTAAGACTATTTGAACAGGATGGCGGCTGACATCATATTTGACGAACCAATTAATATTTGTTTGAATAATCATTCGACTCTCTATTTCTCCTTGTATCTAAGGGATTACGATTGTCGCCATGGCATTTCGCATAGCTTTCGATATTATAATTATTAGTAGCAGCGGAAGTAAAGTATTTTTCACTATGAATTTCTTCTTCGATCATAGTTATAAATTCTTATGACGTTCAAACTAGTGGGAGCAACATCAACATCGGCGCCTCGATAGTCTAGTGGTAGCGCGCTTGACTGTCACCCAGGTGTGCAGGTTCGAATCCTGCCTGAGCCATTCCTACGCTTTAAGCTTTCTTTCCTTATTTCTAATCAAAAGAACTTAATAACATATCAATTTACGACAAAAAGATGTAGTTGTTGGTGATAGGAAAGTTTGTGGAGAGCAACGCTTAGTGTAACTTGATTTGACTGTTTCTACAGCTTTCTTCCACATTAAGATCATCCTACACAAAAGTATCACTTGATTAGGTCCCTTCTTTCATTCTATGGTATCACAACGGAGCAATAATTTGGACTCAGTTGGCCGATCTAAAGACCTGCCGCCACCTTAACCTCAACATAACATCAACATTATTGTTCAACAACAATACTAAAGAGAAATATCATCATTTCTTTCATACAAAGAAATATTTATAAGTACTGATGTTTACAATATTCATTCCTCCGCTTTGGTGTCATTGTCGGTCTCCTGCACTTCGATATCTTCAACTTCGTCATCATTTTGGTGAATATTTTCGTTTAATTGCTGTTGTTCATCTTTGCTTATTACTTGTCGTTTATCTGCCACGCAACTTCGGTGTTTAACGCGTGAAATGCGTTTTGATGGCGCCAATCGCCGTTTTGAATTCGATATTAACTTTTGGAAAAATTCTTTGACTGAGAATTTTGTAATGCTCGAATCAACTCTCTTCACCAAAATGAAGAAAAAGTCAATTGTTCGAGTGAATTTCTGAAAGCACTCTTTCATTTCAGCAGAATACCTTGTTTGACCAGTCATCGTAACAAGCGTGAAAAATCGGCGTGTAAATATTTCATCAACCAAAGCGTAAGACACGTTGTGGCCACGCAGTCCAGTATTCTCATTACAAATCGAACTAAATTTCTTAAACTGAAAAAGAGAAGAATTATAGAGAAAAAGAAAACTAAGAGATGTACGAAGTAAGGAAACTAACTAATGCGTGAGCATATTTGGCACTTTTCAGATCTTCTTCAAACTTTTGGCATTGTTCGACGGTATCGATGTGTTGAAAAGGTATCATCGCGGCTGACGATGCTGCTGATGCCAAATATATGTTGCCCGTTAATGTTTTCTTCACTAGATCCTGTTGCATTCTGACAATATTTTCCAATTTGGATGACACTTTCAATACATTGTCGATGATGACTGAGATCATCGGGTCTCCTTGATCTCGATTAGTACTTGATCCAATAATATTGCAGATATTATGTTCTACTTCAGCGGCAATTTCATCGATTTCAATATCTTTTTGATGTAATATCGTCGTTGGTTTTAATATGGAATCATCGGATTCGTCCTCGCATGTTGGATTTATTTGGTGCTCCTAAAAATGTTGAAATGAAATTGCATTTCAGTTTGAGTTGTCAAATCCATTTTCGGCTTATGCGAGAAATTTCTTTTTTCAGAGTTTATATTTTTTATTCTTTTTTTTTCGTTTTCGGTTTTCTTAAATCATCCATTACGGGTTATTCGAAAATGGTTTTTTCCACTGAGGCTATTTGACAGATAATTTGATAAAAAATACTTCATTTAAACTTCCAAACTTGTAAGGAAAAAAGATTTTCTTTAATAATAATTAAATTTTTTTACTTTTTCACTCCGATTGTATCGCTCAAACGAGGATGTGAGGCAAAAATAGAAAAATATACATCGTATACAAGTGTAATCGTCATAAAAATTGTATATTTAAATACATAACTGAATACATAAAAAATGTATTGTTTAAACTTATGGCATGTTGTGAATTGGTCGAGTGAACAAAAAGTTCATAAGAAATCTTATTATGCGAGATAAAACACGTATATAAAATCGTAAAAAAAGTCTGCACGAATAGATCGCAACATAAAATTTAATATTATTCACAAGATTTTTTTTTTCTTTTAATGGAGCAACAAACTATAGTGAGTTTGAACAACTCTAGCAAAAACTAAAATAAATGTATCTTAAGTTTAAATTAAAATGACAGCGGCTACACAGCTGATTTTGATAACACAACAATTTGGACAAAGAGAAAAACTACAACAAAAGATTCACGCTAGAGAGTCTTAGAATTCAGCAGAAACTAAGCACAACAATGAACACAAAAGAAGACAAAGATGAAACAAAAGCTATCTACAAACTAGCTTTAACTTAATAAAATAGTTCCATCGTTCAAACTGTTGAGTGTTATATGTTAGTTTAAATTAAATTTAATTGTTAGCAGTTGTAGAACAATTACTAAATGTTAATTATTAATGGTTGTATAGTGTAAAATGTAAAGTTAAATTCCTTTTTTAATTAAATTATGTAAGTTTAATTGTAAAAATATTGTTATTGTTATTTGATACTACTATTTAGTATAATGCATTGGCAACTCAAATGCTATTTTGTATTTATTCTATTACCTTTTGTACTGTTTCTACTTTCAAGTCTATTCCATTAAATACATTTATAACGAACGGTCGTGTTTCATTTTATGCGCTTGAATAATCTCTAACAGTTATATATTTAAAAACTATATAAAAAATGTTCGCAGATTCAAATCCCTGAAGAAACAGAAAAGAAATGTCGGAGGAAAATAATAATGTAAATGAAGGTTTTTATATTCTTTTTTAAAACATTATTTTTAAAACAGCTTGACCAACAAAGCCCAAAATTAAAATAAACCACAATAAAGTTTTAATGTATTTCTTTCCATTTCGTAATTTTTAATTTTATAAATAGTAGTACCTTTATTTGTTAAATGAAATTATATAAAAAATAAAACTTAACAGCAGATTTTCTAACAGTCGATTAACTTAACCCATCAACGTTACAAATACGCTTTTTCGTACTCGCAGCTTTTGTATAGTGAATCTCTGCGGATTCTTTAAAACTACGATTATCTTTACATATACATGAATATTTTGATGAACATACAAACTCTTGCAAATTTGAAATGCCCAAAATCTTAAAGAGATCTCTCAAAATACCTGACTATGGATTTCTGTTATATTCTATGAAGAATCCGAAGATATGCATGATGCAAAAATTGCAACTACAGAAGACAATTTGTAACGTTAACAAGTTAAAGATCACTTCCTTGCCATGCAGCTCTGATTAAAGTTATTGAGAACTTCTAACAGATATTTTATTGCTGCAACATTTTGCTCCAACAATTCAATTTCACGTCATCCGAAACTTGAAAGTGGCAGTTCACAGATGCCGCTTAATTTTCGTCGTAATTTAAACTCATTCGCCTACATTTTCTAGAACAGCTGACATTCTTCGTCTGATCCTCCATTCCAACAAGCTCGAAAATAATCTCTTTCGAAGGTGTAAGTTTATGCTGCGTTGAGTCAATTCTTCCCAATTTTAATAGCCGTTTCTTGTTTGCAACAGCTTTTTTTCGTACATAACGCTTTTGATCAGTCCAAACCTTTGAAAAAATATTGAATCTTCCATTTAAATCGATATCAAATGGTATAAACTAAGTTCTTACCTTCTTCCACTCACATTCGCTCTTAAATGGTGGACCCGCATCGTTTAATTCCAGCACAAGCGACTCCCAAAGTTCGTTAATTTTTTCCCGATTTTCTTTGGCATAACCTCTAGCAATGTCAGGATTTTCCTGCATTCTTTTTATCAGGATTTCAGACTGAACTTTAGTTACTGATTTATTCTTGAAAAAAAGGGGGAAAAAACACAATCAGCATTTAAGTGAAAAAATATTCACACGAATTAGTTCAACTTTTTTGATTCCCCTTTATACATTTCGTTCAAATGATTTGGCATGTTCGAAAAATTGGAAGAGGGTAGCACATTTTCCCAGGATTTAAAGTGCTGAGTAGCATCTTTAACTTTTTCAAACAAGCAAATTATTTCACGCGAAACTCTTGATAAGGGAAACAATAAAAGGAAACAAATTCGGTCGAAATTTTTTCACGCTTTTTGTTCGATGAAGGTGAATCATAATTGAAGAGAAGGTGAGGGGAATCAAGAAAAACGATCGAACCGTGTGAACTTAAAATAATAAACACTTTTATATTAAAGACAATAAGTTAAACATTTTGGTTTATAGGCTCTTATTTATTGAATATTTCGTGGTGATAATAAAATTCATTACCAAGCTAGTGTTTAAACTTAGCAACGAATAAGTGAAATATAGCGCGCGAATTCCCCAGATATCAGCCCTACAGAGAGATGTAAGGGGTTTTAGACAAACTTTTAATAACTGCTACATGAACTTCGGGTTCTGGCAACGCTAATATCATTCTAGTCAAACTGACGTTTCCATTGGAAAGTTTGAAATTTTATAGCTTTGCGTACTCATAGGTTTTGGTGTACGTGCGTGCGTTTATTGTGTTTTTTGCAGTGCTTTTAAAATTGTATTTAAGCAAAAAGTGGTATTAACACGAACATTTTCGTGCGATTCTTTTTTTCAACTTTCGACGTGAATTATCTCAACAAGAGTGCCGCGATGAGAGGAGTTCAATTTCAAATTTTGGCGATATAATACCATTAGAAACCTCTGTATATCGGTGGTACATAGAATTCAAGCGGGCCATCGTTCGCTCACTGGCGAATTTTGTGAAGGGCGTCCAAAATATGTTATTGTACTACAAAACATTGATGCTGGGCGCAAACTGATAATGCTTGATCGTCAAGTGACATACCCTGAGATTGAGGCATCCCTGGGCATTATTCACGTTGGATTCCACAAATTTGACAATCGCTCAAAAAAGGGCTCATGTCGATTGGTGCAAAGAAACGCTCAAGAAAAACAACCGCGGTGCATCAAAAGACGTTTACTATAAGATTATGACTGGTAACGAATCATAGATCTATGGGTATGAGCTTGTAAGTGAATAGCAGTCAACTGTATGGTTCTTTTGAAATAAACCAAATCCAACAAAAGTTGTTCGAGCTCGAAGCACTGCGAAGCAAATGGTCGTGTTTCTTAAAAAAAAAAATTGAACATGTGATCACGCTACCACTTGAGACACGTAGAGCGTTCAATTCGAAATGGTTTGCCCAAAATGTGTTCCGTGAAATAAGAAAAACATACAAGCTCCGTAGAATCATTATTCATAGAGACAATGCGAGCTCCCTTCAACACATCAGTTCAAACAAAGGTGTTTTTGAGCACTCACCACATCGAAATAATGAATGGGAAATCGCCGTAGTCCTGATTTAGCACCCAATGACTTCTTTTTGTTCTAGCACATCAAGGACAAACTGCGGGACAACAATTTTCGACGCCAGTAGAAACTTTTGATGCGTTCAAAATCTATGTTTTGGAGGTGTCTCAAGCTGAATGGAATAAATGTTATGACAAATGGTTCGAACGTATACAAAAATGTATGAACCATAAAGGAGCATCTTCCGAAAAACAATAAAGCTATTTTCAATGAAAAAACTTCGGCCTTTTCTTTGTGCCCGAAATAAATGTAGCAATCTTCGCAAATGGTTATGTTGAAAAAAGCCGGTTTCACTTACTTTTTTTCTTGTTGAGCGACTCATTGACAATTAAATTACTTAAATTTTTGTTTTGCAGCCATATCTATTTCGATAAAACTATGCATTAATTCAATCAATTGTTTCAAGTTCCTTTAATTTTTCAACTCTCTGCAAGTCAAGGCAGGCAAACAAGTTTGCGTGAATCATAGGCAGCAAAAATCCAGTCGCCAAATGTAGAATAGTTAAATTGAAGAAGCTTGATATGTAGTAAAGTTGAAATGTAGAAACTTGAAATGTAGGCACATAGCAATCATTTTGCCTACTAATTGTTGGTTTTCAAGTCGGTTTATGAAGTTTGTAGAATTAACTTCGTGTCGTCAATGCAAACTTCATTCGAGTTGAGAAACCAGTTCTACTTTAGAGCAAGGTATATTCAAGATGGTAGAGTCGTCACAGAGAGGTGGGTACCATAGGTGACGAACATAAGAAGAGCATAAAATACAATAAAAAAAAGCTGATAGAAAACTCTCAAATGTGTTCTAAAATCTTTATAGTTTTCATTTTTGGCCGTGCTGAAAGTTTTTTTAGGATTTTTCGTGAAGCTATCATTACGCCGTAGTCTGTTGACTGCCCCAGAAAGTGCTCTGCATCCAACAGAATAATTCATGCCAAGGACCACGCCTCTATGCAATTGAGCATCGTCGATGTTGATGCAGAAACCGACCGCATGACCGTTGGTTCCAAGAAATCAGACGTATGGGTGAATGGCAAGAAGGACAGCAAGCAAGAACTTCGAAAGTTGTTAAGAATAAAGTTGCTAAAATCAATTTAAAACACAAAAATTCACAGCATAATTATATTTATTGACAATTTTTGTTATTTGTTTTGCTTTTGTTCCTAAACAACTTATTTTGACAGCTAAAGTACCCACAACAAGAGAGAATTTTATCTACTAACACTACCTTCTTATATATACCTTGGTGCCGATTGATAGACGTTTAAAAGTAGCTCAAGAGACCAATAAATGAAGAAGCGTTTTACAAGAGTTCAAAACATCTCTTTAAGTAATTTTTTATTTTTTAGACAGTTATGCTTTCGTTTTTAATGTTATTTTCTTTAAAATGAGTTAACATAAAAATCGGATTAAAAGTACCAGAGTTGTGATATTTTACTTTTCAAAAAATGTTATTTTATTTCTTGTTTCAATAAAAAAAAATTTTAAAATCCAAATTTGAGAAATTGCAATGAAATGTTGTTGAAATATTTTCTGAAACAACACTTAATACAAATGAGGAGTGTCTGTTCAAAAGTTCCTATTTAACATTTTTGAAAAAAAGCTTTTTTTACTATGGATTAGTACTTAAAATATTTAATCCTATCATTTGCACAAAAAAAAATTAAGAAAATCGTAAATTTTTCTAATATTTTGTGCATAAAAGTTAATGTTTCTGTTTAAAAGGGCCTAAATATGCATACTGAAAAATTGCTTTTGAAGATATTTGGACAAAAGGGACTAATTTCCATACATGGTTTTAGTTTTTGTACAATATTTAATCAAACGATTTTATAAAGACATTTTTTTAAAGACATAATTACAAATTCCCTTTTAGGTAAGAAACTGATTATTCAATGAATGAAAGTCCTCAATGAACCTTCATTACTACAATGAGATACCGACGAAGAATGTGAACGTATTGAGCCCGACATAGGGCACTTACCTTATCAAAAATGCCTATTTCTTCAGTGACTGCACAAAAGGACATATTTTTAAATTTTAAATGTCTATAACTTTAAAACCATTAAATTTTTTATCCATGCTTACATCATATATGATGTAGCATGAGCTGTTGGTCTCAGAATTGTAAGAACAACAAAAACTAAAATACTAAATATAAAAACTAAAAATACGAAAATGCAAAATGCATATAGCACAGTCTTTAGCTATTTGTGTGAAAAAAAATTACAAAAAACAAAACTCGGATCAAAAAGTTGATCTTGTTGAAACTTGATGTTTTTTCAAAAATCCTCAAAGTGCCTGTGTTTGGGCATTTCAAACACAAAAATAAAAAAATCATAAGAAATTTTAAAACTATATTTATCATTTTAAATAATTTTAAAAATCAGTACTTATTGAACGCTTATATACGCTTATTTTTTCCGTTCTAGTTATTAATCCTTGGAAAAAAAAACAAAGAATGTGAATGGACAATCTTGATCACAAATGTATTTAGTTGGAACTGCGACCACATCACATTACATGATATACCATATCACATTACCCGAATACAGTTCAAAAGCAGCATTGTTCTTTCGACCAAAATTTAAAACACTGGTATATAAGTATATTATAATACATTTATTTATTTTTTTAAAGTATAACGCAATTGCAAGTACCGCGCGAGAAAAATAAAAAAAATGTAATGATTTCAGTGGAATTTACATTAAAGAAAAAATATAAACAAAAGCAACTGAATACGAAAGTAAAAACTTAACAAAACATAACGCAAAATATGAAATAAAAAGGAAAAGTAGTTAGGAAAGTTTTAAGACTATATGTAATTTTTTTAAAGTGATTGACATGACTCACATAAAAAAATTGCTTGCCGTTTGGGGAGACATTTGTTGTGAGCCCAAACTAAATTACATTGCAAGCACTGGACCCATGTGCTATTCTCCTTATCTGTTTGAAAGGATTTGTTGCAAAAGACACACGTAGTGTCGTTATTAGGTAGAAATTCGGTCCAAGAATCTTCATCTAAGCTCCGCAAATATAAGCTTTCGTCTGAATCGCTCGATAAAATTGGTTTTCCTGGCCTACCTCTGGAGCTGGTAGATTGCAGAAGTTTCGGGGATGGTGAAATCTCCGAAGGTGAGATAAAATGTTTCAAACAAGCAACTGATTCTTGAGGTCTCATGAAACTTTTGATAGCTGCACTAGATGTACTGGCAACTGGCTCTTCGGGTGGAAAGAAATTGTTGATTGCTGAATCACTTATACTGGCAACTGCTTCTTCGGGAACATTTTCTTTTCTCATATATTCAATTGGTTCGTCCGAGTAATTTTTAGCTACCTCATCAAGAAAGTCGCTGTTCTGAAATATGTTTCTATCAAATGGATAAATTCCAGTACATTTAAAACCGTTAATTGCTATCTGTGCCGTTTGAACTTTGAAGTAGGATTTCGAAAATAGTTCGATCACATCAAACTGCGTTATCTTGCGTCCTTGCTCTCTCATAAACCTTCTTATTTCGTCATTATAATAGCTCTTTAGAGGCCCCATAAATGCTCTATCAAGCGGATTCATTTTGTGATTACAGTGGGGTGGCAAAGATATAATAATAACACCATTTTCACGAGCCTTTTCGAGAACCTCAATATTTCGGGTATGACTGTAATGACCGTCTAAAATAAGCAAGATGGGGTTTTCTTGTGAAGGATTTGTGAATCGCAAAAAATGATCAAACCATTTTGAAAATATTGGGATTTGTATCCATCCAGATATGTGACAAGAAGAATCTGAACCTGGAGGAGCATGTTTCATTAACAACGGAGAATGTTTTTTTCTGGGAAAAATGAAGTATGGTGGAACAAAAGTACCGCCTGCACTCATGCAGCTTACAACCGTAATAAGAGATTCTCTCTCTGCTGATGTCATGAAACCCATCTGCTTTTTCCCTTTTGCTGTCAGAATTCTTGGCTGCTTACTTTGTACGATAGACACTCCTGTCTCATCGACATTCCAAACACTAGTTGGGGAAAATTTATATTTTTCGTATTCCAGCTCCAGCAAATTATAAAATTTTCCTACATTTGCAGCATTAAAGCCTTTGACCCTATCCATTGAGGTTCCGGTTGAACTCCTGATGCTAATAACTGATTTGTGCCTCTTTAAAAATGCGTACAACCAATCATTTCCAGCGCATTCCTTGACTACCGAAAATGGGTTAGCAATGTTGTTTTTTCTTGCCACTTGAAATGCTAGTGAGCGAATATCACTTCGAGTTAGTCCCCAAAAACGTGATTCCATTTCTTTGACGTACCTTACTAGCTCCAACTCCATTTCCAGAGTAAAAACAGCTTTACGTCCCAAAGGCGTGGATAATATTTCGCTGATGGGTTTATCACTGCGAGCTGCTCTTTGCAGCGTTGCAAATGGGACTCCAAATGTTTTTGACGCCAACAGTATACCCATTGTTCCTTCTCTGACTGCCAAAATAGCCCTTCTCATTCTTTCTGGATCCCACTTTCGTATCTGTCCTTTGTTTGGCATTATCTGCAATTTATTATAATAATAATTTATCATTGATAAATCAGCGGGGAATGTGATATGGTATATCACATTACCCAACTTTGACTATATCACAATAGCCGAATTCGGTTTTAAAAACAATCAGATTAATATTTTTATAAAAATACACTCCACAAATTAAAGAATTGACCTAGTTTATGGTTAGTTATATTAAAAAACTAACAATATTTTATATGTAAGCTTTCAATTTTGCTTCAGTTTTCTCGTACTTCATTCACAAAGCGCACGCACAAAAAATATCGACTACTACGACGAAACAATTTTACAACAATATGAGCACAGTGAATGAGAGTGCGCATAAGACCGCAGCAAGTGTATTTTTCGTTACCGTTATGTTTACATATATATTCTTGTCAAAATTTGTGTACTTAAGGAAATATGCAGGTATATCACATTACCCGACCATATCACAATACCCGAAGTTACTCTAGCTTTTTTGTGCAAAAAATTACAAAAACCAAAATACTGATAAAACGGTTATAACTGTTGAAACTTGTCCTTTTTTAAAATCTTCAAAGAACCTGTTTCTGGTATTTCCAACACAAATAAAAATCATAAAACCAAAAATACCTAAAATACAAAATTTAAAAAATTAACTTCATAGTTGGCTTTGCAATGGTCTTTAGCTATCATGTGAAAAAACTTACAAAGCTATTAAAGCCAATTAAACTATCAATTGAGTTATGTATTAGTAAAGTTGTTGATTCTGAAAAAATTTGTATGCAGCTTAAAAATAAACTTATTTATTTCTACAAAGTACAACAAATTCATAAAAAAATTTATTTTAAATTTTGAGCTGTTTTTAAATAAATAGCCGAAAAATATGAAAAGTAAAAATTTGTTTTAAGCTTCATATTTATTGCAAGAATAATAAACTTGAAATTTTGCACATATGCTTAAACCGTTAATACACACTTTGAGTATGAAATTTGTAAAAATCGTATGAAAACTACGTCTACCTCCCATACAAATTGACTTTACGGATACGGTAAAATCTCTTTAAATTCCACAAAATTTAATCTAATGACTTAAAATTTTGCATACAAGCATTAACCCTTAATATGCAGTTTAAGTATGAAATTTGTAAAAATCTAATTAAAACCACAGCTATCTCCCATTCAAAGTGACTTCATGAAATCAGTAAAATTTCCCTAAATTCCACAAAAATTATTACAATAGCCTAAAATTTTGCAAATTAGTTTAAATCTTAACTAGGCACTCGATGTTTGAAATTTAAAAAAGAAATCAAAATTCCATCAAACTCCCATAAAAAGTGACGTCATCCTGATAGTAAAAACTTTAAAAATTCCAAACAAATTAATGTTTAAACTTGATATTGCTCTTATAAACTTTAATAAATCAAAATAATTCCGATCCAAATGTGAAACATGATAAAAACCACGCCCTATAAAAGTGACGTGACCCAAATAAAAAACATTCAAGACTTCTAGTAACCTAAAATACGGCCGTGGGGGTATTTTCACTTCGGTCCAGTCGAAGATAATTTCTTACTAGTTTCAAATAATTTTTATTAAAAAGGAATTAAAAAAGGTAATTTTGATTATCTACAAACTCAACAAAATTTTTGATAAATTTTTTAGAATTTGCTGCTTTGTTTAATGTTCACCCTTTAACTTTTACTACCAGGCGTTTAAATAAGCTCCAATCTAGCAATGAAATAATTTTTAAAAGTTATAATATTAAAGCATCTTTAAAAATCTTTAAATTTATTTTATACAATATGCAGTTTTACCCTCCCTCCTCCCCATTTTCCGAACGCTTTCACATTATCCTACATACCATATGTAGCTCATGATTCAATTACTATAGGTTGTCCATTCAATTGACGTTTACTCACAAGAATTAAGATATACACCCGTAAAATTGAAGTGGAGAGCAAAAGAGTAATTTTTTTAATGCGATCAAAGTAATCAGTTGCAGGAATATCATACTTTTTCGCAGTACTAAATAACCAAGGATACATTTCACTGCTACTTTTTCTACTACGTTCTGTACTACTTGTTTGTTTTGATTTAAAAAATCTAAGTGAAAATTTAAGTGAGTTTTTAAAAAGCTAATTTCAATATTTTGTTGTGCAAATATATTTCCACCGCTGATGGCTTATTGAATCCATTGGCACATTATATTTTCGAATTATATCACCAGAATAAACTGTTTTGCAAATACCGCACGTTGAAGGCATTATTATTTTAATAATTACAACTTAATAGTCGCGATTTATATTTTAATTGAAAAAAACAGCTTGCAACAAAATTTGAAAACAATTTTCAATTAAAATTACCAAAGCAATAATTATTATAAACGCAATGCATACTATTTTTTTCCTGCTAACAGCAGAATATATAATAACTACTTTTAAAAAAATAAATACACAACAAAACACCGAAACATAACTTTTTTCATAGAAGACCACAAAACCCCGGTTGTCATTTATATTTGAGAGAGAATATATTATTGTTTACATATTTACGGGTGTTGTCAAACGAATGGACAACCTATAAAAATTGAATCATGATGTAGCTGTACACCGACTGTCATTATCCCTGCGGCAATATTTACTGAAATATAGCTTTTGATAAATTTTTAAATACTATATCTTCCTCACTGTACACTTCCCAATAGCACCGTTCACACTTCAAATCGCTCATCAAATCGTTTCTAAAATCGTTTGACCACAAAAGTGTACATACTTATCAAATTTTTCGAAGTTAGCACCTCGCGATTACGGAACAATTTTAGTAGCACTTGTTATTAAAATCGTATTAGAAGAAGAAGTTGTTTTATAAGTTATTTGCCACAGGTATTTATTATTATTTTTTTATTATTTTCTTCCGTTCCTTCTTTTGCCGCGATGTACTCAGGCTGAACACTTTTTTCAACTGACAAAATCGTTCTACACAATTTGACGAGTGTTAGTTAGCATTGGTCAAATCAACAGAAAAATTAAAATATTTTGATTTTCATCAAATAATTTGACACACGATTTGTTGAGTGTTAAAATCGCCATCAAATCCATATATTTCTGTTTGTTGTTCAAATCGTTTCTCAAATCATTTGATGAGCGATTTGATCAATGCATACACCCCCAATAGCAATTACTTTATTTTATTACTCTAGCATTACCCAGGTAACTTAGCCAAGTATTGTATTTTTCACAATCAAAACGATACCCCAAATACATACATACATATGCACAGAAGCACAACACATCTACATTAAGAAACTTATTCAATAAAAGCAAAAAAAAAAACAATCTTGACCCTTGTAGTCATAGCAACAATAATAACTTTGCGAAGATATATTTTTGTTTAAATCTTTAGGAATGAGACAGCTGAAGTGAATACGTAGGCTCGGAGGAGAGCATTGCTTCAGCTGGACAAATCCACTTGACGTAAGGAAACAGAAAGTCCCCATATTTTTATATAGCTGATATACTTTCCCGAAAGCAAAAATATCCTTTACTATGTTAGGAAGTGTAACATTGGTGGAAGACTTCCTTTTAAAAAGAGATACGAAAAGTTGAACTCTTTGGGCCTCACCAATAGTCGTTTTAATGTCAACTTTACATTTAGTCTAAGCTTTTTGACAACAAATTCTATAGAAATAATGCCAGAAAAGCTCTTAGAGTAGGCATTAATCGAATATTGGTAAGGCCCTTTAAGTAATTTTCGAGCATATTCTCGGAACCTTTTTAATAATCCCAATGGAACATTTATAGACAGAATCCATGAGGCCATTTGGTCCAATGATTTGAGGTCATTTTGTGCGAAAAAATGTGTGATTGAATATGTTTTCATATGCTTTAAAGACCATTCACTCTAAAGAGCAAGAAAAAATCGTAGTTTAGCGTCAGGTCTGAAAGCGTTATCAAGAGAGTTGTGTGTCTATAGGTCTGTTTCCGTACTAACTTCAAGTAAAGTTTGAGTAAAGTTCAATTTGTGAGAGTAACTCAATTATCTGTCAAAATGTGAGAATATGCAAAAAGTACGGAAACTAATTCAAAGTTTCGAGCAGAACAGTTGCTGATGACAGCTGATTGACAATAAATTGTATCAATTGGAAGAAGATTTGTGCCCGAAGAAATTTTTGAAGTAAATTTCAAGCTAGTTTCGGGTAATTGTAATAGAATAGAGAGTGACATTTAGCTTGTCTTCTCTCTAGAGCTTGAAAAATGTGTAAAGAAACGCTTTCAAGCAACTTTAAGTTACTTGAATCGAGTTCGAAACCTCTTAGTTTTCCCGTACTTACTTCAATTAAGTGTAAAAGATTAAAGAGTGTCATTTTGCATGTTATTCCTCTCTCCCGAGCTCCAAAATAAAGCTTTCAAGCAACTTCAAGCTACTTGAATCGAGTACGGGAACAGACCTATTGTTAAGAAGAGTTGCAAGTTTCACATTCTGAAGATTCTCGGAATCAGCATTATTTTTTCATGTTTTGTCAACTCAATCAGGGTATCCGGATGCATCAGTACATTAGAAGCAATGCCATCATACTCAGGATATGCATATAGAAATTTAACACTCCGACTAAACCATGCGGATACTATATTTATATTGAATTCACCTTCTTGAGTCACAAGTGCGAAAGGATAACCAAAGAATATCATTCCTTCTGAAAATCTCCAAACGTCTTTAACACTATGCAGTGGCTTTTATCCTCCAGATGGAGCACAACCACCTGTTGTTGTTTTATCCAGACATGAGTAATGAACGTAAACGCAACTTCTCTCCCTATAAAGCATGGGCTCTGTGAAGAGATAAATGTTGAGAATGTGACTACTGTGTCCACTTATCCGTATCGCCTGGCAAAATTAAAGTTTCCCAGATTAGTGGTCCAACGATATAATTATCAAGATTTCGAAGAAAGGCGATTTAGGGAATGTGATAATTGGCGTGATATCTGTGTGCTACCTGCAGTTTCAAAAATTGTAGCGAAAATAGTTCTGGAGCGATTGAAAGATCACCTTTACTCGACGATCGACGCGGCACAAAAGTAGGTTTCCGTGCTGGTTCTTCCTGTATGGACCATATCAACACAGTGTGTATGATGATTGACCAATGAGCGGAATATATATTCGATTAGCACATAATATTTAGACTTAGAATGCGTTTGACATCGTTTGCAGGGACTGCTTATGGGTTGCTCTGCGACGCAGGGGTGTACCGGAGAAGATAATCGCTATATCCAAATCAACTTATGAAGTAGAAAAGTTTCGAGCTCTACACAGGGGAAAACTATTTGATCCCTTTGAAGTCCACAGTGGTGTCCGTCAGAGCTGCAATTTGTCCTCAGTTTTGTTCCTTCTTGTGATTGGAAACGTTTTAAATGTTGCGTTACACCAAATGCCAAACAGTGGTTTGAGATGGACAATGACGAGTTTTTTGTAACACATCTACTATGCTGACGACACATCTACCTTTTTGCAAATCGGCTCCCCGATTTAACACATGTGGCGGACAATTTAAATGCAAAGTCGATGTATGTCGGCCTTAAAATAACTTCAGAAAAACGAAAGTTTTAAGATTGGCAGAAAATAACAGCGGTCCAGTTGAAATATCTGGTCATCCCATTAAGTCGGTTGATAGTTTTACATACCTGGGAAGTAAATTTGCCGCTGTAGGTGGTACCGATGAGGACATTGCGTGCCAAATCAGGAAATCCAGAGCTGCATTTGGTATGTTAAACGATATATAGCGAAACAACAATCTGAGCATTAGCCTAAAAGTTCGACTGTTTAAATCGAATGTTCCATCTGTACTTCTGTACGGTTGCTATACATCTTGGTGAAATTTTGGTTAGAAGACAAAAATGGAAGTGGATAGGCCAAAATCTCCGCAAAGAACAACAGCATCGCAAAGTCAATTGAATGGAACTTCTCGTCGCGAGGGGCAGACCACCCGCCAGATCACGAGAAACATGGAGAAGAACGGTAAAGCGCTAAGCCAGGCAACTTGACAAGAATTGTAAGAAACTTAAAATGACTGCCAGAAACCGAACACCATGGCCCGTAAGCGTAGTTGAATCACTGTGTACTGCTAGGGATTAAAGGACATTAAGAATAATAAGAAAAGCACTGCCTTGAAAGGCAAAAAGAACATATAATTCCGCTTTGGATAAACATAAGTTCTGCCTATTAGCTTGTCGAAAGTAAGTGAACCGCAGAAGCCTCAGAAAACTACTTAAGAGTTGAGGTAGCGATCAACGAAATAGCTGTTTAGTCTGCTTGGTGATTTCTCCTGTAAAGAACGTGTTGTTGTTGTAACCTGTTGATTCATTATTTTGTCTATTTATATAAAACAAAGTGGCAAAAAGCGTCTGTTGCCCGTAATTTTTAACCAATTTAGTTGGTTTGTTTTAATGTAGATAGTTACAATGGCAAGGTAATATTAAAAAAAATTTTAAAAACATTTTAAATATAAGTGAAGGAGAAATTAAATAAAATTACACTCACGCTTATGTAAGAGCAAGAGAGAATGTACGTGTGCACATATCCGTCCCCTTAATTGTTTTTGCTCAGCAAACTGTTACTCTGTACAAGCTTTAGAGTGATCTTTCTGTATAGTAATCTATTTGTTGTACACATAGTGCAAACATTTTGCAATAGGTGGTGCTTAGCAATGAAAATTAACAAAACCGAATAACTTGACACATATGAAATCTAGGATCTTGAAATTTAAATAAAAGTTGTTATCAAAGTCAACTCCCACAAATAATATAGGTGGTAAAAGGCAACTGTCCGTGGCACCTGATATACAACTTCAAGATATTTTGCGTTTTGGAAAGAACAATGAATTTTAGAGAAACAAATTACCACAAAAAATGTGTGCAAGATTGGAAAAGAGAACGTGGCACCATCCATACTTCTACAAAACCAAAAAATCAAGTACTCCGAAACTAACCTTGGATTGAGTTCAACCTTTCGGAAAATATTTACCTCGGTGTCCGATTATTACGATACAGATACACATCATAAGTCTCAAATTTATAAATATATGGTTAAGGCGTACCAAAACATGACGGGAAATAGCTAGTGTGGCATAAAGCTTACATATAATGCTGTAAAAACTAATTGTTTTTGGAATTATAAAATAAAATAGTAATTAAAAATGCTATTTGTACTTTTGCATTATACATTTTTTTAATATTCATCGAAGAAATAATATAACAAGTAATATTAATTCAAAGTTAGCCAAATTATGACGTGCTTCATGAGGTGAAATTTAAAAATTCTTCAACATCAACATAATATGGGTATGAGGCATAAGGTTAGATTAACCCGGGTGCCTTCTGACGGAGGGTCACATAGACAAATTCTGGTCCTTAGTGGCACCGATTACGAGCAAAGGAACCTTTGTGCTTAATTAAAGTCTGCAAGGGGGATTCCAGAGATACTTTGTCTAAATCTTTTTTTAGTGGCAAGAACGTCAATGAGCCTATTAAGTCTCGATCTATGTAGGTTGGGGCATGTGCATTATAGGTGCTCCAGAGTCTCCACCGTACCTGGTTCCTTGTAATTCCTGCAGTTGGCATCCGTGGTGATGCCTAGCTTCCTCGCGTGGGCTGAAGCCATGCAGTGGGCAATGAGGATACCTACTTTCCTGCAATCTCTGCGTGGGCGTGCCAAGGTGAACCCGGCATTTTTGCATTTTGCTTAGCACATGATTTTCGAGATTTTACACAATGTCGTATCTCTCCATCTACGACTCACTGCTTGATGGCTCTTTTTTTGAAGTGCCTGTACAAATCTTATAGCGGAGTGGTACATGTGCTACGATTTCTGATCCCAGCCCAGCGCCCTCCTTTTCTAGACTGTCTACCATCTCATTCCCCACAATTCCCTAGCGGCTAGGGACCCAGTAGATGTGCATTCTCTGCCTGACTTGCCACGACTTTTTAGACTTGATGGTAGATTGAATCGCCTCTCGGCCGTCAACGAAAAGCGAAGGCATAAAAACATCAAAGAAAACGAAAAAGCAGATCTTCGTCTACTTCGAGAAAATCTTTCTTTATTTTTTCTTTGTTTGTTTTTTGTAGATGAAACTCCCAGAATAGGATCAGCCCATACCTTTGAACCTTCTAGGGATAAATTCGGCGAAGATTTAAACCATTTTCGAATTTTTTTAATTTTGTGTAGGGAAACCTCCAGAGGGTTGGCAGATAGGGTGTTGATAAGATCAGAAAAAATGTGTCTAGGGATCAGCCTGGTTAGTTATGAATTGTTTTCGTAACATTTTTGCCGTTTTTTTGGTGAAGTGTAAGTAAAAATTCGAATAAAATGAGTTTATCATTTCAAAAACTTTTGAACAAGAAACATTATATGAGTGAGCAGAGAGCATTGTTCAACTCAGTTTATTTGAGGATAGCAATCTGTGAATAACAACTACTCATTAGATATAAATATGTATTAATTTGAACATTTAATGAAAGAGCGCTTAAGTAGGTTTCTTCAATAGTGAGGAAAGCAAAAGAGTATGATTGAAAAGGGTTGAACTCTCTGCATGAAAGAAAAACCTAGGCTTATTTGTATCATCATTTTAAATTGTAATTAAAAAAGGATCAATTGAAATTCATAGATTATATTAGAAATTCAAAAAATATCATTTTAAATTAAGAATAAATCAATTGAAATTCAGAGAAGATCAATTGATTTTTAGAAATTACATTTGAAATTCAGAAATCATTTGAAAAGCCAAGAGTACTACTGTACATTGCCAATTTTTCAGTGCGAGCTTAAGCTCTAGTCAAATTAAACTGAGGTTAACTCACTAAAACTGAACGTTAAAGCTCGGTTAAGGCACAAAAGAAACACATAATATGAAAATTTGAGTCAATATGACCCCTCGTAACAACTTAATCCATAAGTTTGGAACGTCATGGACTTCAACTCAATGGCAGAATAGAATAAAGAAACTCCATGATTCTAATGAAATTGACAAGACCACTCTGTTCATTAAGGGCCCATCAGTTAAAACAACTATATCCTGGATGAGCACTTACTTTCGTAATAAATTTGGCATATCTATTACAAACTGTTCAAAGATATCCAATAAAGCAAAAAAATTCTGCAGTTTCAAACTTAACATCCCAAGTCAATATGCGTGGATGTTCTTGAACAACAGCGGTGAGAGACACGGCGAATGGTTAATAACCGAATGGACGAATAAGCCTGGGAAAAAGTCTAAAACATCAAGATCTTTACAAAGTTCTGGCAGTTCAAGAATCGAATCTTCTGAAAGGAATCCTAACATTAACAAGAATCCATTATCTAAAAGTAATTATAGTTCTTGCTCTAACTCTTTTACATATATAAATTCCCGTCCTAATTCTAAATCTAAGTTAAATTCTTATTCTAATTCTAATCATAATTCTAAGAATCCTCTATATAAAAGAAATGTAAACCTACCTGTTCTTGAATCCAAACCTTATTCATCAAACAAGTTTGTGCAACCTAAGTCCCACCATAATTCAGATTCTAATTGGAATCTGAAAACTAGCATTTTCCCCATATTTTCTCCCATAATTAACCAGAATACGGCTTCATCTTATAATAAGATGATTACTGGAAGCAATCTAGCACCTAAACCGCCAACTCATCAAACACGTAAACGGGTTTCATTTAATCTTAACAATAATGAAACCAATTGTGAGAAATATCCAAATTTTATCCATTCTCATACTCTTAATCCTTCACCACCAACCGGAAGTGGTTTACCAAAACCATCTTCTGTTTCAAATGAGCTTTGCAATCAACCTGGTAGTCCTACGTCATTTTTAGACCCCCTACTTCCTCCAAAAGTGAAATTGACACTAAACTCTTGCGAAGGCACTGAGAGCAGATATGCCCTTTCTCGCCTCAGGGAGAACAACGTTTATAACAATGTTCGCCTGTATCTCGCTTATATGTATAAAGCCCCTGATTCAACATGCATTGAAGGCAAGACCAAAACTAATCTTAGAGTACTAATTCAGCAAGAAGGTCTTCCTACCGGTGTTGAAGACTTGCGTAATTTATTTGTCCGCTTTCACGAGCACCTCGGTGTAACGGTTGATCAAGTCAAGGTGGATCTGGAAACCTATGGCGCTCATGTCAGAGCTAAACATGTTTCTCTTCTTCAAAAATCTCGTAAAGAGCAACAGCAATATTATCGTTCCTAACTCTTCTTTCTTAAATATATTCTACCATAACTGTGGCGGCATGAGAAGCAAATTAAACAAACTTTATGTTGACGCTAAATCATGCCACTTCAATGTCCTAGTATTCACTGAGACATGGCTAAACGAAACCTTTAACAATGAGGAAATTCTTGATAGCAATTGGACTGTCTTCAGGAAGGATCGGGACTACTCCTCAACAGGTCTTTCTCGAGGAGGTGGTGTCCTTGTAGCATCTCACAATTCCCTTTCAAGTGAGCTAATAGACACACCTAACCATAAACTGTTCGATCACCGAATTATTAGAGTTTGTTCAGGTAAAAGTCTCAATGTGTACATAGGCGTCGTTTACATTCCTCCCGGCTCAAGTGAAACAACATACAACGAGCTATGTGAAACACTGACCACCTTTACCTCCTCCCTAAAAGAGGAAGATAAAGTTGTTATTCTTGGTGACTTCAATCGCCCAAATATATCTTTTGTCACCGACGAAAACGACAACTTTCTTCTTCCTGTAAATCTTTCTAATGCCATAGACTTCAACTTACTTAGCACCTTTTATGGCAGTGACTTGCAGCAAGTCTCTTCTGTACAAAATCAGAATGGCAGATGGTTGGACCTAATTTTTACTAACTCGTATGAAGAAGTGAAGGTTAGTCCATGCATGGGAGCAGAAAATTTATTAACCAACACTGTTCATCATACAGCCTTAAAAGTTGTTTTCTCTGCTAATAACATCAACTTTACCCAGTCTTATAATAACACCATTGCGTACGATTACCTCAACGCCGATTATGAAAGAATAAAATGTTATCTTAGTTCTCTAAATTGGAATCATATTCTATTCAATTTAGATTTAGACAGTGCTGTCTCTATATTTTATCAGCACATTTTTACCGCTATCGAAAGTTATGTGCCAATAATAAAGAAAAAGAATAAGCTCACAGAACCATGGCTAGACAACAATCTCAGATTTTTGAGGAATCAAAGAAATAAAATCTACAAACTTCTCAAAAACACTGATAATATAAGCGATGAACTGAAGCTTAGATATGACGAGCTATCAAGAGAGTTCTCTATCAAGTCAGAAGAAGCGTACAAGTTGTACACGAACATCATCGGAGAAAAAATTGTCCAAGAGCCGAGAAAATTCTTTGACTTTGTTAACATGAAGCGCAAATCTAGCGGCTATCCATCGTCTATGTTTAAAGGTAATGTCACTTCGTCCAATTCTCTTGAAATAAGCAACTTGTATGCCGATCACTTTAAGGAGGTCTTTTGTCTTCCTACCACCTTATCTGAAACTTCTCCTAGCTCAACTATTATAGTTGATAGTTTATATTTAACCCAGGAAGGGATTTCTAATGCAATAAAAGAACTGGATATATTAAAGGGACCAGGACCAGACTTAATACCTACAAGCTTTTTGGTGCGATGTTTAGACCAACTGCTATTGCCATTACACATAATCTTTAACGAATCACTGGTTTGTGGGACATTTCCTTCATATTGGAAATCATCCCATCTTACGCCAATCTACAAGAATGGTGATAAAAGATCAGTTGAAAATTATAGAGGCATAGCAATCTTGTCAGCCATTCCAAAACTTTTTGAAAAACTTATTTGTGAAAAGCTAACAAGTTTCATTAACCCACGTCTAAATGAGCAGCAACACGGGTTCCGAAAAGGGCGATCTACCACCACTAATCTCATGATTATGGTATCAGATGTTTTAGTCAAAATGGAAAAAGGGCACCAAATAGATGCTGTTTATACTGATTTCAGTAAAGCTTTTGATCGAGTTGATCACAAAATTCTTATATATAAGTTAGAAAAGTTTGGTGTTGCAGGGTCCATACTAAGTTGGCTAAAATCATATTTAAACGGCAGATCCCAGTTTGTTAAATTCCAGGGAGTTCTATCGAAAAAAATTGCAGTCTCCTCGGGAGTTCCGCAAGGTAGTCATCTTGGTCCTCTTCTTTTCAACATATTCATATCCGATCTGTCAGAAGTTCTAAACGATATCCCACATCTTATGTATGCAGATGATTTAAAAATGTACTATTCAATTCAATCAGATGTGGATGTAAATTTTTTGCAATCAAAATTGTTGTCTCTTGAGCAATGGTGTTTTCAAAATAAACTACATCTTAATGTCAATAAATGCAATGTTATTAGCTTTTCTCGTAAAAACAACGTAACATTACATACCTACCACCTCAATAGTATCGAACTAAAAAGGGTCAACCATATAGTGGATCTTGGAGTTGTCTTAGATTGCAAGATGCGCTTTAATCTGCACTATGATAAAATTGTGTCCAGGGCCAGCAAACAGCTCGGTTTTATAAAAAGACGTGCAAATGAATTCAAGAATATATGGGTCACTACATCCTTGTACCGTGCATTAGTGCGCCCAATACTTGAATATGCATGCATAATTTGGAATCCATCTTTCGATTCCCATAGAGAAAGAATTGAGTCTATTCAAAAGCAGTTCTTACTATACGCGCTTAGAGATATGTACAACCCCCATGATTATTGTAGCCTTCCATCATATGAACATAGACTCAGCCTTTTAAATTTGATGCCACTATCAACAAGAAGATCGTTATTGGGCTCATGCTTCACATTTGATGTAATTAATGGTGCTATTCACAGCGAATATATTTCTAATATGATTTCCTTTAACGATCCAATTAGGCGCACTAGGCATACTCGATTGTTAACTGAATATCAGCACCAAACTACATATGCAAATAATGAACCCATCAGTCGTTGTTGCAGAGAATTTAATAATATCTCTATATACTACTCACCTTCTATGTCCAAATCCTCTTTCAAGCAAACCCTATATAAATCACTCAGAAATCAGAATTAACACAGGCCTCAGATAAACTACATACATGTATGGATTTATATGTATAAGCATTTAGTTTAATAAATCAAAATTCTTTAACATCCCTCTCCAAATCTCCCATTTACATCCTTTTGTCCTTATAGTCTTTAAGAATAATATATAGTCTTTCTTGTTTTCCTCCTCTTCTCTTAGTTTTGACATGGTTTTTGAAATCATGTCAATCCGGTGGGCGGAGTATGCCCACTAAGAGCACCAAATAAAAAATAAAATAAAAACAAGGAAAGGGGAGAAGAAAAACAAAAAACTTAGTAATAAGTAAACAAAACCTGTTAGAATAAGTTAGAATAAGTAAATTGCATTGCCTTGTTTGGCCAATAAATAAATAAAAAATGGTAAAATATCTAGTTAAAACTAGTTTTAATGTCCAATTTTGGTGAATGAACCTCAGATTAATTTGACTAGAGTTTAAGCTTTTTTAACATTTTTTCATTGGGTTAACCGTGTCGACTCTCTGTGCCATCAGTTGCTTATAAAAGTGAAAAAATGTTTGTACGGATATATAATTAAAAAAAAACATATCTCGTTTATAGCTCTAAATGGAGTTATAAAAACGAACAGCGTCCTTTAAGTAGAGAAAAAAATTTTAATTACAGGATAAAATCGAGAGCTTACACAATGTCGCTTTTGTTAGCAGCAAACGGTTTAAATCACATTGCTTTTGGAAAACTTAGAAAAAAGACAAAAGAAAAATCGTATGCTTACAAAATTGGCAGAATTTTAGCTCTTGTATTCCTTGGCTGTTGAGAGGAATTGCAGGGCTCTATAAAATTTCCAACGCGGCGGCATAGGAGAGTTGATCACATTTGAGCCATGCTGCAATTTTTGTTGCTTTCTCATTCTTCGTAATACTCCATTGTATTGACATCTTAGATTATGAATTTTCGCCGCAATTTCATTGACGTCAATTTTCAGTAGTAACGATATCTTTGATAGAAGATTTTGCTTGTGCGTGCTTTAATGTTTATGGAGTAGATAGTAGTAAGATGTAAAAAATTTCAATAAAGCTATGACATACTTACTAATTTTTATTTAATTCAGCAGCAGGATTCCATAGATCTGGATGTTGTTGAAATAATTCGATTAATTGCAACGTTTTCTCTTTCGACCAAACATACTCAGTGCAGCCGCGGTTACGGTTTTTTGTCGTTACCGAACACTACTTATTACAAATAAGTATAAAATTTTAAATGTTTTTCATTACTTCAATTTGGCAAAGAATAGCATCGAATATTTATTAAAAATATTAAAAAATAAAGTATTTGAGGAACAAAATGTTTTCGCGACAAAGATGCAACAAAATACTTCAGAGTTGAAGTTGAGTCGATAGGCAATAAAAGCTTAAGTCGACTTAACCCTAGAGAGGTAATCATATTTTATACACACGTTGGGTATCTACGTCGGATTGACGTAGTCCAGTTTCTATCCTTTTTTTCAAAAAGAATACAAATCGGACCCCCTCGAAACTTCATATATCATAGTATTTGAGCTTTATTAAAATAAAAACACAGAAATTTAACCTTTACTTTATAATGTTTAATTCATTTTTCTAAAATATTTTAAAGAATACATTTTGCATCTTATATGCAAATAGCCAAAAAGTATAATTTTATTAAAATAAAAGGAACTTAAAAATATTCTTCATGAAGTTGATCACATTTGGTTAATAGTTAAAATTTACAAAATAATAAAAAATTATTAAATATATTAATTTGAGCAATAAATGCAAAGTTCAACTTTGTGCTCTCCACATATACTAGAATTGCATGTCTTGCAAGCAGTCTTTGTCATTCGTCGTTTTGTATAAGGACAATATCTACAATATTTTCGTGTTTTCTCTTTTTTTACGTTTTCGACACTTGGAGTGTCATTATCATTAATAATGTTTCGGATATTCTGTTTTGTGGTCGCTCCGAGAGTTTGGACTTTTAATCGTTGCGTCATCCAAGGCTCCACTAGGCTCGAATGCAGCTGTTTCAAAAAGTCGCGTCGTTTTGCCGGTGGTTTGTTTGCAATCAGCATGTTATGTGAATAAACTACATAGCTGTTTATGAAAGTCATATTCAAAATGCCATAAAACATGCACAAAGGCCAACGATTAGTTTTTCGTGAAGTCGACATTCTACTGCACATTTGGTCAAATGTGTCCAAACCTCCTTCAGTTTGGTTATAGAACTCTATCATATGAGGTTTGTTGGTGTCATTATTTACGGTGCCTTCTTCATTACACGATGAGAGTAAATAAACCATTTTGTTCAGCTTTGGTTTATAGGAAAGGAGGGTCAATTCCTTATCGTAGCAAAACATCGACGTTCCACTCCGTCGACCTCTGATATTTTTCATTTCACTTGGAATCTCTCTTTTATTACTGCGCAGCGTACCAACAATTGTCAGCTTATAAGGTTCACACAGAAGTGATTTGGCGAGAGGCACTGAGGTGAACCGATTGTCCATAGTAACATTACGATTTGAGCCGTAAATAGTTTTTGTTATTTCCTTAACGCAATATTCTCCAAGAGGCAAGTTTCCAGTATTTGTATTTTTGCCCAAATATGGCATGGCGTCAACCATATATTTTGTTCCACTGTCACAAAGCATAATTATTTTCAAACCATACTTAGCTGGCTTTTTGGGTACAAACATGCGGAAAGAACATCTGCCACGGAATGCCAATAGCTGCTCATCAATAGTCATGTAAAGACCAGGGTTATAATTTTCGCGACATTTTTCGAGAAACATTTCCCATACCTTTCTTATTGGAGAAAATTTATCTGAAATTATTTGCATTCTTAAAGACTTGTCATCAAAACGTAAGCAGTTCAACAAAAATTTGAATCTAGCTTGACTCATAGTGGAAGAATATCGCAAACCAGAAAGAGAAGTATTGAAAATTTCCTCTGTTGTTAAATGGTTATCTTTCAGTGCTGCAGTTAAAACCAGTAATCCGATCAATGCCTTGATTTCAGTGGCATTTGTAAGACATACAGTTGCACTTTTAACGGAATAATTCGCTCTTTTGACCTCTATCTCTACATTAGTCCATTGTACAATTTCATCCATAATATCATCGGTTATAAACTTTTCAAAGCATAATAAAGGTTCAGTCAAGTTTTTGGTTTGACGCGTCGGTCCTCGATCTTCAAGCACAATATTTAATTCACGCTTATGAGACTTTCCTTTTATAGCTGACCAAATATGTCCGTTCTTACCACGAACTACCTTTTTAGAAAACGAAATGACACTGGATCGCTGTAGCATATTTTGTGATTCGTCATTTTCCGAATCAGAAGAAAAACATTTTTCTTCATCCGTGTCCTTAGCGATATTCTCAGGGATATTATCAGCGATGTCCTCAGAAATATTCTCAGGTATATTCTCAGTGGTGTCCTCTTCAGCAGACTCTTCCTCACTCAGCTCTTCAAAATCAGCATTATCACACTCTGCTAAAAAATTTTCAATTAAGGCTTCCGATAATCCAGCTCTGCGAGACATTTTGAGGCTCTAAAACGCAATGTAAAATAGCAATAAAATAGCAATGTAAATAACAAAGCACAATAAGAACCGAAACATAAAAAGTAACTTCAAAGGTAATCTACGTCGCAGCTACGTAGTGTGTTTTCAGTTTTGTCATAAAAAAAACACTCTGCGTCAAGCTAAACAACACGTGTACACAATCAGAGGGCACATCAACGACAAATACTGTTTGAAAAGAGAAAGTAATACGAAGAGACAGAAATTATCAAACTGAAAATATGTGCTCAGTATACGTCGAATCAACGTAGATCACCTCTCTAGGGTTAAGACAGAACTGATTTATTGTTGTAGCTGTGTTCCACGCATATGGTAAGCACTCTATTCTGGAGCGTCTAGCACGACTTTTGCCAAAGTTATGACACAAAAACAAAAGATCTTATAACTCATATAACTTAGATGGGCGATTGAAAGCTTTGAAGCAAGATTTCTCGCAACTTCAAAATCTGACTTAAGTTGTTATTGGTTATTGGCACAGAACTTTCAATAAGCAAAACTTTAGAACCAATACAACCATCTATAGATTTCAGCAAAAGATACAAAGTTTTAAGTCAATACATATAAGAAAAAATAAGCATTTTCTAGGCTCCTGCTTGAGCTGGACATCGTTCAAAGTAGTGTTAAGAAAACATTAAAATCTTGCCTAGCAATTCTACTACAGTACAATGTCTCTCAAAACTATTAGAACCCGTTATTTAAAGCCATGAAAAACATTACCTATAGAAGTGTCGACTTGTAATCGTCTTTGCTCAATGAAATTACTTTAGTATCTACTACAATTTATCCTACTGCATATATGTACATTTGGAATAGGACATTTTTGATCACTTAAAATAGCCTACAAGCTAGATGCTTACCAATTTTTCAAAGGCCATTTTAGGTTGTGCATAAGGTGGCGCAGATGTATCTGATTTCATTGATCCGGTTGCTTGCGTAGCTGCCGCCGCTGCACTGGATGTGGTTGGCTGATAACATAGCGGATCGTCATAGTCTGTAGATGGATGAGAGTCTATGCGTGAAGTATCCTGTTGCAACAACGACATACTATCGCTTAGAGTGGGCGTTGGTGAGGTCATACACTGGCTTGCTGTTGGCGTGGGCGATCGTGGTGGTGGCGGAGAGTTTGATGTTTGAAAATGGTGTCTTTCTTGCGTTTGGTTTGTGATGCGTGGTTTCTTAGCTGAATTTGTTTTTGGAGTAGAGAGTCTTTTGGTACGCGGCGCTAATCCTGAAGGTTGTTGTTTTGTATTTGTGGTCGTCGTTGTCATATGATCGTATGTGCTGGGTGTTGCTCTGCTGGGTGCGTTAGTATTATTTGTATTAATATTAGGAGTCAGTATATTGTTGCTATTATTTACGCCTAATGGCATAACAGAACTTGACGTCTTTGGTGGTGGCAGTACAGAAAAATCATTTAGCCCATACTGTAAGAGAAAAGTTAATTGTAAAAATTCCATTAATTTCATAGAGATGATTTTCAAAAACTTACTTTATCTCTTCGCCAAGCAAATAGTTTTTCACGAAATTCAGCCCTATACGCAATGCTGCGTATAGCGGCGTTTATGTCATTCTCTGAGATGTACTTCAAACTTCGGTACGTTATGTCTCCAACTGTAAGTAGATGAAGAACAATTTTTATGAATTTTAGTAACAAATATAAAAATCGTAAAAGAAAAATCTTAATCTTTTAACCACACAACAATGTTCCGACTTGCAAACTCTTAAATACATAATTTGAAAATTTTTAAGAATTTTTGCCTGTTTCTCCATTCTTTTGAAATGCTAACATTAAAGTTTTCAAGCTTTCAAGCGTCTGGTAACTCAAATATCGTACTGTTCATCTCATGGTAGAATTATTATAAGGTTGGTGCAAATCGAAGAGCAAAAAACGAGAGAGCAAAACATTGGCGTAGGAATGGTATAACTAGACAATGTAGTGATAAGGCGGAGAGTTGGTGACCGAAACTGTCAAAACGAAGTTGACAGCTTATACAAAATCTGTAACGGATGAGAAGCACAAATAGGCAAAAATAGCATATTGGCTGATTTTGACAGTTGTGGTCACTAAGAAAGAGAGCACATTCACCACTAACACTAACATGTCTAGTTCTACCATGGGCGTAGGTATGTCACTTTTGACGTTTACTCGTTCAGCCATATGGATGTTGTTTAGGCCGCAGTCCTTAACTGTAAATGAGTTCGAGTCTAGCTTACAATGTTTAAAGCTAAAGGTACTTATACCTTCTCATCGACTCGTTCGAGTATCTTAATTAATAAATGACTTAATAAATATATTGGCAGTAGCATTTTACTTATTTGATATTTCTTTTTATTCTCCCTTCATTCGCATATAGTTAGTTAGTTTATAGTGGGCCCATGTGCACCGCGACCCATAGAATCTATTGTGCATGCCCTTAATTAACACTCCAGAGTTAGGTTTTTTATATATTTTAGCATTGTCTCTGGCTTGGTGTTCCAAATTGTTGACGGTCTTAGGCTGTGGATTGCCGGACATTCACATTCGGGGGTTTCTTCTTCCTCTTCGCCAAGTCTGCAGACGTCTGACTCAGAAAGACCCATATTTTTAAGATGGTATCTGAGTGAGCAGTGACCTGTGAAGAAACTGGTGAGAATTCTAAGGTCTGCTTTGGTAAGCTTGAGTAAATCTTTGGATTTTGCTTTACTTAGAGTTAAAAATTTCTTAGATTGCCTTTGTCCATTAGTGTTGTACCAGTGGCACTGAAATTTATTATCTTCCCATATTCTAATTTTTTCTAGAATGTAGCCTTTTGCTAAGCTACAGAATGGTTCAGGTCCTATAAGAGCTCGAGACGCTCCTCTTTTGGCAAGGCAGTCCGCCCTTTCGTTGCGCTCGAATCCTTCGTGACCTGGAACCCACCATAATTATATTTTGTTGCTTTGTCCCAGCGTATTTAATAGCTCTACGCAGTTGGAGGCTAGTCTTGATTCAAGGTTGTAGGCTTGAAGGACTTTTAAAGCACAAATTTCACGAAACTTATATGGAAAATTAGGCCTGACTTCTCTCATCATTGCAGCTCAGTGATAAGCTCACAAACAGACAGTGGAACGGCTTATGTTTTCAAGAAGCTTTACATGGCAATTTTTACTCTCTGAGAATTGCCTTTGTCTGCAGAGAGGTGACGACCAACAGAAAAATTAATTCAATTGAAAAAACTTGTCAAACTGTCTGAGCTGGAATAGAATCCGGGCTGCCGCTGTTCTTTAGCTTAGGGGCCACGCACTCTACCTACTAAGCTACGGTCGCCACGACATAAAGCTGCATGTATTGTAGTAACATTGAAAAATGATGCATAGGTTTCTTAAAGAATTTATTCATTTCATTCCTCATTTCATGTAACAGAGCTTCGTACAGATTAAGGTATGACCTGCGGTTCAAGCCCATAAAAATAACGTTTTTTAAAATTGCTGTAGCTCAGTCGTTTTTCAATTTATTAACTTTGGGTTTTGTTTATGTTTCTACTTTTTTATGTTTCTATGTTTTTTTTTATTCTCCCCTCCCAGAGCGATGAAAATTGAAAACGACGTTACAAAGACTATCTTAATAGACCTTTTACAAAATAAATACAAAAGTCCTGAAAATGTTGGTAGAAACATTAGAGGAAGAAAATAGTCTAGTCTAATGGATAGTAGAAATGGGTGAAATGGGATTTCCTGTAACGAAAACTCAACTAATCGATTCTGTTCCAAAACTAATGAAAATCATAAAAAATATGTTTAAATATGATCATCCGGGTGGTATGATGGATTCCTTGCGCGCCACACAGAAATTTCCAAGAGGGTACCACAATTGCTCTATTCGTGAAGGAGATACTGGTATCGAAGCATCATATTAGTAGTTGGTTTTCCAAAATTAGAAAAGAATTAGTTAGAGAATAATAGAAAAAATATACCTGATTCGATAGTATTTGAAGACAGAAAATAAAAGGAAACCTGATATGGAAAAAACATCAAACTATATAAATAAAATTATATCCTACAGTTACCACAAGAAGAATTGATGGAGCACCAAAGAAGAGTCAAGGAAGAAAAACATACCAAGGAAAAAGATGAATTAAATAGAGTTCAAAAACAAAAAGAGAACTTAAAAAATAAGGAAACTAAAACAAAAATTATTACAAATATTTCATACTCAAAAATACGGAAGTAATAGAGGAGAAAAGAGAAAGAGAAGAATATTCCTAAGGAGCATATTATATGATATCATCCGATAGGAAGGGAAATATTTTGCTGGAATAGTAATATACACTACTGATAATGCCTTAAATGTGAAAACGATGAGTAGAAACTTCTGTTAATAGCCTGAAAAGGATGCGATGTGTAAAATTCAAAGTCCTTCCCTAACACTCCATCGTGTTTCCTATAATGTCCCTGAACTTAATGGTCTTCGTAAGAAATATGATTAATTTTGGTTTTTATACTTAAAAGTACATTTCTTAGGTTTCCACGTATTTTAAATTAAAATATTATTTTTAAACAACTAGTTCCTTATTATTTTTATTTATTTAAATAATCTGAATAAGAAATGTGATAAATATTAGCTGTTCTAAATTTTAAATTTTTTTTTTTTTAAACCCAAAGTTTCTAATCAAAATCTCAAATTGGAATAGAGTTTTACGTTTATAATAAACATTATGTATTTGAAAAATTATACTATTTTTTAATTTAAATGTAACGAAGTTTATTTTTCTTATTGTTACATTGGGGGTCGGAATCAAGTACTTTAGTGGTCAGAATCAGGCAAATTAATCACAGTCCTGTCGGAAATCGGTGCACTTTGTTTTCTTCCATCAGTTTTTAAAAAAATAAAAAATTGAAATAAAAACTATCATTTAAATATTTTTATCTTATTTTCCGGCGGCAAATATGTATAACAATGAACAGGTCAGTTTTAGTAGAATTACATAAACTATTTATTTATCTTCTAGGAGATTCAAGCAGACATGCTGATAAGCAGTATTCGGTGCCTTTACGTTATTCGCTGATGACTCTTGCTTAAAATTTCACAATCTTCTAATTGCCTCAAGCTTCAGAGTGGCCTTACGCGCTTTCATGATTGGTGTACCTTAAATAGCATTAGCTTAAATTTAAATTAGTGCTCTGTTGCGACATTTTCGAAAAGCATGAATGCCATTTCTTATACACACTTAGCGGACACCAACTAACACGCAAGCAAGATATAAAAGACTTGGGTGTAATATTCCATTCAAGTTTTTTTTTTAACAGCCACATCGATTACATTGTTTCGAAATCTTATGATATGGTCGGGCTTATAAGGAGAAACACACAAAACTTTAGAGACCCGATGGCAGTTAAATCACTTTATGTACCATTGGTTCGAGGTATAATTGAATATTGCTCTATCATTTGGAATCCTTATTATGTTGAACATTAAAATCTAATTGAAAGAGTTCAACGGAGTTTAAACAGATATGCGCTCAAAGAGATGGTAATATCAACTAGCGATATAAGGTTGCCATTAATCCACGGGGCCAAAATATGTTAAACTTTTGTGCGTTTAGTCACAAAAAAAATCAGACAACTTTTTGAATGCTGTCCCTTAAAGTGCTGGATGTTAATAGCAAAATCATATCTTGGTTTTTCTAGATTGGCTACCAATTGGGTTTTATTGTATGAAGAATATATTGACTCAATCTGGATTTTTCAAAGAAAATGCACATTTGCCGTGCAAAATCTGTACCAATGAGTGCTCAAATGCAGTTGACCGGTTCTGATTTTTTTATTTTTATTGTTTACAATTTTGTTGTTAACTATTTGCCAAAATTCGGAACAAATTCAAAGATATGATCCAAACATGGTAAAAAAGGTGAGCACTTTTCAACATTTTTGCGATTTGGGCCTTTGATGCAGTCGTTTTGGATAAATTTTTTCGACACTTTTTTCCTAGTCTATAGCTAAAACTTTACTGAAGACAAGAACAGAAAACTCCAAACGGCTTACAAGATAAAGCCGTCAGAAAAAGTGCATGTTTTTGAAAAATCAAGTTTGAGCCAATATATTGTTGTTACAATAAAATACATTGGTAACCAATCTAGAAAAACCCAGATACAGTTTTGCTATTAACAGCAGTCAAAAAGTTGTTTGAATTCAATGACCTCGAAAATGTTTCACAGCGTTAGTTGCGACTTGTTATTCGCCGCTGTTGTTAGAAAAGCGATTTCAAATTCTTCATATAGCGAATTAGGGTCCGGAATCTACTCACGGTCGCCAACAGGAGCAAGAGCAGAATCGATTTCATTTTTTATTTTTAGAAAGTCATAAACAACTCTCTCTATCATTATATACTTTCGCTGCGGTTATTTCATTTTTACTGTGCATTGAATTTAATTGTGGTCACTTAAGAGGGGATTATCCACCCAGAACTTTTTTTTTCTCAGAAATTTTCCCAGAAAATTTTCTTAAAGCTTTAAGTCATAAGAATATGTGGTTAATATTTCAAGTCGGTATCTCAAAAAATGACGAAGTTTTAGCCAAGTGAGTGAACCGCCTTCGAGAGCGTTGTGCCGGACCTTATGCATTTTCAAACGCGTTTTTATCGAAATCATGTTTTCAATTAATTTTAATTAATTTATCTGTTCGGTCGTCACCTCTCTGCAGACAATGGCAAACCTGAGAGTAAAAATTTCCATGTAAAGCTTCTGGAGAACATAAGCCGTTCGGAGTCGGCATAAAACACGTAGGTCCAGTTCTCGGAAATTTGTGATCAAATAATTAACGACACGCACAGCACTATTGATCAATAGAAGCTAGGTCAAAGTCCTTCCAAGGGCTGAAATGGCCAGTTTATTTTTTTTTATGTTTTCAAAGTCGGTGACCAAAATTTCTCGAAAATCAGTGAATGGATCGTTTTGATTTGTTTTGTAGGCTTATTCTATACTTAGTATAAAGAGGAATCAAAGAACTAGATTAAATTGTTTTAAAAACTCGTAAGATAGACTTCACCGCTTCCAAAAAAATGTCAGACGACCAAGCTTTTGTGATAGAGCAATTTTTTATAAGTGTTAACAACAAAAAAGTGTTTGTTTCGTTGCTATTAAATTATTTTGCATATGCTTCTATTTGGTCTCGCTCTTTCTCTCTTCTTCTCTGCCAGCCTATGCAAAAACTCATACGCGCAGATTTTTGCGTTTTATTCTTGATCAAAATAATCATTGCTGAGCCGAACGAACAAACACGAAATGATTGGTATGAAGACGATCTAGACGAACGAAGCACATGGTTTGATTGAATTAAACTCAAGAGCGAATATGTGCATTAGGGCGTATCGAATTACAATTTTTTCGAATTTTACTTTCTAAGAGGTCTCAAAAGTTGCATAGGGTAGTCAAGATCTCAAAAAAAATTTTAGAAAAAAATAAAAATAGATCCTTAAAAAATAAGGATTTCTTCCTCTCCCGCAAGGACAAAGTTGTTTTTTGAGAAAAGTAAAACTACATATGTCTTAAAGCAAAAGTAAATATAGACTTTCAGTAACAATATTTTGGCAAACACAATACCACTCTTGGTTTTTACCCACAGTGTCCTGTTGGAGGGATATTCGTATCTAAATGTACACTCGAGATTGCACAGAACTTTTAATAGTTATCTAATTGTCTAAATTTTGGTGATATTGATTACAGTGTTAACGTTTTCCTTAAATTCGGCGAATTAATAATTTCCATATTTTTCGCATATGCATTTTCCTGTTTTGGAGAAATGTATACTTGAATGCAATTTTTTAACTTTTTCTAAAAAAATTTATATAAGGTTTTATACCTCAATCACCAAAAGTGGTACCGTAGATAATTTTCTCAATTCGGATTATGCAAATATTTTTTAACGAAACCCTGTCTAAAAATATCTGTTTAAAACAGCAGGAAAGGCCATGATTTTTTTCCTATTTTGATATTTAAAAAAGTTACTTCAAGCATATAATGCAACAATTTTGTTCATATCTCCTTTAAGGTTATTATTTCATTAAAACACTCTTAACAACAAATATTAAGTCAATTAAGACCCATCGAATAGCAAACTCAGAAACTCAAAATTTTAGTATAAAATTTTTGTGAATGCTGAGTTGGTGTTTAAACGAAAGTTTAGTTTTCCATTAAATTTGGACTGCATACAAAAAATAAGAGATAAACTACAGTTATTTACCTGAAAAACGTAACTTTGAAGAAATATTTGAAGAATCTAAATTAAGGAAGTTATCTTCGGTACCACTTCTGATGCCCGAGATATAAAATCTTATATTAATTAATTAATTGACATCTATTATTTAAATTATTAAATGAATTTAATGGCGAGCTATAGGTCAAGTCAGTTTTTAAGAAGGCAACAACAACTCTGTATAGAGTCAATCACTTAGCTAACTAGACAGTCTGTTTCGGAAATAGCTACATTTCCTCTCCAGTAGTCTTCGAGTGATTAAGCTGTGATCAACTCACTGTTAAAGTCGTATATGATTTCACACATGTTTGAACAAATTCGTAAGAATTATTTACGTTCTCATCAGCTACTTAATCATATGACATTTAACACAGTAAGCTATTTATAGCTATTTATCATAGCCATCAATTCTACAGTAATTTGGCATTAATTAAACTTATTTGGCCGTGCCCCGCCATACAAAATTAGTTGATTAATTGTGATATATTACTTAAATTATTACATGAACTTCATTGATGGCAATCTTGGTAGAGTTGATGACTTTAGAGTTTTCATTAAATTTGGACTGCATACAAAAAATAAGAGATAAACTACAATTATTTACCTGAAAAACGTAACCATGATGAATTTTATTTCATAAACCATAAAGCGGATTCACTGACCACCTTCAGCAAGTTTTTTACGACCGCTTTCTTGCTCATTCTGTGAGAATGTGCCGCAGGTCGATTCACTGACATGTCAGTCTTTCAGCAAGTTTTCTGTTTTTCTTCGTCAAATTCAATATTGGAAGACGCAATGGTTCTTAATTTTGAAGCTTCAAAAAATTAAATATTCCGCGCAAAAATATTCAGAAAGAAAATTTAAATTAGAGTTTTTATATAATCTAAAGTATTAACTACTAGTCAATTGTGTGATGATCAAATTATAAACAAAGATTTTTATTAACTATTAAGTGGTCACGTGAACCTTTTTGCACTACCAGTGACGTGGGGTCTCACATGCTGCTTTACTTCATTGTTTGATTATTCAGAAAACACCAATCAATCTTTAAAAAAAAACTACGTTTTTCGACTCGACTAACGTTAGTCGTTTTGACTAACACTGCTCACTTTTTTGCTTACAACCTTTTTTTCTCTCATCTGATCGTGTTCTCTATCCATATCGTAGTGACCACATTAGTTGTTAAGCTGCCCTCGTTTCGTTTGGATGTATTTGGCTTTTTAATTGGATGGGGTGCATCTTTTTATAAATGTAGTGTACGTCGAAGCGACTAACATTTTATATCCCCACGCGTATTGCCTAAGGGGTATATTAAATTTGTCACTCCGTTCCTAACGCTAATAAGGAGACGTAGTAGGTATAGAATAGTATTTTTTTTAAATCAGCATCACTTCCTGCGTTGATTAAGTCATGTCCGTCTGTCCGTCTATCCATCTGTCGCCACAATTTTAAGCTATCGTAATGAAATAAAAAATATATGCTTATATTTAAAAAACGAAGATAAATTCGGGAATGAGCAAAATTGGATGAACACCACGCTTACCTCCAATAAGAAGTGACTTTTTCAAAATGGTATCTCTTAAAATGCCACAAAAATAAATATATGAACTTGAAATTTCGCACATTAGCTTTGGAGTAAAATATTCACATTTGAAATTCGTCAAAATTGGATGAGAACCACGCCCACCTCACACACAAAATGGCGTCATTATAATACAAAACCTTCATAAATTCAAAAAAATTATGCTTGAAACCTGATATTTTACACATAAGCTTCGATAATTAGGATGAACTGAGTTTAAAATTTTATATATTTGGATAAAAACCACGCCCCATAAAAGTGGCGTCATCAACATTAACAACTTCGTATATACTAAAATACGGATGTGGGGGTATTTTAACTTCGGTTCAGTCGAAACTTTTTTATTTTAATAATAATAAAAAATGCTTTATTCGTATAATGACATTGAGCCTTTAAGTTTTTTGTTTATTTACTATTTTTTTCAATAATCTGATGTAATATATCTCGAGCTGATGAAATAAGTAGCTTATGTATGTAGCTTATAAACTTATGTAGCTGATGTAGCTTATTTAAGCTTATGTAGCTTATAAGTCGTAGAATATATGTAAAAAATAAAAAAATAACAATATTAAGAAGACCAATACAAATGTTTTTTGATTTATATTAAAATATTCATAGTTTTTCCATTTTCAACAGCTTTTAATGTATATTATGTGCCAACAGCTCCTCTAAAACGAGTTTTGGAGCGTTTTAGTCGAATCGACTAACATTGGTTATAACTAATGTTACCAACTATACTTACTTTGTAAGTATCATGCTTATTTTCAGCTTCATATACTTACTAAAACTCAATACTTATATTAATTGCAGCAAAACTTTTTGAAAAATAGCGCCCTCACTTGGAAAAAATGTTTTCAACAAAGAAATGGAGAAAAACTATCCATTTCTGAAAGCAACTAAAGGAAAACTAGCAGTGATGTTTTTGTGAAGTTTGCTTGGCTGCTATTAATATTAGCAACATGGGAAAAGCGGCAATAAAGAAGCACCTACAAACAGAAAAACATCAAAAAACTATGCGATCAACTGACGGTTTAAAACAAGATTTGGCAAAGCGGCGCTACGTCTCGATTTCGACAGATGCCTCGAACCATGGAAATGTCAAAGTGATGCCGGTAGGTGTGCGCTACTTCATTCCAATTCTTGGAGTAAAGGTGAAAATGCTTAAATTTTCATCGGAAAAGGTAGAAACGTCTGAAGTGATTTCTTCACTAATCATCCGAGCCGCTGAATGTAACGAGATTAAAAGTAAATTTGTTGGATTCTGTGGAATCATTTGAAGCATTGGAAGTCATCACTTATTGGTATCGGATGTGCTGCACATATATATTGTCCACAATACACTTAAAGCCGCTTGTGATCCGCTACCTATCGAGATTGAGTTTATCATTGTTAAAGTTTATTCTTATTTTTACATTAACACCGTGAGAGTTGAATCCTTGAAATCTATTTGCGAATCTACAGATGTTGAGTTTTCCCAGCGAGAAATTGGAATCAACGCCGTTAAAAATGCAGACTCTTGAATCAATTTTATTTGTAAAAAGTAACATTAAAAACAGCTGCATCGAAAGACAAGGCCTGATTTATTGAACCGAACTTCCAGACAAGACAAATACGAATTTAAGCAAAAAACTGTTAAGGAAGCACTTCAACTCAGTGACAGTGAGGGCGAACAATGAAAACTTTTCGTCAATCTCTGTATATATTTAAATTTATTTTTTATTTAACTACTTTGAAAGTAGGTATAAGCGAAAAATTATAACTTTCCTTTGATCTCTTTATGTGATTCTTTTTTTTATTTACAAATAACTTTTAAGTTTTTAATATTTTTGTTTTAGAACTATTTTATATATGTATAAAAAATATATATGAAATGTAATATATAATATTCATATTTTGTTTAATTATTTTTTGACTATATATCATAGATGGGCACTTTGCAGTACCAGTAAAATTGCAGTAAAAATAAATTTTTACTGATAATGAAATTCAATTTGCATTACCAGTAAAATTTTACTGATTACTGAAAAAAATTGCAGTAAAAATAAATTTTTACTGATTACTGGGAAAAAATTGCAGTACAAATAAATTTTTACTGATAATGAAATTCAATTTGCATTACCAGTAAATTTTTACTGATTACTGGAAAAAATTGCAGTAAAAATAAATTTTTACTGATAATGAAATTTAATTTGCATTACCAGTAAATTTTTACTGATTACTGAAAAAATTTGCAGTAAAAATAAATTTTTACTGATTACTGAAAAAAATTGCAGTAAAAATAAATTTTTACTGATTACTGAAAAAAATTGCAGTAAAAATAAATTTTTACTGATTACTGAAAAAAATTGCAGTAAAAATAAATTTTTACTGATTACTGAAAAAATTGCAGTAAAAATTTATTTTTGCAATTTTGTTCAGTAATCAGTAAAAATTAATTTTTACTGCATTACTAAAAAAAATTGCAGTAAAAATAAATTTTTACTGATTACTGAAAATATTGCAGTAAAAATTTATTTTTGCAATTTTATTCAGTAAGCAGTAAAAATTTATTTTTACTGCAATTTTTTTCAGTAATCAGTAAAAATTTATTTTTACTGCAATTTTTTTCAGTAATCAGTAAAAATTTATTTTTACTGCATTTTTTTTCAGTAATCAGTAAAAATTTATTTTTACTGCAAATTTTTTCAGTAATCAGTAAAAATTTACTGGTAATGCAAATTAAATTTCATTATCAGTAAAAATTTATTTTTACTGCAATTTTTTCCAGTAATCAGTAAAAATTTACTGGTAATGCAAATTGAATTTCATTATCAGTAAAAATTTATTTGTACTGCAATTTTTTCCCAGTAATCAGTAAAAATTTATTTTTACTGCAATTTTCTCCAGTAATCAGTAAAAATTTACTGGTAATGCAAATTGAATTTCATTATCAGTAAAAGTTTACTGAATACTGCTTCTAGTAATGCAGTAAATATTTACTGCAGTATGCCCATGTATGCTATATATGTATACAAAATATATATGAAATGTAATATTCATATTTTTTTTTTAGTTATTTTTTGACTTCTGTTGTTTTGTTTTGATTTTTATTAAGCAGTTATTTAGAGCCCCTTAATCCAAATCTGCAAAAAAAAAGTCGGTCTCAAGTGGTTTAGGAGATAAAAATCGTGAAAGTTTGAAAACAGTGGCTTTTTCCGTGTACAAAATCTTTACTTTTCAGGAATAAGTGAAGTTCTAAGAATGCATTAGATAGGTAAAATTGTGTATTGAGAGCCCCTTAATACAAAGGCGCAAAAAAAGTCGCATCTCAATTGGTTTAAGAGATAAAAATGTGAAATTTTTAAAAAGTGACTTTTTTCCGTATACAAAAAACTTTTTACTTTTTATGCATAATTGAAGTTCTAAAAATGTATTAGACAGTAAAATTCGTGTAAGTGCGAAAAAATTACAATTGGAAGATAATGAAAACATTAAGGCTCCAAATGAGAAAAACTTAAATATTGACAAAGATGTTTTCATTGGTGCCGATGGCGATGTTTGTGATTTTTAAATAAATTGATAAAAATAATACAATTTTGCAAATATTTACTAAGTAATTAAGGTATAACTTAGGCATATAAGGTATATATGATGGAGGAGTATTTACGAAGTAAGTTAAATAGTTACATGAACGATTAAGTTTTGAGAAATTTTTAAGACATGTACAGAGTAAGTTATAAAAGCCATAAAATATTATTCTTGTAATAAGAATTTTTGAAATATTTAGGAACTGTTAAATAAACGGTGGATAAATTTTGCGCCGCAGGCGAAAAATTGTTATTAAAAATCGCGACGAAATTTACTAAATATTTACACAGTAATTTATATAGTAACATAAACGATGGTTAAAGTAAGCGCCGCAGGCGAAAAAATTGTTATTAAAAATCGCCGCGATTTTAAATAACAATTTTTCTCTTCTTTTAAATTCTCTTAAAATGTACCAAAATAAAGAACTGCGATCTAAAGGCCAGTTTTTCAGTGCTGGTTTAAACTTTGTTTAACTTGAGATTAGTTAATCGTAGATTAAAATTGATCTGAGCTTAACTAAGCAATCAGTTTTTCAGTGCTGGTTTAATAATATGCAGATTTGGTATAAATAATATGGCAACACTTTGCAAACGTCAAATGTTACTGAGAATTTCTAACAGCTGACAATGAAATTTGCCATAAAATAGGAAGCAAAATAGAAAAAAGCTTAAATAAGAAAAATTATTTTATGAAAAATGAGCGTACAAAATAATAAAAGAAGCCACAACTTTGGTTGCTGATTTTAAACATATTATTAAATGCAAGCAGACGGATAGAACCAGCAGTGAAGAAAACAAAGTATAGCAGTGAGAGGACTGCCGACCGAAGCGAAAACCTATAAATAAAATATAAATGGAAGACGTTGTCCTGCCACGGACCGCCTTACTGCTATATAAGAATTTTCATGCTAATAGGGAGTTTCGGACTATGCTACATGTAGGATGGATTTGACAGGTTGGACGGACATGTAGGATGTGCGAAAGCTCATACTGCAGCCCGTCCTACATGTAGGATGAAATCAAAAAGTTTTAAAAGTTCCGCTTTGATCTTGTTCTTCTCTGTGCGTCGTTGTTTGTAGATTTCCTTGGTAATTGTTGTTGGCGCAGATAGCCGGAAATTTTTTGTAGGTGTTGTGAATTCTAATCGTGTAGCTACAGTTGGCATATGAAATTAGAATTATTTTTGTTAAGAGCTTATAACAATTTATTATATTTTTTATATATAACTGAAACTATTTCTTTTAAGCAAAAGTGTTACCATATCAAAAATACATATAATTAAAGTAATTTATTTAAATTATTTCATTATTGATTAATATAAAAAATTAAAGCTTACTTATATCAATTTATATCATAACACTAACACAATATACATGTTCACCATATCTATATTGCGTTGTGTATTAAAAATAGAATATTCTAAAATTAAGAAATATCTATAGCTTATAAATTATATATAATCCATATAAGAAATTAAGCTAAACAGTTTTAAAAAATAGAATGCTTAGGATAAGCAGACCTTAGTTATTCAATTACTACTGAAAATATTAATTATTTTGCAGGTTTAATACGCAATTGTTATTATATAAATATACATAAATATTCTTTAAATTTCCTGAGGAAATGAAAAATAATTAATCGTATCGGAAATACACATATATATATATATATGCTGTTTCATATATATATATATATATATATATATATATATATATATGCTGTTTCATATATTTATATATATATATATATATATGTGTATTTCCGATACGGTAACACTTTTACTAAAAACAAATATATTTACTAATATTATATATGGGTATTTCCACAGGAAAGTCTACCGTGACCAAAAAATTAAAACTTATTAAAAACTTATTATTTTATGATATTATCTAAGAGAAACATTTTAATTTTATTAATTTAAGCAATTTGTACATAAAATTATTAACCATGATGATCACATCGTCTGCACTGTTTCACAAATGTAGTTTTTCTTTTTCGTAAGTGTTTAGTAAATGTTTCATAAACATTTTTGTTTTATTAAAAATGGAAGGCATTGGCTAAAGATAATGAAAAATGGTTGATGCAATTAAAGGAAAATATATTGAATTTGTTTTTAATTACCTAATTACATAATTACTTAACTACCTAATTACTTAATTACCCAATTAAATTGCAATGGAAAAAACTGTCCCGTGCGACCTGTCCCGTGCGACCGAGCTTAATATTAAATTAAAAAATAAGTGTTAAATATTATTGGGTAAAATAAAAGCAATTTAAAAGAAACACCAATGCACAATATCCATAAAATAAACTCTTTGAAATATTCCTTCAGACTTCGCTGAATTCGGCGCTTGAGTTGTTGTCCTCGAAAAAAACTTCCGTTTTTGTCCCGTGCGAACCCCGTTGTTTTTGGCAATTATTTTTAAAAGGAAAAATTACCGATAATCAACCTTAGCACCACTTATAGAGATTACTATGAGTTATAAGTTAAGACCATTATCAAAATATAAATCCGTGTTATTACTACTTTTTTTTCAATTTAACTGCGTACGACTGTCCCGTGCGAGACCATGGAAATGCCCATATACTCTTTAATTGATATGTATAAAGTTTTGTCTAAATTAAATCGATGTCATATGCGGACTGTAGCTACAAATAAACATCCACAAAAAATTAAAGCTTACTGTACAACAATAACAACTTAGCAAATTTACAACAACAACTCAAAGAGAATTACAAGATCCCAGCGGTTGCGCAGCGTTAGAGGGGATGAACCGAATTGGCGGCGTAAAATATACAGCACTTTGCATGCTATATTTTCTGTTTGCCTGCTGTTTCATTAATTTTTTTTAATTTTTTAACAGTTTTTTAAGTTTACCATTAGGGTATTCACAGTTTCCTTTTAAAGTAAATATGTGGTAACTTTAGAAAGATAACTCATTAAAAGTGTGAGCACCCCTTTACATATTAATTCTAAAATTCACATTTTGCAACACTTCTGCTTCACCTGAGAAGAAAAGTTCAATCAATTCAAAGTTCATCATTAATTTATTAAAATTTTTTCACTTTCCTTTCCATTTGGATCGCCTGCTTCCATTTTCTGAACAATAAAATAATTAACTGTCAGCATTGCCACATTACCACAAAAGACAAACACGCTTCAAAGCATGGCAATTGTAATATTTTGTGTTATCTTTATTTTGTATGCAAAACAAAAACAAAAATAGTTACCGGATGGCAAAATATTTTAAAGTTAACAGTCGGCAAAGATACCACACCAGATAAAACAAAACTGTGAGCACCCTAAATATTAGAAGTTTACGAAATATGTTGCAAGTACAAGCTCTCGAATTAAATATGTCGCAAATTGATAAAATGCAAATGAAATAAAATATTTGCACTAAAACACGACCGAAATGTCAACATTTGTAATTGTCAAAATTTCATCGTCCATTTGACACAGCAAAAAAGACAAATTTATTTCAACACACACAAATTTTATTCAACTTGATATTTTCTATCCTACCACGACTGATTGACACACAGCCATAGTTGACAACTCTGAATATAAAATGCCGCAGTGGTGAAAATAAAAAGCCACTGACAAATACAACAAGTGTTAAAATTGTCAAACTTTGTTTGACGATATGTAATAAAATAAGAGCATGCATGTAATTATTTGAATGTTCAACATATGCCTTTATCACAACTTAAATATTAAAATGTTAAAACACTCAATCCATACATTATTTTTCTTGTTTGCAAACGAAGTTCCAGCAGAAAAAAGAAGAAAAAGAAGAAGATGGATCCATTTTTAAATCTCACCATGAATAGCAGCTGTTTGAGTAAAAGCAAATTTTTCAAAAATGTTGACAAATACAACAACTGAAGAAATTTTCAAACTTTAAAGGCATATACATACCAATATAAACCAAACTAATAATAAGTTTTGGTTGCAATCATTTTATTGCAACCTAACTTAAGCATTTTTATACTAACAAACAGATTATATGCATTAATTTCAGGAGTTTCCAAGTGATTTCTTTGTGAGCTTGCGGCCGAATGACGAATTCCTTGGAAAAATACGATGATGCAAACGAATGATTTACCCTCTACCAAAATCGTTCAACGCGCCTAAAGAAGTTTTCACTTCAAAAAAACAAACAGAAAGTTAACTAGAGCTTAACTCGCCAACATTGGTAGTTTAGACTTCGATTAAAGTTCACTGAAAAACTAGATTCATGGTGTAAACTTAGTTTAAACTTCAAAAAGAGTTAAACTAGCACTGAAAAACGGGCCCTAAGAGGGTTAAAGTTCTTGTATTTTTCGCGGTAATTTTAAGCAGTGGTTTTCGTGTTAAATTTTAGTATTATAATGTTACAGGTAAGATAAGCTTCCACACAAACTTTGCACTGAAGTATAGAACTTTGACTAATTTTATCTCCTAAACCATTCGAGACCGACATTTTATTTTGGCATTTTTGGACTTAGGAGACCCATATACGTTTAATAAAAATAAAGAAGTTTAACTATTTACGCGTGTGCTGTAAACTGCACTTATGCCGAAATTCGCTTCTAAGCACTTAAAAATTTACACTGAATTTTTAAGCTTTTTCAAATTTTATATGCTAAACCAAACGAGAGCGACAATTTTTGTTTTCATATTTAGGCTTAGGAGGCCCAAGTACATTTAATAAAAACAAGAAAAAATATTCGTGTCCGGGCTCTAAAGTAAAATCATGCCCAAGAATTAAAAAATCCCAATAGAATTAAAAAAATACTCATCGAATTAAAAAATCTCATGGGTATTTTCATTTCCAATAAAACCACAAAACTGGTAACTATTAAAAGCATCAGTGTTACCAGCTCCCAAAAATATTTATTCCTAAAGCTCTAGTCAAAACCCCCTAAAATTGCTACAATTACTTAGAAATCCCCCCAAAACACAAAAAACAATTAACCTTTTGTTATTATCTTTCAAATGATTTGATATTTACCAAAAAAATCCGGTTTCTTCGTTTTTTATTCAAAACAAGGTGAAAGCGATTTTGAATTTTTATTTTAAAACACTTGAGTTGTCAAACCATACAAAAACCATACAGCTTTAAAGGGCTTAGGCTGCCCGCTGAGTAAACGCTGAAGCAGGCAGGCAGACAGGCAGGCGCAGACAGCAACCCGCTCCACAAATAAATACCGCAGAGTGAATGCGAGAAGCAGATCAGGTCAGTGCGACATAGTTTGTTATTGTTTTGTTTTTTTCGCATTTATTTTGTTATGAAACCTTCTCCAGCTTAATTAACATTATTTAAATTCACACAAAAACTTGCTGAAAGTAGTCAGTGAATTCAGCTTTACCAACAACAACAGCAACGCAAAACACACACTTGCGCATCAATGATTCAAGATTGATTTATAAGTTTTGTTATTGTTATTAAATGTGTCTTTATAATTTTTTTTTTATTGAAAGCATTGCAGTACCAAACAACACAAAGCAAAGAACAAGTTTATACTTTTGTTATTTGTTTTTAGTTTCCTCGAAATTTGTGTTGAGTGCAGAAAAGCGGGCATAAATATGCTTATCTTGCGTGCAGCAATAAGAATCTATTGTTGATATTTTTTCACTTTGCTTGTTTTGTTTGGGAAACCTATACATTTATTTAATTCTTATTACTTATTGATTTACTTACTTAAAAAATTAATAAAAAATGTATTTTAATTTCCAATGCAGCAATTTATATTGTTATGGGAAGAAACAAATCTTTCAGAATTCATTCTATTGCATGTGTCAACAAAAACAAAACACAACTTTCACTCTATCATGTGCGCCGACTCAGCCGCTGCTGTTGTTTGTATATGTGTTTCAACGAATCTATTCTGTTGTTGCTGTTTTTTGTTTTTACTATTTTTTTCACTCAAAAGATGATGAAAACAAAATCAAAACAGTCCACAGTTTTGTTCGGATTCCAAATGGTAGTTTCCAAATGGATGGAAACTACAAATGGTAGTTTCATAAATCCATAATTTTCGTTATTTCAGTTATGCAAAATTTACCACCAACAACAACAACATAGATGCACAATAACAAAAACAATCTTCACACTCGTTGCTATGTTGTGTTTACATGGTGTTGTTTTTGTGTGTTTATCATAACATATACACGTTCGCTGATGCTTATTATGCTTGTATGTGTGTGTTTCGTCCAACGAAAAAATAATAAACATAAAATGCTTCTAAAATAAATTCTTCCTTGATAAAACTGCGTTTAAAAAAATTGTATATCTTTAATTTTAACAAAACTTAGACAAACACGCAAAATCAGCTGCGAGAAACCAGGACAAAACTCTTTTCTCGCTGTACCTGCTTTGGTCTGCCTGCCGTCACTATGTGGACTTCGAGCAGATTTATATGAAACTGTATGAAGCCACTTTTCTCGCACTGGTGCCTGCCTGCCTGCCTGTCTGCCTGCCTGCCTGCTTCGGCGCTTACTCAGCGGGCAGCCTTACACATTAGCGAACTTGTTCGTCGAACAAAATGGCGGAGCGAACCTGTTGGGAAAAGGTACCGTTCAAATTGAACGAACATGTTCGTCGAGCATGCGATTTTTTCTTGTTTTTCGCCATCATTTTGTTATAGATATTGGTAACGCAGCAACATGAGCAATAAAAAAAACGCGTTTATGACCCTGTTCTCACTCGCCTTAAAAAAGGCAGAGTAATGGCGTTATTTTGACACTATGCATCTGTCAGGTGTTCTTACTACCGACTTTTTTAATCCCGCCTTATTTTGCATTCCGAGAACAGTCCATAAATGTGGTGTTAAATTTCGGAGAATTCATTACTTTGTAAGTCTTAAATTAAACAGCAACGCAAACAGAAAACCCAACCAATGCAAAACAAAATTTATTTGCGCTAAAACATAAGAGAACCACGAGGAAAATGAGGCACAATGAAACTTCAAAGTAACAGACGTCAAAATGAATCGCAAAATTTTTAAAATTTTTGAAAATGCTGCCTCACGTAACTTGTCACCTTCCCACTTCCCACCTTACCTGTAGACGTCAAAATTAATCCGATGTTCCGCCTAACGTAAGGCGCGTGAGAACAGGCTCTATATGTGCTGGTCATGTTGTCACTACAGAATTTCATTAGGTATGACGCTTACGTTCAAATTATAGAACACTTTCGTCGAGCACCTCTTGCTGATGTGTAAAGGCTTGATTACCCAAGCGTAACGTGAGGTGGCGCAGCGGGATGTAGCGTAGTGCGACGTTGCCTCGAGGATAAGCGATTACCGAAATCGTAATCCAACGTAGTGCAGGCGCCGTAGTGCAGGCGCCGTAGTGCAGGGCACTCATTTTATTCTAGTTGGCTTATTTGCTTCTCCTTGCCAACAAAAGATTGCATCCTTTCTTATATAGTATTAAAATTTACAAAAATGTGAAGTTAAACACTTTTTCGCTTGTAACACAGCTGTAGAACTGTCAAAAATCGTAACGTTGCGTATAAATCTATTTTATACAGACTTCTACGCTGCGTCACGCCACGTTACGATTTCGGTAACGACTTGTACACATTTATCATAAAACAGATTTTAACTTGACAATTGGCAACGTCGCGCTACGTTACCTTACGCTTGGGTAATCCAGCCTTAAGCCCTTTTAGTAAAATATTTTGACGTCACGCTCACCTTGTTTTTTACACCATGGTAACCAGTAGGGAATGAAAAAGGAAAACAAAATTTGAGGAATAAATGCATAGTAAAATCGAAATAAATTTAAAAACTTTGAAGTAAATTGCATTATCGAATGCTTAAGAATATCAAAAAGTCCCTAAAAACCTCAAAAAGATAAAACCCCTAAAAACCTCAAAAAGATAAAACCCCTAAAAAATGCCACCTACTTTTTACCACCTAAATTTAGGAGAAAACCCCCTAAGTTGGGAACACTGAACAGCACCCTTTTCAACAATATGGAAAGGTAAACACACGCTCCGTATGAACACTATGGAAATGAAACAAACATAACCACTAAAAAACACACATATATAATTCGCTATACCTCGGTGCAACAACAACATCCAATGTAAAAGAAAATTACTATTATACAGAAAATTCCAACCAACCGAGACAATTTTATACTACTTTAAGATACAAATTTAATGTTGATCAAGTTTTACGAAACGTACATACTTAACAAGAAATATTTGAACATTTTATCACTTACATTTCAATAGCGTAAATAAGATTTCCAAATCGAATTCCCGCAATAATGCCTGCATTTTAATATCGTCATTCTCATAATTTTCGTTGTCATCTTTCCGATTCTCGTCATTTTCATTTTCGATATCATCTCGACTTTCATATATGTTAAAATATGTACTATTTCCGTCTTCGGGATGAATATCATTGTCTATAAATTCTTCGCATTTAACCACAACATCAGCAGCAGCCATTTTTACGTTTTAGCTTTGCCGAATTTAATTAATTATTTTAAGATGAACCTTATACTTTCTTAAACTTCACTTTTAACTTTATCACAAGAACACTTTTCACCGAATGGACACTAGAAACAGACTGAATTAATAGCGGGACGATTTTCGCGTCGTTCCACGAGTGAAACGGTTGCAATTGCCATGTTGTTACAGGTAGCGAACAGGTAAGTTTTTCAAGTAAAATATTATTTTAGTACTTTAATAACGCAAATTTAGTAGAAAAAACGGTTTTTTAATTACAAATTTCAAATATGATATAATTTGGCTATAAGTAATTGTATATCATTGACAAGGTAATTTAATTATCTTTATAATGACATATCACTCTCTTAGATCCATTTTATAATGGTAAAGAAATTGGTGTTTTTTTGAAGATATTTTTGCAAAAATAAACTAAAAAATCGATAACTCGAGTAATAACTAGTTTAGTAATCGATTTTTGGTTCGGCCAAACATTTTTTGTTGTCCTCTATATTCTTAACAATTTACACTATATTTCATAAAATTAATAAAAGTTGCTTTTTGCTTTTGCATTGTCCAAAACTGATCAACTAAAAATTTCAAATTTTTTTCGCTGTCTAGAAAATCCTATTTATCCATATAAATATTACAGCTACAATGTTGCCTTAAGAAGAGTTATTTATTGTAAGAATGCAAAACAACTAAGGTAAATATGCTGGTATTAACAACAAGGGCAAATAATCATAAGAATTAAATCATAAAAAATAAAAAAAAACATATATTTTATATACCAAATGAAAGATAAATTTTCAAGCTTCAATAATTTAGTTTTTGTTTTATTATCCATATAATCCATATTAATAACGGTAGTTTCTGAGAAAATAACAGTTTTATATAAAGAAATACTTTACTTTTGCATAAAAATGGCTATAAAACATTAAATTCTCAACAAATTTGATTCATTTAAAATATATGTGAAGGCCTTATGTATTACCTTTTAAATAATACCTTAAACAGCAATATCTATGGTACCACTTCTGATGCCTGAGAAATAAGACCTTATATTCATTTGTTTGAAAAAGTTAAAAAATTACATTCAAGTATATATCTCTCAAAAACAAGAAAGTGCATATGCAAAAAATATGCAAATTATTAATTCGCCAAACTTAAGGAAAACGCCAACACTACAATCAAAATCGCCAAAGTTTAGACAGTTAGATAGCAATCAAAAGTTCGTGCTACCTCGAGTGTACTTTTAGATTCGAATATCCTTCACACAGGACCATGTGAGTAAAAATCAGGAAGGGCATTATGTTTGCCAAAACATTGTTAGTTAAATTCTATATTTACTTTTGCTTTAAGACATATGAAGTTTTTCTTACAAAAATCAAAGCATTTTGAGATAGTGTTTTACTGTTTTTCTTAAAAAAGAACTTTGCCCTTGCGGAAGAGGAAGACATAATTATTTATATCTAAATTTTTTTTTTGGGAGATCTTGACCACCCAATGCATTTTTTGAGTTCTCTTAGAATACGATCTAAATATTTCGATACGCCCTAATGTAAAGGCATTATATCCTGGATTTGAAAACGGTACGCGCGGAGTTGGGTTGCAGCTTAAGGAAATTGATGTTCCTACGGTGGAGTCCGGAAATATCGAAGAACTGATTCCCGAAAAACGTCGGGTTGTTTTAACGATTCAGGAGGTGATCGAGGCATTGGAAGATGACGATGAAACTGAATATAATTTTTTTAAATGCTTTCTTATATTAGCTATTCGGTCTGCTATAGTAATTTCTCAATATAATATAACTTGCAAGTTTATAATGCATGAGAATTTTACGAAAGATCGCTGATAAAGAAGAGTGGCGTCTTCGTTTGTCAAATACATAGAAGTAAAATATAAGGAAGCGGTGTAGTTGAAGTGGAATGAAGTATTTTACAAACACAGTGAAGTTGACACAAACACAAAAACATTCAAACAGGGCCGCATTCAATTATGTAGTAAATAAAGGCGTTAATTATTTTTTATTTTTTAGATGTATGCTTACTATGCAATTTTTATATACCACCGTTATATAATGTGTTGCGTTACCAATTTTTTTACAGAGAAAAGCATTGCTAAAATAATGTAAAAGACATGAACTCAGAATGAGACTGAAACGACAAAAGTTACTTTTAATGATTTTTTTAAAAATTCATTTCAAAAAACTATTTTTTATAAACTATTTATTTGATATTAAAATAACACAAAAACTAAACAACTAAAATACATACCAAATTAAACTCTTTTAAAATAAATAGTTTTGTGTAGTTTTTTCCGAACTGTGGGCTTTTAATTAGTTTTGTTTATATATAAAAATACCTAGTTATAGCTTGTAACCTTAGGTTGCTAATCCACTTTAATTTCATGTCAAGTTTTCAAAGAAATTGTAAACAAATAAATAACTATTAAAGCTTATCCCAATATGAAAAAAAATTAAGGCCCTTGCCACCCTAAATAATGAATGCGCTCATGAAGCTGAACTTGTGTTTTGGCAGAAGCTCTTCCTCAAAAATAGATTTTTTTTTGCTCGGGAAGACTTATGTCAAATAACGACGCTCTATCTCTCTTCCTCAGCGACGAAAATTCCTTCTACACACGCATAGTGTGTGTCATGATACAATTATTTGTCAAGGTAGCCGCGTAGACTGGCTTTTTTCTCACGAGCGGCGATGGGTAGTTGTCAAAATTAGCTGTTTATGCAATTAATCAAAGAAAAGTGAAAAAATAAGCGACGAATTAAGCATAGCTAGTCAACCGCAACCAACTAAAAACATTTCAATCAACTTCGCGAATAAATTTAATGAATCAAAGTTAAGTTAAAAATAAGCACATTGCTAGTCAACAGCAGCAAACTACAACATTCTTTAGCTGTTTTTGACAACTACCAATCGCCAAAAAACTGTCACGGCTACCTTGTCAAATAATTAAACCATGGTGTGTGTGAGTATAACACCACTTCCTTATCTTTTATTTCTATGGTCAAATACAATAGAACAACGTGAAATTTACATGGAATTCCCACGTTGTTCTATTGGATTTGACGAACGATTTGATTAGTGTGAACAGTGCAAATAAGTGATATAACCATAGAAGTAAAATATAACCCTCCAGGAAATGTGAGCATTCCCGGATGTTACCAGGAAACATTCCATGGAATGTAGGAAGCATTTAGATGGAAGCCTTCCGATTTTTCCTGGAGGGAAGGAAGCGGTGTAGTTGAAGTGAAATGAAGTATTTTACAAACACAGTGAAGTTGACACAAACACAAAAACCATTCAAACAGGGCCGCATTCAATTATGTAGTAAATAAAGGCGTAAATTATTTTTTTATTTTTTTGATGTATGCGTACTATGCAATTTTTATATAGCACTGTTATATAATATGGTGCGTTACCAATTTTTTTACAGAGAAAAGCATTGCTAAAATGCAGTAAAAGACATGAACTCAGAATAAAACTGAAACGGCAAAAGTTACTTTTAATGATTTTTTAAAAATTCATTTCAAAAAACTATTTTTTATATACTATTTAATTGATATTAAAATAACACAAAAACTAAAATACATTTCAAATTAAACTCTTTTAAAATAAATAGTTTTATGTAGTTTTTTTCCGAACTGTCGGCTTTTAATTAGTTTTTTTTATATAAAAATGCCTAGTTGTAGCTTGTAACCTTAGGTCGCTAATCCACTTTAATTTCATGTCAAGTTTTCAAAGAAATTTTAAACAAATAAATAACTATTAGAGCTTACCCCAATATGAAAAACAAGTTAAGGCCCTTGCCACCCTAAATAATTAATGCGCTCATGAAGCAGAACTTGTGTTTTGACAGATGCTCTTCCTCAAAAATGAATTTTTTTTTTGCTCGGGAAGGATTTCTGTCAAGAAACGACGCTCTATCTTGCTTCCTCAGCGACGAAAATTCCTTCTACACACGTATATTGTGTGTGAGTATAACACCACTTCCTTATCTTTTATTTCTATGGAAATAACGCACTGCTCAACTATGGCTGTTTCAAACCGTGCATCAAATCGTTTGTCAAATACAATAGAACAACGTGAAATTTCCATGGAACTACCACGTTGCTCTTTAGGATCTGACAAACGATTTGATGAATGTAAACTGCCCTGTTTATGAGCTTTCTTTGTGAGTATATTTTTTGACAGAAGATAGGGCAGTTCACACTCATCAAATCGTTTGTCAAATCTAATAGAACAATGGAAATTTCAATTCAATGGAAATTTCACGTTGTTCTATTGTATTTGACAAACGATTCGATGAGCGGTTTGAAATACGAACATCCCTGATGGTGAACATAACAACTGTCAAAGCTACCTGGATACTTTACTATGTTTTGAGATAAAAAAGGTAATGGTAAAAAATACTCAGGATGCTCTTTAATGGTGTAGAAGTTATAGGGGTCCAAAGTTAGGAAAATGGGCCTGAAAAACTTTTTTTTGCTTTCTTAAGCATTATGGGTATCTTAAAAATATACGTCAATTAGTTATTACTAATAAAACTTATCCATGCGTACCTTTTAAAAATACAGCTCTTTTTATTCTTTCTTAAGCAATTCATTTCAACGTTCTTTTTCAACGTACCAGAAAATAAAAATTACAGAATTACCATATCCGATTTGGGTAATATTTTGCATGGAGCATCACTGTCAGGAACCAAAATTTTATTTGGAGGAAAAAGTAAGCTTGATTATTGCACAAAATAATAATCATAAAGCTAGCAAAATAACATTTTCAACACTGTAAAATTGGGGTGGGGACTCAATGGGCTCATGAGATATGGACATTTTAACATTTAGGCAAAAATTTATTTTTAAAAAAAAATGTGTTATTACTTTTTACTATGAAACCTCGGCCTGAAATTTTGTTTGTGTATATTAATATTTAGAAGGTCCAATTACATATCACCCACAAAAAGTTTTAAAATTCGAGCTGGCGCTATTCTTTAATTAAAAAAAAACACAAATAGATAAGTTTCATATGTAAAGTGATTCGACTGAAAAAATTTGGTAGCGAATTTTCTAAAATATTGTAATTAGTAAAGCTAAGTTTTACAAAATTTCTTAGAGTGGATAATATTGAAAAGAGTACAGCGCAGATGAAAAAATTTAACTACTGATATCAAATAAAATTGTTATAATTATTTATTAATTTAATTAATTAATATTATTAAATATTGTTATAATTTTTATTCTAGTAAAAACATTTCATTTGGTAGGCATTTCTATTTTTAAAAAAGTCAAAAATAATATGAAAGTCACATATTTGAATATTTTGAATGAAAACAACTTTTACCGAATTCTATAAGAAACTGTTATTAAAAATGTCCAAGGGTGGATAATATTGAAAAATGTACAGCGTAGAATAAAAATATTAATTACAAATATCAATGATAATTATTAAAATTTACTATCATTAATTTTCATATAAAAACAAAAGTGTGAGTAGCGTGTGTTGCGGCCTAGGTTCGATTCACAGCTCAGACAGAAATTTTTCAATTGTATGTTTGTTCGGACGCCACTTCTATAAAGACAATGGCAAACCTTAGCGAATAGAGAATGTCATGTAAAGTTTCGTGAGAACATAAGCCGTTCGGAGTCGGTATAAAACTCGTATATCCAGTTCTGGCTCATTTGTGTTCCATCATTTAATAATACGCACAAAACTTTTTACTAAGTTTGATCTATCAAGAACAGAAATTACCAATTTTTTAGTTAAAATACAACATGTGGAACACGAGATATTGATGAAATATTAAACTTTGAAAAAGCTCCTGAATCGCAAGAGAAAAAAGAAAATAAATTAAATAGTTTTAAGCAGCAATTAAATCTAAAAAAAAATGCTGGAAAAGAATTATGTCATCTCTTACGGATGCCCTCGAAATAAGCATATTTTTTATGTAACATGTGTGATTATTAGGGTGGGCCGATTTAATGAAATGATATTTGTAAACATTTTTGTAAACAAAAGAGGATTCTAGGGTTAGGATTCTTGAAATAATACCTAATAATTAAAAAAAAAATAGTTCCTTGGTTAATAAAAACCCACTTTGCAAAATTTTAATGAAATCGATCGGTCAAAAATAAAGTTACAACATTGTGAAAAACAACACCGTGAACTAGTTAATGTATGTGGGGAGGGGGTATAACTTTTAATTTTTCACAAATTACACGCCTTTCGTATAATTAAGTTAAAAATATTAATTTGAAATCCTTTATTAGTAGAGAGTAATAAAACAAAAATTATAAAGTAAATAATAGAGGATTTCCAACTCTGTTATATATATAAAAAAAAATTATAACTTAACAGATCTCGTCTCATTTTGCGTTTCGACTAAAATTTTTTTCTTATTATTGAATATTTTTGGTGAACGGTAGTTTGCAGATTACTGATGCGATTGATGCTGTGACGGACTTAAGGGATTTTATAGCACATCAATCCCACGAGTATAAAAAAAATTTGTTTTCTTTCGAACTACTTTAAAGTGCTGTTACTTCGTTTTTGACCGATGGATTTCTTTCAAATATTATAAAGTAAGGTTTTATGAGCAAATAAATTTTTTTGGCATCAGATTTAAAAAAAAACAAGAACCATCGGTTCTAATACAAAAATATTGAAAATTTACAAAAAGTCAAAATGAAGCTAGTACATTTCATATCACGGAGAAAAAAAAATTGTTAAAATGTCATACGGAACGTAAACTTACAAAAATTTCCCTTATATTGGTATCCAAAAAATTCTGATATCTAAAAACCTTTACAATTTCATGTAGGAACAAGGCATTGTGTATTAAAAGTCGTTCGTATCTCTCTCAACATTTATTTGTAAAATTTCCACGAATGATATTCGTAAACAAAATATTCGTATATTTTACAAATGTTTGTACAATATACAAAGTATTTGTAGTGCGATATCTTTACGAATTAATTCGTAAAATGTAAAATGATATTCGTAAACAAAAATAAATCAATTCGTATTAGTGCATTGTACAAATGATTGTGTACATATAAATAATAATATTCGTAAATTTCTTCTACGAATAACTTCGTAATTTTTTCCATTACATTCGTAGTATTTATTAATACTTTTTAACTATTTACCAATGAAAAACCATATTAGTAGAAAAAATTTATTCGTGGGTTGACCGTACGAATCATAAATTGAGTTTAAGAAATTGAAAACCGAAATCGTTCAGCCTGGCTTGTCCAACAACTACAGAATATGAGGAACTATGTGATTGTTAAGTGGCTGTAACCAACTAGTAGAGAGCATGTCCCGTAAGTTAAAGAGCCGAGGTTCAAACCCCAGCTTAGACAGAAATTTTATTGTTTTTTTTTTTGCTGGTTTGTCGAATAACTATAGAATATAAGGAATTGTATTATTGTTAAGTGGCTGTAGCCTACTGGTGGAGTGCGTGGCTCTCACACTGAAGAGCCGAGGTTCAAAGCACAGTTCAGACAGAATATATAATTTTATGGCGTTATTTAGTAACCGAAAAATTTATTGTTTGTTTAAAGAAACTAAATTATTAAACGTTTACTAAATAACGCCTTAAAAAATCAAAACAACTAAAATTACAAAGTAACCATAAAATAAAAAACTTAAGAATACTTTTATTTTTTTGACTGGTTTGTCGAACAACTACAGAATATAAGGAACTGTATGATTGTAAAGTGGCTATAGCCTACTGGTATAGCCGTTGCCCGTAAGCTAAGGAGCTGATTTTCAAATTCCAGCTCAGACAGAATTTTTTTTTATAAGATGCTATGTTCATTCGTAACTGTAACAAATGTATTCGTACAATATACATTTGTTTTTGTACGAATACGAATAAAATATTCGTAATATAACATATTCGTCGATTCTGCGAATCCTATTCTTAACTGAAAACTACGAATAAAATTCGTAGAATGGACACGGTTATTAGTAATATTTACACACAAATATTTTTGAGTGTAGGAGCTATGACGGACCAAGAAAGCTATTTTCTAAAATATTTGGCGGAAACTATGGCTGTGTGTCAAAAGGAAACTTTTCAGTCGTGGTAGGATAGAAAATATCAAGTTGAATAAAATTTGTGTGTGTTGAAATAAATTTGTCTTTTTTGCTGTGTCAAATGGACGATGAAATTTTGACAGTTACAAATTTTGACGTTTCATATTTCGGTCGTGTTTTAGCGCAAATATTTTATTTTATTTGCATTTTATTCAATTTGCGACACACTTAATTCGAGTGCTTGTACTTGCAACTTATTTCGTAAACTTGTAATATTCTAAACTTAAAAAACTTAAAAATAACAAAATTATAATAATAAAACAAACGAAAGTGCTAGAGTTTGTATGTGCGTGTGTGTGAGCCAACGTGTGTGTGATCTCCCGGTGTGTGTGATCTCCCGGTGCATCAGAAAGTGCAGCAAAGTTAAATTGGCTTTCTTTGCTGACGAACGTTCTCCAAGTGCCGCCACCAGCAGCACAAGCAAGTGGAGCGCAAATTTCGTGATTTTTTTGCTTGCCAACGTTCTCCGAGAGTCAGCAAGTGCAGCACAATTCAATTGACTGGTCAACTCTCCAATATTTCAGAAGCACTATTTCAGCATGTCTCAAGCGCAGAGGCAAATTTCTGCCATTATGATCCGGCGCGAATTAAATAAATTAAAAGCGGAGAATTTGCGGACGTTCGCCAGCAAAGAAAGCCAATTTAACTTTGCTGGACTTGCTGATGTACCGGGAGATCGTTGGCCCACACACACGTAAACACAAACTCAAGCACTTTAGTTTTTTTATTCTTATTATTTTGTTATTTTTTAAGTTTTTTAAGTTTGCAATATTACAAGTTAACGAAATAAGTTGCGAGTACAAGCACTCGAATTAAATACGTCGCGGAAACTGATGTGTTGTTTTTTTTATTTATTTTTGAGTGTGTCAAAAATTCGATTTCGACTGCGAGCCCCAGGGGCTACTACAAATTTTGACAGTTATATTCACCTCACAAATGCCAAAAATTGCTCTACCAACTGTCAAAATTTGATCATCCGACTGAAAAATTTCCGATTGACACACAGCCTATACTCATCACTCCAGAATAAGTAAAAATCATTTTGAAATTTAAAGTTTTTATTTGGAGGCAAATATTTGGAAGCGGTCGAAAGTTGTCTAAAAGCTGACATAACTGTGAAAAAATAAAAAAAATTACCGTAATTTCACCATTTTTACTTTACATATATTTTTCCCAAAAAATTTTCACTATATTTTATGTTGTCTTAAAAATGTATGGCAAAAGTTATTTTTGTTCATTCAAAGATTCAAAAATTTGTTAAATCGAAATGTTTTTTATACTCTTTACAAAAATTGTAAAACTTTTTATATTATAAAAAAACAATAGTGCCTTTATGGTTTTTTTTTATAAAATGTAAGTTTCAAAATGTTTCATATGTTTTACAAATTTGTCAAGCATTAAAAACAATTCATGTAATAAAAATATCAGTATTTTCGATCAAAAATTATCGCTTAATGTCGGCACGATTACAATTTCTTGGGCGCCGCGATTTAAAAATGTTTTCTGGTAGGGAAATTTTTTTTTACCGAACAAAAAATTGACAACTCAACTACTTATCGAATTGTCGATTTTTAAATTTTTTCTAACCAAAAGTTGTGTTTAAAAAACATATATATCTTTGCAGTAATTCAATCGATCCAAAAGATTGATATGCCATTTGAAAGATAGTTAAATGAGTTTTTTAATGATATGCAATACAATTATCATTGCAAGAATTTTTTATTTGAAATAACCGTTATTTTCTACTAAATTTGCGTAATTGAGGTACTAAAAATTTCAAATCATTAAGGTACTACAAAATCAAAAACATTTACCTTTCGTTTGATAAATTAAAATATGGAACAAGTGAAGAATAGTGAAAACTCAAAATTTACATTTTTTTTATTAAATTATATGTATTAAGGCCTTCGAAGTTCAATTCCGTAAAAATTCGTAGGCCCCTCTCAAGTCGTTTAGAAGTTATAGGGGTCCAAAGTTGTAAAAATTGGCCTGATGAACTTGTGATATTTTTTAATTTTCCTACAAAACTAATTATTATGGGTATCAAAAGAAAGGTGATGCTGTTACCAATTCAACGAGCCATCAGTCTGAAAAATCCATGCAATAATTTTGAAGATATAACATTTTACGTATTATGCAAACTTGTTATTTCGTAAAAGAGTGAACCATCAAGTGTGCATAATACGTAAAATGTTATATCTTCAAAATGAATGGTTTTTTATGATTGATGGATCGTTGAATTGGTAACAGCATTACCTTTCTTATGATACCTATAATTATTAGTTTTGTAAAAATATTAAAAAAGTCACAAGTTTTCCAGGCCAATTTTTACAACGTTGGACCCCTATAACTTCTAAACGACTTGAGAGCGGCCTGAAATTTTTACGGAATTGGACTAAGGCCTTATTACTTATAATTTAATAAAAAAATTTCAATTTTGTGTTTCCGTTCATCTTCAATTATGCCTAAAACCCTTAAGAAAGACTTCATTTTGAGAAAAAAATTTTTAAAGTTTTTATTATTAAAATTTTGTAAGTGTATTCTCGAAACGAACAAGATCTGAACGAAATCTATAAGTGGCGAAACAACGTGAAAACGGTACGATTTAAGAGCGAACAGCGTCACCACAGAGTGAAGTATTGTTGAAGTACATGGAAGACACACTCGAGTAGTGCGAATGTAATATGTAAAACTATTTTTCGATCAAGTAGTGAAGTAGTAGAACGTGTATAGAATTAAATGTCGGTACTAAAAGAAGAATTCCTCGATATAAACGACGATGATATGAGCACGAATTATAATGAAGATACTTCCCACACGCAAGATAGTTTCGAGGAGCAGCAGACCACCATCAATAATTATCTGGACAGTGAGATGCTACTGCGAAAACTTTTGGAATCATTCGAAATGGAATGTTTGCTTCCCATATTAAAAGGTTAGCCTTTGTAATAATTCGTTTAAATGAAAAGCTGTGCAAACAAAAACAAGCATGAAAAAATTTAACCTCGTACGCTATGCTTTCAACATGTTCGTATATGTTTTCGTGGAAGTACGTCACGCGCAGAAGAATGAATGAGATACATACAATTTAAGGGAACCTCATTTTATTTCAAACAAAAATATATTCATTAAGTTTCTGTCTTGCTTTTGTTGTTTCATTTCTAGTCATTCCTTTGTGTTAGTGTTATGTTTGGTTCTTCTGCTGTTGCACATAGTGTTGCCAGAAAAGGGAATTTTCAACCCAACAGGGAAAACGGGAATAACACCCATAAAAACGGGGAAAATGAGACTGCGTTTTTTACAAAAAGAGTAATTTCGTCACAAAATCAAGAAATTATGTTATTCATTTTTTAACATCTTGAATTTAAAAACGGCGCTATGAAAATTGCCCAATGAAAAATCGCAAAAAAAAAAAAATACAAAAATTACCAATTTTGTAAAAAAAGAAATTTTGACTGGTTAAATTTTTCAAATAACTATTAACTAATTAACCAAAATGATGGAAAAGGAAAGCGCCGCTGCAATTTTTAATAAAAATTTTTCAAATATTTACGAAATATTTACCAAAGTATTTAGGTAAGGCAAATATGCCTGAATTAACACTTTCCGTGTAAGGGAAAATTACTTTATCGTAAAAAACACCATAAAAAAATTGATTTTACCATGTGGATGTTGTTATCACCATTTCGTACAAAGGCAAATTATTTTATCATTATAACTGAATTAACCAAAATTACATTTCAAAAAATGCATATACGATTTTAAAAAAAAGGAAAAATTGCCCAAAAAAAAATGTAAAATTACCCAATAATAAAATGAAAAATCGCCCAAAAATTTTTCATATGAATAATGACCCAATTTTGTATAAATAAATTTTGGGCGATTTTTCATTAATTTTTTGGGCGATTTTTCATAGCCCCTTTAAATACATTTTAAAATTATCTGAGTCATATTGAGTTTTAATCTAATATTATTACTATTTGAATTAGCCTGTGTATTTAATTTAAATTAATTTGGATTGTCACCAGCTGTAAACTCAAATGTAATTTGTTCTCTGTTCAGCGTCATTTGATTTATTTACTTGGCAAACTGTGGAAAAAGGTATATAAAACTGAGAACCACGAAAATGAAGATTTAGGGAAATAATGAATTAACAATAAGACATTGAATTTTCTTGATGTGATACTTAAAAGATCTCAATTTTAAATGCAATTATTAATGAAATAGCCTACTTGAAGTCATTATTTTCTTATGTTAACTTTTATTATAAGAAAAAACAACATTTTTGCTTTCCATTATAATAACAATATTAAAGAAACTTTAACTGATGTTTTACTATATATATATATATATATATATACATATTAAATTTCAACTTAATACATTTTTATTTGCATTCCATGATTTTGTTTATTTTATATTAAAATAATATATGTATGTGAATTTGTTTTTTCCTCTTATTCATAAATAAAATTTTATTTCCTTGATAAAAAACGTATTCCTTACTTGTTGTAGGGAAATGTTCTAAATATATTTAATTTCAATTTATGATTTGTTTAAATTGCTAGCATGAAGTCTTGTACATGCCCCTAAAATAACAGTTAACTTAAAAATGTTATTAAAAATTAATTAAAAAACTTTAATTTTTTAAAGAATTTAAAAAAATTGATATTTAGTATTAAATACAAAAAAACTTCATGTAATTTAAATTAATTTTAATATAATTTAAATAAAACTAAATTTAATATAATTAACATAATTTAATATAATATATAATTATCAACCATTTTGATGTTTTTTCTGATAGTATAAAAAAAGGTAAGCTAAAACGCAAGAATTAGTTAACGCAAGAAAGTAGCTAAATGAAATAAAGGAAGATAGAGAAAAGATAGATAAAAGCTATATAAAGTGTTTGAAAATAAAATGCTTATGTTTATGTATGTTCTATAACTTTTATGACTGCTTGATTTTCTTAATTTAATTGAATTGAATTTTTTATGGTTTCTAGGATTTTTGTGAGATTTTTGGTGGGATTTTTTAATGGCTGTGAGCATTTCGTGGGAATTTTCATTGCTGTGGGAGTTTTTTTTCCTTAATTTCCCACGTGTGAATTTTTTCACACGCTGTGGGAAAAAGATTATTCTGGTGGGAATCAAAACTGGCAACTATGCTGAGAACTTTCAAAAGATTTAATTTCTGGGACGAAGGCGGAGCATGGAAAAGTCAAATAAAAATCTTTGATATATTAGTTTCCAAGAATATGTTTCGGTTTCTGTTATGCAAAAAGTAAAAAAAATTCGCCTTTATGGCGATTCAACACCGGGATACATAATCCCAGTGTATGGATACTTTAAGTATGGAAATCACCGCCGCAAATTATAGATCTAATGTTTTATTGTAAAATTTTCACTTGTATTGTTGCACAAGTTTGGGACATTTGTCCCAAAAAATTGATACAGTTAATTTTTCTCTTCCGCATAGTCCCATGTTACGGTGGCAATCATGGGCTCATCATGGTCATGCATTGTTGTTGTTTCAATGTAAATTAAAAATTTGAGAGCGAGAGCAAGAGAGTAAATTTTCACCACCACGGTCACCAAATGATTCGACAAAAATAAAAAATCATGGGATCAAAACAGTGTTGCGTTGTGGAACCATGATACAAAGAGCTACAGGTAAAGTATTCCCGGCGCAACAAACAAAATTTACTGCGCACCTCGTCATCGGTGCTCGTCAAATGTGACACTTGATGAAAACATTCAAAAGAAAATGAAGAAAAGTGACGAAGATAGCAAAATGAAGCAACGTAGCCGCTTTTTGTGTAAATCGGTAAAAAGGGGAAAAAGCACCCCTACAAAATATGCAAATTTTTCTTCACAAACAGTACTTAAAAATATATTTACTTTATTTTGGACATGTGCTTTATATAACAATATTTATTTCATATCAGTAAAACAAGTTTTCATAAGAAAATGTAGGCATTTTAAAATCTTTATACCCTATGAATAAATTGTGACTACGTTTTAACCAAGGAGCACCTTGCACGTCACAGCAAAGATGGCGGACATGCGCAATACTTTATCTGTAGTTCTTTGTATCATGTTGTGGAACTATTCACAGCATTTGTGTTTAGGCATGAAAATAGTACATTTTTAGTACGAAATGTATGAAAGCAGTAAGGAAACTTGCTTAATAGCAACACTCATCGGTTGAAAAAATACTAAAAGTAGCAAAAAGTGTACTGGTGTTCAGGAATCATATGACCACCAGCATAACATACTTTCGTCACACAGCTCATCAAACGAAAAAAAGAGAGTAAAAAGTGTCATGACCAGGCATCATATGAGGACCACCGTAACATCACCCATAGCGATGATGCGCTGAGGCGCTCTCGATCCATTGGATATTTAAGTATATGATTGGGGCATGTCACACTTAGCAGACACGGACAAATTTGTTGTTGTTTTCACGGGTAAAATAAAAAACTGGAAATTGAGAGAGCTTCTTTTACCCGTGAAAACAACAACAAATTTGTCCGTGTCTGCTAAGTGTGATATGTATCATTGTTACAATCCGTGCTCTCATGCAATTACGCTACCCATAGAGAATATTCCTCATTTTCAACGGATTGTGAACAGCTCTAATAAGTTTATTCACTACATTTGTTAAGTACTGCTCATCTTAACTTGTTTTGGAAACGGTTTCGCAACTAGTAAGCAAGTTAATAGGCTGAGAAGCAGTTTTTGTTTTGCAGGCATTTGTTAAATCGCAGCATCAAACTAATTTATTAATGTGAAGTTTTGAGAGTGAGTTCTTAGACGTACCAAATTGTTTTTATAAAAATGTGAAAAGATTTTAAAACTTTCTTCGTAGAACATGTATTAACATACTTTAATACAAATATGATAATAAATTTTTGGCTACCGATTACTAAAGTACTAGTATCAGAGAGGACTCGAGCTCAATTCCCCGGATGTACATGATCTCGTTTTATTGTTTTTTTACAGTAAACTAGCTATAAATTAGAGTATATTTTCATATCAGCATTATATTCTTTTAAAATATCACATTTCAAAAAATCATGTTCGTAAAACTATTCTTTTTTGTACTTTCCGAACTCTACAAAAATCAACCTTATGACTTGAAATATGTCACCTTATGACACATTGAAGTATTGATCGGAAATACGCACCTTTAGTTGTAAAGTCATGTAATTAAAGTACACTTTGTATGACTAGTAGTCGTGGTTTCCATCCGCATTGTCTCATTTTTTTACTTGATCTTTATTTTTTCGATAGAAATTTAATTTGAAATTCAGAACAGATCAATTGAAATTAAAAAAGATGAATTGAAATACCATTGCTTATGAATAATGTTGGTAACTTCAATGGCATTGGTAATAGTAGTGGTGATGGTAATGGTAATGGTAACGGTAATGCTAGATTTACATTTTTATCTATCAACTATGGGATATATAAATTCTGAATTTCAATTGATCTCTTCTGAATATCAATTGTTCTTTTCTGAATTTCAATTGATCTATTCTGAATTTCAATTGATCCATTCTGAATCTCAAATGATCTTTTTTGAATTCAATTAAAAATGGTGTATAACATATCAGAAATTTGAGGTGACTACCGGAACACCTATTTTTTCTATTTGTAGCCAAGTGTAATAGTACCCCGAGTTGGATGTACCGAAGAGCACCGGTTTTAGCTAGTGCATGATATAATTTAAAGTATTTTTCAACACTTTTCTTGATTGTCTTGCTCTATGATTTTTACAGAACGAATTTAGCTTGATACATTTTTTCATAGAATTAAATTTGAAATTTTTTTCGTAGCTGCAGATATCAGTTACCGTAACCTGCGCTATCTCTCCGTAGAGGACATCAATGCCGCCATAAGTAGTATAGGAAAAAGAGCTGAGTTCCGGGAGAAGCTCTTTGCCTGGCGACGTGAGATGGTAAACCGATGTCATTCATAATTGCAATGGCTTAAATAAGACTCAACATTTTTGCTGTTTTTCTTTTAAAAAAAGTTCAAAACCAACGATGTCACCATAGAGGGTGGTGGTAAGAAAAATGTTGTACCCAGTGACAACTTATCAGCGCTACTCAGCAATCTTGTGCAAAAGCATGCAGCACCAAAAGATCCACTCACACTGGAAGCATCAAGTAAACCGACAACAGAAGTGGTTGCAACAATCAACACCGCTGCTACCACGCCTACAGTGCGAAACGTAGGGCGGCCATCAGCGCAACCAGGAGTAGTTATATTTGGCTTAAATAAAGTGAGTTCATTGAAATATTGTCTTGGGATTTCATTAGTTTTTTGAACCTTTTTGGACAGAGCTTGGAGAGCATTATCGATGGTTCGCTGTTGGGTCCGGCAATGAAGGATTTCTATAAAAAATATGGCTACTTGGAGCGCAAACATCGGGACGAAATAATACTGATAATCATGAATTATATCATGGCCAACGATATAAAGTTCCAGCCGAACGATTTTGAGCGTGTTACCAACGAAATAGTTAGCATTTTTCCCAGCGAAGCTGAAGCAAAGGTAAAGTGAATCAATGAAACTGTACTTGAAAAGCAAAAAATTCTTTTTTATGACAAATATTTTTCTTCAGGATTACTACTACATTCGTAGCCAAGGCAAACGCAATCCAACCGGGCGTCTTTACTCTAAATATAACAATACAGCCAAGCGTCGTCGTTTTAATAAACCTTCCACGGATACTGCCTCCAGTTGCTTGTCTTCGGCATATTCAACTTCGGTGGAAGATCAGGTCTCTGACAACCCTGGAATGGATAATGCCTCGTTGAATGCCATCAAGAATTTTTTAATTTGTGATGGCGTCGACTGGGACGATGTGCTGCCCATGTGGAAGAAGACCTTTCAGGCGCGACAAAATGATTTAAAGCGTTGTGCCAGCATGCATGAGTTTCTGTCGCAGTGGCCCAAGTACTTGATGCCCTTAGGCGCTGATCTGGTAAGCGGCTTCTGTTGTACATAAAGTCTGCATACTTCTAATAAATATTATTCTTTACAAAATCTTACAGTTCACACGCGACTTCAACTGTAAGTTCCCAAATAAATCTGGTCTGTTGCAGCAAAAATGGCCTACATTCAAGCAAAAAATTTTCATATACTACAGTCTGAATATTAACAATGAGGGATGCAAGAGTTTGCTGACCGTTTGCGCTTCCAAACCAACAAAAAGTACACAAAAACCTTTTTTAATTGGTATGATTCAGTTGCAATTTCTATATCTTTACCAGATGTGGAAGATTATTTGCTGACAACTCTACTGAATGCCGTTATGCCACCTTCGGCACGCTTCAAGGACTCTTCTGGCACCAAAAAGGGTAAGGCCTCAATTGCCGATGCCATAGCATGGTTTGTCCTGCGTATACCAAACATTGAACAGCTATCAAAACACAAGAGTGAACTCTCGCAGAAATACGCTACGGCAGATACCGACCATACACCCTATATTGTAGCCATTGGCGAGAGTCATTTTGAAATATCTGGCTTCTATGTGAACTTCATGGACTCACTCTACAAGCTGCCAGATTTTCTCAGCGCCCTCGAAACTTGTTTGAAAATATTTCTTGTCCTTGACATACCCTATCCGGCGACCACCAAGTATACATGGACCTTTATACAGATCTATTTTTACGAAATCAAATTGGCCAACGATTTTAAGAGTCCGGCCTTGATCTCGCTTTTATCGCATATGACACACACCTAGTCGGTGGGTGGGATGGCGGAAAATCAGATGTTTATTGTTTATTATAAACTATTAATTGTTAAAGTGATAATATAGTTATGTAAGATAATCAAATATTGTCAGAATTCTTTAAATGAAGGACTAATTGCAATAACGTGATTGGAATAACCATGATAAAAAGAAACAGCGAGCTGTTGTGGGACGTCTGGTAGATGTGAAACATCAACGATATATTATATTGGAAAAACACAATATGGGATATGAGGAATTTTAGAAACGAGCAAAAAAAAAAATACAGTATAGCGTCTATACAGTAAAGAAGGGAATCTTTTTAAAATTTAGAATATGAGAGATTTTTGGGAAAGAGACAGAGATAAAGAGAGTGAAAGAGAGAAAGAGAGAGAGAGAGAGAGAGCATCTCATCTCAAAAATACAATACAAAATTTGCATAAAAAAATATTCTCCTTATTTAATAATTACACTGTAATTGGTTGTGCTTAGTTGCTAATACTGATTTTAATGGTTTGTGATAGATAAAATGTTAAATATATGTCCGTGATGTGCTATTTTCGACGTGAAAAATTTAATCTATTGTAGTGGGAGGGCGGCCTTGATAGTCTAGTATTAGCGCGCTTGACTGTCATTCTGGAGGTCCCGTATTCGAATTCTGGCCGGGCCATGGTCCTGCGCTCCTACCTTTCATTCCTTATTTCTAATCAAAGAAACTTTAAAACACATAAATTTATGACGAAAAGTTGTAGTTGCTGGTGGTAGGAAAAGTTTGTGGAGAGCAGAGTTGGGCGTAGTGCACTAAATGCTGAGTGCACTAAGCATCTCTTCACTATCATTAGGGATTTAAGTGATAGTGTTATATTGTTGCACTATAACTAAATTGAGTGGTGGTTACTTAATCTCCACTGCACTCAAATACATGAAAGCTGCAATTAAAAGTGTTTCCACTTAACTTTCAAATGACTGATTTTGAAACTATTTCAGTCAGACTCGAATTAAAAAAAAATCTATAATTAAGAAGAACTATTTTTCGAGCTTTAGGTCAGATATGTTTATGAAGAAAAGAACAACAACAGCTCTGAATAAGCAATACTAAAAATAAACTGTTCCCATTTTCTTTTACTTGAGTGCAAACTTTCTGTGTTTTGCTACTATTAGTGCAGGTATTTTTGCACTGTTAATTTCGTGCAAAAAAAAGTAAAGTAGCACTAAGCTTTAGAAATTTTTTCCACTATTCTTATATGAATTTGAGTGAGAAATTTTTCAATATCACTATCACTCATGTATAGTGAGGCCTTTATTTTTCAATTCATCAGTAAAAACTAATAGAAGATAGAGAATAATTTTACACTATCAGTACATACAGTGGTGGCCATACAATTAGAAACACCCACTTAGCATTTTAATTTTATATCATCACTACTTCCTTACAACGAAAATTAAGAAAATAGATATCATATGTTATAAGGCTCATTTATTACTGTATATCCTAGATATATTTCGAAATGTAGGAATATTTGTGAAAGGTGCAAACTAGATTTTCTTATTGAACCCAAAAAACGCATTGGTCACGGAATTAGAAACGATAACAAAAGTAATATTTAATTCTATCTTTTTTAAAAATGTATTATAAAATAATGGAAAAACAACTTAGTACTTCGTAGGATAACCCTTATTTTTTATAACTTCTGTCAATCTCCTTGGCAAACTTTCAACCAAACTTCGGCATCTTGAGGATGGTATCGATTCCCAAACTTCTTTTATATTTCGAAAATGTTCATTATTTTTGGGTATTTTTGTTTTTAAACCTCTTTCGACATCTGTCCATAAATTTTCAATTGGGTTTAAATCTGGACTTTGCGGTGGCCACGACAAAACATTAGTATTCGTATCCATAAACCATTGCTTCACAACTCGGGAAGTATGCTTAGGATCGTTATCCTGCTGGAAAATATACGTAACTGGCATATTTTCAAACGAAAATGGTTCCATTACAGTTTCCAGTATATTTTTATATTGGTCTTGGTCCATTCGTCCATCTATGCGATGTATTGGGCCAACGCCAAACCATCACATTTCCTCCACCGTGTTTGATAGTCTTGATAGTGTATCTGGGATCCAAAGATTTGTTCACTGGCCGTCTTACGTAAGATTTACCGTCTGATCCAAAAAAACAAACTTCGATTCGTCACTCCAGAGGATCTTTTTCCAAAATGTAAGAGGTTTTTGCAGGTGCTCTTTGGCAAATTGTAAACGCTTCGTCATATTTTTTTTGAGACGTGCGGTTTTTTCCGTGCAATGCATCCATGTAGACCAGCTTCTTGTAATCGACGCCTAATGGTTCTACATGAGATATTCTGCGATATTTGAGGCATTACAATGGCATTAATTTCAGTTGAGGTCAAAAATGGGTTGGCTTTACTGGTTCTACAAATAATTCTATCATCATATGGAGTGAAACCACTTGGCATTTTCTTTGCATTTGAATTCTTTTTGGGTTCTCAAAACTTCCAGTCTTCTTAAATTGCCTTATTGCTTCAAAAACCATTTTTTTAGAACAGCAAAATCTTTTTGCTATGGCTGACATTGATAGTTTTTCGTCTTGATAGCAGCGCACAATTAATTTACGAAGTTCTGACGTGCACGACTTGTTTTTACCCATATTTACACTATATTATAATAAAAATTAGCTTACCCTAAATTAAAGAAATAAAAAAACAACAACTTACGTTGAAAATATAAAAAATTTCCAAAATTAAGGTACGCGTTTCTAATTATGTGTCCACCCTCATAAACACGTGTTGCTACTGTTTTTGCGATTGTGAGAAATTGTCTAAAGTATTTGCTGATATTTACACATCTAACAACATATTACACTGGAGTGAGTATATAACGGGACCTGCAATAAAGAGAGACTCATTACAAAAAAGTTGTGAAAAGAAATATAAGATTGAAGTCATCGTTTCTAATTGTATGGCCACCACTGTAAGTAATAAAATATAAAATATGAATACAACTATATGATTTTTTCAGTAATATAAGCTATGCCTTCCTTCACCCCTATGCCCAGTATATACAGTGATCAGCAAGGAAATAGGGACACCTGTATTTTTATATTTAAAGCTGTATGAATTGTATACAAGCTGCCCCATATATCGCATTAACTCCCTTGGGTGGTGATTCTCCTTGATTAGGTGAGTGTAAAACTTATTGAATGAGGATCACTCCTCCTCCCCTTCGGAGCTAGAAAGTGAAAACATGAAAATATGTGTCATTACGTCTTACTCCATATTTTATTTATCTCTTAAACGATCTTTTTGAATCTTAAAAAAGAGACTACATGACCTTTAGTGGCGACCGTAGCCTAGTGGGTAGAGTGCGTGGCCTCTAAGCTAAAGAACCGTGGTAGCCCGGGTTCATTTCCAGCTCAGACAGAAAGTTTTTTCAATAGAATTAATTTTTCTGTACGGCCGTCACCTCTCTGCAAAATATGGCAAACCTCAGAGAGTAAAAATTGCCATTTAAAGCTTCTTGAGAACATAAGCCGTTCGGAGTCAGCATAATCCAGGTCCAGTTCTCGGTCATTTGTGATCAAACATTTAACAACACGCACAACACAATTGATCAATAGAAGCTAGGCCAAAGTCCTTCCAAGTACTGAAATGACCAGTTTATTTTATTTTATTTTTTTACATGACCTTTAAACCAATGATACAAAAACCATTTTCTAATCGTACCACACTAAAAGCTAACTGTTAAATATTTTCATTAAAAAGAAATTTACATCATAAAAATATTAAAACAAATTATTTTAATATTCGAGATGTTTATTATTAAAGTTGAATTAAAAAAATTTTTAGAATTTATTTGCTCATAGGGAATTAATGCTACAGAATGCCACAGAATATGCTTAAACAGGTTTTTTTGAGCAAACAGTATGTAATACATTTGTTTAATTTTCTACCACCGATAGACGAAAGATTTTAAAGTTATGAGTATGCTGATATCATTGTAAGCAGGACTTCTAAAAATAAAAATTCAAAAACCGTGAAAAAGTTAAAAAGTGTGGCTAACAGACGACATTGAAAGTTAAACATGTGAATTTTTTCGGCAAGAAGGTGCTAACCCACATATAAATTTCTTTAATTTTTTACCACCGACAGACGAAAGATTTTAATGTTCTGAGTATGCAGATGCTATTGTATGGGGGACTTCTTAAAATGCAAATTAAAAATCCGTGAATAAGTTAAATGGTGTGACTAACTGCATGTTTATGTAAAACGAAACGAACGCTGAACGTCGTTAAAGAAAGGAGCAACAATATTTTTTGATATGGAAAAATTTATTGCTTACCGTGTCTCGCACCACGTTCAGCATTCGTTTCGTTTTACATAAACATGCAGTGACAGTCGACATTGAAAGTTTTACATGTGAATTTTTTCGGAAGGATTTTAATGTTCTGAGTATGCAGGATTTCTAAAAATTAAAATAATGAAAACAACTTATTAAAATGCTCTTTATGGGAAAAATATAAACATTTACAAATATTTAAAATTGCGATTTATATAAGCCGTCAAACTTTCAAAAGTATTTATCTCCAAACTTGTTTTATGTGGGTTAGCACCTTGTTGCTCTGAACCCTTCAAATGATAAAAACAATTGATGCATTGTGTGCAGAAAGGGCAAGAGAAAAAAAGCTGTGTTTCGAGAAAATCGAGTTTAAAGTTTTTGATAGCTTGTAGTTCGTAAACTAATGGTTAAATTTTTAGAGTTAAATATCAAATTTAGTTATTTAAAAAAACATGTCGGATGCTCTTTTTGCATAAAACTCATTTTACCACATCGATTTTGATAAAAATCGGTTAATTTTAAATTAGTTCAAATTGGCATGCATACAGATCTTTAATAAAACAACTAGTTTTGGTAGTGGGTATTGTTAAATTGCAATCTTAGTATTTTTACAATAAGGGGCCCTCGAAAAGCATTTCTTTAATGATGTGTTGCAGTCATTAATTACATTTTTTTTGCTATTACTACTTAAAAATAACTTAAGTAAATATTTCGTCGAGCACAAAGTTTATTTCAAGATTTTGTTTTTTGAACTTTTTTATTTCTTAGTACAAAATGCATAAGTTAATTAACTATGAATTAATTTATTGAATTGAATATAAAATGCAATAAAAAATGTTAATAAACAAAAATTGAAAAATCGTGGAAATAAGACTGTAAATTTTTCAAGGAATGAAAATTTAAGTAAAATTTAGTATAAAATATCTAGCTAATTAAGCATTATTAAAGTCGAAGGCTTTAACTATCATAAAATATCGTACTTCTACCTTCTGTTTCTGTAAAAACCTGCTGCATCTAGCTGCTATTTAGAAAAACCTCTTTATTTGAAAAATGTGTTAAAAATAAAATTTTTCCTAAAACGTATTGATTTCTAAGACAATTTGTAGGTCTCTTAAATTTAAAGAAAAATTAAATAGAATTCATAATTTAAAACAAGTTGTGACATTATTTTGTATTAGCAACTATTTGATAATATTGTTTTATAGGAGATATATCTAAAAGTTATCCGATTTGAAATATTTTTAGCATGACGTTTAAGTGACGTTTAAGTGAAGTGAAAAAAGCGCATTGTGCGGCGTGTGATGCTCCAAGCGATGCCGCGATGGTCCACTTGCTTGAGACACCAATGACAGTGGTGGTGGAACGCCACAAATTTCAGTTACTACCGATAAGGCAGACGTACTTCTCGGTGTGCGCTCCCGCTACTCAACCTGTGGTACCATGTCGCAAAATACTGCAACGGGCCATCGATTTACTTTACGCTTGCAGCGATAGGTCCCCACCATCTCATCCATTATATCCACACAGATTATTTTTGGTTGCTTTTTCTTGTGCATAGTGCTCAGCAAAGATACAAAGCGACATCTCTTTGTGACATAAGAAACCAAAGTGCCATCAAGACTGGTCGAATGCAAACTCCGAATGTTATGGTTGGTTGGTTGGTTTAGATGGTGATTCTACATGCAAGTAGGATCCAAGTAGCTCTAGTGAGCCGTTTTGATACCATAACCTCGTGTTTCTGTTGGTTGACTGGGCAGCGCACTGCTAGGTTATAACCATCCGGTGCGATTGATGAACGTTAGGAGATTGTTGATTTTTGTTGTTGAGAGTTCCTCTAGGTTGCTGAGGAAGGGCCTGCCAAGCGTTGTTAGTCTGGACCTGGCCAGGGCCGGGCAGGTGCACAGAAAGTGTGTTAGTGTTTCTTTTTCATTTGGGTCATCGCAGCTGCGACAGTGGGTGTTGAAAGGTAGTCCGATTCTCTCGGCATGAACTCCGATGCACCAGTGACGCGTAATAATAGCCGTTAATCTGGCTATGTCGTTCCGGGGCTTTGAGAGCATCTGTTGAGTTCTGCCTATGTTGTAAAAGGGCCATATTTTTCTTGATGTGCTGCAGGTTGGTTGTTCTCTCCATCTACGACCGGCTAAGGTTAAGTAGTAAGAACGAATTCCTCCCTTGACTGTGTTCAGTGGAACTTCGACTGGTTCCGCTCTGGAAACGTCAAGGAAAGAACCCCGCCTGGCCAATTCATCCGCCTTTTCATTACCATAAATGTTCCTATGGCCGGGAACCCAGATAATGGTAATGCTAAGTTGGTGACTTAGCCGGGCCAGTTCATCCTTACACTGCCTTACCAGTTTGGAGTTGGTACTGATCGCAGCTAAAGATTTAACGGCAGCTTGGCTATCCGTCAGAATAGCTGCGTTAAGGTGGTTGGTGTTAGCTCTCCTTAAGGTGCGACAAGCTTCTCTTATCGCAAAGAGCTCGGCCTGAAAGACGCTGGCTGAGTTTGGTAGACGAAAAGAGTCCGCCACCCCCAGTTTCTCAGAGTATATGCCCGCTCCCACTCCGCACTCCATCTTGGAGCCATCCGTCTAAAAGGACACATCGAAGGCTAGATCAGTTCCCCCATTGCGCCATTCCACCCTGGTGGGAAACTTGGTTGTAAAGGATTTCGTGAAGTCGAGTTTGGGAGTGTCGTAGTCCGTTTTTCCAGGAATCAGTTCCCGAGGTAACGGATTAAGAATGTTGCTGTGTCCATATGGTCTATTTCGCCAGTTGTACGACTCTCTGAGTCTGACTGCACTGTTTGTTGCAGTAAGCTTAATGTGTAAATCTATGGGGAGTAAATGTGTCAGGACATTAAGTGCATCAGTGGGGCATGAGCGGATACCCCCTGTGATACCTATGCATGCGGATCGCTGGATCCGAGCTAGTTTTGTTGTGTTGTATGCTTTTTTCAGTGCAGGCCACCATACTAGTGCACCATACGCCAAGATAGGTCGCACTACCGCTGTGTATAGCCATAAGAGCATTTTTGGTTGAAGACCCCATTTTCTACCAAAGGTTTTTTTGCAGGCGTAGAAAGCTATACAGGCCTTCTTGACCCTTTGTTCGATGTTAGTTTTCCAGCTTAGCTTAGGATCCAGAATAACACCTAGGTATTTTGCGCTACTGGATAGTGTAAGAGGTTGGTTGTTGAGCTTTGGAAGGACAAATTGTGGCGCTTTGGTTTTTGTGGTGAATAACATCAGTTCCATCTTGTTAGGGTTAACTCCTAGGCCGCACCTGGCAGCCCAGACACTGAGTTTTCCCAAAGCAACCTCCATTAGCTCACTGAGCGTAGAGGGGAACAGTCCTGACACCATAACAACCACGTCATCCGCATAAGCCACCACTTTGACCCCATTGCAATTTAGTGTATTAAGAAATTCATTCATGGCGATGAGCCAGAGTAGGGGGGAGATTACTCCTCCTTGCGGAGTACCCCTACTGACAAATCTCGTGAGTTGGCAGCCACCCAGGTCTCCCTGGATTATTCTGTTTCTGAGCATTGAGACTATCCAGTTTCTCACCGGTGCTTGTACACCAAGGTTGGTAAGAGAATAAAAAATGGCCCTAGTATGAATATTGTTAAAAGCCCCTTCTATGTCTAAGAAGGCCGCAAGAGTGTATTGTTTAAAGTATATTGATCTTTCAATAGTGGTAATAACCTCGTGTAGGGCGGTATCTGTGGATCTGCCGTTGAGGTATGCGTGTTGGGCGCTGGATATGTTAGCACCCTTTAGAACGTCCCTGAGATGAATATCCAGTACACGCTCTAGGGTTTTCAGTGCGAATGATGTGAGGCTTATTGGTCTAAAATCCTTGGCTGATTCGTGACCTCTCCTCCCAGCTTTGGGTATAAATATTACCTTAACTCTTCTCCAGCTCCTTGGAGTGTAGTTAAGGCAGAGACACTTAGTGAAGAAAGAGAGTAGGATAGGTGCAACTACATCTTGTAGTTTCTGCAACATTATTGGAAGTATGCCGTCGGGACCTGGGGATTTGTTATAGTGCCGTTTTTATTTCGAGTTCCTTGAGATTTTTGCGAAATGTTCCAACAATTGTCCTTTTCCGTTGCTTTAGTTTCACTGCAAGGCCATGGGATGCAAAGAAATTTTCGCAGGTCACATTCCTTCCATTCAGCCCTTCTGTGAGGTGCAAAACAACCTGTTCACCCTGGTTGATCTCAGGAGTACAATTACGGTCTCGACCAATATAAACTATGTTTATGATATTGAGGTTTATATTGGTCGAGACCGTAATTGTACTCCTGAGATCAACCAGGGTGAACAGGTTGTTTTGCACCTCACAGAAGGGCTGAATGGAAGGAATGTGACCTGCGAAAATTTCTTTATCTTTTTCTTTAAAATTTCAATATCATAAACATAGTATGTTTCAACATCTTAGAGCACCCAGTGTTTAATGCCATATTTACATGGCTTCGAAGGAATGTATTGAGTGAATGGACAGCGGTCACGATAAGGCAATAATTCTGTGTCGACAAGGAATAACGACTAAATTCAAAATGCCGTAAAAAAGCGATATGGCATTTTCTTCATTGCCAATCTTTGATAGTATGCAAGAAAACATTTTTTGCACAGAATAAATAACCACTTAATTCTGCACATATTACCGTTTGTAAAGTTTCATTTATTTCAGGAAAAAGGTCGGAGTTAGTACAATAAAAATATCGTTTTTTACGATAATTTGAGTTTAGTCGTTATTCCTTGTCGACACGGAATTGCTCATCAACAGTTACATTCGCACCTAGTGTATATGCCAATTTTAGCCTTTTAGCCCATTTATCAAATATAGTGCGAATTGGTGCTAATTTATCGCGAGCACGAACAATTTGTCTTCACGATCATCAAAGCGCTGACATCGAGTAATTGTTTTATATAGCTCTAGCAACATTGTCGCGGCGAATATTGGTCATCCAGTTTTTGCATTCCACAACTCAGTAACACATTCACCATGTGACCCATGTGCATACACCCGCAAACAGTAAAAGCCCGTAAAAAGTAAGCACGTGGTGTATGCACATGGGTCACATTCACCATGTGACCCATGTGCATACACCCGCAAAAAGTAAGCACGAATCTTACGAATATCATTCTTTCAGGTAGTTTCATATTTACGTTAAGCGACGCAATATGCTACCTGAAGACATCCGAAATGAAGAGACTGTTTGGCGTATACACTTAGGTTCTTCCAAACAATATTGTATGGTCTTGTCTTCGACAACAATGCAATGTTCGGTTCTGCTACCATGTTTTGCCTGGTTTCCTCTTCAATGAAGTCAACATCGATCTCTCTGCTTGGTTCATAATCAATCTTCATCATCATCACTTCCATCAAAGTCTTTATTGTCATCCAACCACTCCTTTTACCAGGTAGAATCCACAATTTTTGTTTTTTTATATAAAGATAAGTGCCCCATGTAGGGCCCACCTAACACCTTTTGTATTACAGCGTACAAAATAATTAATGATGGAAACCTAAATGTTTTTGTGTCATGTTATTTGATAAATTCTTTATACAAAAACAAAAAAATCAACAGTAAAAAATTGTCGGAAAACCTCGTAAAATGTGATTTAAAAAAAGTCATCTTGGACCTTAAAAGGCCCACGTATACCTTGCTTGAAATAGTGTACTAAAAAGTCATTAATTTTTTTAAAAGCTCATCCATGTTAATTTTATTCGAAAAATTAGTAACAAATGAATTTACAGAATGTAAATTAATTTTGAAATTAAATGTTTTTTTTAATTAAGAGTTCAAAATTAAGTGCCATTCAGCCTCTTTAAGGATTAAAAAATCAATTCTTTTTACTCAAACAGCGTTTTAGTGACAACTTGGGCCTTATAATTTAGGGCTTTCTTCCTTATTGCTTTTTTTTTTGGTCTTTTGGGCATTGGCGTAGCAAGCGGGGGTAAGGGGGGCAGTTGCCCCCCGCTTATTTAGCTAGATAAACAATTTAAAAAGAAAACTTCAAAAGTTATTCAAAATATCAGTTTTTTTACAACGATAATATTTTTATATTATATATTTTGCTCTTCTTTCTTTCTTCTTCATAAGCATGCTTTCGGATAAACATTTTCTTTCTCTTTGTTTGCAAAAAGATAGAACAAAATGTAGAGTTTCTACTGCAATTCCAATTTGAAAAAATTCGGATACACTGAAAAAACTATTAAATGAAGTTGAAAAACTTGTTGCTTTGGTTTTGACTGTGCCTGCATCAGCAGCTTCATCTGAGCGTTCTTTTAGTGCACTAAAACGACTTAAACGTATCTTCGAGCAAATATGACACAGAAACGACTCACTCATGCGGCACTTATACACATTCACAAAGATAAAACCGAAGAATTGAATTCGATGGAGGTAGTGAAAGAGTTTGTTTCTCGCAAGGACAGAGAAACATTTTGGAAGTATTTAAATTGATATAACTTTTTGTACCGTATTGCATTTAAATCATGTAAAGATATACCTTGTCTTGCTTTAAAAAAGCAACAATTATTTCTTAAATTTTCTTATTACCATATGAAAGATCCTTTAAAAAATTATCTCTAATATCGAAATTGGAAAAACTTTTAAAAATAATGAAATTTTAATATTTTTTTATTAAGTTTTATATATTTTTATTTTGAAACTAAAATAAAAAATGTCTTTATTCATATTCATGTTTCTTTTAAGAAATTTTGGTGATTTTTTTTGCACCCCCATTTGTACTGCCCCCCAGATGAAATTAGCTTCCGACGCACTTGCTTTTGGGTTGTACAAATGCATGGGCGTAATTAGGCTCACTTCAATGAATATTTAAAGTTTTCAAAAAAACCAATTGCAATAATTTTTTTTTACAAACTTACCTTAATATTTTCATAAAATTATAAACCATCTGCTTTTAAAAATGTTTTTGTAATTGCAGCACACAAATTTCACAACAAAGCTTTTTTATCCGCCACGCAATATAAAATTAACTTCTACACGCTTTCGCTATTTTCAATAGACTGCACTTGCTGTGAATATTCCGCGATTGCCTTAAAAATTTTTTCCTACGAAGTAACTTGAGGACAAGTTTCAACACGCGCAAGAACATGCACATTTGATAGTTAGAAATTTGTTAAAATTAATATGGGCCTTAAAAGGTGACGGGCCCTGTACAATCCACTTACCTTATGTTGTGTTTCGAAAAAAATATTTTTGCGAACTGCGAAAACAACCACTAACTTCAGTAAACGAAACACAACTGACGCGTTATCACAGATATTTCGCGCACTTTTCCCATATGTGTCAAATTGACACACAAACTACTCTTTCGGTCCTCTTCTTGTTGCCGCGCCTCTAAGTGTGTAAACACAAAGGGCATATACTTTTTCAAAATTTCGTCGAAAATTAGTCCGTGAACCACAACCTCATTCCAATTTGTGAAAAAAAAGGCACAAAATTTTCGATTCGAAAATTGTGTCAAATTGACTCAAACGACGGATGCGAGTTAAATTTATTAAATGATATTCTCAAGAATCTAGTTCGTTTCACACTGTTGAAAATTTTAATTTTTTATTAACTTTTCTCTTTTAAATGTCGGACCACCATTGGCAATGATACATTTTTATGATAAATACCTCGTTGAATAAATAATTGCATTACCTTTCTCTTGATACCCATAATGCTTAGTTTTATTGGAAACCTTAGAAAACGGTAAGTTCTTTAGGCCAATTTTCCCAACTTTGGAAATTCCTATCCTTATAATATCTATCACTTGAGGATACCAATTAAGGAAAGCCTGAATTTTTAACATTCCCTTTTTAAGCTTCAAATACCTCCACGACATAGTTTTAATGAAGAAGATTGCAATAGCCTTAACAAATTTTATTAGGTAAGTATATTTTATTTTTCTTTAAAAAACATATACATATCTATTATTATAAGTGTTCTTTATAATAAATTACATTTATTTGATTATGCTTCTTTGATGACGCCACTTCGTATGGGAGGTTGGAGGAGTTTTTATACGATTTGCCAAATTTCTCAAAGTGAATTTTTTAAAAATTCCACGTGAATTTATTAATTTTTGTGGCATTTAAATTGATTTTACCGTTTTGATAAAGTAACTTTTTATGGGAGGTAAAACCTTTAAAAAGGTTTGTTCATATATGGACTAATTATACTTCTATATGGCCTGAATAAATGTACATCATTATTTTTTTTTATCAAGCCTAATTGCCAGTTTATAAGCCTTTAAAGAATTGAAGAAATTTAAGGAACGGATTTTTTAAAAGCTATTACTGCTATTATCCAAAAACATAAAAAATAAGACAAGTAGTTTTTTTTTTTGAGGAAATTATGTGTTCTTCTTGACAGTTGTAAAACATTTTAAAATTAATTATTTTTTCAGTGTAGGAAGCCGGAAGTATTATTTCAAATCGGGTTTCACTTAACTTCGGTATTTTTGATTTTTTTTATTTTTATCTCAAAATGTAGCTAGTAGTCCATAAATAATACGTGGGAAGTTTTAGAATGGGATCTGCATTCGTTTAGGAGATACATCAACTATAGTGCGAAGGTGCCGCACTGTACATAATTATGAAAACCAATTGTGACTAGTAGGGCCATTTCTTATCTGTCTGAAGTATTATGTATTCATTAGTTAGATTGGACGTTCCTCCGAGTGTATTAACTGATTAAGTGATTGTAATATTATGAATTACTATGGTAATCAATGTTTTAATCCGTTTAAATTTCCAATCCATCGCAAAGCAAAAAATTTAAGAAAAATCGATAAGCTTAGCTACAAAGTGGGGAGTTTCATCTGCCGCTTATGTCTGCTCGAGCTGCAGAAAACGCCTTCTGCGTGAAACAACTCCAGAGACCAATATTAAGTGAGTATTCCCACATCGTCCAAGACGCATTATTTATTCCAGAGGAGGACAAGTACAAAAATAAGTTGACACAGGCGGATACTGCAGGAATAGACGAAGAAATTTTGAGACAATTAAAGGAAAAATTCAAAGACCCATTAACATCAGCTTCGGATGAAAACTACGATACTTACTCTTGCACCGAAATCTTGGAGTGTAAGAAAACTAGCTGAAGAATTCAGGACATCTAGACGACAGGCAGAAAATGCGAAAAAACTTGTAGATCAATTTGGTATCTTATCATCACCCAACCCTCGTAGTGGCCATGAGCTACCAGTTGAAATAGAAAATATTGTGAGAAGTTTTTACCTTCGAGAAGATATTAGTCAAGTTTTGCCTGGTAAGAAAGATTTTGTGTCCATACAGTTAAACGAAAGTTCGAGAACTCACTTACAGAAACAACTTTTACTGTCCAATATTGAGGAGTTGTATGAACAGTTTAAAATTGAATATCCCGATGTTAAAGTAGGGTTAACCAAGTTTTTCACATTGCGACCTAAGCAAAGTATCCTTGCTGGAGACTCTGGCACACATCTTGTTTGTGTATGTACGTACCACCAGAATGTTAAATTGATGCTGAGTGGAGGAGATATTGAGTCACTTACTGCAGAAACCAACATGCACCTTCCGTCTTACAAGGAGTGCCTACAAAGGATGATGTGTCCAAATCCTACATCAATTTGTTATTATTTAACGATTGCAAAATCAGCTCCAAATGAACGTTGTGTTTCTTTTCCTGGATTGGGTGTGATTCGTGACTATTTAAAAATGGTTTTCGATGATAATGAAGTTACTAGTGTGCAGTTTGAACAATGGACAGGCACAGATCGCTTTACGCTAATCACTCAAGTGCTTCCCGCAGATGATTTTGTTGATAGCTTGTGTAATGCCTTGGATGTTTTAAAACGTCATTTATACATTGCTGAACAACAAGCACTTTTCTTCAAAACGCTGAAGGAGTCACTTTCTGAAGGTGAACTTCTTGTTCAGTACGATTTTGCGGAAAATTACAGTTTTGTAATACAATCAACAAGCTACACTTTTAACGTCAGTATTTTCAGGGAAATAAAAAATGGATATCTGCATACTTCCAAAAATTGGCAATAAAGTAAATTCCATATCGCTTTTTTACGATATTTTGAGTTTAGTCATTATTCCTTGTAACCACAGATATATATATATATATATATTTTTGTGGCAATTCAAGAGATTTTGCCGTTTTGATAAAGTCACTTTGTATGGGAGGTATGCGTGGTTTATATCCGATTTTTCTCATTCTCGAACTTAATCTTAGTTTTTTGAATATAAGCATATATTTTGAATTTGATTACGATAGCTTTAAAATTGCGGTTATAATCATGTCGATAGACGGACACACACACGGTCATGGCTACATCGACTCAGGAGAAGATGCTGATCAAAAATATATAAGGTAAGTTACCCAAATAAGGCCAACCTAATGGTTTTTACCAGACAGAAGAGAAACGGGGTTTTTTAAACTTATTTTTGCAGTTTTGTATTTTTGTTTATTCAATTCTTTTTTCAAAAACACAAAAATAAAGCATGAAAAAGTAAAAAATATATCCAGCTCAGAAGGTTTTAAAAAGGTCTGATTTTTGCCATATTAGGACCACCATGTCTAAATAAGGCCCAATATATAACGGTTTTAGAAACATAACAAAACAGTCAGAAAATAATAAAATAAGCACACATATTGTTATTACAAATGTTGGTTTACATTTATACTAAACATAAATGCTATTCAACGCTTTTTTTTATAAAAACTTTTTCGAAAAAATACTTTTATTACCAAAAGTTCATTTTGAAAATTAAAATAAAGTTACTCTGGCTTTTTAAAGAAAATTTTGGCAATTTGCTGACCTTTATAGTTGAGGGCTTTCTTTTTCGTAGTTTTTTTCTGCCAGGTAGATTTAGGTGTGGACATGAGATCGGAAAAAGAAAGCCGGAAAGAAAAAAAATGTTTGGACCTTTTAGGCGCTCTCAATATAATTTCATTGAACATGTTTAAACGTGCAATCATTTTGCAGGGAATGCAATAAATGTGCGTATTAGAAATCGGGCTTTATTAAGGCTTGGGCCTTATTTGGCGAAGAGACCTTATATACTTTTCTATATCTACCACGTTTTCTTATTAGACGTAGTGACAAAGTTAATATACCCCTTTTGCAGTACGCGTGGGAGTATAGGTTAGGTTAGGTAACGGTGGCTGAGCCGATAGACGACTCGTACACTTAGGCCAATGCAGGCCCGTTGTGATACCACATGATCTCTTTAAAAAAAAACCTAATAGAGATTTCCCTCCTCAAACCAGTTCGAGCGGATAATGAAATTGAGTATATGCTTGATTTCCAGGCATGAGACTTCGGCAAGTCCGTTTAAAAAGGGAAGGCCCAGAGTTGCCATTCTCCTTTTAGCTAGAGCCGGTCATTCGCAGAGGAGGTGCTGAACGCTTTCTACCTCCTCCTCACATCTGCAGCTTCTGCAGAAATCGTTCGATGCAACTCCCAACCGAAGGGCATGCGCTCCGATCAGGCAGTGACCCGTTAGGATTCGTACTATTTTTGACAGGTTTACCCTGCTTAACTCAAGCAGTGAGTTGGTGCGTTTTAAATCGTAGGTAGGCCATGTTAGCTTAGTTATCCTACATGTATCAAGGCGTTCCCAGCGTTCTTGTGCAAGACGTAGTGATCTTCTTGCACTGGAGTTTATAGGAGGAAATTGGTATACCAATAAAGTCCTCATTTAAGAGGGTGTTAGAGGTCGTACCCTTCCTTGCCAATTCGTCGGCCAAATTGTTGCCCTCGATATCCCTGTGTCCGGGTACCCATATGAGGTGAATCCTGAGTAGCCTTGCCATCTCGTTAAGAGATTTGCGGCACTCAGTGAGAGTTTTAGAGTTGTCAATATTTGAGTTCAGTGCTTTTAGTGCAGCTTGGCTATCTGAAAAGATGGAAATACTTTTTCCTTCAAGGTCTCTTTGACCTAGAATCCTAGTGGTTTCGTGAATAGCCATCATTTCCGCTTGGTAGACACTACAATAGTTAGGAAGTCTAAAGGACGCTTCGAATTCGAGATCCTGGGAGTAAATACCTCCCCCTACTTGTTCTCGAAGTTTGGATCCATCTGTGAAGATTTTTATGGCGGAGGTTTTAAGGGGGATTTTGTTTGCCCAGTCTAGCCGTGAAGGGATGAAAACTGCATAGTTCTTTTCAAGATTTAAGCACGGCACACAGTAGTCTGTTTTGTCGGGTGCAGACGAGTTCAGAATAATTGTGTGGCCGCAGTTGTTACCTATCCAATTACCAGATTCTCTAAGTCTCAGGGCTGCTGTGTTGGCACGTTCCCTGGCAAAGATATCGAGAGGTGGAAGGTGAAGCATGACATTGAGGGCGCTAGTTGGTGTTGAGGACAGTGCCCCCGTAATACAAAGACCTGCGCTTCTTTGCACCTTTGCAAACTTCTGAAGTGCGGTTGCCTTATCAAGGGCCCTCCACCATACCAGTGAGCCATACATTAGTATGGGGCGGACAATTGCTGTATAAATCCAGCGTACTATTTTGGGGGAAAACCCCACTTTTTACCTATAGCTTTTTTACAGGCAAATAGTGCTATGTTTGCCTTTTTAACCCGTTCCGTAATGTTAATATTCCAGATAAGCTTCTTATCCAGGATAACTCCTAGGTATTTCGTGCTATCGCTAAAGAGCAACCTCGTGCCGTTCAGACGCGGAGGTTCTAAGTTGGGGGTTTTATATTTCCTAGTGAAAAGAATGAGATCTGTTTTCTCGGGGCTTACACTTAAACCACACGTGGATGCCCATCTCGAGAGAATTAAGAGTGCTCTCTCCATGAGTTGACAGAGAGTCTGGGGAAACTTTCCGTTAAAAATGATTGCAATATCGTCTGCATAAGCAACAACCCTGTAGCCTTCCCCTTCCATGATGCGCAACAGCTGGTCAACCGTCACGGAACACAGAAGTGGAGACAAAACTCCTCCCTGCGGAGTGCCTCTGCTTACAAACCTACGAGTGGAGGATCCTCCCAGTTCTGAGTTCACCACCCTGCCCAAGAGCATCTGGTTATGAAGCTCACGAGAAAATCCTCCACCCCCAGTTCCGACAAGGCCGAGGTGACTGCACATGGAAGGACGTTATTGAATGCCCCTGCTATATCTAGAAAAGCAGCAAGTGCGTATTCTTTGTTCTCAAGTGATTTTTCGATGGTAGACACAAGAGAGTGCAGAGCTGTTTCTGTAGATTTGCCTTTAATGTAGGCATGTTGGGATTTTAGAAGCCTGTCAAGTTTCGGCTTGAGAAGAAGCCCAATAAGTCTCTCTAGAATTTTAACCAGAAAGGAAGAGAGGCTTATAGGTCTGAAGTCATTCGATTTAGTGTGAGAGGACTTACCCGCTTTCGGTATAAAGATAACTTTTGTCTCTCTCCAAGCTGTTGGAATATAGTTAAGGCGTAGGCAACCATAGTAGATTGTCTGAAGCCAGGGTACTATTGCATTGAAGCTATAGTGGAGTTGAGCTGGTATAATGCCATCGGGACCTGGAGATTTATAAGGTTGGAATGAATAGATCGCCTATTTTAACTTCTCCTTGCTGGTCAGTTGCTCAATCTGTTGAGGCATAAGGTCGCAGGGAAGTGTTTGAAAGCTGGAAATGTCAGAGTAAACATTACCAGGAAAATGCGCATCCATGAGTATATCTAGGGTTTCGATGCATGAATCCGTCCATGTGCCATCTTCCTTTTGAAGAAAGCTTGGTACTGTCGGGGATTTCGATAGTATTTTCCTGAGCCTTGAAGCCTCGGAAGTACCCTCTATTTCTGTGCAGAAGGAGGACCAAGAGGCCCTCTTTGCTTTTCTGATTGCAGTTTTGTAAATGCCTAGTTTAGACTTATAGCTATTCCATGAGTCCTCACTATTGCTACGCCTTGCGTAGTTAAAGTCTCTACGACAGTCCTTTCTGAGAATTTCAATCTCCCGAGACCACCATACGGGTTTATGGGATTTTTTGAAAACTTTTTTCGGACATGCTCTGTTTAGTGCATCCGAGCATTTTTTTGTGAAGTCTAGAACCAGAAGGTCCAACTCTTCTTTGTTAGCAACGGGGGAAGAAGTGACTGAATTCAGTGATGTTTTAATTAGTTTATTATACCATCTCCAATTTGTCTTACGGAGATTTCTTATTTTTAGAGGCATGGATTGATTGGTTATCTTCCAGCCGAATTCTATGTACCTATGGTCCGAGAACGAGTGTTCTTTTAAGACCTTCCAAGAATGAATTTCTTCCGAGAAGTTTTCTGATACTAGGGTGATATCCAGAACTTCTTCTCGATTTTTGATAATAAAAGTTGGCTCATTGCCCTTGTTCATTATATTTAATTTAGTGTTTAGTAGGAAGTTAAAAAGTGACTCACCTCTGTCGTTGTTGTTAGTGCTGTTCCATTGTGAGTGGTGTGCATTTGTATCTCCACCCAGAATGATGTGCGTGGCTGGATGAGTTCCCTGCAGGAGTTCCCGGAAAGATTGCGTGGGTATGGGCTCATCATAGGGAAAGTAAAAGGAAGCAATCCTGGGAGTATAAAAATAAATAATTTTTTGTAACTGATCGAGGAATATCGATAAAATTTTTTTCTTATTTTTGATCGAAAAATATACAGTAAAAGCTCCCATAAGCGGACACCGATGGTTACTTACTTTTTGTCCGCATATGAGAGATCTCCGCTCATGGAAATGTAGTAAAAAACAATATTAAAATAATAAACAAATTAAAATAATATTAAAAAAATGGTCATTGCGATATTCTAATTTAAAATAATTTTTATTCTTCAATAGACTAACAAAACTAGTACAACATAAATTAAAATTTAAATATGTGCATTAGAGTGGTCTTTGTTTTTCTTTCGAAAGTAATGAATTACGGACCGAGGTTTTGTCCCTTCACAAAACAAAAGTAAACTGCAAAATTGTCAAAAAAGATGAAAATCTAATTTTTATTGGAAAAGTGCTCTTTTTTAAAAAAAATCTCAAAATGGGGCATGCGCCCCGTTTTTTATTTAATTTTTCTTTAAAATTAGCTATCAAACATTAAAATTAGACTAAAACTACTAGAGCTGTAATTTTTTACTGTTCGAAAAAATCTACTTTTGTTCCCTGTTGTATTAAAAAAATTGCAAAATTGCACATTTGAAAAAAATTTCATTGAAAAAAATTCAAATGTTGTGGAAGTATTATCTGAAACTATATTTAAAATAGACTAGCTGAAACCCGGCGCGTTGCTGCCACTCTCCCTTGTCAAACGCCCATAAAATGTTATCAGTTAAACAGCATGTCTAAATTGAGGTCAAATACTGAAATCCGAGACTGTGCGACCTATATCCACAAAGCTATTCGATATAACAATTTTGGGTTGTATAGGAAGTGCCACGCCCTATTGATCACCCCTCATAGAACGTAATCAATTAAACTGCATGTGTACATGGAGGTGGAATACCGAATACCAAAACTGTTCGACATATAACTCCAAAACTATTCGATAACACAAATTTGTGTTGTATGGGAGGTGCCACTCCCCTTTCCCTACGCCCATAAAATTTTGCCAATGAAACTGCATGTGTAAATTGAGGTCGAATACTGAATTCCGAGGCTGAGTTACCTATAACTCCAAAGCTATTCGATATCGCAAATTTGGGTTAAGTTGGTGGTGTCACACCTCCCCGACAAACTCTAAAAAAATTTATCAGTAAATCTGCATGCGTAAATTTTGGTCAAATACTGAATTCCGACGCTGTGCGACCTTGAACTCCAAAGCTATTCGATATCACAAATCTTTGTTGTATGGGAGGTGCCACTCCCCCTTGATCAACGCTCATAAAATGTAATTAATAAAATTACATGTGTACAATGAGGTCCAATACTGAATTCAAAAACTGTGCGACCTATAATCCCAAAGATTATAGGTCGCTTGATATCTTTAATTTGGGTTAAATAGGAGGTTTCACGCCCCCTTTTCGTACGCCCATAAAATTTAATTAATGAAACTGCATGTATAAATTGAGGGCGAATACTGAATTCTGACGCTGTCAACCTATAACTTCAAAGCAATTCGATATCACCAATTTGGGTTGAATGAGAGGTGCCCCTCCTACTTGTCCAACTCCCATAAAATTGTATCACTGAAACGGTACGCTACACCTGCACAGCAAGTTTCACTATAAAAATGTGTAGAACTCCGGAATTGCCATTATTTCGAAAAAGTGGGAGTATATTTAATGCGACCACGCCCATTTTTTGTACAGTTACTGACAGTAACTATCTGAACAAAATTAATAAATCTTAGTTTTTACGATCGAAACCGTCTGATATATATCCTTTATTTGGTTTGTCGTCGATAGCGCAAATTTGGCTTGTATGGGAGGTACCACGCCCCCTCGTCCAAACGTTACCAAACCTCACAGGAACACTCACTCTCCTCGGCAGACATTGTTCTGCCACAGACCACCTTACTGCCATATACGAAAATGTCAAGAAATGCAAAATATATTCACCATTTCCAGTATAGCTGCCGAAAGTAGCCATATGCACTAAATAACCAAATTTTAGTCTAATACGATCAAAACCGTGCGAAATGTTGCATTTTTGTTGTTTTGCAAGCGGTAAAAAGGGGTGCGGGAAAATATTTCCCTTGAACCATCTCGTAATCGAAACAAATCGACTGCCTAAATTTCAGCTCAATTTAGGTTAAGACTGGCGCACTTTACTTCACTCGACGCTAACTCCCTGAAAAGTGAGTTTAACTAAAGTGGGACAGGCCTATTTTTAGTGCACTTGCCGAGAGTAATTTTTGTCCAACACGATACAAACCGTTGAAATAAAACGTTTTCATTGGTTTGTGGGCAGTAAAAGGGGGGCGTGAAACCAATTTTTAGTACAGTTGCTGACAGTAACCGTACAAACTCAATTTTAATGATTTCTCAAAAAGTGGGTGTGGGTGTGGCTATATAGCGATGACGCCTTTTTTTAGTTCAGTTGCCGAAAGTAGCCATACAAACTTAGGTATCACATGTTAGTCTCATACGGCCAAAACTGCTTGAAATATAGCATTTTCACTGATTTGTGGGCGCAAAAAGGGGGCGTGGAAACCAATTTTTCGTACAGTTACTGTCAGTAACTACACAAACCAAAGTACTAAATTTAAGTCTTATACGACCAAAACCGTCTGAAATAAAGCATTTTCATTTCTTTGTGGGCGGTAAAAAGGGGCGTGGAAACTCATTTTAAGTACAGTTATCGACAGTAACCGTACATACTAAATTGCAAAATTTTTGCCTTATACGACCCAAACTGACTGAAATATAACAATTTTATTGATTTGGGGGCGGTAAAAGGGGAGGTGTGGCACATTTTTCCCCTCAACCATATCGTACCTGAAACAAATCGGCTGCCAAAATTTCAGGTCAATCGGTTTAGTAGTTTTGGAGTCTATAGACATCACACAGCCAGACACACATCGTTTTGCTTTTTATGTATATAGATATCGATTTGTGGGCGGTAAAAGTAGGCGTGAAAACATTTATATATAGTAACCGCCTCTTGGAGCACCTATACAGCAAGTTTCACTGTAAAAGTGTATAGAACTCTGGAATTGCCATGATTTTGAAAAAGTGGGCGTATTTATATGACAACCACGCCCATTTTTTGTCCACTTACCGACAGTAACCATCTGAACAAAATAACCAAATCTTAGTTTTTTACGATTGAAACCGTCTGATATATATCCTTTTTTTGTTTGTGATCGATGGAGCAAATTTGGCTTGTATGGGAGGTACCACGCCCCCTTGTCCAATCGTTACCAAACCTCACAGGAACACTCTCAAGATATGGGTTCAGTTTCCCTGAAAATTTCATAATGATCGGTTCAGCGGTTTCAGAGTCTATACGTGATATAGCCACATACCCACATACCCACATACCCACATACCCACATACATACATCCATTTTTATATATATAGATCATAGATGGGCACTTTGCAGTACCAGTAAAATTGCAGTAAAAATAAATTTTTACTGATAATGAAATTCAATTTGCATTACCAGTAAAATTTTACTGATTACTGAAAAAAATTGCAGTAAAAATAAATTTTTACTGAATACTGGGAAAAAATTGCAGTACAAATAAATTTTTACTGATAATGAAATTCAATTTGCATTACCAGTAAATTTTTACTGATTACTGGAAAAAATTGCAGTAAAAATAAATTTTTACTGATAATGAAATTTAATTTGCATTACCAGTAAATTTTTACTGATTACTGAAAAAATTTGCAGTAAAAATAAATTTTTACTGATTACTGAAAAAAAATGCAGTAAAAATAAATTTTTACTGATTACTGAAAAAAATTGCAGTAAAAATAAATTTTTACTGATTACTGAAAAAAATTGCAGTAAAAATAAATTTTTACTGATTACTGAAAAAATTGCAGTAAAAATTTATTTTTGCAATTTTGTTCAGTAATCAGTAAAAATTAATTTTTACTGCATTACTAAAAAAAATTGCAGTAAAAATAAATTTTTACTGATTACTGAAAATATTGCAGTAAAAATTTATTTTTGCAATTTTATTCAGTAATCAGTAAAAATTTATTTTTACTGCAATTTTTTTCAGTAATCAGTAAAAATTTATTTTTACTGCAATTTTTTTCAGTAATCAGTAAAAATTTATTTTTACTGCATTTTTTTTCAGTAATCAGTAAAAATTTATTTTTACTGCAAATTTTTTCAGTAATCAGTAAAAATTTACTGGTAATGCAAATTAAATTTCATTATCAGTAAAAATTTATTTTTACTGCAATTTTTTCCAGTAATCAGTAAAAATTTACTGGTAATGCAAATTGAATTTCATTATCAGTAAAAATTTATTTGTACTGCAATTTTTTCCCAGTAATCAGTAAAAATTTATTTTTACTGCAATTTTCTCCAGTAATCAGTAAAAATTTACTGGTAATGCAAATTGAATTTCATTATCAGTAAAAGTTTACTGAATACTGCTTCTAGTAATGCAGTAAATATTTACTGCAGTATGCCCATGTATGATATAGATACATAAATTGTGCGATTACATTAAATAACCTGGTCGTTATGAAATTTTTTGCTAGAAGTGTACCTTTTTGGAAATTTCGAGTTCCAATTCGAGTTAGGTATTTCCCAAAAATTTAAAAATTCAAGTTTTGAAAAGCACACCGAGAGCTTTTAATAATAAAATATTATTGGCGTAAGTTTCTTGGGTGCGATGCATGTAAGTTTCTTGGACTCTGATTTTTCATTCAGTGTAAATTCGTAAAAAGAGAAAAAAAACACGTCGAACTGTCGAAAACATTAAAACAAACAAAAAAAAAAAGAAAAGAAGAAAGCAGTAATGCTTGTGATCTAAAAAAAAACAAAATTGTCTGCTTATTGGAGCTTCGCGTCCGTTTATGGCAGATTTTTTTTATAAATAGAAATGTTTGTGTGTCCGCGTCCGTTCATCGGAAAGTCCGTGTATGGGAGAGCATTTTCTATTTAAAAAAACCAAAAAATTGTCGTTCCCAAGAATGTGTCCGCTTATAGGAAATGACCACTTACACATATAAACAGTGCTTTTGCGCGGCGGAAACGACATCACTAGTTCGATTCAGAATTGTTTCTAGACTTTTAATGTTGGTTCGATTTTTATTTTTAGACCGATTTTTCGGTTTTTTTATCTTACGAAAAATATTGCCCCAGTTATGTTCAAATAACTCCAAAACTATGTAATTATTTAACAAATTCGATATATGATCAAAAACAAGGCACACCTTTTAATCAAGCTGTCACTCGTGCTGTTCCGACAATTTTTGGAGAAATTTTCTGAATGCTCCGTAAAAGAGTTAAAAAATAACGTTTTTTAAAAAAATTCAAAGTTCAAGAACGCCAAAGAATAATAAAAATGTAAAGTTTTCCAGCTTTTTCCTCTAGATGTTATGAGAAATAGTTTTACAAAAATTTTTTTTACTTATGCTTGGTTCTCACTATGTCATTTTTATGACGATACAAAAGCTTATCACCTGAAATATTACCTTTATAAAACTCTAGAACATTTTCTTAATAGCTCTATTTAATAATTAAATTATTTTTTATTTTCCAAGATTGCCAAAGTTACAAAAAAAAATGTCAACATGTTGGTTTTTTCAATTTGATTGACAACAACTGACCACTGAAAATGACATAGTGAGAACCAAGCATTACAGACGTTTTAGTGAACTTACCCAAAATTGAGTGCACAAAAATCGACTTTGAGATTTCTTACTCAAAAATTTTCAAAAATCAAAAAACGCAAGTTTTATTAATTTGAATGAAGGAACTTTTTAGAAATAGTATTGTTGTACTTTTTGCAAAAAAATTAAAAAAAACCAAGAACGGAAATCGAAGTTATCGCAACATAAACCTGCATATTTTATTCAACAAATTTTAATGTTGCCTCATGCAACGTTATGTGGAACGAAATTTAAAGTCAAGTTTTGTATTTTAGAATTTCTATTATTTTAATGACTTTTATTTTTTAAAAAGTAATGCAATAAAAAAAAAATATTTTCAAAAATGATTACTAGATCCTTTTTTACTACATTGGAACGTAGTTCCTACCCAGAAGAGACCAGCAGCATTCCCCAAGCATCTCTACTCCAAAACGCTCATGAAATCGTTCTTCAATTTTTGATATATCTTGGTGAAAACGTTCACCATGTTCGTCACTAAAACTACCTAAATTTTCCGGAAAAGTTTCAAACTGGTATTTTAAAAAATGCATTTTAAGGGACATTTCAGCTCCAACTTCTTGGTAGCTGTCCATCAATTTGTTGATAAGCTGTCTTGCATTTCGAGCACGATTATTTCCCAAGAAGCCGTTGACCACATCGATGAAAGATTTGTAGCCTTTAAGCGTAGCCTTATTGGCGTAGCAAGCGGGGGAAAAGGGGCTAATTGTCCCCCATTTTTTTAGCTAGATAAACAATTTAAAAAGAAAAGTTATTCAAAATATCAGTTTTCTTACAACAATATTATTTTTGTATTATATATTTTCCTCTTCTTTCTCTCTTCTTCATGTTTCATGTGAAGACATTTTGGTGAACTTTTTTTGCACCACCGTTTGTACTGCCCCTTTTGTACTGCCCCCCTTTTGTACAGCCCCCCAGATGAAATTCGCTTCCGACGCGCTTGCTCTAAGCTCATTTAATGACAGCCAAATTGTCGGAGCTCCAAATGCAATTTTTCCCTTTCCTTTGGTCCATCTCTGCAAACTAGCACAGCACGCACTACAAACTTAATTTGGAGTCCAAGTATTATTTTTCTGAATACGTTCACTAAAATAACTTTATATGCCATGCGAGTTGCATCATTAATTGCTTTTCAACTATTGGCTGTTGTAAATAAACCACAAATGTAACAAAAATTGTCCGGAGAATTGTTACACTTAAATATTCTTGCTGCCATTTTGAAACACGACTTTTACAAAATTTCTTTCCAAAATCTAAAAGTTTTATAATAGCGCTAGCAAAATTTTTTTATATTACGAATTTCTGTCATTTTTGTTATTTCGTGGCTTATTAGGTTATTCCCCAGTTTTTATTATAGGAATTTACAGAGTTGCAACTCTGATTCAAAGTAAAAATTTGATAATCGCACTATTGTATTGGCGGTTGGAATTAATTTTAAAGGTTTTTTTTTCGGTTTTTGAGCATTTATTTAGAAACAACGGTACAATGTATATTATTCAAAGTATTGTCCATCGTTAGCTACAACATTTTCCCATCTTTCTGGCAGCATATGGATTCCGCGCCGGAAGAACGATTCGTCTTTTGAGGCAATCCACGAATCGACCCATTTTTTGGTATCCTCGTAAGAAGTGAAGCGCTGCTCAGCCAAGCCATGCGTCATCGATCTGAATAGGTGGTAGTCGGAAGGGGCTATGTCTGGGCTATAAGGCGGGTGGGGTAGCACATCCCAATTCAGCGCCTCCAACGTTTCCTTGACGGTTCTTGCAACATGTGGCCGTGCGTTGTCATGTTGAAAAACCACTTTGTCGTGTCTTTTGGCATATTCCGGCCGTTTAACCTTTAATGCTCGGCTCAATTGCATCAATTGTTGTTGGTAGCGTTCCCCAGTGATGGTTTCGTTAGGTTTTAGCAGCTCATAGTACACGACACCCTTCTGATCCCACCAAATACACAGCATAAGCTTGGCGCCATGAATATTCGGCTTGGCCCTCGATGTTGATGCATGGCCGGGTGGTCCTCACGATTTTTTTCGCTTAGGATTATCGTAATGGATTCACTTTTCATCGCCAGTGACAATACGATGCAAAAAACTCTTCCTTTTATGCCGTTGAAGCAGTTGTTCGCACATGCAAAATCGCCGTTCAACGTCTCTCGGCTTCAACTGGTACGGCACCCAATTTCCTTGCTTTTGAATCATTCCCATGGCCTTCAAGCGTTTGCCGACCGTTGATAAGTCGACTCCCAATGATTCTGACAATTCTTGAAGGGTTTGACACGGGTCTTCATCGAGCAAAGCCTCCAATTCCTCATCTTCAAACTTTTTCGGCTGGCCCGGACGCTCTTTGTCTTCCGTATCAAAATCACCACTTTTAAACCGACGGAACCAGTACTCACAAGTAGAAATCGATGGAGCATAGTCCCCGTAAGCCTCAGTAAGCGTGCGTTGTGCTTCAACCGCTTTTTTCTTCAAATGGAAGCACAAAAGTAAACCTTCCCGCAAATTGCGTTTTGTTGGAACGAAAGTCGACATGTTCACAGAGAAAAAAATATATGTTGTTTACACTTCAGTGGAATGACACATACTGAAAAATGAAGCTTAGACAATGTGCTTTGAAATGAATATAGTCACAGGTGTGCCCGATGCGATCTATTGATAGTTACGCCATCTCTTAGAAAACCTTTAAAACTAATTCCAACCCCCAATAATAAATGTACTACATCTGCAGTAAATTTTTGTATGTGCTAGGAAAAGTGCAATGCAGTCATCATCAAAACTCAAAGTCCATTTTTGTGCACTCAATTTTGGGTAAGTTTACTGAAACTTCTGTAAGTAATGAATCCGACCTGCTACAAACATACAATATATCTTAAAAATTTTTTAAAAACACTCCTCATAACATCTAGGGGAAAAAGCTGGTAAACTATACATTTTTATTATTCTTTGGCGTTCTTGAACTTTGGATTTTTTAAAAAAAAACGTTATTTTTTAACTCTTTTACGGATGTAGAGTAGAAAGGGGTGATGTCGTGCAGGGGGTAATGTCGTGCACTGGCTTTTTTAGCATAAAAAATTGAATGATATACCAGCCGTTGGTAAGGTATGGGCCTACTGACCTACAGAGCTCATGCATACAATACTAGCAATATCCATGTGTAAGGGCAATATGTGCGACGTTTTTTAAAAATCGCACGTTCTCGGGACGACGAAAGTGTTTTTTTATCGGATCAGAAAAATTATTTGTCTCGCAGGAAAATATACCAGGTAAGTGTTTCCTTAAAGCAAATTTTCCGCCGAAAAAAAAGATGTATTGTGATCGAAAAAATTTTTGTTCTTTACCGATTTGTCGAAGTCAACCTTGAAAACGACCTTTGAGGCAATGTCGTGCATTTGATGTGGGGCAATGTCGTGCACTATACAGAAAAGAAAAGGGAAGGAAACGCGGTCGCCCTAGTGTACCAAGGGAGTCGTGAAGCCATAACAAAACGCTACAATCAAAATAAAATTTTCCAAAATTTTTTCTCAATGTCAAGCACTTTTTGAAAAAATATTGTTTTTCTTTCCGTGTTTCATATAGCAAATTGCCTATTTTCACTTTTCTTTTCATAAAATTGTATTTTTTTATCATATTTCGAACTTGTGTACAGTAGCGTAACTATATTTTGTGCGCCCGCCCGCAGTTTTCTAATAGCGCCCTGCTATTTACTTTTACAGTAAAACTATGTTATTAGTAACACTATGATTACTATGGTTACAAGAAGCGTAGGAGAAAACAAGAGAACTCTTGACAAAAAAAGTGAACAAGAAGAGACTTTTTTAATTCAATAATCATCATTAGAGAGGATAAAAATGTGCACAATAAAACTTGATTTATGCGCATTAAAAAGCACGAAAAATCGAAAATATGCTCGATGAATTTAAAAATATGCTCGATAAAAATACTTTAAGAGAAAAATAAAATAAAATAGTACATATTTTGGAACGGAATATATATTTCCAATCTTATAAATGTTTGGAATAACATTTGCTTTAAGCGTTTTAATATGTCTTTCGTATTTCTTACGTATACCTATATAAAGTAAAAAAAACAAAACTGTTTTTTAAATAAACGTAAAAACTTTAAAATAATATTAATTTATACTGAGCAACTTCGTTTTCAGTCTCTTTGTTACTATTGAATTAACTTAAAAAGAAAACAATATAAAACGCAGTTAAATATTTTTAAAATTTTAGAATGATAATAAACTACCAAGTGTTGCTATAAATTCTCCATTGAAAATATGCAGAAAAACTACGTCACGATGAATATGCAGAGAAACTACGTTCAGCATCGCAAGATGTTGCCGGCCAATATCTTAAGTTTGATAATTCTTCGGCGAAAGTTTACTCGCATACTCACTAAAAACTTGTTTGTTTTTAAACAAAATTTTTTCGAAGACTTTATGTCTTTAAATCCTACATTACGATGCAAATGCATATTTTTATCCTCTCTAGTAATCATTTATTGCAACAGTTATATATTAAAAATATCTTATTTTATAAAAAAATTTAACTATTATTTTAATGGAATTTGTTAAAAAATAGCAATAACGTAAAAAATACTTTTTATAATATCAAATATAATGCAATATATATAATAAAATATTATAAGATTTTATCACAAATTAGGTAAAAGAAAACATATAGGTATTAATTATTTAAAAACGTTAAACAAACTTAAAGTTTGAAAAATGAGATCAATAATTCCATTTGGTGAAATGATAATTTTAAGATGTTAAATTTAAGGTACAATTACAGTATGTAGCTATAAAAAAACACTTTTTTATTAATTTTTGTTACCTAGTATTATTAATTTTAATGATTCAAATTTCTTACATAATGAAGAACTATTCTGAGGAAATAAAAAAATTTTTTTGTCTGCATAGTTGTTGTTAATTTCCCACTGCGCGTTGAAGTTATCGTGTTTAAAAAAATTGTTGCAATTGACTTCTCGTCTCCAGCATTTACAAAGCGTCTGAAAGTAAAAAATCAAAGTGCATTCCTGAGTTAAGGGTTGTCGTTGAGCACTCAAAGTACGCGAAAAAAAAATAAAAATTAAAAAATGGCACGCGTTGAAAAAAAAATGTACAAAAAACCTCCTTTTTTGCCATACAAAAAAAAATGAGTTCTTTTGCTTTTTATAGGTTTAGTGCCTTAACAGAGTCTATAAAGATCACAATGAATCAAGATTCATCGAAATCGATCAAGTAGAACTCCAGATATCTTAGAAGCCAATTCGAAAAACCTTGTTTCGAGAAAAACGCGATTAAAGATTTAAATGTTCTTGAATATTACGCGATAAGCGAATATAATGTATGTTAAAACTTTGTTTCTATTTGATATTTTTTTCTAAAATATTGTATACTGGTTCTTAAGACTTTACAGAACCATATTCTAACGAAAAACCAAAATTGATTTTTAATTTTTTACACACTGTAATAGTACCTTAAATGTTTTGTATTTGACGTTACCTGTTAACTAAAGATTTTGACTAACGTCACAAAATATGACCAACTGAATGATTAAAATAACATCAGTAGCTGACTTGCTGAAAATATGAAAGCTAACGGGTACATCGACTTCGACCATAATAGAGTTTTGCCAAACAAAGGTGACTCAAAAACCTTTTGCTCAAAAAAATCGAATTTTTTCACGTCGATTACTGCACCTTGAGAAATCGTAGTTACGTGACTTAAATTTTATTTAAGGACATATTATTAAATTATTTTTTATTTATTGTTGTTAATTTTTAACAATAATAATTTGCGAAGGAAATAAATTCTTTGGTATATCTTAATTTTTTTGGAAACAAACGTCGCAGAGTGTAACGTCCCCATTCTTGGCCAAAAAGAGAAGGAGTGATCTTAGAGCTATGAGAATTAGCAAGAATATCTTGCTTGGCAAAATTAAGAAATGTTGAGAAAGTTATACAAATCCGCCCTCTGCCACACCCACCTCCCATATAAACGAAACCCATTTTTGCCTGAAACTTCATTAAGTCTTGAAGTACTACACCAATTTCTTTTGTGATAATAGATAAATGGAAAATTTCATAGGCGAATGCCACTCCCATTAATAATATTTTAGAAATTAAGCCTTGAAAAATACTACCAACACAAGTTAACAACGTTTTTGTTTAAATTTGTAAGCTTTTTCAGGCCTTAATCAGCAAGGAATTTTTATGATAAGATTCAAACCATATGTTAAAAATGTAAGCAAAAACAGTAATTTGCCAGACATAAAAAATTATAAACTTTATTTTGATACACAAAAAGAATTAGATTAAATAAAATATGAATAACAAGAAAAATTAAATTTTTTTTAAAAAATTCAACTTTAACAGCTTGTCATAACGAAACGATTGCAACTATTAAAAAAAAATTTATTTTGATTTTTTCACCCAAGATATATTCTATTGAAAGCTATAAAAAATTGGAAAAAATTAAAACATCGATATACTATACTTTCGGGCGCTTATTTTACACTGTGTGTCGTTCTCCACTTAATTTATCATTTTCATCAAGGGACTTGAGGGCGCCCCTGGCTTAGATGCGCCCGCCCGCAATGCGGGCTCTGCGGGCCCGCGTTTTACGCCACTGCTTGTGTATATTGCCTTATAATTAACAATAATAAATAAATAAACAATAATGCTATATCTTCTTGAATCGAACCACTACCTATCGTTTTTCATACATTCTGATACCTTTACAATACAATGCACGACATTACCCCACACATTTTGAGGGGGGTAATGTCGTGCACATTTTTTTTTTTAATTTCTACTAACACGATTTCATGCTACACGAATATTGTTACACATAAATGTTACCAACCAAATTATCTTTCGATCGGATGCTTACTCGTTGTATTCGCTTGTCATGTACGGCTTTACGAGCACTTTAAAGTTGAGTGCACGACATTACTCCCCTCTACTCTAGTGTTCAGAAAATTTCTCCAAAAATTGTCGGAACAGTACGAGTGACAGCTTGAATAAAAGGTGTAAGTGTCTTGTTTTTGATCATATATTGAATTTGTTTAATGATTACATTGTTTTGGAGTTATTTGAACATAACTGGGGCAATATTTTTCGAAAGATAAAAAAACCGAAAAATCGGTCTAAAAATAAAAATCGAACCAACATTAAAATTTAGAAAATGGTTTTTATAATCTAGAAAAAATACTGAATCGACATAGCTATATCATTTCCACCGTGCAAAATTTTTTCTAAAATGGTTTATATGTGTTATTAGAGCGTCCGTCTATAGGAGCTTTCACTGATATCAGTAGGGGTATTTATGATTCAGTGCAGCTTAGGACTTGAGGACTTGTGCTTTTTACAAAAACCAAAATACACTTACGTCAAAAAACTGCATATCTGCATTCTACTTTGGCCTTAAACTTGAGGACTTGAGCAGTTGTGTACATATGGAAAATTTGACAGCTTTGAAGTAGTGATGATCTTTGACATTTGCGAGCTTAGATACCGATTACTTACGAAATATATGTAGTGAATTACTTAAAGACATATTTCAAGAAATTTCTCAATCAAAAGTTTGGTGTGTTCACGAAAACCTAACTCCACCTAACTCCACAAGCAACCTAACTCCCAACTGCACTGGTAAGTGCACTGAATCGTGAATACCCCTAATGATTGTTGTTTGTTTTTTACCGAAAAGTATAAATTTTGTTTTGTATCTTATCTAAAAACCATCAATCAAAGGCCAATTGCTATAAAATAATGAAAAAAAAATCGTTTTTTGCTATTTCTAAATATGATTTGAATGACTTAGAGGCAGAAATGGCAAAAGAATTGAGGCAGAATTATGTTAAAAAAATAAATTAGTACAATCTGACGATATCCCTTTCATTTACAAAATATTTTTTTTGTAGCATTCAAAGCGTTATTTTGTCACTACTTCTTATTAAATCATAAAAATCTCGTTACTGAGTTAAACATTATCTAATAGTCTAACACAAGAAATTTTTTCGATTCGCTGTGGGAAAATTTATTTTAGGTTTAGCTGATAACACAGTGAAACACTGAAGATAATTCCTATATACCACTATACAGGGGTGAAATTAATACCTCATAAGAGCAAAACTCTAGCGGGGCTTTGGAAAGTTAGGCGCGGAACCTAAAATAAATTAGGCGCGGAACCTTTTTTTTGACACATTAAATTTGGGTGATCGGTGCAATTCAACGTATCAGTTTTTGGTCTCTAACATGTCCAGTATTGGGGCAAGAGTGTTAATGTCTTTCAAAAAGTTGATGTCAAGAGGTTAAATAATAATTTTCCAAACATTTCCTACCAAAAATTCAAACAAGTTTTAGGTTAAAGAACAAAAAACTTCAAAAAATAATAAACTTTTCCTTTTTTAAAAAAAACTTTCTATATTTATACACTTGCTCTTGTGCATATATTAGGGTAGGACGATTTTATGAAATTATGTTTGTACAATTTTTCCCTGTTATTGTATTTTTTCTCCGTGAAATAAAACGTACCACTTCACTTTTCACGTAAATTTCACATTTTTAATTTGCCACCATTTGTTTTCTAAAAACTCTACTTTTATAAATTTGAACGAAATCGATCGGTCGAAAACGAAGTTACAACACTCTGAAAAACAGTGAAGAAGTTTTGTTAAGTAAATTTGTCTTCTTTCGAACTACTTCATTGTGATAATATTCAGAGTGCTGTAACTTTCTTTTCAATCGATCGATTTCGTTAAAATTTTGCAAAGTAAGATTTTATGAGCCAAGGAATTTTTTTTTGGCATCAGATTTCCAAACATCCGAATCATTTTCGGGCTCCAGTACAAAAATGGCAACAACCTAGCGGTTTGAAAATTAAACTTTGCATATATTTACTAGCTCATAACTAAAATTCTACTGTACTACCTTTTTTTACTTTTTGTTTTATAGAATTTAGTAAAAATTGTACTAGAGTACATTTGGATACTAAGTTTGGATTAAGACCCGTAAAAAGTTAGCCTGGCAATGCTGCGACTCAATATTAGGCGACTCGGTTCATATGTTTGTTGATCGCGTTTGTTAATCATAGGCCAAACCCGCGGTGGTTAAAGTAGTGAGTTTATAATTTGAATGTCGTGCGTTCAAATCTCGCGGTGTTTGTTTTTTTTTAATAAATACTTCAATGCAAGGTTGTAGTAAATTTGAAACCAAATCTGTATTAAAACCATTTTTTAATATTTTTCAAATGCTAGATTTGAAACCAAAGCTGGTGTTGACTAATATGTGGTACAGAAAAGTTTAAATTTTAGTACAAGATTTCTAACTGTTTAGTTTCCCAGACTATCTATTAGTAAAAGGACTAAAGCGAAAGTGAATTTAAAATAAGGGATTATTTTTTGAAAAATACACTACAAATTTTTTTTGTGAAATTCTAAATGCTCTGATAAGCCAAAGAAAATGTTTGATGGTTTCCTTAATGCTAAATTTTAAGTTGATTGAGCTCATTTATTGTCCTTGTTGACTTAATAGATACTTTTTTTAATTGTTTTGTGCGGTTTTTTTAATTAATCGTTATCCTCACTGATTAAATATTCCTGACAAAATTATTAAAAAAATTTAAATATATAAAAATAATCATTTAAATTTCTGGTTAATAATGCCGAAGCTATCTCGGGGTCCCAATAAGCCCGTGTTGCAATACCGATAGTCCCGGCATTATAAAAAACTTTCGGGATTGGACTCTCTACAGTATATCTACAGTCCAAATTTCTTCCGTGCTGCATTACTTAGAGCTATTTTAGTTCACTTCCGTTATATGTTCTGGATTTGCTATACATCCAGCGCAATAAGAAGTTTCATTTCAAAAGGATTCCAAAAGTTTTTTACAATAAACTTCGTCTTAACTAGATATAGGTACTTGTCAGAGCTGTAAAAGAATGCATTCAATTTGATTTTATCCACAAAAAAGTGAATCTGTGAATAACGAAATAAGAATGCATCCAATGAATGGATAATTGATTTATAAATAAAATTTTCAATTCGCATTCATTTTTAAAAAATGATTAATTATTCATTTCAATTATTCATTTTCAGTATTCAGGATAATGAATAATTGTTTTATTCATTTGAATGGTATTCACAAAGAATTTTAGCATTTTCAATTACTGTTTCTTAATTCATTAAGAATTTTTTATTCGTTATTAATTTTTTATTCATTATTAATTTGTTATTCATTATTCATTCATTATTAATTTACTATTCATTATTAATTTTTTATTCATTATTCATTTGTTGTTCGTTATTATTTTTTATTCATTATTCATTTGTGATTTTATTCATTTTTATTTTTTTATTCATAATTAATTTTTTATTCATTATTAATTTTTTATTAATTATTCATTTGTAAATCATTCTTAATTTTTTATTGAGTATTCCTTTTTTATTCATTATTCATTTGTTATTCATTATTAATTTTTTAATTCATTATTCATTTTTTATTCATTATTAATTTGTTATTCATTATTAATTTTTTATTCTTTATTAATTTGTTATTCATGTTTAATTTTTTATTCATTATTAATTTGTTATTCATTATTAATTTTTTATTCACTATTCATTTGTTATTCATTATTAATTTTTTATTCAATATTCATTATTAATTTGTTATTCATTATTAGTTTTTTATTCATTAATCATTTGTTACTAATTTTTTATTCATAATTAATTTTTGTTCATTATTAATTTGTTATTTATTATGAATTTTTTATTCATTATTTATTTGTTATTCATTGCTCAATATTAATTTTTTATTTATTAATAATTTTTTATTCACCATTCATTTGTTACTCATTACTAATGTTTTATTCATTATTCATTTGTAATTCATTATTAATTTTTTATTCGTTATTAATTTTTTAGTCATTATTCACTTTTTGTTCATTATTAATTTTTTATTCATTATTAATTTTTTATTCATTATTCATTTGTTATTCATTATTAATTTTTTATTCATTATTTATTCATTATTAATTTGTTGATCATTATTATTTTTTTATTCATTATACATTATTTATTTTTTATTCCATTATTCATTTTTTATTCATTATTCATTTGCTATTCATTATTATTTTTTTATTCATTATTAATTTGTTATTCTCTATTAATTTATTAATTTTTTATTCATTATTCATTTGTTATTCATTATTAATTTTTTATTCATTTTTTATTTATTTTTTATATGTTATTAATTATTAATTTTTTATTCATTATTAATTCTTTATTCATTATTAATTTTTTATTCATTATTAATTTTTTATTCATTATTCATTTATTATTTATTATTCATTTGTTAATAATTCTTGAATTTTAATTGATCATTCCGTATATATCCATTATTCATTTGATATTCATTATTTTTTATTCGTTATTAATTTTTTAGTCATTACTCAGTTGTTATTTATTATTTATTATTAATTTTTTATTCATTATTCATTATTAATCTTTTATTCATTATTCATTTGTTATTCATTGCTAATTTTGTATTCATTATTAATTTGTTATTAATTATTAATTTTTTATTCATTATTAATTTTTTAGGCATTATTCACTTTTTGTTCATTATAAATGTTTTATTCATTATTAATTTTTTATTCATTATTCATTTGTTTTTCCTTTTACTTTTTTTATTATCATTATTTATTTGTTATTCATTGCTCAATATTAATTTTTTATTTATTAATAATTTTTTATTCTACATTCATTTGTTTTTTAGTATTTATTTTTTATTCATTATTAATTTGTTTTTCATTATTCATATTTTATTCATTATTAATTTTTGATTCATTATTCATTTGCTCTTCATTATTAATTTTTTATTCATTATTGATTTGTTATTCTTTATTAATTTTTTTTTCATTATTAATTTTTTATTCATTTTTATGTATTTTTCAGTTGTTATTAATTATTAGTTTTTTATTCATTATTCATTTGTCACTTATTATTAATTTTTTATTCATTATTCATTTGTTATTCATTATTAATTTTTTATTCATTATTCATTTTTTATTCATTATTCATTTTTTATTCATTATTCACTTTTTATTCATTATTAATTTGTTTTTCATTATTTATTTTTTATTCATTGTTTCCAATTCAATTCAATTTTATTTTTATTCATTATTCATTTGCTATTAATTATTAATTTTTTATTCATTATTCATTTGCTATTATTTTTTTATGGCTTGGGACTTAAATGAATAAAAATGAATAATGAATAACAAAAGAATAATGAATAAGAAATGAATAATGAATAAAAAATGAATAATGAATAAAAATGAATGATGCCAAAGAATTGAATAAAAAATGAATAATGAATAACAAATGAATAATGAACAAAAAATGTATGATGAATAACAAATGAATAATGAACAAAAAATGTATTATGAATAACAAATTAATAATGAATTAAAAATGAATAATGAACATAAAATGAATGACGAATAAAAAATGAATAATGCATAAAACAAGAATAATTGCAATTTCTGAAATTCTTTGTGAATTGCATTATTTGTTAATAGCATTTAAATGAATAAAAAAGTGATTCATTATTCTGAATAACGAAAATGAATATTTGAAATGAATAACTAATCATTTTTTAAAAATGAATGTGAATTAAAAATTTTATTTATAAATCAATTTTGCATTCATTGAATGCATTCTTATGTCGCTATTCAGTTGTACTTAAAAGTTTGAATATAAAGCTCTGGTACTGGTATGTTATTTATGAATAAAAGTCAAGGCGAAAATTGCAAAAGTAATAATCTTACAACTTTAACTTTTGCGCAACACTTCAACACGTGGCGTATGAGTAACATTTAATTAGAGTAACCTTTACAGTTCCAGTGCTTTTCAAACTGTTTCAAGTGCAATTCACAGTTTAATGGCAGTTTAAAGGAAACGCTAACTACAACGATTGGCAGTGAAGTGGTTGTGTTGGTGCTGTGATGGGAGGGGGGGGGGGGAGAGAGAGGAGGTATGGGAAAGAGAGTAGCGGAATAGACGTTGGAGGCTTAGTAACGCGTTATTGCTATGAAACAGGATGGAATAAAATAAATGCCAACAACTTTAATAAACATTTTATCAGCACAACAAAAGTTCTGGAAGCTCGACTCATGAGAGAAAAACTTTTTCAATAAAACTAAAAATGGCGCACACTTGGCCCAACAATATGCAATGAGGTTTCTTTTTTGTTGTATTGCTTTTTATTCATATATATTTATTGCTTGCTCTTTGTTCTTGTGACAATAACCTACTTATGGATATTTTAATGTTTTTTTGGCCTCTGTTTTGACTCTCCTTTAATTTGTTGAACCTAGTTTTATTGTTGGCTTTTTTATTGTTGGCAAGTTTTTGCATTTTTTATGCTATTGTTTTTTGGTTCGAAAGTTGTCTAAAAACAGTATATCACGTGAAAGTTGCAAAATAATCACAAAAACTCGAGCAATTTTGTTGATTTATGCTAAAGTTTTCGTTGTGTGCAGTAGCAAAAACAAAAACAAAGTCAGGGTTAACTAAAGAATAAACTTCAACATCAACTGAGAAAAAGAAGCACTTCATAGCTTTGCGCTTTCCGAGCTACTTTGTTAAGGCTTTTTAATTAAAATTAATTACAATTTTTCTGAATCAGTATTGTTGATTTTTTCAAAATTCAAATTTTTGCTTTTATGTAAGTAAAACTTGCTGGGATATTAAAAATAGCTTCGAGTAACAGCTACTTAAGTAATTATTTCAACTAGCTCAGTTTCTTTCTTAGTTAGAAAAAAAAGCAAGCTGTTGCTTTTTGTCCGTTGCATTTTATCTGCACCATTTTATCACATCGTTAGCCATGTTATCCCCCGTTATTCTTCTTATTAACGTGGATCATTTAGCTGCACTGACGGGCATTAAACAGTAGATGCACTTTGCTTCCTGAAGCTTTTTTGTTACGATGGCGTCTTCTCATCGTCACAGCAAACGAAGTAGTTAACTTAATGTTCTATGGCATCAAAAGCAAGATGCGGCATGGGCAAAATGGGGCCAACTGCCAATGAGTGAGATCTATTAAAAAAGTCCTTAAGAAACATTGTTGCTCTAGTAGTTGTTATCGTTGTGTTTTTTGTTGTTGGTATTTTAGTTGTTGCACGCTGCAGCTTTGCGTAGAACTTTACATAGTTTCTAGTCTGATTGTTGTTGGGATGAATGAGCAAACCAGTGTTCTGAAAATTTCATTAAGTATTTTCATCGTTTTTGCTATCAAATAATGCACATCCTTAAGGTACACAAAGAGTAAAAAGAGTTTAAAATTTTTGAGAAAATTTATGAAAATCATGATTTAATTATTATAGGTTGTCCATTCGTTTGACAACACCCGTAAATATGTAAAAAAAATATATTCTCTCTGAAATATAAATGATAACCACGCTTTTGTTGCCTTCTCAGAAAAAAGTTATGTTTCAGTGTTTCTTTGTAAATTTTTTAAAAAAAGTAGTTATTCTATATATTGCTATATTTTATATTACAATAACTGGGGCGCCACGATTTGAAAATAGTTTTTTGTTCAGAACAAAAGAAGATATGCTTGGTCAAACAAAAAATTATACCTCCACTAGTTATCGAGATATCGATTTTTAAAATTTTCTGCTTGGAATAATTTCTGTTCAGTAAAATATCTATATCTTTACCATTATCTAATAGATGTAAAATATTGACATGTCGTTTGAAAGATAATTAAATCATCTATTAGACTTAATACAAATAAAGTAAATTAAAGCAATAATTTGAATTTTGTGAGCAGTTGTATATAACTTTTGATTTAAATTAATGATAAAACCGTTATTTTCTCAAAAATTTGCAGCATTAAGGTGCCAAAAATATATTTTGTATTGGAAGCTTACAGTTTTATCTTTCATTTAATATATAGAAATCCATATTCGTTTTTTGAATTGATTCTAAATTTAATATATTTGTTGCGGTGATCAACTATTTAATTTTATATAATGGAAGCTGTTGACCAAAATTGAGCAGATAAAAGATAAACCAATAGAAAGTTGTCATTTCTGTAACCAACTGTGTATTCAGTTAGTGATAGACTAAAACGAAATTTAGTATATCACATTAAAGTAGTTATCACATATACGATAAAAACGTGCGGAAAAGTGTTTTAGTTATCTCTGATACGTGCGATCTCCAAATGATTTTGTCATTCCTTATAATTTATGTCATTCCTGTAACAACTCAATAAATAAAATAAATAAATAACATAAATAATAAATAAATAAAATGCCTACGAAAACATTTAATCTATATTTGAAAACATGTTTTCAATTCAATTTATTTCTAAACAGACTCTTCTTTTACTAATTGTAAATTCCAAGATAAAAAATAATACAAATATTCTAATTATAAATTACAAATCTATATATATAAAAATGGATGTATGTATGTGGGTATGTGGGTATGTGGGTATGTGGGTGGGTATGTGGGTGGGTATATGGCTACATCACGTATAGACTCCAAAACCGCTGAACCGATCTTTATGAAATTTTCAGGAAAAATAAAGCCACATCTTGAGAGTGTTCCTGTGAGGTTTCGTAACGATTGGAGAAGGGGGCGTGGTACCTCCCATACAAGCCAAATTTGCTCCATCGATCACAAACAAAAAAAAAGAAAAATATCTCACGGTTTCAATCGTAAAAAACTAAGATTTGGTGATTTTGTTCAGATAGTTACTGTCGGTAACTGTACAAAAAATGGGCGTGGTCGTTATATAAATACGCCCACTTTTTCGAAATCATGGAAATTCCGGAGTTCTGCACATTTTTACAGTGAAACTTGCTGTTTAGGTGCTCCAAGAGATGAACACAATTTATAAATGTTTTCACGCCCACTTTTAACGCCCACAAATCAATATCTATATATATATAAAGCAAAACGATGTGTGTCTGGCTGTGTGATGTCTATAGACTCCAAAACTACTGAACCGATTGACCTGAAATTTTGGCAGTCGATTTGTTTCAGGTACGAGATGGTTGAGGAAAAAAATTTGCCACACCCCCCTTTTACCGCCACCAAATCAATAAAAATGTTATATTTCGCACGGTTTTGATCGTATTAGACTAAAATGTGGTTATTTAGTGCACATGGCTACTTTCGGCAGCTGTACTGAAAATGGTGAATATATTTGACATTTCTTGACATTTTTGTGTATAGCAGTAAGGCGGTCTGTGGAAGAACAACGTTTGCCGAGGAGATAGATTGTTCCTGTGAGGTTTGGTAACGTTCGGACGAGGGGGCGTGGTTCCTCCCATACAAGCCAAATTTGCGCTATCAACCACAAACCAAATAAGGGATATATATCAGACGGTTTCGATCGTAAAAACTAAGATATTATCATTTTGTTCAGATGGTAACTGTCCATCTGAACAAAATGATACAGTAACTGTACAGAAATCAGTTTTTCGTCGCAATATATATACGCCCACTTTTTCGAAATCATGGCAATTCCGGAGTTCTACTCATTTTTTACTGAAACTTGCTGTGTAGGTGCTCCAAGAGGCAGTCACGATACATAAATGTTTTCACGCCCACTTTTAGCGCCCACAAATCAATATCTGTACATATAAAAATGAATCGTGATTTGTTCGGATGCTTAAAACTTGAAAACGACTAGGTTTAGGAAAAAAGGTTTAGGAAAAAAGTAATGCCACACCCCTTTTATCGCCCACAAATCAATAAAAATGCTATATTTAAGAAGGTTTTGGTCGTATTAAATTAAAATTTGGTAAATAAGTTCTTATGATGACTGTCACTAACTTTAATAAAAACGGGCGTTGTCACACTTCATCTACGCCTACTTTTGGAAATATCACAATACTCCGAAACTATTGGTCCGATTGAGCTCAAATTTTGTAAGTGGCTTTGCTTTGAGTACGAGATGGTTTAAGAAGAAATGCCACACCTTCTTTTACCTCCCATTAATATAAAAACAATTTGTGTTATCGAATAACGTTATGGGTTGCACAGCTTAGAAATTCGGTATTCGACCACAATTTAGACGTACCGATTCAGTGATGAAATTTTATGGGAGTTGGACAAGGGGGAGGGGCACCTCTCATACAACCCAAATTGGTGATATCGAATAGCTTTGAATTTATAGGAATTCAGCTTTGGAATTCAGTTTTTGACCTCAATTTACACATGCAGTTTCAATGATTTTTTTTTTATGGGCGTTGGACAGGGAGGCCTGACATCTCCCTTACATCCCAAATTTGCAATATCGAATTGCTTTGAAGTTATAGGTTGACAGCGTAAGAAATCGGTATTCGACCTAAATTTATACATGCACTTTCATTTCTTACATTTTATGGGCGTAGGGAATAGGGGAGTGACACTTCCCATACAACCCAACTTTGTGCTATCAAATAGTTTTGGAGTTATAGGTCGCACAGCATCGGAATTCAGTATTTGACCAAAATTTACGCATGCAGATTTACTGATAAAATTTTAAGAGTTTGTCGGGGGGCGTGGCACCTCCAACTTAACCCAAATTTGCGATATCGAATAGCTTTGGAGTTATAGGTCAGCCTCGGAATTCAGTATTTGACCTTAATTTACACATGCAGTTTCATTGGTAAAATTTTATGAACGTAGGGAAAAGGGGAGTGGCACCTCCCATACAACCCAAATTTGTGTTATCGAATATATTTGGAGATATATGTCGCACAGTTTTGGTATACGGTATTCGACCTCCATGTAAACATGCAGTTTAATTGATTACATTCTATGAGGGTGATCAAGAGGGCGTGGCACTTCCTATACAACCCAAAATTGTTATATCGAATAGCTTTGTGGATATAGGTCGCACAGTCTCGGAATTCAGTATTTGACCTCAATTTAGACATGCTGTTTAACTGATAACATTTTATGGGCGTTTGAATAGGGAGAGTGGCAGCAACGCGCCGGGTTTCAGCTAGTAAATTATAAAATATAAAATGTTTTTGTGTTATGTGTACTGCATACATTTTTTTATTATTTATGTATTGATTTACACAACAAAACATTGTTATTACCTTTTTAAAAACTCAATAAAATTATTAATAAAAACAAAACGTTGTGGAAAAAGCAGTAGTGAATTGTATGTTTAGGTATTTAGTACTATGAAAAAGTATGATACAATATATAGGGAACTGAGCTATATTTTGTCATTAAAAAATTACTCTTTTGCTCTCCTCTTCAATTTTACGGGTGTATATCTTCCTTTTTGTGACAAAACGTCAAACGAATGGACAACCTATAGTAATTAAATCATGGGTATGAAACTAAAGAGATGTGCTCTTACAGAATCGGTCACTACTAGAGGTGGGTAACTCAGTGTTGTGCTATGGCACTGTGCTGACTCTCTGTAGTGTGCCATGTGTGCTAGCACACTACGTTGACTCACATAGTGGCACAATAGCACACAAAGAGCAGAGCTTAGACGCACTTTTGTGCGTAAAGTGGCTTTTATGTTACGTGTTGGTATGTAAAGCATAGTGCTGTGTTAAGCTTCTTCACTGACTCTCATTGGCTATCGCTACTGTGCACTGCATTACTTACATTTTGTAAAGCTTTTGCTTAGTAAAGTTGTTTTTTGTTTCCCTTTGGTTTAATTGCAATAATTGACGATATGCAATTTGTGAATATTGTAAACAAATCAATAGAGAAAGTATTAACACTCTATTTTTTATAGTCACTTACAAGTGCTTATGTCGATTGTGGCACAATTATGCTAGCACAGTGTGCTGATACACAAGCGTGCACATGTGCTAGTGAGTCAGCACACCAAAAACTGTGCTATTACCCACCTCTAGTCACTACACATTTAAAAAATCACAAAGATTTCCTATGAAACCTGTAGCAGGGCCGAAATTGCAACAAAATCAGATAGTGCTGTTTTCCTTTTCATATTGAAAAATGTTGTTGTTGTTGTTGTTTCTTTAGAAAAAAAATTCACTAGAGCAATTAATTGTTCTAATCTGTCCTAAAAAAGCTCAATAAACGATTTCAAACTATTAAACAACTAGAATTTGTATTTAAAATCAAGTATGATTTAAACTATCAAACATTTAGAATTTGTATTTAAATCATAGAAAATTAACACAATAATAAATAATAAGGTCATATAGAAAACTTTCATCAGATTCACTTTTTCAACTTTTTAAGTTGAAACATACATATATACTATTGTATAAAATTGAATTACAAATTTATACGCATCATTTAACTTCAAAAGTACTGGGCCGATTTTAATCTTCCTATACTCTCGCATTGGTCTCTCAGACCGACACTTCAATAATTCTATGTTTTTTCTCAAAAAGGTATTTAGTAGCTACTTCTTTTTTGTTACGCATTTTTTAGTACAGCCCCGATTGGCATCTACGGTGCCAAGTAGACGTTTTTTACTTAATTACAGTTATAGGTCTGTGAGACCAACGCGAGTATAAGTGTTACTGTTTTGGGTACATAACAAATTTTTAATTTCAGAACATAACTCAAGGAAAAGTAGTTACTTATTATAGTAGTGTATAATACTTATTGAGTATACTGCACATTATTTGAGGAAGGTTTTCTTTGTTTTTAGAAATTTTTGTCACCACAATGGACAAAGAAAGAATAAGGGCGCTGTTAGAGTGTGAATTTCCAATTAAAATTACAATGCCAATAGTCACTCAAAAGTTAATCAAGCAGGTCTTTGTTTATTCTGTTCGTAGAAAAAAAAAATCGCTAGGCACGATACAACAGCAAGAAAGCAATTAAAATTGTCTTTCACGTTTGTTCCGCCTAATCAATAATTCACGTATGGTTCCAATCAATTCTGCCTCTAATAATCTACCCCTTTTCTTTCAGGTCGAATACCAAATGTTGTTTGTATAAGACGCATGCCTTGATTCTTTGATCTTTAAAAAAAAGAAAAAAAACTGCAACAAATATTTTTGTCTCGAACACGCAGCTGTATGCAATGATTGCTGTACAAAAAACGCTATAAATGATAAATATTTAGTTTTATATAATACTTGCTGATATACCAGGTGTTACTCGAGAGTCATTTATATAAACATTTTAACATACACTTCTCGATTAAATGTTTTTTAAATTCTGGAATAATGAAAAACATGTTGAATATTATTTGTAATCTACCGTTAGATAGGTAATTGAACGAACTTTAATCCAAAATTTTTTTTGTTGGTGGTTCCATCTCTTGCGGTTAGCTAATTGAATTCAAAGAAGGAGTACGAAAAACATATTTTAAAAATTAAAAATAATTTTAATAGTTACTTAATCTTAAAGCTAGCAAAATTACCTTTTCAACATAATAAAAATTATGGTGGGACTCAATGCGTCCTTGAGATATGGACATTTTAACATCTAAACAAAGATTTATATTAAAAAACATATTGAACTTTTTAACAAAAAAAATTTTAATGATATATATTAAAAACAGCAGAGATATTGGCATTAAAAGTAAAAACTTTAATTTTCATATAATTTTTTTCTTATTATTAGCTATCAATGTTTTATGAAAATTCGTTGTGCTAAAAATGATTGTACCTACTAAAATTTCTATTAGCTACGTTTTTTCATTGGAGATCAGGATCATATCATCGCATTTGCAAGCAAAGCAAAAACAACAAATAGTCCAGCAAGTGGCTGGACATTTAAATTGATCCGATTCTATGTTTTTAAGTGTTCAAAGCCCAACTGTAAAACTAGACAACACGTAGCCTTTATTGACGGCTAGATGACGCTGCGACTGAAAAAACTGTCAGTACTGCATTATTTGACCTTTTTGAAAGTTTGGTAGCAATAGAATTTTCTGCTAGAAAAAGTTTGGTAGCAAAACTTATCTGCTAGCTACATAAGAACATCAGATATTCTTTTGTAAGCAGAAAATAGCGCCACATGTCAGTAATCGCAAACGTGTGGGGTAAATTTTAAGAATCTTTTGGTAGACATCATTCGGCTATTCAACGCAAGGTGTATAGTTTGTACCCACAGTACTTACAAATGTGGCGCCATCTATCTGTGAATTTAAAGCACAGATCAAAACCAATGAAATAATTGTGCTAACCAGATGCGCATATGTTTTATTATATCGCCATATAGCTGAAACTGATTACAAGAAAATATTAACTTTTACAGCATTCTTATTCACAGTCATCTTTTCGATGAAATGGTGATATATATACAACATTTTAAGTACCATTGATAAAGAACTGAGTGTCAACGGTAACACAATAGTAAGAAAAAATAGAGCCATCACAACAAAACAAATTCAACAGGAGGGGGGGTGGGGAGGCAAAAAACTAAGTAGATTACTATAAGGAAGATTTTATATAAACCAAAATGTTCGTAATTACTCTAGACACACAACTGCATTATTAGAGATAAATGGGGATGTTCAAACTATATAGAGAATTTTAACACAAAACTAAGTTTTATTAATAGTCTGGTATGAAAAAATAGATTTTTAGCCATAACTTTTGATTGGAAAGAGATATTGGGGTAATTTTTTCACATAAATTATTTTTGAGTTTTGACTTTTTTGTAAAAAATATAAAAACAACATATTGGAAAAAATAAATTTCGCGAAAAAAATCAAATCCTTGTTGTTTTGATGACAAAAACAGTAAAATAATTTTTGCGCTTAGCTGGAAGAATTTTTGCAAATAAATGCTATGTCATATGAAAAGTGGCCAGATGTGCAATTTTTAATTGATTTCATTTTTACAACAACAACAATTTTTGAGTCATTTTTTGAGTAAAAAGTCAATATTTTGGACTTTTTTTGACATAATCATAAAACATATATACACTGACTTAACGGTACAGTTCAACATATTTTTGTAAAGTGATTTTATTGAACTTTTGTACAAAAAAAATTTGAATGAAATATATTAATGGACAGCGGAGATATTTGAATCGAAAGACCAAACTTTGATTTTCATGTCGTTTTTTTCTCATTCTTAGGCAACGATGTTTTATGAAAAAGTCGTTGTACTGCAAATTTCTCCAATTTTGAAGATATGTGAATGTTTCAAAATAACTGTCAAAATAACAGAAATTTTTTAAAATTAAATACACAAAAATCTCCGATGGTAAAAAGTTTTATATTAACAAAATTACCGTTAGTTGAAAAATTTCAGAGGGCACTGGCCACTGGCGTGGCAAAAACTAAGTAAGTAACATTTTAAGTTGGGATGCACTTAATATGTATACTTAGTTTGAGCAAAATCCGTTGAGCCGTTTAGATTTGTATAAAGGTCAAACAAACAAACAGAAAATAAGTTTTATTACTATACATAGATAGTCAATTGTATGAAAAAATAGATTTTTAGCCATAACTTTTGATTGGAAAGAGATATTGGGGTAATTTTTTCACAAAAATTATTTTTGAGACTTTATTTTTTTGTAATAAATATAAAAACAACATTTTGGAAAAAATAAATTTCGCGAAAAAAATCAAAGGGGGTACCCTTGTTGTTGACAAAAACAGTAAAATAATTTTTGCGCTTAGCTGGAAGAATTTTTGCAAATAAATGCTATGTCATATGAAAGGTAGCCAGATGTGCAATTTTTAATTGATTTCGTTTTTACAACAACAACAATTTTTGAGTCATTTTTTGAGTAAAAAGTCAATATTTTGGATCTTTTTTGACATAATCATAAAACATATATACACTGACTTAACGGTACAGTTCAACCTATTTTTGTGAAGTGATTTTATTGAAATTCTGAACAAAAAAATTGAATGAAATATATTAATGGACAGCGGAGATATTTGCATCGAAAGATCAAACTTTGATTTTCATGTTGTTTTTTCTCATTCTTAGGTAACGATATTTTATGAAAAAGTCGTAGTAATGAAAATTTCTACAACTTTGAATATATGTGAATGTTTTTGATGTAAAAATAATAGAAATTTTTTAAAACTAAATACACAAAAAACTCCTATGGTAAAAAGTATTATAATAACAAAATTACCGTTAGTTTAAAAATTTCGGAGGGGGCGTGGCAAAAACTATATATATATATATGTGGGAATTTAAACAAGTCAAATAAATAAAAGATCATCACTTTGTTTAAATTCAATTTTAATAATTTCAAAAGTTCAATTTTTAGCCATTAAGTGTAGATAAGAATTTATGTTTAATTAAAAAATATTGTATAAGGAAAAAATACAATAGTCTTGGCAATTTCTTTTCTTTTAACTTGACGCTTTTCTGACTTAACTTCTTAACATTCTCTTTTCAACTAACTGTGACTACAACTTCTATGAGTACGACTTCTGACTTCAAATTCATAATGACACTACAAAATATTAGTATGCTTATATAAAAATAACATTAGATAATGCGACTATATTTCGAGTTTCCTTGTAGTACATATTTATACCTAGTTTGAGAGAAATCCGTTGAGCCGTTTAGATTTGTATAAAAGCTAAACAAACAGAAAATGAGTTTTATGACTATAGATTTTTGTTCTTAATACTTTCATGTATTAGATTAAAAAGTTTATCTTATAATTAACACATAAAGAAGTTTATTTTGTTATTAAAGTTAATGCACTAAAAAATATGTGCCTTTTGTAAGAGACTGTGAAAAATGCGGTCTTTAGAAAATAGAGTTACACTCAAAACATTTATTAGTAAAATTTCTACAAATGATATTCGTAAACAAAATGTTCGTACACTCCACAAATATTCGTACAATATGCAAAGTACACCTAATCCTGTTTTTGCACGGTCTTTTTTTACACGATTTTGAAATAACACGGTCGACAGAAATAAACTTATCCTGTTTTTACACGTTATTTTCACGTTTTGATTTTTTTTTACACGATATTTTCTGGAACGTATGTACCGTGCAAAAACAGGATTAGGTGTATTTGTGTTGTGATATCTTTACGAATTCATTCGTAAAATGTTACTAATACCTGATGTAATATCTACGAATATATTCGTTTTATAGACTAATGATATTCGTAAGCAAAAATAAATCAATTCGTATTAGTGCATTGTGCAAATGATTATGTGCATATAAAAAATACTATTCGTAAATTTCTCGTACGAATAACTACGTAACTTTTTCCATTACATTTGTAGTATTTACTTATGTTTCTGTTCTATTTACGAATGAAAAATCATATTAGTTGAACAAATTCTTTCGTAAGTTGATCGTACGAATTATTCGTAGAATGTACAAATTATTCGTAAAATGTACGAATTATAAGTTGAGTTTAAAAAATTCAAAACCGAAATTGTTTAGCCTGGCTTGTCGAACAACTACAAAATATAAGGAACTGTATGATTGTGAGGTCGCTGTAGCCTAATGGTAGAGTGCGTGGCCTGTAATCTAAAGATCCGAGGTTCAAACCCCAGGTCAGACAAAATACTTTTTTTTTTGGCTGGTTTATCGAACAACTACAGAATATAAGGAACTATATGATTGTAAAGTGGCTGTAGCCTACTGGTGAAATGCGTGGCCCGTAAGCTAAAGAGTCAAGGTTCAAAATCCAGCTCAGACAGAATGTTTTTTTTTCGTTATTAGATATTATGATCATTCGTAAATGTAACAAATGTATTCGTATAATATACATTTGTTTTTGTAGAAATACAAACAAAATATTCGTAATATGAACTAATATACGTCGATTCTACGAATCCTATTCGTAGCTGAAAACTACACATAAAATTCCGTATCGAATAATATCGGTCTGAGACACCGTACGCGAGTATATGTATAGTGCCGTTGGGCGCGAGTATAGGAAGGTAAATGAAAAAAGTTTTATAATATCATATTTGTCCTACAGCACGTTATTAGGGCTTAGTTTAACCCTAGAGTGGGTAACACTCTGGGAGGCGGTTACTGGGCTTAAATAGGCCCATGTAAAGAAAACTGGAGATGCATCCTGTTCTATCGTATATTTGCAAAGGCAGATATGTTGTTGGCAGGTATGATGATCATTTGTAGTTTCCCCATTTTTTCCCCACGCAACAAAAAAAAAAATTCAAAACCTATACACAAATAGCACACTGAAAATACTGACAAACAATAATAATAAAAAAAATATATTACACAATAATCGTTGTTGACATGGTAAGCACGCCTGCTATTATGCATCACATGCAAAAACACGTCCGAAAACGATCTCTTGCATGCTCGAAAAATCTGGGGGCCTCTGAGAGGGGTCTGGGCTTACTTAGGCTCAGTAGGTAATTTTCGATGTTAAGACAATAAAGAGAAACATTTCTTCTGAACTGAATGCAATCAACACAATATTTGGGTTTTGTGCTCATAAAGCATCACTGCAGGAAGTCCTACAGCTTCAGATCGATGCGTAAAAAAAAAAAAAAATTAAAGATATATATGCTCAAACTAAAAATGGGCCTGGTTAGGCCCAGTTTCCAATCCGAGGGCTAAACTTTGTACAATATATAGTTTACTGAGTAGATAAAAATGCACCAAAGAATTCCTTTCAAAAAACCTCGATTCATGTGCCAACCATAATTTTAAAATTTTTTCCAAGTGTGCAGACTTGCAGCTAGTGTAATAACGATCATTTTGGTGTATGTATCTTCTTTGTCCGATGAATGTGGTCCGATGTACGATAAGGACCTTAATTTGGTATCACCTGTGGCTAGAGAAATTATAAAGATTTTGGTATATAAATCGTCCTTGTGTGATGTATGGTTTGGGCGTTATGTTGAAAAACATGTTAAAAACTTTCAAATGCTTCCAGAATCTAAACAGTTTGTCCTGCAAAGATAAGGACTTCAATTTGGTATCAAAATTTATTTATGTCGATAAGTCGAAAACAAGGCTAGATATCGATAAAATAAGCTTTATTCATTACCAAAATAAAGCTTTAAGCTTTGCAAGCACGCATTTTCTTTATACATACATAAAAAATTCAAACAAATTTTCAAACGGCTATATCTTGGTATGGTTTGGAAGTTATAGCGACCTCAATTTGGTATAAATAGATTTTGGTATTGATAGAATAAGCTTTATCCATTACCAAGTATGCATACTTGCAGCTAGTGTAATAACGATCATTTTGGTGTATATATCGTACATCCGCACCGATGCACGGTTTTTTTTAGTAGTAGTAGTAGTAGTAGTAGTAGTAGTATTTTTATTCAACAATTCATTACATTCTTAATAATAACAATATATGTATCTATAAGAAGAATTATGTTATACAAATAACTGCGATGAATGTTAAGCTGCTTCTATAGTTCACTAGGAGCTAGAGGCGAATACAGCTTGTTAAAAATATATATAATAACACAGTCCAACAGCATTTTTGGAACAGAATAGCGACCCCATAATTCTGAAAGGGTATGTTGAGTAGATCATTTTTGTAGAACAAACTTATGGTCCAGCACGTCTGAGTTTTTTTTTTACAGTGGGTTAAAGTTTTCATTTTTTGTTCGAAGGGAGCATTATACTATATAAACAAAAATGCTGTAAGTTAATGTCTGAGAGAATTCTTATGATCAGAGTTTTATTGTGGAATTGTATGAGGATTATTTTTGTAGAAGATCTTAACCCTCTAACTGGTCTCTTTATGGGTCAATTTGACCCTTTTATCGAGAAAATAAAAAAATATCCTTTAAAAAAGGACATTTAAGGATTAAAATATTCCACGAAAATGTTTGCCGAAAAATTTCAGTGGGGGTCACCAAAGACACCAATATTATAAATAAAGCTCTTTACGCTTAATTAGTAAAATTCGAGTTCGGCCGTTAGTAAATTTCGAGTGGGGGTCACCAGAGACACCAATATTGTAAATAAAGCTCTTTACGCTTAATTAGTAAAATTCGAGTTCGGCCGGGCCAAACACTGAGTTCTCGCGTCTAGTAAGCTGTTACTTACAAATCGGGTGTGATATTTATTAAAATTAATAATAAAAAATAAAAGAAAAAAATCAAGCATAATTGAGCTACTAAGCAGTACATATCGGGTGTGATTTTTACTAAAATTAATATAAAAAAAGAACAATTGAAGCTTAAATAAGCATGGTGGATTCAGTTTGCAAATTAAGAGATTGGTTTTGTTTTATTTGTGGACATTTTACGCACCATCAAAGCAGAAGAAAGATATTCCCTACAATTGAAGAACCATATTTTCTTTTCTTTGGAATACGATATTTATCTGAAGCTTAGATACCAAAAACTGTATGTACTACCTGCGAAAGTGGTCTTTTGTCCTGGTACAAAGGCGGTACTAAGGCGCTGCCATTTTCTGCGCCTATTACATGGATTGAACCTGAAGATCACAAGTCAGATACATGCTATTTCTGCGTAAATTACAAATTTGGTAGAAGCCAAAGGCACTACGCGAAAATGACATACGAAGCAACAAATAATGTCATTTTACCAGAAGTGCGCTGTGAAGGTGTTCCGGTGCCTCAACCGCCTACACAGACATTTTCGGCCAATATGACATACGCCAATACAGAAATAACATCGGCGGTTGAAAACATATCAGATATAAGTTACTTGCCTATTGATTGCTTAAACATATGTCCTAATTTGATAGACCAAGCTTATTTTGAAGATCTTGTAAGAGATTTAGGACTAACAAAAGAGAAAGCTGAAATATTATGTTCCAGATTGAAAAACAGGAATTTGATAAAAGCCGATGTAAAAGTTACATCGCCAAGAAAAAGACACGCTGATCTGGAAAGTTATTTTAAGAAATCAGAAGAACTTGTATACTGTTGCAGTATTGAAGAGGTCCTAAAATATCTAAAGCTTCCACTGGACTCTTCCGCTTGGCGACTATTTATAGATAGTTCAAAACACAGTTTAAAAGCAGTTTTACTGCACAATGGAAATCGGCATCCATCAATACCGGTTGCGTATTCCACAAAAAAGGAGGAAACATACGAAAACATTTCAAATCTCTTAAATAAGGTTGAATACTATATATATAAATGGGAAGTATGCGCAGACTTCAAAATGATTGCAATATTCACTGGAATGCAAACAGGATACACAAAACATATGTGCTTTCTTTGTAAATGGGATTCACGTGCTACCAGCAGCCATTATCATATTAAATATTTCGAAGAACGTAAAGAAAATATTATTGGTGACTTAAATGTAATCCATGAACCCCTTGTCCCAAAAGATAAGGTCATACTTCCACCGCTGCATATTAAGTTGGGCTTGGTGAAAAATTTTATTAAAAGCTTAAATACACAAGGAAATGCTTTCAAACGCATTCAAACAATTTTCCCCAGATTATCTGCAGCAAAATTAAAAGAAGGTAAAATACAGTTTTAAGAAATAATTTATTACATTTAATGTAAATTACCTTTTCTAGGAATGCTCGTTGGACCCGATATAAGAAAATTATTACAAGATGAAGAATTTTATGGTCATCTGTCGGATATGCAAAAGACAGCATTTGACTTTATGCAGCTGGTTATATCAGAATTCCTTGGAAACTCAAAAGCATAAAACTATGCAGAAAATATTGAAAACATGCTAATCGGTTTTAACAATATTGGCGTTAAGATGTCACTAAAGCTGCATTTTCTGAACTCTCATCTAAATTTTTTTAAAGAAAACCTTGGAGCGGTTACAGATGAACACGGTGAAAGGTTTCATCAGGATATAAAGGTATTGGAAGAAAGATTCAAAGGGAAATCCCAAAGTGTAATGCTTGCTGAATACGTATGGGGCTTGTACAGAAACCTTGACCCATCGGAACACTCACGTCAAGCTAAATACAGGAAAGCATATTAAGAATAATCTTTAATCCATTGTCATACTACTGCTATTTCCAAATTCTCTTTTAAAATTTGAAGCAAAAAAATAAATATGTACATACTATAATAAACCACTATTAAAACAAAATTACATATAATTTTTTTATAGAAGTTGGTGAGTAATTTTACTAATTAAGCGTAAAGAGCTTTATTTACAATATTGGTGTCTTTGGTGACCCCCACTGAAATTTTTCGGCAAACATTTTCGTGGAATATTTTAATCCTTAAATGTCCTTTTTTAAAGGATATTTTTTGATTTTCTCAATAAAAGGGTCAAATTGACCCATAAAGAGACCAGTTAGAGGGTTAAGATCTTCTACAAAAATAATCCTCATACAATTCCACAATAAAACTCTGATGATAAGAATTCTCTCAGACATTAACTTACAGCATTTTTGTTTATATAGTATAATGCTCCCTTCGACCAAAAAATGAAAACTTTAACCCACTGTAAAAAAAAACTCAGACGTGCTGGACCATAAGTTTGTTCTACAAAAATGATCTACTCAACATATATTTCAGAATTATGGGGTCGCTATTCTGTTCCATTCAAAAAGTCTTAATTTGTTGGACTGTGTAATTAATGAAATAATAATTAATAAATGATGCATTAATTACAATAATCAAATCAAGAAAATAAATCGAAAAATTTAATATGAACACTTTTTTTTTTTTTTTTTTTTTTTTTTTGTAAAGGCCTTATTGAGAGCAAAAACTTAATAAAAGTATTGTGGAGTCAGACTATAACAGCTAATAATGTGTCAATATCACTGTAATTGAGGTCTAAAAGCCAAAACTTTACCCTTTTGAGAAAAGTGGATTGAACATGAATATTTCTTATTTCCGATGGAAGACTATTGAAAAGTCGAGGAGCAACAGAAGCAAAAAAGTTAAGAAATATTCTTAATGTGTGCGTTGGAACCAGTGCTACATTGTATTCATTAACTCTCAAATGATAGGTATCTGAACGTCGTCTCAGAAGATATCCAGATTTAATAAAAAAAAATTTTCAATACTTTATAGAAATATAAATGTTTCAAAGGAAGGACACTAAGTTTCCTGAAAAGTGAAAGGCTACTACAAAATCTGTTCTTATGACAAATTAAACGTATAGCATGCTTTTGCGAAACGAGAAGAGGGTATATTTTATTCTTATAAGTACCTCCCCAACAAGCTAAACCATACTCAAGTTTAGAGTGAAATATAATACCATAGTAAATACACTTGAGAAGAATAGGACTACAATATGATTTCAACAAATACAAATGCCTGGTGGCAGCCAAAAGATACTTTTTAAGTTCACGTGTATGAATTGTCCAATCCATGCCACTATTTAGCCAAATACCTAGATATCTAAAAGAATTAACCTTTTCTATAGCGAAGCAGTTTAAAGAACAAGACTTATGATCACAGAACGTATGAATGCAATCCGACGAGGAACATATATCATTACCTAAACCAAATCTTTCACATTTACCACCATGAAAAAAAATGAATCGAAGTTCACATTTTTAGCATTCACATTAAAAAGCATTATTCTAGTTTTATCACTAAGTACCAGCTTATGAATCATAAACCAGTGCCTTAAAACAGCGAGATCATGGTTAATGTCAACAGACAATTGCAAGGGCGAGACACATGAAAAGGCACATGCCATATCATCAGCAAAAGCATTGATGGAACTGCGGAACTTTATTGAAAAAAGCGAATTTATAAAGATTAAAAACAATATAGGACCCAGCACTGAGCCCTGAGGAACCCCTAATGTCAACAATTCTAATGAACTATAACAATTAAATATTTTTACTCGCTGCTTTCTGTTTTTTAAATAGGACTGAAACCATTTAAAGATAAATCCCCTAAAGCCAGTCTTATAAATTTTATCAAGCAAAATTGTATGATCCACTGTGTCAAACGCTTTAGTGATATCAACAAAAAGAGCTGCTGTTAACAGTTTATTATGAAGGCTGGAGTAAATGGCCTGCTAATGTCAAAGTTAGCCCGTTTAAGTTTTTTCAAAGAACAAAGTTACCACAACGAAAGTTATAAATACAAACAACAACAATCTAAAAATATACTACCAAAATGTTTCTGGTATGCGAACGAAATCAGACTCAATATATCGAGCAACTGCCCAATTGGAATATGATGTATTCGTTATAACTGAAACATGGCTGAACTCAGATTTTTCTGTTGAAGAGTTTTTTGATCCAAATATTTTCCATGTATATAGGAAAGATAGAGATTTTGAGAAAACTGGATGTAGGCGTGGAGGTGGAGTTTTAATTGCTGTAAACTCTTCGTTCAAATCAACATCTTTTGCTTTAAAAAACACAGACCTTCTGTTGGATCAACTCTGTGTTGCTGTTTATGGCTCATCTGGAATTATATATGTGTCTGTCTCTTATATTCCTCCAAACAGTGCCTTTGAACTTTATAAATCGCATATTGAAAACATTGGTGATCTTGTACAAAATGCGGATATGAATCATCAGTTTTGTATTCTGGGTGATTTCAACTTAAATAAAATAATTTGGTCTCGAATATCTGCAGATGTGGGTTTTATGCCCACGAATGCAAACAGTGAACTAGAGGTATTTGTGGTTGACAGTTTTTTGGAATTTGATCTATTGCAGATAAATGGTTGTCTTAATAAACTAAATAAAGTTTTGGATCTTGTATTTTTAAGTAAGAATATAAATTTTGCTATTACTGAATCTGGTTTTCCTATATCTCCAGCTAGTGCACATCACACTCCTTTATCGGTTGATATTGAATTTTATAATTTTCTCAGATGTGATTGTAAAACTAAAAATGAAAATAATTTTAATTCATGTGATTTTAATCTATTAAATAGCTTATTTGATGGTATAGATTGGGTTAATACGTTTGTTTTGTGTAATGCTCAAGATTGTTTCTCAATATTTAAATCTATTGTATCAAAAATTTGCTGTGAGCACGTTCCTAAAAAGCACATTAAAAAGTATAAACTGCCTTGGTATACTCCTGGCTTATTAAAGTTAAAAAATCTACGAAATAAATTTTATAAAAAATGGGCCGCGGCTAATAAAAATAATACAGACTTTTTTAATAAATACAATCATTATATGCGAGAATTCAATTTCCTGGATAAATATCTTTATAATCAGTATATTCTGAACTTTGAAACGAATATAAAGTCAAACCCTAAAGCTTTTTGGAGTTATGTGAATTCGAAGAAAAAGTGCTCTAATATTCCGTCTAGTATGTTTTATAGAGATAAAGTCTCTAAAAATGCTCTTGAAACTGCAAATCTTTTTGCAGATTATTTTGAGTTAAATTTTGAACCTCCAGATATATGTTCTGGTAATATTACGTGTGATGTTTCACCTTTAGTTGACTTGGGATCGTTGCATATTTCTGTAGACAATGTAATAGAAGGAATTCTGAGTCTTAAAACTACAACAAAATCTGACTCGGATGGTTTATCAGGTATCCTGTTAAAAAATTGTTGTAAATCCCTAGCAAAGCCCCTTAAACTTATTTTCAACAAATCTTTGTCTACTGGAGTATTTTTTAGTGAGTGGAAGGTATCATTTATATCGCCAGTATTTAAGTCTGGAAACAAAAATAATATTGAAAATTATAGACCGATATCTAAGCTAACATCTGTTTCAAAGCTCATTGAGTCTATAGTTAAAAGAAAAGTAGCTTTCGCTGTAAAGTGTTTAATTTCTCCTTTTCAGCATGGTTTCGTATCTGGCCGTTCAACGGTAACGAATCTAACATTATTTTCTGATTATTGTATTTCAGCATTTCAACAGGGGTATCAGGTTGATTCAATCTACACAGACTTTTCTAAAGCCTTTGATAAAGTTTCTCATGAGATTTTATTAAACAAATTAGGAAATCTTGGGTTTCACTCCAAATTATTAAAATGGTTTGGTTCATATCTTAGGGATAGGGTGTGTCATGTTTATATTGAAAATAATGTTTCAAGACCATTTATAGCTTCTTCGGGGGTACCACAAGGAAGTATTTTGGGTCCCTTATCTTTTATACTTTTTATTAATGATATTACATCAAAAGTTAAAAACTCTCAGTGTCTTTTATATGCAGATGATTTAAAAATCTTTCTTAAAATAAACGCTTTGTCGGATGCCTTGTTATTGCAATCAGACTTAAATTCTATAAACGAATGGAGCACTAAAAATCGGTTGTTTCTAAATTACAAAAAATGTATGTTTTCCACTTTTTCTAAATCGCCATATCCACTTAAAACAACATACTATATAGATATTTTTCCTTTAAACTGCTCTCATGATATTAAAGACCTAGGAGTCATCTTTGACTCCAAATTCACTTTTATTAGTCATCTAAATTATATTATTCCAAAAGCTTATTCAATGCTTGCTTTAGTTAGGCGAAATGGCTCAAATTTTAAGGATCCTTGTACGCTGAAAGTACTTTACACGTCCATTGTTCGTTCGAAGTTAGAATATGCTTCAATTATTTGGAACCCTTACTATGCATCCCATACGTTACGCCTTGAGCGAGTACAAAAAGCTTTTACTCGTTTTGTTTTCAAAATAAATTATTCATTTAATCCATTTGAAAACTCTTCAGAATAGAAGAAGTATTCTATCTCTAATGTTTATTTTTGATATTGTTGTTGGGACAATTGATTGTCCAAAACTACTTGAACTTATAAATTTTTATGTTCCTTGCCGAACACTGCGTCATTTTGATGTGTTTTATTTGGGAATGTGCAGAACGAACTATGCCATTAATTCACCAATGTTTAGAGCTATGCTGGAGTTCAATAACTGTGTGCTATATTGTAATATTGATTTTGCAGATTCCAAGCAGTTATTGAAAAATGTGCTAAATAACTATTATTAAAATTGCCTATTTTGTTATTATGTATAAATTAATGCTTTTTATCTAATAGGTTATATTTATTATATTTATATCATCTTGATCTGTAAGAACATTTGTTCATTGACTGAAAGAAAAAAAAAAAAAAAATGTTTGTACAGAAATTCAATAATGCGTCTTCTGTTGATAGGCCAGATCTGAAACCAAACTGGATTAAATTACTGAAACAATTATATTTCTCCAAAAAGAGCATAATTCGAGCTTTCATTAATTTTTCAAATATTTTAGAAAATACCGGAAGAAGTGAAATGGGTCTGTAGTTTATAACCATGGACCTATCTCCTTTTTTAAACAAAGGTAAAACCTCTGCTACTTTTAAACCATCTGGAAATATACCACAGGTAACGCTTAAGTTGTAAATAAAGCTTAAAATGTCACTAATGAAGTAGACTATCTTTTTTAAAAAATTATTAGGGAATTTCTTTTTTTTCTTGAATAGTTTTTTTTTCATTTTTATTTTATCAAGTAGAAAGTTAGACATCCAAGGCTTTAATCTTTTAGATTTTTCATTTTTGCTCACAGATCTAGAGCAGCTATTGATATGACTATTTAAAGTTTTTAAGAATTGTTCATATGCAATAGAAGGATTACTTTCCGTATAAACATTATCCCAAAGTTCAAAACAGAGGGAATTTTTCAACTGGAAATTGGATTTTATGTCAAAAAAATGCACCAAAACTTTCACACCCTTATATCCCTCAAACTAGGATAGATAGAGCGAAAAGGAGTTTTTCGGGATCAACATTTTTTTCGTTGATAAGTCGAGAACGGTGCTAGATATTGATAAAATAAGCTTAATTCATTACCAAAATATACTTTTAAGCAAAACTTATATTATAATACAAAGAATTCCTTCAAACACAAAAAAAATTTTTTTTTGCGCCATACACAAGTGGCATCCACATCAGCATCGCCGAGTTAGGTTTGCTTACGTTTGCTGTTGAATAAGAGCTTTGAAAAATTTGATTGCATACGTACAACTTAATTTAGGGAGGGTTCTCCTGGATTTTTTTGGATTTGGCAGAAAAACAAGCAAAATTTGAGAATGGTTTGTGGGAAAATGAAAAGACATACGAACTTATGCTTTTGAACTTTGATTCGTGGTTTATTGACGAGTAAAAAAAAAAAAGATATTTGAAAAATTCAAAATGGCGGCTTGAAAATGGCGGATCTCGTCGACCTCTGCGCGCAAAACATCGACCTCCCGCGGACAGTGTGGGGCCTCAGGTAGTGAACTGAAATGAGAAATGTATAAAATTTATTAAAATTGATAACATTTCATATGCCTGGAACCTAACTTCAATTAAGTTTGGTAAAAAAAACCAATTTTATGGACTTTTAAAAAAAAAAATTGAAATTTTTTGCTTTTTTTTTTTACTTAGATCTCGTTTAAAAATTATAAATAAACAATTTTTTATGCCAATGTTAGGTTCCAGGCGTACAAAAAAGTATATACTTTCAAACATTCTTTGAATGAAGGAAATCGGATCAATAGAACAAGCCCTGTGCTGTCCGTTAGATTAGAAAACATGGTTCCGAGAAAAACGCGTTTAATGTTTTTAGAAAGTTGGTACGCGCGCGTGACATGGGTACGTTTGACACGCTCTAGCTCGAGAAATACGCGTCGTATTGAAATATCCCTTGGCACAAACATTCTACATATATGTAACTTTCATTTTATGTAAAAAAAAAAAAAATCGATTTTTTCAAAAAAATCCAGGAGAACCTTCCCTTTAGGCATTGTACAGCCGTTGTTCGAACCAACTTTCGGCTCGCTTGACTTTTTGGATTATTTTTAGGCCTTATTAGAACCTCGTACGGCCGTTCTAACAAAAAACGGTGTAGGAAAAAAGTTTGTCGTTTTTGTGATTTCACTCAAGCAAATCACAAAATAATTCGTAAAAAGATTCGCTTCAAAAGCTGTGCTTTGCTTTGCAAAAAACACAGTAGAGATTTCAGTCAAAAAAGAGATCGAATGTCTAAAATTATAATAATTATATTAACATATCAACCTTGACATTTCATAACTTTTTTAATTTCATAGCTTTTGTTCATTAATAAAGAGCAAAATAAGCAAAAAGAAAATAAAGCAGCCAAAAAGTATGAGCAAAGCAATTTTCTCCCAAAACATCCAACGTGACTTTGTGTTGTGTGCCGCCTGCAAAGTATTTCGCATAACTTTACTACTAATTATAATGTTAATATTAATTTTTATGAGCACTGAATAAGCGAAAAGAAAAATATAATTATGAGCATTAAAGTAAAAATCCAAGTTAATGCTGTTGGGCACGAGAGAAAGAAAGATAGCGAAAGTGAAAAGTGAGTGAGTGAGAGAGATAAAAAGCACAAAGCGTGGCGTTGTTAAAAGTCAAACACCAAGCCAAGTGTTCCGGAACTGGCTAAGTGATGTGCGTGAGTAAGTGAGTGCGTGCGCTGTGTTACGCGCTTTGATGTCCTGCCACTCAACAGTCAAACAAACAAACACGTTTAAAGCAAACAATAACAACAATTTTACTAAAGTACCCTTAATTTTTGTTGCTGTTGCTGGTACGATTTTAATGATTGCCGCCGCTGCCACTGCCACTGCTGAGCTACAACCATGTGCTTTTGCCGCTGGCCATTTCCGGTGGCAAGCCAGCGACATTGGTGGCGGTGACAGCAGCATCATCATGGATTGTTAATGCGTGCTGGTATGCGCTTCAATGGGTAATTAGGTACATTTGCAAAACCATTTTGTGTGAACCCAAGCATAATTATTCGTGCGCGCATTACAAAAAAAAAAAAGCAACCCATAAACGACAAATATTTGGAATTTTTATAGCTCAAAAGTTTTCGCATGAACCATTTGAAATTCTTTGATTCCTATCAGCAGCAACATTTTGATAAATACAAAAAAATATTATTTCTTTTATGAAATATATAACAATTTTTATATTATTAACAGACACATTTATCTTTAAACAACACCATTTATCTTAGCAGCTTATCGATACAATTAAAGTTCTCGTTTTATACAGATGCTGCAGGTGATGATTTCTTTTTATTTTAATTTTGGTAGATTTTTGTACTACCTGCTAGCGAATATCTTTGTGAGCGATATCCTTCGCAAATAATTAAAATGAATTGTTAATAGTTCCATTATTAAGGCCTTGCATATGTTATGGCCGTGCAGTTAAAAGCATGCCAATTTGATGCTCAAATCAATTGAATTGAATTATTTATACTCCAATAAATTGCATCCTTCTATAAATAAGCCAGTATCAAAGTTTTGTGCTACAAATTCCTGAATTTTTCATCTGTTTTTTAGTTTGAGTGTCTCTTCTGAAGGGTGTTTTTTCTAGAGTAATACAAGTTTAAATCATAATAAAACATAGTAATATATTTTTAATATCAACAAAACGGGCTTTACTGAATAGAAAATTTTATGATATTAATGATTAAATATGATTTCGGCCATGTGGCCGCCACGGCTTGCGCGTACAAGGCGCAATCTGGAACACCAATTTTCACAAACTTTTCGCAGCATTTGCGGCCGTATCTAGCCGATAACCCTTCGAATGTTGATTTCCAGGTGTTCAATTGTTTGTGGTTTATCGACGTACACAAGTGACTTTACATAACTCCAAAGAAAATAATCCAATCATCACGATCTTGGGGGCCAATTAATTGGGCCATTTCGTGAAATTATTTTTTCGCCAAAAGTTTCCTTGAGTAAAACAATTGTAGCGCCCGCTGTGTGGCATGTGGCTCCGTCCTGTTGGAACCACATATCAGCAAGATTAATGCCAGCTAATTGAGGTACGAAAAAACTTCGAATAATGTTCCTATACCGTTGACCATTGACAGTAACATTCTGTCCATCATCGTTTTTGAAGACATATGGGCCAATGACTCCGCCAGCCCATAAAGCGTACCAAACAGTAATTTTCTGTGGATGTAATGGTGTTTCGACAAAATCTTGTGGATTCTCCTCACTCCAAATACGACAATTCTGTTTATTTACGTACCCATTCAACCAAAAATGGGCTTCATCGGAAAATAAAATTTTCCATGGAAATTCAAAATCAATATCAATTTGTGCTTCAGCCCATTCGCCGAACTGGCGACGCATACGATGGTCGTTTGGCTTTAAATCCTGCACAAGTTGAATCTTGAAAGGTTTTAAGCCAAAATCTTTTCGTAAAATCTTCCATAAAGTGGAAGGACACAACCCCAGTTGCTGAGAACGGCGACTAATTGATTGATTAGGATCATCTTCAATGCTTTCCTTTACAGCGACTACAGATTCTTCAGTGCGCACTGTTCGGCGTCTCACGGGATGCACATTATCAGTAACAAAAAATGTGGTCCGAAAACGATATATTGTTCTTCGAATTAGCAGCTCTGAAGGACGAATATGTACCCCATAAAATGGACGAAGTGCACGATAAGTTTGATGAACATAACCATTATTTTGATTAAAAATTTCCACAATTTGCACGCGTTGCTCTGGTGTAAGTCGATCCATAATAAAGTGTCAAAGTAAACTAAACAAAAAGCAATTATCAGCTGTTAAATGGGTGGTCAAATAAAGCAGTGATGCCTACTCAAAGTTGTATTACTCTATAAAAGCACCCTTGACTTTCTTAAGCTCAGGTTTAAATAAGCTATACATTATAAGATTTTTATAAAGTGACTGTGTGACAAAATTTCACTGGAAACCATTCCTAAGAACCGAAAATAAAAGGGTTAACATTATTAAATTAAAGGAAGCGAAAGTTGAAAATGTGACTAAACTTCGTATCCTGAGACTTAGGTAATCGTACTGAAAAATTCTTGGTCGTAGTTTCTGAATTTAATCTCAGAATTACTGCATCACATCAGTAAAGTTACAAATACGAACGGTTTTACGCTAAACAAGGCAGCTGTTAAGGGGTATGTCTATGTTTTTAAGTGAAAAACCATTTCCCTTGTTTGATTTATATATTTTTTATTCAGCCAAATAACTTGATCAAGTTTTTGTTATATTGTTAAATACTAGTTATATTCCGCGGCTTTGCAGGCATAGATTTGATTTTTCGATATGAAAATATAGCTACACACTGATATTTTTAAAAAAACTATTCTGTTTTTTAATCTTTTGAACACTGGAGTTTATTTATTTTCATAATATTTCTAATTCACGGCAACTTTTTTGATAAAACAAATATTTAAAAGTAAAAACCAAGCACTCCACGTATTTCTTAATATTGAATTAAGACTTGCCACAGTTGATGGAACGAGCACTAGGGCATAACGCTCTCGAACTTTTTGTGTCGGATCTAAGATGGTTAGCAAAAAAAACTTGCGAATAGATGAAAAAACAGTTTTGGACAACTTTTTTTTTTTTTTAACCCATACCGACCCACCCCCGTGACCTTTTGTAAACGTAAAAAATTGATTTTTTTGCTATTTTTCACCATAGCTGCCAAAATATTGATTTAGCGTGATTACATTGCACTAAGCATTAAGAGATATTCCAAATACAAACATTTTGCCATATCACTCAGTTATCTGGGACATCCCGTTACCGAGATATATATTTTTTAAGAAAAAATCGAAAAAGTAAAAAAATTCAATTTTTTTTTAGTTTTTAATTTTTAATAAAAAAACTATACGAGATACGTTAAAGTATGTTTCACGATATTTTTCAGCAATATATGACGCGTATTTTATAATCATTTTTTAGTTCTTCGGTTTTATTTTAGCCCATACCGACCCACCACCGTGACCTTTTGTAAACGTAAAAAATTGATTTTTGTTGCTATTTTTCACCATAGCTGCCAAAATATTGAATAAGCGTAATAACATTGCACTAAGAATTAGAAGATATTCCAAATACAAACAATTTCCCATATTACTCAGTTATCTGGGGCATCCCATTACCGAGATATATATTTTTTAAGAAAAAATCGAAAAAGTTAAAAAATTCAATTTTTTTTTACTTTTTAATAAAAAAACTATTCGAGAAACTAAATTAAATGTTTTAATCTCTTTGGCTTTTTTTAACCCATTCCGGCCCAGGTAAGAAACTATATATGAAGAAAACTTATTTATTTTTGCACTACCTTTCTTCGTAATAGTGAAACTAAAACAACGACGTCATTTCATCTCAAGCAAGACAAAATATACATACTTTTTTTCAATGAAATTAATACTGTTATATACTTTGTTGTCTATTTTTTCAAGATAAGCTATAAAAAACTTTTTAATACTTACCTTTTAATTTAAAATAGCCAAATTATAAATAAAAAAATAGAAAATATGCTATTTATGGTTTCATTAATTTATTTAATGATTATATTTTAAAGTTTTGGTTGACAAGCAGTGTCGTTTTTGTCGGTTGCAAACTGTTTCTTGGTGGTAAAAGAGGGCATCATGCTTCGATGCCGCAGATTAGCGATGATATAGCCCTCGCGTTGTGATTCACCAGAGACGTGTTTCGAGGCTTCTGTCACTACTTTGACGCACCTCTCCACTGCCTGTGAATGGCATGGTATGCTTTGAACATCTATATCAAACTTCATGTTCGCTCCTGCAGCATTTTTTATGTTGCCTTCGTACCCAGAATCTGTAATTCTGTGCTGCGCCAGTTGCCTAATGTTGTCTTCTGTAATGAGAAGATCTCGCAAAATTGGTGGTGTTTGTTGTTGGGGTGACACTTTTTGCCAGCGGATCATATCTACATAGTCCGTGCATGTAAAATTTAGCATTGGCACCTTGAACTCACGTACGGCCGGATCTTGAGCTGCGGAAAGTGCATTCACCTGTCGGCAAAGTACATATTGGCAATTCGCGAGGATCACTGTTCAATATTTGTATCTTTCGACGGATCATTTTAGTTGTTTTGAATTCACTTCAATTTACCTTTAAAATTTGCACAAATTAAAACCTTTGACTTGCCGCAACACAGCATAGAAAACGAATGAAAAACGTTCAACCCAACTTGTACAAAACTAAAACCTCCAATGAAACGCCAACAACTTAACGCGGCAACCCGGAATTTTAAAAAAATTCGAAAGTAGTTAACCACTTCTACCTACGCAGGCTATGCAAAAGTTCAAATTCAAATTCAAATATGGCAAAATGTTTGTATTTGGAATATCTCCTAATTCTTAGTGCAATGTAATCACGCTTATTCAATATTTTGGCAGCTATGGTGAAAAATAGCAACAAAAATCAATTTTTTACGTTTACAAAAGGTCACGGTGGTGGGTCGGTATGGGCTAAAATAAAACCGAAGAACTAAAAACTGGTTATAAAATACGCGTCATATATTGCTGAAAAATATCGTGAAACATACTATAACGTATCTCGTATAGTTTTTTTATTAAAAATTAAAAACTAAAAAAAAATTGAATTTTTTAACTTTTTCGATTTTTTCTTAAAAAATATATATCTCGGTAACGGGATGTCCCAGATAACTGAGTGATATGGCAAAATGTTTGTATTTGGAATATCTTCTAATTCTTAGTGCAATGTTATTACGCTTATTCAATATTTTGGCAGCTATGGTGAAAAATAGCAACAAAAATCCATTTTTTACGTTTACAAAAGGTCACGGTGGTGGGTCGGTATGGGCTAAAATAAAACCGAAGAACTAAAAAATGATTATAAAATACGCGTCATATATTGCTGAAAAATATCGTGAAACATACTATAACGTATCTCGTATAGTTTTTTTATTAAAAATTAAAAACTAAAAAAAAATTGAACTTTTTAACTTTTTCGATTTTTTCTTAAAAAATATATATCTCGGTAACGGGATGTCCCAGATAACTGAGTGATATGGCAAAATGTTTGTATTTGGAATATCTCTTAATGCTTAGTGCAATGTAATCACGCTAAATCAATATTTTGGCAGCTATGGTGAAAAATAGCAAAAAAATCAATTTTTTACGTTTACAAAGGGTCACGGGGGTGGGTCGGTATGGGTTAAAAAAAAAAAAAGTTGTCCAAAATTGTTTTTTCATCTATTCGCAAGTTTTTTTTGCTAACCAAATTGAATCGGTTTCCATCGTTACGGCCTAACGAGCACTCGAAATCAAAAACTCTCAAAGACTAGATAATTTTAATATTAAAATTAATTTTATTTATTATGATTTGTAATAGAAGAGCCAATGCTTTAAGAACAAAGAAACCCCACAAAATATTGAACATAAGAAAAAAGTGCACTGCGACAACAATCGAGGAACAATCAAGGATACAACCAATCGAGGATGTTTTGTTGTTGTTGTTTTGGCATGTTTGCTTTTTAGAAAAAATTCTGCTATTATCACTTCTGGTATAAATACAGTCAATAGTATAAAAAAAAGTTTTTAGCAATAATTTTTGATAGAAAAGAGAGATAGTAAGGTAATTTTCTTACATAAATTACTTTTGATACCTGACTATTTTGTAAAAAATATAAAAAAAAACATTTAGAAAAATTAAATTTTGCCAAAAAAAAAACCAAAGGAAGTATCCTATCATTTTGATGACCAAAACAGTTTAACTATTTTTGAGCAAGACTGGTACAATTTTTGCCAATGAATGCTATTTATGTCATAAAAAATGTAGTCAGGAATGTAGTCAGGGTTCAGTTCTATCGCCAACCTTGTTTCTGGTTTTTATCAACGACCTTCTGTCGTTGACGCATAACCCAATTCATTCGTTTGCGGACGACAGCAGCATTTGTCATTCATATTCATTCAAAAAACGCCCAAACTCTATGGAGATTGAGAGAAAAAGGCAAACTATGAATGACACACTTCTTAATGATCTACAAAAAATCTCCGAGTGGGGTCTTGCTAATAGAGTAGAGTTCAATGCAAGCAAGACCCAGTGTTGTCTGTTAACCCACAAGCGGATGGATTGCCCCTTAGCTCCCCTCAATATGAATGGTGTGGATCTTGTGGAATCAGCCGCTCTTGGCGTTCTGGGCATATCGATCCAATGTGATCTTCGTTGGAATGATCATATTTTCGATGTGTCGAAAGAAGCGGGCAAGTGCCTAGGTTTTCTAAAACGGTGCAAAAAATATTTCACTTCAGCTGATCTTCGCATGATCTACACCTCATATATTAGGCCGAAAATGGAGTACAATTCGCACATTTGGGCAGGGGCTTCAAGATCTTATTTGGAGCTTCTGGACCGAATTCAACGTCGTGCGATATATTTGATAGGAGATGAAAGTATTTCATCCTCTCTCAACTCTCTTGAGCATCGACGTAATGTAGGTTGCCTAAGCCTTCTGTATAGGTATTACCATGGGAAGTGTTCAAGGGAGATACATGGCCTGACGCCACCAGCTCGTGTGTTTCCCAGGTCCACTCGGGCAGCTGTCCAAGCCCACCCCTTTACCATTCCATCGATGCCTAATAGAACCTCGCATTACCGCGATAATTCGTTCTTTAGTCGCGCGGTTAAGTTGTGGAATAGTATCCCTGCGAGCGTGTTTCCCGGCAGTTTTGAGCTGTGCAAATTCAAAACAAATCTTCACCGACACTACTCCATCTATCCACCCTCCAACTAACTATCACCCATCTTCCGAATCAACACAATACTTACGCATTTATAGGGGCATACCCTGAGCGTTGGTTCAGTCTAAAAAAAAAAAAAAAAAACGTGACAATAGTCAACCAGTATTTATATTATTTCTATGTGTTCCAAACAAAATTTGAAGCTCAAAAATAATAAATTTTGATAAAAACTGTCCACTGCTTTTCAAATAGTGACAATTTCATTTAAAAATTTTATTATTTGAGCTTCAAATTTTGTTTTGATTTAAAAACATTACAACCAACAAATAAAAATAATAAAAATACTGGTGGAATATTGTCAAATTGCCAGAAAAGGGCTGTAAGTAATTTTTCAAGTAAAAAGTCAATATTTTGAAAATATTTTTAAAATTAGATAAGAAATATATACACTAAGCTAACGGTACAGTTCAAAGTCAAATATTATTAGTTGCTTTTATTCATAGTAGAATTACCCAGGTAGTGTTGACAGTTTTTATGGAAAACATAAGCTGTCAAAAAATTTACTCAAGAAGAGAGCGCTTTCAATCGGCCATTGTCAATAAGTGGAAACATAACCAATGCTAAAAATGTCGAAGTTAAAAAAATAGAACAATCTCAGCAGCTGCAGATGCAGATGTTCCAAATAAAATAAATATTCATTAAAAATGGTGTATTTTTGGAAGGTAAAGAATATGTTTTGTGCCATGATATATTTATTAAATTTTATCTTATTTTACGGCGAGTTTGAGTCTTAGTTTAAGCGGGCAGCTGTGCAGCTATAGCGGTCGATTATTTATCAAAGAATCTGGAGCTATTCATGTGTGCCTGATGATGACGAATTTGAACCAAAAGCTGAGAAGCTACACATAATGCTCAAAAGTGGAACCATACCAGAGCTGCAGTGACAGTGTCCTTGTAGAAGAGCACCTTCGCCCTAGCGACAACACCAAAAAAGATTATTTTTTAATCCAAGGAAAAGTTTAAAATTTTTCAATCCAAAAAAGATTAGTTTTCAATCCGAAAAAAGTTTAAAAAAGCAATATAAATTATCAATTTCAAATAAATACTTTTCTGACCAGTTCGTGATTTGAACACACGCCCTATGTTGTGCTGGTCCAACACCTTATCCACTCGTCCATTTCAATTGTTAAAAAAGTTACGCTTGTTTTGCACCATAACGAATGCAAGTAAGCTTGCAGTAAGTAAGCAAGCGAGCAGAAACGTAGGTTAAAGACCCAGCTAAATTAAAGTAAAATAAAAAATGTTCTGTCCAGTTCGTGATTCGAACACACGTCCTCTGATGTGCTGATCCAATACCTTATCCACTCGTTCAACTGAGTTGTTAACGTAGTTTCGCTTATTTTGCATCATTACGAATGCAAGTTAGTTCTTTTCAGGAACGTGGGTTCCAGACCCAGCTAAATTAAACTAATGTTTGGAATAAAAAGTAGTACTTTTTGGATTAAAAATTCCTTTAAACCAAAGTTTGGATTAAAAAGCAGTCCAAAATTTTTAACCATGTGGAGAAGATCGTGGGAATATAAAAGGCTTAAGCACGGTTGCCACCTCAAATTCCCACGAAAAAAACCTTTTTCTCACAATAGCAAAAATTAATAACCACGAAAATTCCCATGGCATAAAATTGAAAAAAAAATCCCATCGTAATTAAAAAAACCCACAAAAAATCCCAAGAACATTTAAAATAACCACGAAAATCCCACGCAAATAAAAAAACCACGAAAAATCTCATTTGTATTTAAAAAAACCACGATAAATCCCATTTGTATTAAAAAAACCACAAAAATCTCTCTTCTATTATAAATTACCACAGTAAATAATACAGACATAACAAATTATCAAAAATTAAACAAAAAATTTAAAAAGAACAACTAGTATATTTCGTCGTCTGTGTTTTAATTAGTCTTTTAGTAATAATATTTAATAAAAAATAAAGTTAAATTAGTTTTTATGATCTACTAAATAATTACATGAATTAAGATTGTGATCAAGTATGTTTTTAAGAAGGCAACAACAATAACAACAACAACTCTGTATAGAGTCAATCACTTAGCTGACTAGACAGTTTGTTTCGGAAATCGCTACATTTTCCTCTTCAGTAGTCTTTGAGTGATTAAGCTGTGACCAACTCACTGTTTAAACTAGTATATGAATGTGCAGATTCTGGAATTCATACTTATGAATTGTATGGCTGCTAATCATATGACATTTTAAAGCAGTAGGCTATTTATAGATCGCCGCCATCAACTCTATCAAGGGCTGCCATCTGTTCTAGTTGCTTCTTTATTTATTTCAATATTCAAATTTAAATAAAAAATATTTGTTTAATCCACCTTAGTCCTGTATAAAGTTTACAAAAAGAGTTCAAAATTAGTTTTTAGTTTTTAAAAAGCAAAACACAATCAACCCTATCATGAATAATTTTTCACGCTGAATCGAAAAAGGAGTTTTAATTTTTAAGATAAAGCTCAAGAACACTCTGGAAAATCAATGGTTTATTAACAATTTTGAGTCAAAAATTTCCAAAATGTTGTTGAGCTTTATCTTAAAAATGAAAACTCCCTTTTCCGATTTCACGTGAAAAATTATTCATGATAGGGTTGAATCACAAAATTCTTATCTTTTTAAGAATTATTGGTCAGCACGCACCGCATCAAAAGAAACATTCTATTCGACTGAAAATTCGATAAACAACGAACATTTCGACAAGGTTTGGCGTAGGATACTCGTTGTTCGATAACCAGCGAAGATTACGTCGAAAGCAACTCGTAATAAGGGCCAATAATAAATCAATTTTAAGATATACAATTTTATATATTGATAAAAAAAGAGAAAAAATTCACTGAAACATATTTTCCCTATGCATGGAATTATGTCAAGAGTGAAAGAACTTCCCACCAAACCAAAGTAACCGAAGTCTTAACGGATTCGTTGCGAAAATCATATACATAGATGGGTTGAAACGATTTAAGCAATGAACAAAATATGAAAAATATACACTTTTATGTATATTAACTGAAAAATAAAAATAAATACTTAAAATAAAAAAAAAATCCCACAAAACAAAAAAAATCCCACTTGAATTAAAAAAAAACCACACTCAATTAAAAAAATCCCATGGGAATTCGCATTTCCCACGACAATTAAAAATAACCACAAATGGGATTTTTCCCACAAAGGTGGCAACCGTGCTATGCATGGAATTATGTCAAGAGTGAAAGAACTTCCCACCAAACCAAAGTAACCGAAGTCTTAACGAATTCGTTGCGAAAATCATATAGATGGGTTGAAACGATTTAAGCAATGAACAAAATATGAAAAATATACACTTTTATGTATATTAACTGAAAAATAAAAATAAATACTTCAAATAAAAAAAAAAATCCCACAAAACAAAAAAAATTCCAATTGAATTAAAAAAAACTACACTCAATCAAAAAATCCCATGGGAATTCGCATTTCCCACGGCAATTAAAAATAACCACAAATGGGATTTTTCCCACAAAGGTGGCAACCGTGGGCTTAAGTGAAGCCGGTATAAAAGTAGAATATATAACTGCTAGGATGAATCGTCAACCGAAACACCATAATAAATTTTTTCAGACACCCTGGCAACTATGCTGTAATCAAGCGTAGTGAAAGGAAATCCGTGATTGACCAATGTCGAAAAATACGAATTCGACGTCTTGCTGAGGAGAAAGGGATGAGCTGCGGTGAAATTGCAGCTTATTTGGAATGGAGAAGCAGAATCCAACAAATTTTGGATGAAAATGCCAACGTCAGTTATGAATCCGCGCTTCTCTCAAACCCGGCTTCTACCATGACACATTGCAGCCAGTCATGATGAAACAGACAAATTTTGTGAGAAAGTATTCGGGAATGTCATATTAAGTGATGAGAAAAGGTTCAACCTTGACGGGCCCGATGGTTGCCAGAAATACTGGGACGATTTGTGATATCCACTACAAACTAGGCATGTGCGTAACCATGGGGGCGGATCACTGATGATTGGAGCCGGTTTCAGATACTTGAAAAGTCTGCGATATAATTTTATTCATGCAAATCGAATGCACAAATGGATATTGAGTAATAAGATGAAGTGCTTACTGAGTTCATATGCTATATATACAAGGATAACTGGATTTTTCAGCAGAACAACACACCAACAAATTCTGCCCGAGCCACAAATGACTTTCTACAAATATGAAATATACCCTTACTGCAGTGATCTGCTGTTGGTCAAGACTTGAGTCCTATCGAAAACCTGTGGGGCAATCTGTCGGCCCAAGTTTATAAAAACGGGTGCCAGTTAGAGTCGGTGAAGCATTTGAAAACAGTTCCTTAAGAGGAATGGCAGAAAATTGATGACTGCTGAACTACATCCTAAGAGCGTTGATGTATTTCATGCCTTTCAAGCTTAGCCAAGTCATATATTAGAAAGAAAGACATATTCTTTTCTAAAATCTATACATATATGTGTATTTCTATTTTATTCTATAAAGTCAATAAAAATAAGTTCTGTACATATGAATATTTTCTATGATCCTTTTAAACACATTATTATTTTTTAAATATCAACAATTTTTTTAAATGAGCTGTTTCTTTTTTTCCATATAAGCCCTTAATATTTTTTCAATAAAAAATTATTATAAAAAAATGAAGCTATATTTGCCTTGAATAACATTTGAATTGTTGCACAAATAAATATTTTACTGCGATAGCTCAAAAACTATTTAAGATACATACTTCAAAATGCAAATAACTCTAGTGGTGTCCTTTAAAATTTCCTTTAAAATGAGTGCCAGGTAGGCAAGAATCTTGCAGCAAGATACTTCGTATGTGTTTCATATGTTCATAATTTCATCGTCTTTTTATGTTTTTCGGCGTAGTAAATCTCTCATAAGCTTTTAGAATTTGGTTCAATTTGCGAGTCTATTGATACCAATATCATTCAAATCGATGAACTTTTAATATTTTTGGCATTTATAAGGAGCTGAAAGCGGGTGTGGAAAATATCAGAAATAGCCTTTAATGATTTGGCACAAATTACAAATAGTTTGATACCTAAATTGTCAAAAAACCAAGACGTGCTGAAGCATAACTTTCTTCAACAAAAGTAACTAGCAAGACGACCTCTTTTCGAAATAAACCATCGTTAGTCTGTTGTATAAACTAGCGAAAAAAGTCCTTCCAAAAGAAGGTAAAGTGATATGGCTGATAATGCTTTACGTATCAATGCCACTAAAACTAAAGCTTTTATCTTTAGCTTTTATCAATGAGCCCATTGAATTCGTCAAGGAAATGAATTGCTTAGGATTAGTCATTGATAATAACTTAACTTTTGAGTCCCACATTAACTGTCTGATCTCTTCAGTTAATTTTACTTTAAGGAAGCTTTATAGTCTGAATCTGTATCTACCCATACGAATCAAGCTCAGACTTTTTCACGCTCTCCTGATGTCTAAACTCACTTATGGCTTGGAAGTCTTTTTGGATACCTTGTCCTATACTTTGCGCTAGAGCTGTCAAACTATCGATAGTCGACACCATCGATATTTTCGATAGTGGTTTTTGCAAACCATCGATATATCGTTAATAGTATATACACTTCGATTTTTTGTTTTAGATAAGCCTTTGCAGAGATATTGTTTTTGGGCCGACCTGCCTCCAAATTACGGCGTTCCGTTTCAGTACGAATTTTTTGTAAAAAAACTGAAATAAATTCTTAAAAAAAATTATGTTTTTGTAATTTTAGACTTCACTTATCATCCCAAGCAACTTTTATAAACATATGCTTCATAGCAAAGTCACGAGAAATTCCTAAAAAAATAGCCTCTTTCGCTAGCCGACTAATTAGACTACATCCTTAATTTATTGTTTCAACAAGAAATATGTATTAAAATTTACTTGCTCGAAATTTCCTCTTCAAGGAATTTTGATAAACAAGCGTTACAAAGCCGATAGTCGAAGTCCCGACTATCAATCGATAGTGCCATCGATAGTTTTACAGCTCTACTTTGCGCAAAGTTCAATTGCTTGTTAACAGGGTGGTGAGGTTTTTGTACTATGTAAGACACCGGGAACACATCTCCAGCTACGTATCTCGTTTTTTGAACTTCTTTGATTTCATCAATTTCAGACTTATGTGTATGTTGTACAAGATAATCAATTGCAAAATACCTGAATACATTGCTAACTCTTTTACATTTTCGCGCTCTGTTAGAAATGCTCAGATTGTGTATCCCAAAATCAATTCTTCTCAATTTGAAAGATCATTTCTAATTAGATCTGCCAGATACTGGAATACCCTGCCTAGAGATATGCGGAACTTTAAGGCTTCCTGTAATGTTTTCAAAAATCAAATGTCACTGTATTTAATTAACTAATTTTGTATCGCTGTAGGACCTTCTCCCCACTTTTTTTAATTTGTTAGGAAAAGCTGATTCTTGACCGTTTAGCCTATTTTTAATTATTTCTTTCTTATTTTTTCGTTTGTATTGTAACAAGACGTTACAATTAGGCTTACGATAAATTAAGTATATTTATTTGTATACGCAGCATAGGGTAGATAACTTTGACAACTTGGACAACAACAATGTGACCTACATAAATTACCAGCTACAACAACAAGACTCACCGTCTAGTGGCCATAGAACAGCCGCCAAACATTCTTTTCATACGCCATACAACAGACGGCGTATATAATTCCTAAGTAGTTCTTTCCGGAAGCATATAAATAGACACGACAAATCCAGCTAAAGGAGCATTCCTTTTTAGAGATTGTCAACCGATTACCGAAGTGATTACCAACCTATTACCGATTACCGAAGCTATTACCAACTGATTACCTATTACCGAAGCGATTACCAACCGATTATCAATTACTGAAGCGATAACCAACTGATTACTGGCTTCTTAAGCAATTACGAACTGATGACCGAGTACTAAAGTGATTACCAACTGATTATTAAGCCCGCTAGCGACTACCCGAAGCTGCATAACTAAGAGCTTATAATCAGTGTGACCAGAAGATTTTTGAAGAAATATGCTTCTTGTTAAAAAAAAATATGCTAAATATTCCACTTTCAATTTTTATATTCCACGAAAATATTCCACTTTCAATTTCAAAGACATATATCTAAATAAGACTAAATATGCATATAAAAGAAACACAGAAGCAAATTTAAAAACATTTATTTATTTATTTGATTGCTCTCGCACTTAAATTTATAAAACATAAGTTAATATTCAATAATTTATATTAATAAAACGTAAACAAAACATATATCAGTTCATTTGTACTTTGCAAAAGTCTTTTTTAGAATTATATTCTCTTAAAAATAGTCAAATACTTTTCTCACAGAGAAAACTTAATTTTTAAATCAAAAACATATAAGTGTATTACATATTGTCACCTAAAATACAAAAACCCTAACAATATTTTTAATTTTTTGTAGAAGCCAAAAACATTTTAAAATGGGACATATTTTAGATTTTAAAGCAGTTTTTTGGACAAATACCTTAAAATAGCTACTTAATAAAAGAAATTATGAAGATTTTGTGAAGATTGCGTTTTACAAGGTGTTTCAGAGATGAAAAAATAGGCAAAAAATTATCATTTAGTAACCAAATAGACGCGGACACAGCAAGGCTCAGGAAGCTACTCTCAAAGCAGCCCTCCATTCAGAGCCAGCTACGCAAAGACAATAGCCAGTGGACGGAGAGCAGTCAGGAATCCCTCGAGGTGCTGTTAAAGGCGCATTTTCCTGGCTGTACCGAAGCTCCTAGCACTGCTACAATACGAGGGCACAGGACAACCCCGTTACAGGTTCCACACGACTTAATAACGTCGGATGGAATCGTATGGGCTATAAACTCGTTCTCGGGATACAAATCTCCGTGACCAGACGGTATAATTCCTGCCATGTTGCAAACGGCTGAATCGCGAGTCGTCCCATGGTTGAAGAATATATTAAACGGATGCATCAGGCTAAACTATGTACCTGTGGCTTGGAGGACAGCGAGGGTTGTATTCTTACCGAAGGCAGGTAAGAGCAGCCATCCATGTCCGAAAGACTACAGGCCAATAAGTCTGACCTCCTTCGTACTCAAAACGCTCGAGAAACTGATTGACTTGCACCTAAGAAACAATTCAATCCAGTTATCAACCAACCAGCACGCATACACGAAAGGGAAATCGGTTGAAACGGCACTACATTCCCTAGTAGTAACAATAGAAAAAGCCCTCCACCACAAGGAATACGCACTCGGGGCGTTTCTAGATATCTCAGGTGCATTCAACAATGTATCAACCACCGCAATCCTTAGTGGATTACGTGCAAAAGAGGCACCACCGGCAATAAACCTTTGGTTAGACAAGTTGCTAAGCTGCAGAAAGGTGCGGGCTGAGTGGGGCACTAGATCCATGGTAAGGGAAGCTCACAGTGGGACACCCCAGGGAGGGGTCCTCTCGCCACTACTATGGAATCTTGTAGTTAATGAACTACTCGAAAAGTTCGCAGGTAGAGCCCCGAGGATAACTGCCTATGCAGACGACATAAGCATTATTATAGTAGGGAAATGTCTATCAACAGTAAGCTTCATAATGGAGAGCACACTCAAAGATGTACTTAGATGGGCAAATTCAGTCGGTCTTAGTATTAACGCAGAGAAAACGGATCTGGTTCTGTTCACGAAAAGGTACAAGATACCACAGTGGATACCACCGAAATTGAACGATATACGTCTCATACCGAAAACTCACACAAAATATCTAGGAGTCGTCCTGGACAGCAAGCTGTCATGGAAAACCAACGTGGAAGAAAGGGTGAAGAAATCCACCATTGCACTATACACATCCAAAAAGATGCTAGGCAGTACTTGGGGTCTCTCACCCTTTCTGATGCACTGGATCTATGTAACGGTAGTGCGGCCTATTCTACTCTACGGGATTATTGTGTGGTGGCCGACTGTGAACAAATCAACATTCCTCAGGCACTTGGAGAAAACTCAGCGGCAGGCAGCGCTATGCATCACGGGGGCACTGAAGTCAACTCCAACTAAAGCGCTTGAAACGATTCTAAGTATGGACCACCTGGACATACACGCAAAACAAATAGCCGGAAAAACGGCACAACGCCTTACGGCAGCAGGCAACATGCACATTCAAAATTTTGGACATTGTACAATCGGAAAGGATCAACTTAGTAGCACGGACTACATGGTACCTCGCACGATAGTCAATTCCAAAGTACTAACTCTTCTGGGACCAAAACGACTGGTGCAAAGGTATAGAACAAGCACAGCAGGCGGTCAACATATTTACCGACGGCTCCAAAATGCCTACGGGGGTAGGTGCGGCGGTGTATTGCGCAGAGCCTATTATAAGGCAGCCATATAAACTGCAGAACCACTGCAGTATCTTCCAGGCGGAAATATTTGCCATAAGGAAGGCTGCTGAGATAGCCCCCAGCATGGACACACAACACTCTAACATCAACATTTTCGTTGACAGTCAGGCGGCGATCAAATCCATGCGCTCCGCTAGCATCAAGTCCAAAAGTCTCTTGGCTGGCAGAGATGCACTAGATGCACTATGCGCTTCGAAAAGAGTGCGCATCTACTGGGTCCCTAGCCACCAGGGCATTGAGGGAAACGAGATGGCAGACGGTTTAGCAAAGGAAGGCGCCGGGCTGGAATCAGAACTCGCAGAACATGTACTTACTCCGCTACAAGAGTTGTACAGGAACCTCGAAAGAAGAGCCACACTAGCAGTGAATCGTAGATGGAGAGATACGACAACGTGCAAAATCTCGAAAATCATGTGCAATGCACAATGCGAAAAACGAACTCGGTTCATCTTGGCACGCCCGCGCAAAGATTGCAGGACACTAGTGGGCATGCTCACTGGTCACTGCATGACGGCAGCCCACGCGAGGAAGCTTGGCATCACCACGGATGACAACTGCAGGAAGTGCAAAGAACTGGGCACAGTGGAGACCCTGGAGCACCTACTATGCACATGCCCCGCCCTACTTAGATTGAGACTAAAATACCTAGGCTCATCGACGTTCCCGTCACTTAAAGATGTAGCCAGGGTGTCTCTAGAATCCCTCCTAAGCTTTGCGAACTCAACGCAAATCTTTAAAGACTTTTAAAACAAACACAAAGGTTCCTTTTGTTCGCTACCGGTACCACTAAGGACCTGAATTGGTCTATGTGAGCCTCACGAAGGCATCCTAACCTAACCTAACCTAACCAAATAGACATTTTTCATAGCAATTTTTATTAATTTTGAAAAATACAGGAATAAGAAATATATTCCACTTTTTATGCTGCATATTTTTATAAAAAAAAAAATATGCTTCCCGAAGGTAAAATAAGCTAAAGTGGAATATAATATTCCACTCTGGTCACACTGGTTATAATAAGGATAACGTATTCAATGAAGTAACTTTGTGAATTACTGAAAACCCTGCGTCTTTTATTTTCAAAATAATTTGTGAGAGTTAGTGGACCTTTTCACAGGACCCTGGAGCGACTGAGTTTTACCTCAGCCTTTGATAAAACCACATCACAGTATTAAACACTTTTTTATATTGAATTTTTAATTTGATCTCACTTGCAGTTTCCATGTAACCCATGTAATTTTATTTCATCGCTTCAATAGGGCTTTAAGATAACATTACTATTTGAAAAAAAAAAAATTGGAAGGGAAAGTCATGATTTCCATCCTTTCCACTTTCATACCCAGAAGGAATTCTTTTAACATATTCATGTCATTGAGAGGAGTGCTTCCTTCCAGAATTTTCTCAATGGAAGATTTCTTTGAGCCCTTCAATGAAAGGATTCTACAGGTGTTTTTCAGGAGAATTTTAAGAAGGCATTCCATGGAATGGAATGGTTTTTGTGGTCAAGGGGGGAGGGGGGTTAAAAAATCTCACGTAAAATATCCCTTTTCCTGATTTTCACGGCATTTTGGTGTTGGAAGTAGGAAGTGGTTGGTGGAGATTTCTAAAATTCCACGGAAAATATCTAAAATATATAGCATTATTATTTATACTTTTTTTACCGTAATTGAATTTAAATGCTATTGGTATACCTTCCAGAAGTAGCTTATGAAAATGCCTCTTGAAAAATTTTCTCAATAAGGCTGAAACGAAGCAAAATTGGATCTATAAAATGTAATCTAGAAGCAGCGTCCCTAGAATGTATGTCACATTTGTATCAAAAATTTTGCTGCGAAACGCTGTTGGACATATAATTTTTACAATTTTTAACACAAAACAAAACAAAAAATTAGCTTAATTTATGAAATAATTTCAATAAATAAATAATAAATAAAAATAAATAAGTCAAAATAAATTAAGGATGCCAATCCAAATATCTGACCGAAAAAGCTAGATATTGCCAGATTTAAGCTAACAACAAGAACAACACAAACAAAAAAACACATTTCTCTCTCTCTTTAGAGTTCTACCGAAACTTTAAAAATGAACCACATGAGTTGTGTGGTAAAGTTTTATAATTATGAGTGTAGCCTCATATGGTCAGGCCAAACAAGAAGCACTCAATGCAAGGACAGGAAACGGAAGTTCTGGTCATACATAAGATACAAGCACAACTTAATTTAAAATAACTACAAACAAACATACATTAAATAAAGTTGTGCTGCAGTTTCAATTCAATTAGCTGGGCTGTGATTGGAATATGGTTGGTTTGGACGAATAAAAGATATAAAACATTTAATATTGCATGGGCTTAGTTAAGGAACTTTTGCCATTCCAACTAACTTGACAATATTGTTGTTTTATTTTTAAATTTGGTTTAAAAACAGTTTTAATTTGTGTATTCTAGGACCTTGGTTCTAACTATCGATTAAATTGCAAGTGACAGCAAGTGGCTGGCAAATAATTGAGTGGCTGCAACGTAGCTTGTGGCCAAAAATTAAATAGAACAGTAATAGGCAGTTGCAGCTCCAAGACAATTCATACAGATATCTATACACAAACACAAAACACACCCAAATATCTACACACACTAAGCTACTGCTCGTATAGATGTCGTATTACGGCGCGCTGAAGGCATTCCATACGATTATCATTTGTTATTCTTAAGTGGCCTCACTCACATTCACGAAAGGACATCAACTAGTCGTGAATTATGTCCTAATTACAGGATATTAATTCGATCCCAACAGTTGAAATTAATGTGCATTGCAAGCGTATTTCATGGACTGCAAGCATACAGAATGTTTTCCATGTCTACACAGCTACAATCCACAACCCACAACCCACGACCAAGGATGTTGAGCTTCAACATCAACCTCCAGGACTGTTGCTGTTCATATCCTTGGCGCATTGCTTGGCTACGCAAAAACAATTAACCCAACGGGAAATCACGTTGTTGCTGCTACTTTATGGCTGTTATTCCTGTCATAGCTGTCGGTGTTGTTTTTGTTGTTGTTACTGTCATTGTTGTTGTTTATGTTGTTACTGTGACAGATTCATAAATTGTTATAATTGCATTATAACAATAGTTGTTGTTGTTGCTATTGTGTTTGCGGTGGGTTTTGCTATATATTATATGCCTTCGAGATCCTTTTGAAGTGCAACAAATTTCTGCATCAAAGTCATTTTATATTAAGTACTATAGCTTAAAGCTTATGAATATTTTTACTAGCTATTAAAGTCGAAAATGCTTAAATGTTCAGCTTTTAGAGCTCTATAAATTATACTTGTTTGCTGCACTAGTTCCTTTAACCGCCATTTTAGACATTCTCAAACGAAATAAAAATGTTTTAACTCACAAAAATACAAATGCTCAAAGTGAGAATATTCCAAAAAGAATTAAAATTTTTAAGTAATTCAATAATTCACTCTTTGATAAAGAATCTGGTGATAACAAAGTTTTGATTAAGGGAGGTTGAAGGCAAAATAAGTTAAAATAAAAGCATATTTTAGAAGATGTTTTCTAAAAAAGTTTATTATTTTTACAAAAATTTTTATTTGCATGTAAATTTAACATCATCAGTTTAAGGAAAAAAAGGTTTTTTATTTCTAAACATATATTTTTTATATGAAAAAAAATGGCGCTGAAGTTGGTGTGTTTAAAAAAAGGTGAAAATCAGGCCACACCGTAGCTAAGCTCCAGATCGTCTGAAAATAAATAAAACTAAAGCCATTCGAAAAAAGACCCTTGAATGCACATCTTTTACCGAAATGGAATGAAAATATGCAAAATCAAGAAAATTATGTAGCGTGAAAAAAATCGATAAATGTTCATTATTTTTTACTATGTTGCGTGTAAATTTTGGTAAAGGATGTGTAGAATTACAATAAAAACATAAAAAAAAATTAAATCGGTCAATTAGTTTGTTTGCAAAGTATTTTTCGAGAAAAACGCGTTTAAAGTTACTCTCGTTAGTCGTCAGCCTTTGAGTCTAGTTAAAAAAGGCGCGAGACTATCAATTCAGAGGTCTCTGGTTCGAATCCGGGTTCGGGCATGGTTTTTTTCGCTTTCTTTCTTCTTTACTACTAAATTGTGAAAAATGTGGAACTATAGGACAAGAAACACTGAGGGCTGGAAATGCTTGTCGAGGTTAAGGCATAACACTAGCCTCAGCTATAAGCAATTCAAATTGTTTTTCATGTTTGTTCCGCCTAATCGATAATTCACGTATGGTTCCAATCAATTCTAACTCTAATAACACTAGGGGCCAAAATCCAAAAAAATTTCTGTGATCCACATGCCACTAATTTTTTCTTATGGACTTTGGCCTTCTAAACACGAATATCACAATAAAAAAATTTTCTATGGATAAGTTTTTGAGATATGATTTTTTGAATTTCCCCTTTTTCTTTTAAATAGCAACCTATCTCGGCAACGAATTAACTAATTTAAAAAAATAAAAATTAAATCAAGACTATTAAATTACCTACAAATGCTTAGAACAAACTTTGTCATTTGTCTCAGTCAATTTGACGGAATTAGAAGAAATTCAGCGAATTTTTTTTTTTTTGAAACAAATTAAGTCTAATAATGTTTCAATAATCTAAAAAAAATCGAAATCTCAAAAAAATCAAAATCTCAGCTTATCATTTTGTACGTAAAGATAGTTCTTTGAAGAAAAAAAACACACTGCCTTTTAGGAAAATTCATGGTAGAATAATGAAGTTATAGACCATTGAGTGAAGGCACCGAAACTCTACTTTTTTATGATTTTTTCATTTAATGCCGGTTAATTTAATACAAACACATCTGAAATTAATTTTTATTTACAAAATTTTATTTTTAACGAAATATTAAATATCTACATAAATCCTTAAAAAGTACAGAATAAAAAGAATACAAAAAAAATATTGACATAAATAAGATACAGATGTTGAATTAGAAAACGAAAAATAAGTTCAGAAAAGTACTCGAAAATTAAAATGTTTGGCAATGGCTTAAAAATTATTTTGTCCCTTTTTTGTCGATTGTATTCAGAAAAGGAGGTCTTATTCGCTTCTACTCAAGCCTTTAACTCATAGTTATATATACGAAAAAGAGTACGCTACAAGCAGGTAAAGCTAAAAATTCAGTATGTGTTTGCTAGATTCGCTTGATACGCTAGATTTTTCCCTGTTCTTTTGTTGCTGACGTAAAACAGGTCAAACGGGTTTTATTTTGTATTTTTTTTAATTTTTTTAGTTGCTTATAGCGTTTCTTTTTTGCATACCTGCTTTTGAGTGAAAGGCTTGAGTGGAAGCTAATAGGAGCTCTCTTTATTTACTTTCCTTGTGCACGGGCTGTACTTTTTAGAAATAAAGAATGCGCAACATGCTTGGTTGGCGACGCTAGAAGGTTACTTCCTGGAATGCTTAGAAGGCCAAAGTCTATAAGAAAATATGAGTGGCATGTGGATCACAAAATGGGTGGCGCCTAGTGTAATCTATCCCTTTTCTTTCAGGTTAAACAACAAAATCTGTTTATATCAGCGCTGGGCGCCCCATAGCTCACTGAGCGCTCTCTGATCGTAACTTTTCACTTGTACACAAAACTCACAACAGAAGAGAATATAATTCAGTCGTTCGCTGACGGTGATGCTGTGAGGACTTATGTCGGAAATTTCATGTACTCTCTTAAAAAACCAACTTTTTGGATTGTAGATTCATAATTCTTATGCATGTATTATTTTATTAAGGTTAAAGTTAATTGATACATATTGCCTATTAGGATTCCTTGCATTATTTTATTCATATTATTTGTATTCATTAATTTTTTGAAACTTAATATTTTGAGGTTTTGATTACAATTTTAATGATTCGTACATATAAGGATTTTATAATATTAAAACAAAAACAAAGCACCTAAAGAATAATGTTTGACTCTGAATCGCAATGCGATGTCTGTTCTGCAGAGAACCTTACTTGCAAAACAGAATCTGTAATTTGCCACTGCAAGCAAACTAATATAATTTATTTACTTAGAAGAAAAGGCTGGAGCAATAATGACATAGAAGAAATAGTGAACAATACCAATGATTAAATAAAAAATATACACATATTACAGTATGTGTGGAGGTATAAACATACAAATTTGCAAATCTAGATAATTGTGACAACTATTTCGCTCAGTGTGTGCTATTTGAGAGCGCACCAATACTAACAAGACAAAATAAAATGTGATTGCGCTAGAATACCCCTCCAGGAAATGTGAGCATTCCCGGATGTTACCAGGAAACATTCCATGGAATGTAGGAAGCATTCCCCTTTGTTGCACACTCCATTGCTTTTTTCACATAGCATGTCATTAGAGGGAAACATTCCTCCCCGCTGTGTTAAAAAGTCATGTGGAAACATTCCTTTCCGCTGTCCTTAAAAGTGAATTGGAAGCAGTCCTCTCCCCTGTTTTAAGAATTAATGTGGAAACATTCCTTTCCCTTGTTATGAAAATGGATTTGGCCAGGATTCGAACCCGGGACCCCTGAGCGGCAGTCGAGCGCGCTACCACTAGACTATCGAATTCTACAATAGGCGGCTAGAAAACAATGATATTAATATTTTCTATTGTCATTGCTTGACAATAAATAAAAGTTTCCACATGCACTCTTAAAGGAGCGGTTTGGAAACAATATAAATACAAAACTACCCTTAAGCGTCCAAAAGATACGGTTTGGAAACAATATAAATACAAAACTACCCTTAAGCTTTCAAAAGATACGGTGGGGAATGTTTCTTTATCACTTTTAGATGGAAGCCTTCCGATTTTTCCTGGAGGGACCCAGCCCTGGTTTATATGTATAAGGCGCATGCCTTATTATAAAAACAAAACAAAATTATAAAAAAAATTAAAGTTACTCTGGAGCACCGGGTCTTAAGCGCTGTAGGATCTGTATTATAAGCAGGATCGATTTGAAATTTATTTTATATATTCTTGAACTGTTGCTCAATATATTGATTAGCTGATATACCCGATGTTACACTAAAATTAATTTTGTACAAATTGTTTAATTTTTGGAATTTTTTAATTTTCTTTAAAAATTTTAAAGTTGAGATTCACTAGAATGCGTTGTAAAATGAGAAAATTAATGTTTTTTTTTAAAAAAATATGTGTTTATAATATAAGTTGTTTAACACTTATGCTACCTTATGGTCATGTCGTGACTATTTTGTGTTTTGTTTGCGCATAGTTCCTGAAACAAAATTTGGGCGATTCCCTTTCATGATACCCTACATTAAGGAAAATCCCTTCGAAAATGCTTTAAAAGAAGCTTTTGGTTTTATCAAATAAGTGACAATGCCATAATTACGTGTGAGCTTTATGGTCATTCAGTGACCATCAGTTGTTTTTTAATTAATTAAGAATGCGTGCCTATTTTGAATAATTTTTTAGTTTTTTTCTCAAAATGCAAAGAAATTTAAATTCCGTGATAACTTTTTGTTTTAATTCTTAATGCTACTTTTGTTTAATTTTGAGTTTTTAATAAAAGCTTAAAATGAATCAGTAAGAAATTTAAATTCAGAATATTATTTTTACTTCTTAATGCTTCTTTTGTTTTTATTTTTTAAGTTTTTAATTAAAGCTTAAAATGAATCTAAGCCCATTTAAAATTAAAAAGTTAATAATGAAAGTTTTGCTCTTACATAAAAGGCTTAAAAAACAAAATTGGTCATTTTGTGACCTTAAGGTCACAAGTGAGACTTTTTCTTAAGGTAACAGAAGTGTTAAATTTCTAGTAGTTTTCTTTTGTTCCCAGCAAATGAACCTCAGCATACGGAAAAAAGTTATTGGTTTGTGACTAAGATAATCGCTGTGGTCAAAGTAACCATTACAAGGTTACAAATACTCATAAGATAAAAAATAATGTAGTCAAGGTTAATAAATAAAGAGAATTTTATTGATAAATAAATAATTGTCAATTAATTTATAAAGCAGCGGTTGTTAGAGAATTATTGATTTTATCAATTAATCGACATGAATACATCAGGGCAGAAAAATAAAATTGCAAGAAAAATACAGGAAGTGTCTATTTTATTATTTTTGCAAATTCAAAAGCCGCACTTTTGCCAGCAACCAAATCTGTTTCAGACAAATAAAAATTGTAAAATCTATTAAAAAAAAATTTAGTGTCACATCTCGAAGGTACTATGAACATATGCAAATCGTTATCCAAATCGAACTTAGTTGCTATACAACTTCTCAATGCAATTGTGAATTATTATATTGTGCAATCTGTTAAAAAAAAACATTTACATATCCTTTTATATTACTAGTTTATACCCGGTGCTCTTTGCTTCGCTCCACTCTTACTAGTGGACATATCTATAGTGAGGCCATGCCCATTTTAATTTATTACGACCCAAACCGTTTGAAATATATTTGATTTTTATTTTTAAGCTTAGTATGCTGTAGGAACGAAACAAAATTTCCATAAGAAATACATTGAGATTTTTGACAACGAACAGGCAGCAAAATTTTTTTTCGCCAGCTAGTACGCTGTAGAAGCGAAAATTATTGCTATGTTGCCAAAGTTACAACATCAAAAAATTGGTTTTTCCTAAACCATTTCGTGCCCGAAACAAATCGACTGCTCAAAATTTCAGCTCAGTCGGAGCAGTAGTTTTGGAGTCTTCAGACATCACATCGGCATACAGAAAAGAAAATCTAAAGTGTTTAAAGTAGGCACCTGCCGTGTAGGCTCAATTCTGCGCTGCTCCATAACGTGGGATCAAATATTTGTGTCGGCCAAAGCCCCAATTTTTTAATATATCATATTTGTGCTACAGATTTATTTAGGGGTATTTTTCTTTCGAGATTTTAATAATAAGTATATTTTTTAAGGTGTTGAGTTTTTTAGGAAATCATCCCAGTTGTCACACACAAGGTTCATTTACAAGGTTGTGGCACTTGAGAGAAATGCACTCTTTTTCCGTATTTTCTTGAACTGTCACTGTGCTTTTCTTTGTTCTATGCATTCATTTTCTTGATTTATTTTCATCCACTCTGACAGTTCGACCGAGCTCAAGTGTTACAACCATGGCAAAATTAGACAAGGTAGTGTTAGGGCTGAATGTGTTCTCTTTCTTCGTGACCATAACTGCCAAACTCAGCCATTTTGGTATTTTTGCCAATTTCTGCTTTCATATTGCATTCGCATTGGTTGCAGATTTTGTATGAAATGTCAACTTCGTTTTGACAGTTTCTAATTTTGCCATGGCTACAACCTTATAAATGAGCCATGGCCACGCATTGTTTATTCGTTGTCTTTTGACGCGTTTGTGTTGCGAGAGTTTCAATAAACTCCATGTTTCTCTCTACTTTCCTCTTTCTCTTCGTGCTTAGCTAGCACAGTGCAACAAAAAAAAAATTATGAGCCCCGAGCAGTGGTGCCAACTACACGGAAATAACAGATTTCTACGAATATTTAAGCCTTGTACAGATAAACGGTCAACAGTGGCAAAATAAGGTAAATCTACAGAATTTTAAGAATTTCACACAGAATTTTCGTAGATTTCGCTTTTCCCCCAAAATTTAATGTCAAAATTAATTTGAATGGTGAAAAATGTACTCTTAACTCAAAAAGATGTTAACTTAATTTATTAAAACTTTGTGCTTATCAACACTTGCAAATAATAAAAATGTGCAGCCCTGAAAGTTGCACACGTAAGCAAAGACGACAACGATTAACTTGTCATTCGGTTGGTGAAGCAGAAAAAGAAAGCGTCCAATTTTTCGTTCTTAACTTGAAATGAAAACATTTTTTTAATTTATTTAAAGTATACAAATGCAAGATATACATTTTCTTAAAATTGAATTAACGTTTAATGTATTATGTTATAAAAAGAAGACGGAACAATACAAAAGTATAAAGTGGAGTGGGAACTGAATGAAGGTTTCAGTGGCTGGATTGCAAAGAGGTTAAAAGAACCTGCTGGTTCCCACTTTTATTGCAAAAGTTATGATCATCATCGCAAAGCTGGGCTAACCAAAATAAAAAGACACGCCGAGACCATTAACCATACGAAGAAAACCGAGGCAATAAAGTGCACCGTTCCATTGTTCTCCTCTTTTGCCAAGCAACGCTCAATCGATATATAAATAAAATAAAAGGAGCTGCTGCTGTCTGGGTTTCTATCTGAGCACAATCCTCTATTTCTTTTGGTGCCGCATGGAAGGCCTAACCAAATAAATATCAGAATTATATAGGAATTCCACCCAAATGCAAATTTTGAAAAAAAACAACAACAAAATTTTTAAAAGCTATAAGTAACTTTAATTGAGTAATTTTATTAGCTGTTAGTTTTATTTTAAATAAAGTATATAAATTTGCTTACACGGACTTAGAGCCTGAACAGAATCAAAAATCGTTGCGACCGACGATTGAAATAGCATAGATTCTAAGTCTGCGATTTGTCGTTGCAGAAAACGTGCTGCGTATTTTGCATGTATTTTCCAACAACAACGAATCGTCGATCGCAACGATTTTTGATTCTGTTCAGGCTCTTACACGGATTTTTTTTGTCGCATTTGTGGATTTTTACTCTCTTCGGGTTGGCATCACTGGCCTCGAGCATGGCGAAAAGTGAGATACATATAAACATGGTAGAAGAATACAGGTATATGCACCAGATGAGAGCATACTGCCGGAATTGTCAAAACGAAGCAAAAGTTTTTCTTTATTTTCTTTTGTTTCCATTTGCCATACAGCTAAATTTGACAGACATGGCAGTATGAAAAGAGAGCACAGTCAGCGCTGCATATACCTCTATCCTTCTACCATGCATATAAATCCAGAGCGGCGCTCCAAAACAAAATAAAACAAATGAAAAGAAAAGAAAAATAGACAATTTTGTATTTCTTTGATAAGTATTGTCTTAACCCATTAAGGACGCTGATGCCATATCGCATCACTGAGTCGGATATCGTAAAACTAACCATATCAAAATAAAAAAATTGTCACGTCTTAAAGGCGTTAAGGAGATTGATAAAAAAACGTCTATAGCAGTGTCGGGCAGCTTTGCACACTTGAGATCAGTGTGACCAGAAGATTTTTGAAAAAATATGCTTTTTGTTAAAAAAAAAATATGCTAAATATTCCACTTTCAATTTTTATATTCCACACAAATATTCCACTTTCAATTTCAAAGATACATATCTAAATAAGTCTAAATATGCACATAAAAAAACACAGAAGCAAATTTAAAAACATTTATTTATTTGATTACCATCGCACTTAAATTTATTTTCTTCTCCTATAAAAAATTATAAATATTGTTATGGTTTTTTGAATTTTAAGCAATGATATACAATATACAGAACTAAAATTCAGGCACATCTTCGAGGTCAATTCTTAAATTGTTGCTTGTATTATTATCATAGAAATTCGCATTTTTAAATTTTTTTATTAAGCTATCTGGTATTTGATAGGCATTACAAAACTTTTTTTTGAGCATGGAGCCATGTTTTTACATTCAACAAATTATTTAAGAGTTTTTCTTGCATTCTATTTCGAATTTTCGTTTAAATAAGAAAGATTCATATAACTAAAAATGTTCTCAACCTCAGCATTGCTAAGCGAGAAAAGCACAAATTTTGATAAATCTTCAGATTCCGAACTTTGATCAATAACTTTTTTTTTCTGCTTTATTGTTTTGAATCCACATCTTAAAATAGTTAAAAGAAATAGCTTTTGTTAGCAATAATAGTGGTATTCACGATATGGTGCATTTGTGATAAATTTTTGCAAAATTTGCAATACTTACAGCTTATTGTGATCGAACCTCCAGTAAAGTACACATTGTATTTTTAAAATCAGTTATATTAATTTTTATTAAATAAACTCATAGCGTAGCCTTTAGCTTGCTCCATGCTGAGTAGAAATGCTTGTACAATCAGCTGATCTTATACACAACTTGTATATTTTCCACAGGGTTGTATTTTGAAAACTGAATTTTGTTTTTGTTATATTAAAAAATTTACTACATATATCAAATTAATCAAAAATACACAATACAAGGGAAAATACAACACATCGTGAATACCCCTAATGTTTTCTTAAGTAAATAACTTACTGCTGTAACATAATCCATAAAAAAATCTAACCAAATATACATATAAGCAAATTTACTTCACTTTTTAAGCTGCGTGAAGTTATTACATGAATTGCAATAAAATTGACAACGAAGAAGTTAACCACAAAATGGATTCCTTATATTGCGTTTTACAAGGTGGTTCAGAGATAAACAAAAAAATGTCGATAGCCAAAAAAAAAACTCATTTAGTAACCAAATAGACATTTTTTTATTGCAATTTTTGTGAATTTTGAAAAATACAATCATACGAAAAATATTCCACTTTTTATGCTGCATATTTTTATAAAAAAAATATGCTTCCCCAAGCTAAAATATGCTAAAGTGGAATATAATATTCCACTCTGGTCACACTGCTTGAGATTGTGTTTGTGCAGTAAAATATGTATTTATCTCACCTACAGAACGATCAAAGCTTCAGTGTTCAAGCGAATGTCAAGCAGATAAAATCTGCGCTTGCGTGTTCCTTGAATATATAATATTATATCTGTGTCGATAAGCAATAATAGCTTAAGTCGATTTAAGACCGAACTGAGTTATTGATATAGTTGTGTTCAACGTATATATCATTATGAACACACAAAATCTAGAACTTCTAGCATGACCTCAGCTAAAGATATGACGCAAAAACCAAAGAACCTTTCATATAACTTGTATGGCGATTGAAAACTTTGAAGCAAGATTTCTGGAAACTTTGATATAAGACTTAAGCTGTTATTGCGCATCAACACAGATATAACGTAAGATTAAACTGTGTAAAATTGTATGTATGCAAAATTTTTGAAGGTTCGTATGAAAAAAATTTTTATTTTTAAAAAATAACGGCATAGCGCGGCAACAAAGAGGTAAAATTAAAAAATTATGCATAACAAGGCCTTACCATTATTTGCATGGCCAATATAAGGTAAGTGTTGGGCATGCGATGGAGAAATTAAATAATTATTAAAAAGCGGCATGTCCACATATCATATCATATAGTGATCAGTTCCAAATACTTATAATGAAAGCATCTTACGCTGTCAATTTAGCCTTGGCAAATCACAAAAATCAGCATAAGCACACAAAAAAAAACATTTGTTTTTTACTATTAGCAGGCCTTTTTACATTTCCGTCTGCTTATTTGTATCTCACATTATCCGTCTGTCGGTCTGTTTCCTTTTGACAAATTGTCCACTACTTATGTATTTAATTTCGCAATACAAATCCGAGCAAAAAAATATTCCATAATGCCTAGTAAAATTTCTGCAAAATGCGCTTTAGAACTACTTTGTTTTCAGTGTGAGCTTTAAAGCGCTCATTAATACATACTCAAGATGAGAAAGTATAGGTGTGCAAAGCTGCCCGACACTGGCCTATAGCGAAGCCGCGGACAACAGTGGCCTTCTAGTATTACATAAAAGGGTACTAACTTATGTTCGGAAAAGCAAAGCTTGAGAACGGTAGACACTATTGCAATTACTATTTTTCTATTGGATAGCTATGGTACCCAGTCGGGACATATACTATATAAATGTTCCAGTGACATTAAAAACTTTCTCTTTTTTAGCTCTATTTGAGCAGCATATAGTTCGTGTACAACGCTCAACAGGTTGTGCGCAAAGCTAATATATACCGTTTCCCTGATGAATGTTTTTCGCTGTTTTACAAGGGGCGTGGCAGCTCCCATACAACACAAATTTTCAATATCGAATTATAGGTTGGATAGCCTCGGAATTCGGTATTCAGCCACAATTTATACGTGCCGTTTCCCTGATAACATTTTATGGGGTTAGACAAGAGAGCGCACCACTTTTTCAGAAGCCAAAATTTTCGGTATATCTTTCGAAAACATCAATGAAACTCGGTACGAGCTAAATTTTCAACTTTGTCAACTTATTGCTTGCACTTGCGCGGGAATTAAACGAAAATTATAGTGACCAAGAAGATAAATATAATTGTGCGCGAAGAAAATTTAATATATACATGAGAGTTTAGTTTAGTTTAGTTTATTTAACAAAAGTGAGACTGATTAGTATTTATATTCAATTAAACACGATAGCTCTAACATTTTTTTTAACGATATTGCCATAAGTCTTCTTTTGTGGCAGCAACGCAACGGGTTTCAGATAATTCTTTTTATTTTCAAAATTTTCACCCGAACAAGGTACAATTTTACATTAATTAACTTTACAAAGTTTCATAAGCTTTTAAAGTTGATGTAAAATTGGAATATCATTATTATATTTTGAGTAAAGTATATTAAATATTCGTTAATTTATTCGAAAGCCTTGGTTTTTACCAACATTTCTAGGCACTGCTCTTTCCCTTTCACTCTTGCTCTTCACTGCTCTTTCTCGGAATGGTCAATTTCTGCAGATTTAATTTTTTTATACTATGTCTTTTTTATTTAGCTGTAATTTTGGTTTTTTATATTTTAGCCTCTGTTGAATTTTTAAAGCAAACAAAAATCGTTTAAACGATATCCGGTTCAATTCAATATTTTCTAGTTTTATCTCTTCCGCTTCATTGGCTGGTTATATGGTAGTCATACGAGTACGTTAACAAACAAAACTATGCACACATTCGCACAGATGGACATCCCAGCTGGAACTATAGTTGTTCACATACACACACTCACAGACACCCAAGCATACATTCACTTTCATATATAAGAACTCGCAAACATTCATCATTGGAATTTATAGATGATTTCATTTTATCCTTTCATTACATTCTTCGCATAGACACACGAATGAACAAGCTGACACACACACACATTCATAAATATCTGCATGCATATTTTATGCACACATGGATATGTATGTCAAATCACGATTATTAAATGTCCTGTTGCTGAATCAAGTTTGGGAAAAAGGCCAATACGTGCATAAAAGTGGGTCGGTCTCCATTCAAAAAATTTGAAAAAACCACCCCCTGTAACAAAGCTGACCTCAAGATAATTCCAAAAACAAAAAGTTTTTTTTTGGACCACCGGAAAAACAGCCGAAATGGGCTTTTTTTCATAACTTTGGTATAACATCGGACATGTTTAAAAAAAACGTATGTCGTTAAAAAGGCCTTAACAAATACTACAATCCATTTTCAGAGTGTTTTCAATTCCAAAGTCGACTAGTTAGCACCGTTAGCCCAATTTGCCCACTCTTTTTTTTACTTTTTGGCAAAAAACAAAATTTAATAAATATCAAAACAAAGTAGCTAAAAGACTTCAAAACTAAAAATTCTTCCTTTTTTTTTATTCAAACAAAATGGAAAATTTACTGAAATTGTTTTAAAGGTTAAAGAATGAAATTATGTAACTCGAAAATTGTTTCTTAAAATATTTAGGTTTAAGAACACAGCAATATTGACACGTGACAATATATTCAAGTTGCCCAAAAAAGTCGTTAAATAAATAACTATAGTGCACCAAAAGTTGAAGAAATTCTTCAGTAAATTTAGCAACGAGCAACGATTTGCACGATAGTGGTGAAAATGACGGGTCGGAGGTACAAAATTTTAAAAAATACTCTAACTAGAAATTTATAAAATGTTTCCTCTTAAAAGTAAGTGCAGTATTTGTTAAGCCCTTTTTAACGACATATAATTTTTTAAAATCGGACATGTTATACTAAAGTTATGAAAAAAGTCCATTTCGGCTGTTTTTTCGGTAGTTTTTTTTGTGCTTGGAATCCTCTCGAGATCAGCTTTGATATAGTGGGTGGTTTTTCAAACTTTTATTTTTGACCCACATTCAAACTATAAAAATTGTGATATTCATAACTTTTATGAAATGCAAAAATTGTTTATGCTTTACAGTGGATTTTTAAAGACAAAAAAAGCGTTATTAAGATAAATTTTCATGCACTTTTTTGACTTTAACATATCTAAACTTAAACTTAAACTTTTACAATGAAAATAGAATAAATATAATGGGTGTAAACGTATTTGCACGACAAGTTTTTGCAGACATTTATTGCCATCACTTACAGATACCCTACAAGGAGCATTTTTTTATTGAATATGTTTTAATATATATTGTTATGGTAAGATTTCTTACAAAAAGTAAATTAAAAAAGTTCCAGTTCTATATGATAAAAATGAAATGGTTCGGCGTGACAAAGAGGAAAATGGTTTTAAATTGGTCAAAAGCATGTGACAAAATATTTTGATAACTCTTTATAAAAAAAAAACGCAGCTCTGTTCAGTGATCAAAACTCAAATATTTTGTGGTTTTTCAATGAAAAAAAAAAAACCATAAAAGTTTTGTCTTTCGATGCTGTTATCTCCGCTGTTTTTATATGTCTTTCATTTAAATTTTTTCAAAAGTGCACATGATATTTTTTAAATTTATTCAAAAATGTTCCAAACTATTGACTTTTTACTCAAAACATGATTCTACAGCTGTTTTTGTTTTAAAAATAAAAACAAGTTCAGATCGCAATATTGACTATCTTTCTTATGACAATTTGCATTTGCACAAAATTCTGCAAGTCTTGCATAAAATTATTTAAACTGTTTTTATAATTAGACTATTAGCCCTATTACGGTTCACAACACAACAGTAATTGCTGTCTTCAATGTGAAAATTTCTATTACGGTAGACAACAAAGCAACTGAATACATTCCACTGTTGTCTGTCAACAATGCTGTGTCTTCAATACACTTACTACGCAACACAGCAGTTGTGCTTTATTGTCTTGTTATCTGCCAAATTTTGAAGACAGCTAATTTGGTGTTGTGTTGAAGAAACGAAATAGATTAAAAATGAAAATTTTATTTATAATTGCGTTTTTCTTTATTACTTATGAAAATTTCACAGAAAATTGATAATACGTATCCTTGTGAACAGAATTATATTGAATTTAGCAATTGAATTCGAAATTGTTTGTTTGTTTACTTTTTTATTTTGACAGTGACCAGTTCACAGTTGCATCGAAACGTACTAATTAGATTTCGTTTTTATTTTGAGAGTACGAAAATTTCTGCGATGCTACCTTTTTATTATTTTGGAATATTTATAATAGAAAGAAGTGCTATTTTATTTTATTAGTTTAGAAATGCCGGGATAGGGGTTTTAAACTAAAAACAAGATGTATTTTAAATTTGCCGTAATTCTAAAATTATAGTTATGCTATTGGCATCAGAGAACTGCACAAGCCTACTTGAAGTCTATTTGAAGTACTTGCTTGAAATACAAGTTCAAGCTAGCTTGAGCTTGATAATTTTGAGTCAAGTATAGCTTGTAATTGAATATAAATAAGCCCACGACAGCTTGCGACTTGCAAGTTTGCTAGCTTACAAGCGAACGGAACGAACTTTCAAGTAAAGGAAAGCTTGATTGCCGAAAAGCTTGAAATTGAAGGCAAGTATCCAATTAAAGCAAGTATCTAAAAAATTCTATGAGCTTGTGTAGGAAAAGCTTAAGCGTATTAGGACTTTTAAGTGTTCTGTGGACTCCGTGGTTGGAAGTTTTAGGGGTAAATGAATTCGAAAATGATGTCAAACTTTAAAATTTAAGATGGCGGATAGAGTTGCCACCTAGATTTTTTATTTTTGGGAATTCTTGTAATTTTGAAATTCTGGCTACGGATTTGATTTTGAATATAATGTCACAGTTTTAAAATTTAAGATGGAGGTTAGGGTTGACACCTAAATTTTTACCACAGTATTGCCACCTAATAAAATGTATCTTTAAAAGTTTTAAACATCATTTATCAGTGTTAAAGGGTCGCTGATTTCGAATCTAAACTCAGAATTTTAAAATTCAAGATGGTGAATAGGGTTGCCACCTTCATTTTTTGTATTTTTATGAATTCGGGGCTGGTAAAAAAAAGGTATGCTAAAAATGAGACGCTGAATCCGAATCCATTGTCAGAATTTCAAAATTATAAAATTTTGAAATAATAGGGCTGCCACCTAATAATATGTTTTTTCAAGAGTTTTAAACGTCATTTATCAGTGTTAAGGGGTCGCTGATTTCGAATCTAAAGTCAGAATTTTAAAATTCAAGATGATGGATACGGTCGCCACCTTAATTTTTTGTATTTTTATGAATTCGGGGCTGGCAAAAAAAAACTGATACACCAAAAATGGGTCGCTGATCTGAATCCGTTGTCAGAATTTCAAAATTATAAAATTTTGAAATAATAGGGTTGCCACCTAATAATATGTCTTTTCAAGATTTTTAAACGTCATTTATCAGTGTTAAGGGGTCGCTGACTTCGAATCTAAAGTCAGAATTTTAAAATTCAAGATGGTGGATAGGGATGCCACCTTAATTTTTTGTATTTTTATGAATTCGGGGCTGGCAAAAAAAAAAAATGGTACACCAAAAATGGGTCGCTGAATCTGAATCCGTTGTCAGAATTTCAAAATTATAAAATTTTGAAATAATAGGGTTGCCACCTAATAATATGTCTTTTCAAGAGTTTTAAACGTCATTTATCAGTGTTAAAGGGTCGCTGACTTCGAATTTAAAGTCAGAATTTTAAAATTCAAGATGGTGGATAGGGATGCCACCTTAATTTTTTGTATTTTTATGAATTAGGGGCTGGCAAAAAAAAATGGTACACCAAAAATGGGTCGCTGAATCTGAATCCGTTGTCAAAATTTCAAAATTATAAAATTTTGAAATAATAGGGCTGCCACCTAATAATATGTCTTTTCATATGTCGTTTACTTGAAACTTCGTGCCGTTCGCTTGTAAGCTAGCATACTTACAAGTCGCAAGTTGTCGTGGGTTTATTTATATTCAATTACAAGCTATACTTGATTCAAAATTATCAAGCTCAAGCTAGCTTGAACTTGTATTTCAAGCAAGTACTTGAAATAGACTTCAAGTAGGCTTGTGGAGTTCTCTAGTTGCTACTATAAAAAGGGTCCGTGTTCTCAGCCAAAAGGAGGGGAAAGCGGGATTTTTTCAACACTATTATAATCTTTGTAAAAAAATGCTTCCTTGTACTTAAAAACATTTTAAAATCCAGCTATTTCATTATACTAGATTTAATCCAATTTTTTAACGCCAGTTGAAATTAACGGGTTTAAATATGGGCTCACAATATTTCCTTTTCATATCGCAAACAAATTCTTATCAAGATAGTACTTTTTGCTATTTAAAAAATACTTTTTAAAGAGTATGTTTTTACATTTCTCCGAAGCAACCCTGGACCAGTCAAGCAACGAATTCTACATACGTTCCACAATCAAACGTGACAACAACGTATTGTTGTGAACCATAATAGTTCGAAACTGTTGTGTCTTCTTGACTGTTGTGTCTACTCGTTAGAAGACACAGCAGTTTATTGCTGTGAACCGTAATAAGCCTATATATAAAGTAAACAAAAGCTATGATTTTTTTTGGTGAAATATGTCTCAATATTTTTTCAAAATGTTATTTTTTAAATATTTTTTAAAAAATAGTCAAGTATCAAAAATAATTTGCAGCTACGTGCAAGTAATTAGGGACAGTGGTTTTTGATATGTACAGCAATGCATACATTTCTTAAAACGCAACAAAATTCGTAGAAGCAATACTTTTTAGAAAATGCAACTCTGTTACTTTCGAAAACACCACATAGGCATCATTTTTTACAGTTATTCCTTAGCAGTGAAGCCATTTGATTAGAGACAGTGGCAGAATACAATTTTTAATAAACTTCTATATACAGTGATGTGCAAAGGAATAGGGACACCTGTATTTTTATATTCAAAGCTACATGAATTATATACAAGGTGCCCCAGATATTGCATTAACTTCCTCGGGTAGTGATTACCCTTGATTAGGCGAGTGAGGAAATGCAAGGATGAAGCTGATCCCCTCATCCCTTTGGGAGCTAGAGAGGAAAAACTTAAAAACAGGTGTTGTTTCATTTTACTCCACATTTAATGTATCTCTTAGCCGATTGTGTAACAGTGCAGACGACTTGATCATCATGGTTAATGAATTAATGTAGAAATTGCTAATAAAATTAAAATGTTTCTCTTAAATGATTTAATAAAATAATAAGTTTTTAATAAGTTTTAATTTTTTGGTCACGGTAGACTTTTTTTCTGGAAATGCCCATATGCAAAATACTGACGAGGAGTTTTCTTGTTTTTTCGATATAATGAATTTTTTGTAAAAAACCCTTTAAGCTTTAAGCGCAACCATTTACCCTTAGTTAATATTAAAGTGTTATGTACAAAAATTCATGTTTTTAAGAATAGAATCAGAAATCAACGTCTCCCAGAAACTTTTCGAAAAAGTCTACTATTGCCACATAACTATATGGTGAAATTCTTCTCCCTACTCTAATTTATTTAAAAAAATTATCAAAATCGTTTCAGAAACACGGAAGAACTGTTTCACCTACGCTTATTTTTATATGTAACGAATTGGCTTAAAACATAGATTTGTGTACATAACTTTGGAGTGGTTTGAAATATTTGAAAATTTTTTTCACTGAAATTATTTTTTAAGCTGTAGAACTTTGTAGAAAACCTAAAAACAACATTTTGAAAAAGTTTATTTTCATCAAAAAAATCATAGGGGGTAGGTAGCTCATGATTTTCGATGATAGGAACTGTTTTATGCATTATGTGTCAAAATGAAGCAATTTTAGCAAATAAATGATATGTCATATGAAAGAGTGTGAAAAAGAAAATTTTATAAAAAAACATTACAACAACAAAAACGTTTGGCCTATTTTTGAGCAAAAACTGAATATTTTAGAGCAGTGTCGGTCAGCTTTGCACACCTATACTTTCTCATCTTGAGTATGTATTAATGAGCGCTTTAAAGCTCACACTGAAAACAAAGTAGTGCTAAAGCGCTTTTTGCAGAAATCTTACTAGGCATTATGGGATATTTTTTGCTCGGATTTGTATTGCAAAATTAAATTAACAAGTAGTGGACGGAATGTCAAAAGGAAACAGACCGACAGACGGATAATGTGAAATACAGATAAGCAGACGGAAATGTAAAAAGCCCGCTAATAGTAAAAAACAATATTTTTTTATTGTACTAATGTTGCTTATTGTGTTTTACCAAGGCTAAACTGACAGCGTAAGATGCTTTCATTATACGTACTTGGAACTGATCACTACATGATATGGTATGTAAACATGCCGCTTTTAAATAATTAATTAATTTCTCCATCGCATGCCCACAATTACCTTATATTGGCCATGCAGATTATCGTAATGCCTTGTTATGCATAATTTTTTTTAATTTAAACTCTTTGTTGCCGCGCCATGCTGTTATTTTCTAAAAATAAAACATTTTTTAATACATACTTCCAAAAATATTGCATACATACAATTTTATACAGTGTAATCTTACGTTATATGAGCTGTTCAGAGCACAAGTGGCGTAAGTCCATTTTTGGTAGTTTTGAGAAAATTGAACATTTAGAAAAATTCTTATAATAAATTCCAAGTATAAAGAACTCAGTTTTGCTTATAAGCTAGGTCAAGAGCATAAATGGAGCTATCCATATCGTACAAAATAAACTAAATAGAACATAAAAATGGTGCAGAATATTGCATATTAGTAAAAAAATTTGGAATTGCGCCACTGAAAATTATTTTAAATTTCTCGTTTCCGCTGTAGAAATCTAATAGGAGATATTTTTCAAAAACTTTTTGATGAGGAATGGCAGCATTTTAACATAGAAGTTGGACAAAACCACCCTTTAGCGTTTATTTTCATTATTAAGGGAGATATAAAATGAATGGACTTTCGCCACTTGTCCTCTGAAAATTTTTAAAAAATTTCTCGACAATTTCTGGACAAAACTACCCATTAGCGATTATCTCCATTATTAACGGAGATATAAAATGAATGGACTTACGCCACTTGTCCTCTGAAAATTTTTAAAAATGTATCTTTTCCGCTGTAAAAATGTAATGGAAAATATTTTTAACAATTTTTTGATGAGGAATGACAGCATTTTTACATAGAAGTTGGACAAAACCACCCATAAGCGATTATCTCCATTATTAAGGGAGATATAATATGAATGGACTTACGCCACTTGTCCTCTGAAAATTTTTTAAAATGACCCTTTTCCACTGTTAAAATGTAATGGACTATATTTTTAAGGATTTTTTGGTAAGGATTGACAGAATTTAGTTTCAGAAGTGCGATTAAAACGTCCCTTTGTGATTTTCTGAATAATTAAGGAGGCCAGAATGCATTTATTCTTATTAAAGTTAATGTCTTATTAAACAGCTGAAATGAAACACAATTGTTTCCATTTAGTAGGAATGTAATAATATGTAATATTTATTAATATATTAAAAAATGAAATAAAAAATCTTTACAAATATAAGTTTTCATCGTTATCGTTATCTTTTTTTATCGTTACCGTTATTTGGAGTAATGGTAAATTTTCGAAAAGGTATATATCAAAACTCCCTTTATAATGAAGATAATCGCTAAGGGATGATTTTGTCCAACTTCTATGTACAAATTCTTAAGAATATAGTCCATTACATTTTTACAGTGGAAAAGGGTAATTTTGAAAAATTTTCAGAGGACAAGTGGCGTAAGTCCATTCACTTTATATCTCCCTTAATAATGGAGATAATCGCTAATGGGTAGTTTTGTCCAACTTCTATGTAAAAATGCTGTTATTCCTCATCAAAAAATTTCTAAAAATATTTTCCATTACATTTTTACAGCGGAGAAGAGAAATTTTTAAAAATTTTCAGAGGGCAAGTGGCGTAAGTCCATTCATTTTATATCTCCCTTAATAATGGAGATAATCGCTAATGGGTAGTTTTGTCCAACTTCTATGAAAAAATGCTGTCGTTCCTCATCAAAAAATTCCTAAAAATATTTTCCATTATATTTTTACAGCGGAATGGAGGAATTTTAAAAAATTTTCAGAGGACAAGTGGCGTAAGTCCATTCATTTTATATCTCCCTTAATAATGGAGATAATCGCTAATGGGTAGTTTTGTCCAACTTCTATGAAAAAATGCTGTCGTTCCTCATCAAAAAATTCCTAAAAATATTTTCCATTACATTTTTACAGCGGAAAAGATAAATTTTTAAAAATTTTCAGAGGACAAGTGGCGTAAGTCCATTCATTTTATATCTCCCTTAATAATGGAGATAATAGCTAATGGGTAGTTTTGTCCAACTTCTATGTAAAAATGCTGTTATTCCTCATCAAAAAATTTCTAAAAATATTTTCCATTACATTTTTACAGCGGAAAAGAGAAATTTTTAAAAATTTTCAGAGGACAAGTGGCGTAAGTCCATTCATTTTATATCTCCCTTAATAATAAAGATAATCGCTAAGGGGTGGTTTGGTCCAACTTCTAGGTAAAAATGCTGCCATTCCTCATCAAAAAGTTTTTGAAAAATATCTCCTATTAGATTTCTACAGCGGAAACGAGAAATTTAAAATAATTTTCAGTGGCGCAATTCCAAATATTTTCACTAATATGCAATATTCTGCATCGTTTTTCTGTATTATTTAGTTTATTTTTTACGATATGGATAGCTCCAATTATGCTCTTGACCAAGCTTATAAGCAAAACTGTGTTCTTCATACTTAAAATTCATTTAAGAATTTTTCTAAACGTTCAATTTTTTCAAAACTACCAAAAATGGACTTACGCCACTTGTGCTCTGAAAAAATAATGGTATTTGTCAGAGCAATAACAAAGTATTGCATTTTGTTCAGAGATTACGTAAGCTAGGAGTTTCTAGCCCGTACTCATAAATAGGTTACATTTTCTTCTTCACTTCTACGTACTTAACTCAATTTCCCTAAAAAATGGACTTACGCCACTTGTGCTCTGAACAGCTCATATGTGTGTCGTTCTGTAGGTGAGATGAATACATTTTTTACTGCACAAACACAATCTCAAGTGTGCAAAGCTGCCCGACACTGTTTTAGAGGTATATTTAAAACCATATAAAACATTAAATTGGTGAGATAACGGTAAATCTTTTCTCCCAAGTCAATTAATTGATCTTTCAGCCAAAGAAAATCTGATGAAAATAGTTTGAAAAATGGCCAAGATATTTGCTTGCAAAATCAAAACTTGAAATTTCAATAGTTTTTTTCTCATTCTGAGGCGATGACCCTGCTTCAAGGAAATACGTTGTACTGAGAAAATCTACATTTTTTGATATATCTCAATAGTTTTGATGTCATTATAACGGGAATTTTTTAACATATTGTCCGGGAAAAAAATTACCAAAAAAGCTTTTGTATACCGTTACATTTCTGAACCAACGTCGTTTCATACAAAAATATGTTGTACTGAAAATATCTATAGTTTTCGAGATATAACAATAATTTTCATGTTAAAATAACGGACATTTTTCAGAATTTTCTATTTGTTAGAAGTTTCACCATCACAATATATATTCACACATCACATATATATTTAAACTTAAAAAATGCTTATTGTAGGGTATCCGTAAGAGATGGCGCAAAATGTCGGCAGTATTCTTTGCACTACTTATCAATGTCTAAAATTCCCTTTTACATTATATTCTTCCATCTGTTACAGTTTAGCTTTTATTTAATAAATGCTCTTTTTACGCTCATATTGCAGGTCGAAGGTCACCAATCTAAAATGTAATCATACTGTACAGCCAGATTTTTCATTTGATACCTCATTCACTATTCTACCTCTTCTTAGCATTGAGATTCCTTATTAAAAATAATACAAACTTTCAACGTCAATATTTCGGGTCAGAGGTCATAAATTTAAAATCTAAAATGATTCTGCACATACAGGGCGCAGAACCTTTCGAATGATTTAAGTTTCATTGCCCTTATTCTAAAATTAATATCGAAAAAGTGTACGACAACATTTGATGTTTGCCTATTAATATATAAGATGTCAAAGATTGTAAGTCCAAAAATAGAGGATACTTTGAACATCTTTTATAACTTGTTTTTTCTAATTTATTAAAAAAAAAAATAGTGCAATTATTATGTTTTCAATTAAGTTAAATTTTTGAAATACAAACCCAGGTCTTTAGCCAGACCAAGAAGACAGAGGGGGCAGGTATGAATCTTGGGGGGGGGGGGGAAATTTTTTGTTTTTTCATTTAAATAATAAAAAAAACAATTTTTTAGCATGTGAAATGAATACATTACACATATTTATTAAAAAGTAGTTAATTTTATAATATTTACATGGATATGTAGATCTTTTTATACATGAGATTAATACATAAAAAATAATAGAAAAATTAAAATTAATACTTTGTAATAAAATGAAGTTAAAAATACAAGATATATTTAAAGTGGCTAGAAATATAAGAAAGAGTAGCGAAATGGCTAACATATGCATAGTAGCGCATTCTTTTCTGGAAAAATTCTACATTTTTTCTGACCTCTTCAAGAGTTCTGCATTTTTCCGTTCTTTTCTAAAAAAAATGTTTACCTCAAAATAAATCGTGTTCTTTTCTCGAAAATTCTGACCGCAAAAGTATAAAAAATGCAGTATTTTCTGACCTGTAAAATTCGGCGGTTCTGAATTTTTTAAATTGAATCCAAAACATTTTAGATTAAAGTGGTTACTTTTAATAAAATTTAACAGTTCGATAAGTATTTCTTAAAAATTCCGTGCAGTACCGCACTATACATAGCCTCAATCATAAATAAATCGGAATTCAAAACAACAGTGCAGCCAATAACAAATGGAAAAAAAATGTTGCATTTTTTCCGTTCTTTTCTCAGCTCAAAAGACGTCAACATCCTGTAAATTCAGGTTAGAATCTAAAAAATTCTGCATTCTGTAAGGTCAGACTTTTTTCAGAAAAGAATGCGCTATAAGAAATTTTTTAAGTAAAACAAATAAAAAAATTTAATTAACTCGCATCCGTCGTTTGCATCAATTTTATGCAAATTTTTTATTCAGATTTATATATTAAGAACAAATATGCATGTTTTGATTTAAATCTTTTGCTAACATTCAAATCTTACTTTTTGGTAGCAAATGTTGTTAAACAAATTTGATATATTTACATATTCAAGTCATAAATAAGGTGAATGTGTATATATTTTGTTATTTTAAACTAAACTAAGTTTAAAGCAATAAGCAAATATATCAACAAAATGCATATTAATTATTCATTTAAAGTTTTTCACTGTCTGATTTGGCCAGGGTGGGAAACGGTTGTAGCAGGGGGCATTGTCCCCCTTTTACCCCTGGCTACAGGCCTGTACAAACCACATTTGTTTTTTAAATCTACACACTAAAAAATTTCAAAAATAAATTCACAGCGGTGAGCGGATATTTATATTTTCTACACCGAACGGTGTTAATTTACACCGCGTACTTGGTGTAAAATGACGAACTTATCCGATCGGTGTGAAATTAGAAAGGCAAAGAAGAAGAGCAATATTGAAATCACATTCTCATTGATAAACAATTTAAAAATTGAAATTTCCCAATTTTATTTATTCACATTAATTTTGTATGTCTTGATTGAAAATTCAAACTTTATTTTGACACCACGAAATAGACCCCAAAAAAATTAAATAAGCTCCAAAAAATGTCCACATTTTTGGGTGTTACTTCACATAAAATAACTCCCAATTGTTGGGGACAATTTCATTATTTTTGGGAAATACTTAATTTTTTTGTTTGTTCTTATTCCATTATGAAATAATGCCCAATGAAATAAGCCCCAATCATAGTTTTTTGCGGCTTATTTCATTTGACAATTAATAAATTTAATGACAATTTCATAAAAATTGCAAAACACATCCTTTCGAATAGTTAAAAGTTACACCGTTCGGTGTTAAATAAAATTATCATTTTGCGTATTATAAATAAACACCTAACAGGGTACAAAATAAACATCCTATCTGATGTTTACTTTTTTACACCGATCGGTGTGAAAAAATATGTTCTTTCGGATATAAAATTCTGGCACTTTGACACGGTGTTTTTTAGCGGTGTAGGACTCCCTGGAACACCGATCGGTGTAAAAATTCTATACAAATTTTTAAGTGTGTATGTTTATGTTTTTGATGTCAGTGAAAAGAACATTTAATAAATTTCAAAATTGATAAAAAACAAATTTGATTAAATTTTATTAAATTCTAAGAAAATTAGGCTCAAACTTGAAAATAAGTAGTGTCAACAGAATAACTTCATCTTCACACGAGAACAGCTCGCTAATGGATAAATCGCGTGGGACCGTTGATGCACCGTTAGAAAGGTCAATTTATTGTCTGTTAAATCAGTTCTTAAAATAAGTATTTTGTGAGTTAGTTTTTCTGCTAAAAACAGTAATGCCATGAAATACTAGTTAACCCTGTAGCTCCTAATGGTGTGAAAATAAACGCTCCCCTCAGATACGATTTTTTGCTCAACTTAACATCAGATTTCACCTCCGTAAATAAATGCACTCTATTGCGGGACACCTTGTATAAATTAGCTGAAATACTCTGTGTTACTAAAAATCTTTTATATCTGCCATAATTTTCTTGCTTACGAAAAGGAAAAAAATAGTATTTTATGAATCAAAAATTAATACTTCAAATAAAATTGCTCAAAAGCTTCCTTAAAATCTGAGAATCCTTTTCTGTTGTTATTCCTTTTCGAACTTTGCTACATTATTAATATTCTTCCATAAAAAATTGATAATTTTTCGCAAAAACGCAATTTTCGAAACCTTCATAACATTCTTGTTTATGAAAAAGTGCATATAATAATTATAAATCCAAAGTAAGTACTTCAAATAAAAATGGAAAAAGTTTCGTTAAAACCCAAAATTCATTTTTTTTGCTATAACTTGTCAAAATTCACAAAATTTAATTTTTAGGCAGTTTTTTAAAGGTAAAAATTTTTTTACAAAAAGATATTTACTAAAAAAAATATTAGTTAAATGTTAAAATTACAATTCAAAATAATCCTCTTTACTGTTTTATTGAGAAAACATGGAAAATTTTTTAAAACATTAACTTAAGTTTTAATAAATTGATTTTTTTCAATTAAAAAGGATATATAAAAAAACTTTGTTATTTTATATAACTTAATAATATGGTTCTATTTTACATGTTTTTTAAAAAAGCAATAATTTTTTTATTTTCGTAACCATTCGATGCATGTAAGCTGTTTGCATTGTTTATATTTTTGGCAGAAAAAAAGTTTAATATGTAATAAAAGAAAGAAGTTTTAAAGAATTGGCGGGAGTTTTAATAAAGAAAATCAAAAGGGAAAATGCCAGCCAGAAATGAACGGAGGAAGAAATTTGAAACAACTGAAAAAACAGCTGCTGTAAAGCATTTGCAGTATTAAATAAAATTAAAGGTGTACGCACAAAAATCTACGCTGGCAAAACCGAATTTGCAATGATGCAATAAGATCGTGAATTACCTGAATGTTAATTTTAATTGTCCGTTGACACGACTTTGTCAAATACAGTATAAAAAATCATTTTAAAACCTATTTTAAGGCTAAAAAAAAGTTCTGCGTGATACTAATTTCTATGATTTTTAAAGACTTATTAGTATATTTTTCTGTTAGTCGACCTCGCCCCCCAAAGGCCGGCACTGCCAACTTTTGCCTGAGTATCTGAAAGTTTTTGTAAAAAAAAACATTTATATTTTCCTTTCTAAAATCTTTTCAATAAGAAATGTATGCATGCAGGCCGAAAACTCATCTAGAGCTAGAACAACATGTGAACTTTAAACTTAAAGACAAAACTTTATGTAACCAAACAAACGTGAAAACTTTCTAAGAGTTAAAAGTTGATGACAAGAACAAGTACAAAATTTTGTTGTGTGAAGCCAAGGTTTAGATAAAAAGAAAAAGTTTAAAAAACCAAATGAAACAATAGAGGAGAAAAGTGGAGGAAAAAACAAGTATTGAAAAGTTGGAAATAATTAAAATTACAATATGAGTAGTCGTAAAAATTTTTAAAAAAACCATGTGAAAAACTCAAAGCAACAATAGTTAATCAACTGCATTGAACCATATTGGTATAAAAAACGAATTGCCATGAGGTTAAAATTGACTTTAATTGCATTTTTTCCCACCGTTATTTGGTGATTTTTTTATGTTTGTGGTTTTTAGGTTTTTATCGGCTGGCTCTGTAACTCTTACTCTCTGTTACTTTTGGTAACTGAATCCTTTTGGCATCATATGACATTTGATGCCCTGCACATAATCAAACATACACACTGGCACACTCACACTCACATACATAAACGCAAAAAGGCACACTTTTGCCCAACCAACTGACGCCACCAAAACAAAAACATACGCGCCAAACACACACACAGACACTTGAGTGCGCACCTTTGTGAAAATAATAATGACCACAGAACGTAGACCACCTGCGATGGGGGGCTAATTTACATAGTATGTTCATAATATGAGCCACGTTAACGGTTTCGGTTCACATGTGAAAACGTTAACTTAAATTGGCCATTGAAATTGATAGCCAGGCGGCAAAGGTTAGCCGTCAGACAGACACTCTGACAGACAGACAACATTTGGTGGGATTCTCTGGGAATTTTGTGCTTTTTTTCATCAGTTGTTGTTGCTGTTGTTGCTGTTGTTGCTGTTGTTGCGGTCTTTACGACTGAGCAGCAAGTACAGCAGCCGCAACATAGCAAGGATTATTATCAGTGGCGGATATAGAATCTGCTGGTGGGGGGTACCTAAATAATCAAAATTGAATTCATCAGTCATCTTCACAAAATAATGGTACAAAATGTTGCAGGATATACGGTAGTGTACCTACCTTATTTGATGAAATTTTTTTTTTCAAATTTATTTAAGAGTTTTAATTTTGCCCCTAACCTTTTTTAAATTATCATGGCCTAATTACTTTTCGAAAAGAATAAAATTCCCGAAAATCCAAAAATAAAAATATTTAAAAAATCACCATCGCATGTGGTTATGGCATAGTCTTAAGCTGTTCTGTGCAAAAAATTAAAAATTCGGAAAAAAGTTAAAGCTGATGAAACTGGACTTTTTTTAAAAAAAATCCTTAAAACGCTCTTTTCTTTCATATCGACCAAACAAAAAATCAAAAGCAAATCGGAAGACTATCAAAAATAGTTTTTGTAAACTATGTTTCCATCTGCTCGAAATCTTGCGATTTTGAAAAAGTGATTTCAAAGTGTTTCCATCTGGCATGTCATGACAGCTAGATTTAATTTGACAATCAAGATTTCATTCGATAAATTTAAGAATGAGCTAATCGTGAAGGAGCAATTGCGTTGTTGCATTTCTCTTGTTATTTCCGTAGCTCTTTAATTTTGTTTTCCAAAATTGCCACTAACAATTGCTCCTCACTGAAGCTGCAAGCCATTTATTTTTTATATTTCCTTTGTTTTGCATTTTTAATTTTTATTGTTATTGTTTTTTTTAAATAACTAATTAGTTATCATTGCCAATTGACAATATGAAAAATTTGACATAAGCTGAATAGTGCTGGATACCAAGAATGACAGATAAAAGGATTACGTATTGCGCAGGTCCGACATGTTGTTTACTTTTCATTTTGACTTTTCTAGCTACGATAAAAATATTTTTTACGATCATGACGTCAGGCTAGACGAAGTTTGTTTCTTGAATCTTTTGCCAGTGCAAGTTGGTTCCATTCCAACTTGCTTTAAAACCAAAAAAAAAAAAAAACTAAAAAATTAGCGCGAAAATTATATGCGCAGCACTCTTTCATAATTCTTTATTCATATTTTAATATAAAACGGTGGAAAAATTTGTTTGGTCAATTATATTAACAATTTTATTGCACTGCTTACAGACTAGTTTCACATTTGTTTACATTAATTGACAACAATCTCATATCGTAAGTTCATATCGTAAGGCTATCATGACGACATGCGCAGATCGTAGACAATAATTTTTACGATATGCGCAATCTATTATTTTATCATTCTTGGCTGGATACTGATAGAACTTTTTAGGGATACCGCATTGCATTTTATGAGATTGTGTATAAGATTTTGTTGAAATCACAAGATTTCAAAATCCTGAACTTGTATAGAGTACTCTGTTGATTTCAATATGGATTTTACGAAATCTTACAAAATCTCAAGATTTCGAGTAGATGGAAACATATTATAAGATTAATTCCAGTTATTTCAAATGAGAACTACACTAAGGACTGTATTGAAAAGAAACTGCGCACTTTCAATTCAATATTTCTCGCAGTGTAGATGTTTCATTGCAATGCGGTTGGTTGGTTGGTTTAGATGGTGATTCTACATGCAAGTAGGATCCAAGTAGCTCTAGTGAGCCGTTTTGATACCATAACCTCGTGTTTCTGTTGGTTGACTGGGCAGCGCACTGCTAGGTTATAACCATCCGGTGCGATTGATGAACGTTAGGAGATTGTTGATTTTTGTTGTTGAGAGTTCCTCTAGGTTGCTGAGGAAGGGCCTGCCAAGCGTTGCTAGTCTGGACCTGGCCAGGGCCGGGCAGGTGCACAGAAAGTGTGTTAGTGTTTCTTTTTCATTTGGGTCATCGCAGCTGCGACAGTGGGTGTTGAAAGGTAATCCGATTCTCTCGGCATGAACTCCGATGCACCAGTGACCCGTAATAATAGCCGTTAATCTGGCTATGTCGCTCCGGGGCTTTGATAGCAACTGTTGAGTTCTGCCTATATTGTAGAGGGGCCATATTTTTCTTGATGTGCTGCAGGTTGGTAGTTCTCTCCATCTACGACCGGCTAAGGTTAAGTAGTAAGAACGAATTCCTCCCTTGACTGTGTTCAGTGGAACTTCGACTGGTTCCGCTCTGGAAACGTCAAGGGAAGAACCCCGCCTGGCCAATTCATCCGCCTTTTCATTACCATAAATGTTCCTATGGCCGGGAACCCAGATTATGGTAATGCTAAGTTGGTGACTTAGCCGGGCCAGTTCATCCTTACACTGCTTTACCAGTTTGGAGTTGGTACTGATCGCAGCTAAAGATTTAACGGCAGCTTGGCTATCCGTCAGAATAGCTGCGTTAAGGTGGTTGGTATTAGCTCTCCTTAAGGTGCGACAAGCTTCTCTTATCGCAAAAAGCTCGGCCTGAAAGACGCTGGCTGAGTTTGGTAGACGAAACGAGTCCGCCACCCCCAGTTTCTCAGAGTATATGCCCGCTCCCACTCCGCACTCCATCTTGGAGCCATCCGTGTAAAAGGACACATCGAAGGCTAGATCAATTCCCCCATTGCGCCATTCCACCCTGGTGGGAAACTTGGTTGTAAAGGATTTCGTGAAGTCGAGTTTGGGGGTGTCGTAGTCCGTTTTTCCAGGAAGCAGTTCCCGAGGTAGCGGATTAAGAATGTTGCTGTGTCCATATGGTCTATTTCGCCAGTTGTACGACTCTCTGAGTCTGACTGCACTGTTTGTTGCGGTAAGCTTAATGTGTAAATCTATGGGGAGTAAATGTGTCAGGACATTAAGTGCATCAGTGGGGCATGAGCGGATACCCCCCGTGATACCTACGCATGCGGATCGCTGGATCCCAGCTAGTTTAGTTGTGTTGTATGCTTTATTCAGTGCAGGCCACCATACTAATGAACCATACGCCAAGATGGGTCGCACTACTGCTGTGTATAGCCATAAGAGCATTTTAGGTTGAAGACCCCATTTTCTACCAAAGGTTTTCTTGCAGGCGTAGAAGGCTATACAGGCCTTCTTGACCCTTTGTTCGATGTTAGTTTTCCAGCTTAGCTTAGGATCCAGAATGACACCTAGGTATTTTGCGCTACTGGATAGTGTAAGAGGTTGGTTATTGAGCTTTGGAAGGACAAATTGTGGCGCTTTGGTTTTTGTGGTGAATAACATCAGTTCCGTCTTGCTAGGGTTAACTCCTAGGCCGCACCTGGCAGCCCAGACACTGAGTTTTCCCAAAGCAACCTCCATTAGCTCACTGAGCGTAGAGGGGAACAGTCCTGACACCATAACAACCACGTCATCCGCATAAGCCACCACTTTGACCCCATTGCAATTTAGTGTATTAAGAAATTCATTCATGGCGATGAGCCAGAGTAGGGGGGAGATTACTCCTCCTTGCGGAGTACCCCTGCTGACAAATCTTGTGAGTTGGCAGCCACCCAGGTCTGCCTGGATTATTCTGTTTCTGAGCATTGAGACTATCCAGTTTCTCACCGGTGCTTGTACGCCAAGGTTGGTAAGAGAATCAAAAATGGCCCTAGTATGAATATTGTTAAAAGCCCCTTCAATGTCTAAGAAGGCCGCAAGAGTGTATTGTTTAAAGTATATTGATCTTTCAATGGTGGTAATAACCTCGTGTAGGGCGGTATCTGTGGATCTGCCCTTGAGGTATGCGTGTTGGGCGTTGGATATGTTAGCTCCCTTTAGAACGTCCCTGAGATGAATATCCAGTACACGCTCTAGGGTTTTCAGTGCGAATGATGTGAGGCTTATTGGTCTAAAATCCTTGGCTGATTCGTGACCTCTCCTCCCAGCTTTGGGTATAAATATTACCTTGACTCTTCTCCAGCTCCTTGGAGTGTAGTTAAGGCAAAGACACTTAGTGAAGATAGAGAGTAGAATAGGTGCAACTACATCTTGTAGTTTCTGCAACATTATTGGAAGTATGCCATCGGGACCTGGGGATTTGTATGGAGAGAAGCTGCTTAAGGCCCAGATAACCCTTTCCATTGAGATAAAGGAGCCAGTCGGAACCGCCGCAGTTGCCTCAGGTGATTCTATACCTAAGTTCTCATTGCAGCTGCTCCTGCAGCCGGGAAAGTGTGTGTTGAGTAAGTGTTCCAGGGATTCATTGGTAGATTCTGTCCACGTACCATCGTCTTTCCGAATGAAAGATGGACTGGTGCTTTCTTTGGATAGAATTTTGCTTAGTCTTGCCGATTCTTTTATATTGTCGATCGATTGGGTGTATTCCTGCCAAGAATGCTTTTTCGCGTCTCGAATTGCTTTCTTGTAGGTTTTGAGGATGTCTCTGTATGGTTGCCAAAGACACTGTCTGTGACACGAGTTGAAAGTTTTCCTAACCCTTTTCCTAAGGTCGGATAAATCTTTGCTCCACCACGAAGGAAGAGATTTCTTCTTGCCCCTGCTAATGGGACATGAGACTCTAAAGGCAACCTGCATGGTTTGCTCTAGGGCCTCCACTGAAGAGTCTAACTCCTCCGCAGTTGAGATTTGCTTGTAGGCTAAAGAACGGATTTTTGGGCGAGCCACTTTGGCAAATTTGGCCCAGTCAGTACGTTTGGGGTTACGAAATGGAAGAGGGGCCCCTGTTTCAAGACTCAAATCAAAGAGGATCAAGCTGTGATCCGAGAAGGAACATTTGCTCGAAACTCTCCAATTGACTACTTTTAGAGACTCGTTTTCTGATAGAAGGGTAATATCCAAGACCTCACTCCAACCTGTGAAGTTGTCAGTACTTGGAAAGGTGAAAGTAGGTGTATTTCCTTTATTGCATATGTTTAAGTTAGAGTTAATTATAAAGTCGAATAAAAACTCACCTCTAGTGTTTATCTCAGAGCTGCCCCATAGTGTGTGTCTCGCATTGGCATCGCAGCCCAAAATTGTGGTGGTGTTGTCCAGCATTGCCGTAGCCACTAACCGCTTCACCTCGTCTGGTGGAGCTTCCCTGTCGTGGCCCATATAGGCTGAGGCTATGAATAGGTTGTTGGCGCCCTCCAGTTTGACAACTGTCAGGTCTGAAGAGCTAAGGTTAGGGAGAAGAAATAAGTGTATGTGCTTTTTGGCTACAATGCAAGTTCTTGGTTTACCTGCTGTTCTCTTGTAGTAGATGTTGTAGTGGTTGTTCTGGAACCCTTTTACTGCTGAGTCTCTGACCCAGGGTTCCTGTATAATGCGGTAAGCACAGCTAAAAAGTATAATCAATTCTACTTTCATTGTATATTGTTTCTCCTCTATTCTTGTCATAGATTTTGCGATGCCTCGAATCAAAGAGCACGTGCGTAAGAAAATGGTACACGGTTACTGCACTGAAAAATAAATTTCTTACAGAAAGCTAGCCAAAAGGTATAAAGCTAGTGTAAATAGTGTCAAAAATAATATTATAAAGTTAAAAAATACCTGTTCTCTTAAAGATCTGCCACAAAATGGAATAAAAAATGTCCAAGAGATCCGAAACTTGATTTTAAGGTACTTACTTTAATAAACAAAAATTATTCAATGTCTGTGTGAGATTGGGCAAAAAAAGCTAAAACCAGTGTTACCATGATCCAAAGAGTGAAACAAAGACAAAACCTTAGAACGTATAAGAAACGAAACGTACCCAAAAAAGTATAAGACGAGTAAAAGTGGGGAAAAGAAACATTCGAAAATTGTACTACCGTTTGCTTCAATATAATGGTCAGTGCATTGTTATGGGCTAAGAAACCTTCGTATAAATGGACTAAAGAACATTACCAAGTACCCACTTTTACATAAAACAGAAAGGTGGTACTGCTGACTAATCAATTTCAACAATTGGGATGGAAAAATTTGGCGCAGAAGTCCCCATCTGGCAGGCTAAATGCGCTTGCGGCCTAAGGGCCACTTCATTCTTTTCAACTTACAAAAAGGAGTGTCTCATTGGTCTCCTTATACCATTTTATAAAAACCACAATGTGTTAACAATATTTTGGCCTGATTTAGCATTTAGCCACTGCACAGTACGCCCATTCTATATTGAGTTTGCTTAACCCATTAACGCCCAAAAGAAAACTGTCGGTCAAAAATGGTTTTAATTGATTTTTATTAATTCATTAGCGACTAAATAAAAGGGATTCCATAAAAAAACTTAAAATTCATTGCTCACTTTTGAGAAAAAGGGGTGTCCCTACATGGGGACAATGGGCAGATTAATTATGAAATTGCCCAAAGCAGCTTCGTTCAACACAAAGTGTTTTTGTGCATAATTCACATCTCCAGCGACACTTTGCATGACAAACAACACATCGTAATTGATTTGATATGTGTTCTGGGTTATGGCTGTTGTTTTTCCGATCGTCACTAACTACTATGGACGAGGATTTGCGATGTCGTGATGTAGTAGGTTGTAAATACGCCCGAGTAATGCTTCGTCTGAACGATAATTGGTCCATCGGTGGAATATTTTTAGCTTTACATATTATAACATGCAACCGCCACGCGTTACTACCCGCCAAATCTAATAGATACGTAAATATAGGCCACCACCACTTTTTTCCTCTTATGGACACTCTATAGAGGCTAATGGATTGATCCATTTGATCTACACCTCCCATACCCTGGTTGTAATTGACAAAGAGTCTTGGTATTTGGAAGTCCACCTTTTCCCTTCGATCCTTACACCATCGTTTCACTTTTCCTAGTGGATTTATATGATCAAAATTTGTTGCCATCGTAACAACATTGTTATCTTTCCAACAGACTATTGCGATTTCATTATTTTTGTCAAATCGATAATCATATTCTGCTCTCAAACTCTTTTTCTTCATTTCTTTGACGGGTATAAGTGGACATTTTTTTGTTCTGTTATCTCGTATTGTACCAGTGGCTCTATATCCCAACCGTTTCAATTCACACAACATATTATAGTTTGTGAAGAAGTTATCGAAATATACGATGTGCTCCTTTGGAACTATAGGCATTTTCGCAAGCAAAGATTTAACAACTCGTTCGCCTAAAGGGTCAGTGGTTACTTCTGCAGTTTTACCACAATAAACATCAAAAGCGTAGCAGTATCCATCTGAACTTGTTGCTGCCCAGTTCTTATAACCAAAACGCACTGGCTTTCCCATAATAAACTGCTTCGCAGAATGGCGCCCAAAATATTTGATCATGGATTCGTCTACTGACAAGTTTTCGTGCAGAACACCCCATTGACATGAATTTCTTTCAATTAGATTGCAAAGAGGTCTCAGTTTGAACATTTTATCAGTCGAACTTACGATTTTGCTGTTATCGGCGAAGTGCAAGTTTTTCTTTATTTCTAAAAATCTATTTCGTCTCATTGCACTTGCGACCAAAGGGACCCCAAGGTCTTCATCCAAACTCCAATATGATCGCTCTGTAGGTAGATGGTTATAACCACTGAACAATAGAATTCCCAGAAAACGTTTTAACTCTTCCCGGTCAAGATTAAAGTTATGTCTGTTGTTTTGATTGGCGTATAAGACACTGTTTTCGATTATCAAATCAAGAATATCGTTATCAATAATTTTTTCAAACAAAACCACAGGTGTATGATCATTCATAACTTTTACAAAATCATCCACTCTACTCCTAACTGCACCACTGGAATCATATGTTGTGCTATAGGTTGGAAAAATATATCTCCATTTAGGAGCTCCAAGTTCACTTTGATCAACTTTTTTGTGTTTTATATACATATCTAGACAGTGGCTCATCGTCACTATCATCCCAATCCGAGTTGCAATTATTCTCATCCTGTGGTCTTGCAACAAGTTCAATAGTTCCCGGCACATCATTCGGCATAGTTTCATCTATCATATCATCTTCATTTCCTTCATCCTCGTCACTTACAACAGCAAGGTTTGGAGGCACGACTAATATGTCATAGTTATCATCAACGTCATCGTTCTCCATTATGTAATTAACGGCCTCCTCAAGTTGCAAAAAGTCATTGTGGCATTAAAAAATATTCCGATATGCCATTCTGCAGACGTTCAAGAACCTGGTAAATAATAATATGTATTACTGATCAGCCCATTGTCCCCAACTGGGGACAGTCCTATAAAACCTTACCTTGTATTTAAATTTTTTCACTTTTTTTTATTTCAAATATTACACGCTTGTCTACACGCAATCGAGATATTATACACCCAGAATTACTAACTTTAAATCACTTGGTATAATTAAAAACAGTGAAACTTTTTTACCAAAAACAACCGAATCGATATCGAGATTACAAACCACTAAAAATAACACTTGTTTGGCTCTTAGGACCACGTGTCTTTGTTTATAAATCACACGTAGCCTGCAGCAGTCATATGTGTATTTACAATGAGAAACATAACGGTATTACTCATAGTTGTCTCTCTTTAAACAGGTGTCCTCATATGGGGACAGAGGGCGGTAATGGGTTAAAGAAAACAACATAAATTATGTTGCAAAAGAGGAGAATCCACCTAACGCTCCAGAACGCTTCGGTCGATAGAGAGATATTGGGCTATTGTCAAAAGAAACTAAAAGAAAGATCGAAAAATCGAAAAAAGAAAGTCGAGTTGCCGGTGACATCGAAATATTTTAAAAAATGGGCTTAAGGCAAGCAGTGCCGTTCCAAAAGAAGTTGTACAAAATTAATTAAGGGCATTAAACAAAGAATTTGGTATATATTTAAATAATAAGTCTGTTTTAAAAGTTTAAACTAAAATTTTATGGAAATAAATTTAATATTTAATAAGAAAAAAGTTTGAAGTAAAAACTATATGTGCAGTTTTTTTTAGATACAGTCCTTATCAGCCTAATTTTTTACGAGGAATCGGAAACAGAAGTTTTAATTTTTAAGCTAAAGCTCAAGAACATTTTGAAAATTTTTAATGCAAATTTTTTTTATTAACCGTTTTTTCTTCAAATTTGATTTAAAAATTTCCAAAATGTTCTTGAGCTTTATATTAAAAATGAGAACTTCCTTTTCCGATTCCGCGTGAAAAGTTATTTATGATAGGGCTTAAGCACTATTTTATTACATCCATATGTTATCTTAGGCACTTCAGGATTTTTGATAAAAAGCCAAGTTCCACTACTTTTTCTGAATTTTTTTCAAAAATTCATACCATATGAATTTTTTTTCGTTCAAATACTCAAACTCGATATTTTAAAAACAAAACACTTCTTGGAAAAATTTTCATAACGTCCAAGTTATTTAACCCTTAAATGCATATTGTTGCAAAACTGTTGCAATACCCTTAACTTCATAAAACAATAAGGCCAGTAGCTTATTGCGAAAAAACAGTTTTGAAACAGTTTTGTTTTTGTTTTGGTGTTCATGTTCAGTGCGCTGACTGAGTCATATTGTTTCACTGGCCTTTTCTACACTTCTTTAATTAAATAAATCATTTTCTTATCGTCTTCGTTTATAACATGGTTATTTTAATATAACTAGTATCGCCTGTGGTCGAAATTTGAACAACTTTCTGAAATTTCAATCGTTTTTCTCATTCCGGGGCATTGACCTTGCCTTAAGAAAATGTGTTGTACTAAGAAAATCTTAAGTTTCGCGAGAAAGCAACAGTTTTCGAGATATGTCATAACTTTTATATCAAAAATTTTCAGAATTTACTATTTGTAGAATAAAAAAATGTACTATAAAGAAATGCTTATTGTAGGGTATCCATAAGAGATGTGCGAAAAATGTTTTTCCTACACTGTATTAATATCTAAAACTTCCTTCTACGCCATGTTCTTCCATTTCTTATAGTTTAGGTTTTACTTCAGAAATATTCTTTCAATGCTCATATTTCAGGTTAAAGGTCACATAACTATTTGTTGAACTTCTTTTCCCTACTCTAATTTATTTAAAAAAATTATCAAAATCGGTTCAGAAACACGGAAGAACTGTTTCTCCTAAGCCTATTTTTATCTATAACGAAATGGCTTAAAACATAGATTTGTGCATATAACTTTGAAATATTTTAAAAATTTTTACACAGAAATTATTTTTTAAGCTGTAGAACTGTGTAGAAAATATAAAAACAACATTTTGAAAAATTTAATTTTCATTAAAAAATCATATGGGGTAGCTCATGATTTTCGATGATAGAAACTGTTTTTTGCGTTATGTGTCAAAATGAAGCAATTTTTGCCATTAAATGATATGTCATATGAAAGAGTGTGAAAAAAGAAAATTTTATTAGAAAAAAATTACAACAACAAAAACGTTTGGCCTTTTTTTTTGAGCAAAAACTGAATATTTTAGAGGTATTTTTAAAACCATATAAAACATTAAATTAGTGAGATAACGTTAAATCTTTTCTTATTTCTCCAAAGTCCAATTAATTGATCTTTCAGCCAAAGAATATTTGATGAAAATCGATTGAAAAATGGCCAAGATATTTGCTTGCAAAATCAAAACTTGAAATTTCAATAGTTTTTTTCTCATTCTGAGGCGATGACCCTGCTTCAAGGAAATACGTTGTACTGAGAAAATCTATATTTTTTGAGATATCTCAATAGCTTTGATGTCATTATAACAGGAATTTTTTTAACATATTATCCGAGAAAAATATTACCAAAAAAAGCTTTCGCATTCCGTTATAATTCTGAACCAACGTCGTTTCTGAAAACATCTATAGTTTTCGAGCTATCACAATAATTTTCATGTCAAAAAAACGGACATTTTTCATAATATACTATTTGTTAGAAATTTCACTATCACAATATATATTCACACTTTTAACATAAAAAATATGCTTATTGTAGGGTATTTGTAAGAAATGGCGCAAAATGTTAGAAGTATTTTTTGCACACCTTATCAATGTCTAAAACTCCCTCTTACATTATATTCTTGCGTCTGTTACAGTTTAGCAGTTATTTAATAAATGGTGTTTTTACGCTCATATTTCAGGTCGAAGGTCACCAATTTAAAATGTAATCATACTGTGCAGCCAGATCTTTCATTTGATATCGCATTCATCATTCTAGCCCTGAGATTCCTTACTAAAAATAATACGAACTTTTAACGTAAATATTTCGGTCAGAGGTCATAAATTTAAAATCTAAAATAATGCTGCACATATAGGGCGCAGTACCTTTGGAATGATATAAGTTTCATTGCCCTTGTTCTAAAATTAATATCGAAAAAGTGTACGACAACATTTGATGTTTGCCTATTAATATATAAGATATAATTATATTTGCCATGTTTACTTTGCGTACGTTTTTCACCGTTTAACACCAACATGCAAAGTTTCGAAACAAAAATTTCAAGTTTCATTTGACTATGAACATACGGAAAATGTTTTGTTGTGCAAAAGTTCCAGAGCACCAGGACAAAAAGTGTTGTCTTTGCATCGAAACACAGTGAGCGCACATGCATTTGAACTAACGTGTAGAAAACTGTTTTGTCGCAATGAGCTATAAGCCTATGAATATTGTATCAATGCATTATTTTTGACATTTGCTGATTGATATATTCATCTTTATTTTTAAGTTTTCGCGGGTAGTCGGTGCGCAGGAGGATTGTCGTTTCGTTTCCAGTTAAATTTGTTTATTTTCTAAAGAGAGTATATAAGAAAATGTTCATTCGGGTCATATACCTTAAGTTAACCTGTATCAGTTATCTCGTTCGATGTCATCGCCCTGAAACCTGGCTGCATAAAGACAGAATTCCGAATATTTTCATCTGAGTTCTTTGACAGTCGGTATGTAGTTTTTCGCCGAGATCGTTGTCCTGTTGCTACTGGCTTTGATCGTGATGGTGGTACATTAATAGCAGTTCGCTCATCATATTCTTGCCAAGAGGTTCCATTGCTACAAACCACCACCGCCTAATTCTACTAGTGATATTTACTCATTGCATTTCTTTAATATATTTAAGATTGTAGAGTGTCTTAAAGATAATGAGTATCCATTATTATTGAGTGATTTCAATTTAAGCAAAGTAAACTGGACCTATTCTGATAATTTTCCAGCTTAACCTCCAAATATACCAGCTAATGGTTTCGAAGTAGATTTATTAGATTCTATTCTATCTATTGGGTTGTATCAAATTAATTCTATTCGAAATGCCTTAAACAATATATTAGATTTAGTTTTTTTGGACTCAGACTTTAATGTATGCTGTTCTGAAGCAATTTGCCTTTTGTATAATAACAGCGTCCATCACACTGCTCTTTTAGTTCAATTTGATATCCTGACTCTAAAAAATCCACTTCATGGTGTGAGTGTTTTTGAATTTGCATTTGCAGGGCTAATTATACTGTAATATCAGATTACTTAAGTAGTATGAATTGGTGCACAATCTTTGGTAATTGTCTACAAGAAAATTTTGATTTATTAATTAATGTCATTAATGAGACGTTTCAGAAATTTGTATCTTTGAAAAAAGTCCACATGACCAATAAACCTAGTTGGTATAGTAAGCGTCTTGCTAATCTAAAAAATAGATTTTTAGACATCTGGAAGATATCGGCAATTACTCCAATCTTTAAATCGGGAACATTTCCAAACTGGTACTTTTTGCTAAAGTGTTAAAGTAGATCTTAAAGTGGTTTCAAAGTATTCAAATTTTTATTTCTTATCTACAATAAAAATTCCTTTCTTATCTCTTGCATGTAAATCAAGTTAAAATATGATGCATTTCTTTTATATTAACTATGTAGTTATTTGTTTTTCGTATAATGCTAAAACTAACCTTTATTTAATTCTGTAAATTGATTTTCCTCAAACAGTTTGAAAATAAAAGAAAGCCACAACACGTTTTCAGGTTTAATTTATTTTTGTCAATAAAAATTTTGAAAAGAAAACGAAGTCAAGTAGAACGAAATCAAAGTGAACAGTTCTACTCTGAAAGTTTTTTGTACTATTTCATAGCAAGTACAAATTGCGCTAGAAATGAACTAGTTGGTTTTTCCAATTGACTCAAAAATAAGGGACAAGGGCACAGCCAGGATTTTATTCAGGGGGGATTCAGCCAATTAGTGTTTCATGTAGCCGATAAGTAAAATTGTTGAGAGGCTTTATTGAGAAAAATATAAAATTAAATTCGAAACGATATTGAATTAAAAGCGAATTAACAAAAGTGGAAACCAAAGTATTCATCGGCACGAATCTTAAACAAAGCGGTTTAAATTTCATCATTTAGCTTCTCTTTTTTCTCTCGCTCCAAATTTCTGTGCACGTTTAAAAGGCATATTAAATATAAAATATTCGAAAGGTAATGTTGCTGGATGATTTGCTAGCTGCTTTTAATTTTTGCGTAGCTGGATTTACTAAACTGGATGATTGTAGGATTGACCTTTGATCATGACGATGAACTGGCAAGTCGTGGGATTCACAAAAATCTATAACCGAAATAATCGAAGACAAAACCTTTCGATTTTTTTCCAGTAATTTTTTGTGACCAGACAGCATCATTACATCAATAAGCAGGCCGGCAATGAATATGTGAGCTACTTCTGCTGATCTTATGTGCCTCTGACTTGTCTTCTACAATATTCTTGCACATTATATATTAATATTGTGAAAGGCTTTATAACGAGTGATCCTAAAACGGCTTGAACGTTTTTGGGTGGAAAGAGGACACAGTACAAGTAAAGTGCATATTTTAACTTTTTTGAGTATATTAACCATGTCGCAATGGTTTTTAGCTAAATGTGTTGTCTAAGTTGTTTTCGCAAAGACTGTCACTATTGCATGTGTTAGCAAAAGCAAACATAGTTAGATTCCATAGTAGAATTAGAGAAGGTAGATGCATTTCGGAGAGACAGACTGCCGGAACTGTCAAAACGAAGTTGACAGCCCATACAAAATCTGAAAACGATGAGAATGCGATAAGAAAGCAAAAATAGGCAAGAATAGCAAAATGCTTGAGTTTGACAATTCTGGCAATGAGAAAAAGAGAGCAGTCTGAAATGCATATACCTTCACTAGTTCTCCCATGTTAGATTCTTATGCAATTAAAAGCTTGAAAGCGGGAGCAAGCAGCTCATCTTCCTCTTTCATTCTGCTCTCATTGCCACTCAATTTTTTTCTTGAGTATAAAGCAAATTGATTAAAAATAAACATAGACCTTATTATTTGCAGAAACTTAATATAACGTAAAAACAATTATAAATGAAAAAATTTACATATAAATCCAAACAGAAATTTAAATTTTAGCTTATGAAACGAACGTTAGTGTTGCTGAAAAATCGGCTATTGAATTGTGCAGCTCAAATTACAATATACATCTATGTCAGAGTTACCAATCAATTTAAATTAAAGCTTTTCATAAACTTTTTTACTGTAAGTATAATAAATTTGTCAGCCCAAAAAGTTTGTAATACAAAATTAATTCAGCATTAATAAATATTAAAAATTTCAGTAAATTTTTAATTAGAAGACAAAATGTTTTGAATTTATTACTTTAATACAAATAACAATATAATTTTAAAAAGGGTACCTTTATGTAATATAAGCTATAATATATTATACTATATACAATATATACTTTATATTAAGGTGGATGAAAAAAATACACTTTTTTTGACACTCATATTCTGGGAGCTGGATTCAAGTAGGTCGTAAGTCCAAAAAAATATCAAAATCGGTGGAATCGTCACCCAGCGGTTTTGATTTAAGAAAAATCACTTTTTCGCCAAAAATCACCGTTTTTTCGCCGTAAGTTTTTATTAATCTAAGATAACTACCTAAATGTTGAGTGCAAATGAAAGGTATCTAGGACCCCAAAGTTGTAAATAGGAAGATTGTTAGATTCGAGAAATATTCAAGTGCAACAGTGTTCAGAATTCGGTAAAAATTTTGGGTATTTTTCACAAAAGTCGCTTTAAATTTGCCATTTTTCAGTAAATTTGGGAAAATTAAGTATTGTTAAAAAAGTCTTGCTGTCTACTGATATATAAAAAAAATAAAAATAGTGGAACTTTTTTTTAATTTTTATTGATTAGTATAAGTATTAGTATAATTAGTATTTTTGAAAAAATTTCAAAGACATTATTTTAACGAGTTTGCCATATATTTCAGAGTTTCCTTGCCATTCGCAAAATACAGAAAGGCTGGTGCACCTTGTAAGCCGTTCGTAAGAAACTGTTGCAGAAGAGCAACGTTTCGGTCACATTATGTGTACATATTGGGCTCACGAAAACCCTACAATGTGATTGAATCAGGAAAAGATTTCAGTTCAATGACTTTTCAATGAAAATTAATTAAGAAAAATAAATTCCACTATTTCGAGTTTTTTTATATTACATCAAGTCTAAAATACTAAATTTTCTAAAATTTACTGCAAATTAGTGGATTTATAGTGATTTTTGTGAAAAATACCTTTTTAAAAATACTTTTCAATAAAATTAAAAAAAAAATTCCACTTTTTTGACTTTTTTTATATATATCAATAGATTACAGCAAGTCTTTTTTAACCATACTTAATTTTCTCAAATTCACTGAAAAATGGCAAATTTATAGCGATTTTTGTGAAAAATACCTTTTCAAAAATACTTTTCAATAAAATTAAAAAAAAATTCCACTTTTTTGACTTTTTTTATATATATCAATAGATTACAGCAAGTCTTTTTTAACCATACTTAATTTTCTCAAATTTACTGAAAAATGGCAAATTTATAGCGATTTTTGTGAAAAATACCCAAAACTTTTACCGAATTCTGAACACTGTTGCATTAAAAACTTTCTCGAATCTAGCAATCTTCTTATTAACAACTTTGGGGTCCAAAATACCTTTCATTTGCACCCAATTTTTAGGTAGTTATTTTAGATTGATAAGAACTTAGGCGAAAAAACCGGTGATTTTTGACGAAAAAGTGATTTTTTTAAATCAAAACCGCTGGATGACGGTTCCACCGATTTCGATATCCTTTCGGATTTAAGATCTACTTGAATCCAGCTCCCAGAATATCAGTGTCGAAAAAAAGTGTTTTTTTTTACCTCTAAACAAAACGATCCACCTTACTATAATAATACTACAAAAAATGGTCAGAGATATTGATATAAAGTTTTTTATTGATTCAGCAATTATTTTTTTGTGACGTCATTTGCGTGTACGTAACATTTTCATGAAGTGATGCAAGAAGGGTAGGTCCATTTTGCTTCCAGAATAACATGATCTATAATCATCTGACAAAAAAACAAAATATCTTTGTAAAGTAAACACTTACGCTGAGGCACTGTGGTTTAAATGAAACCGGCAAAACTTGTTTTGCCCAAAATATGTTTTTGAAGATGGTATCATACTTGTCATGAAGTGTGGTATGTGATGACAACTCTTATTTGAATTTTTAACCTTGCAAACACAATCAAAAAGCGTTAATTTGAGATCTCTGTTCTTTTGTGTATCACAATCAAAAGCCAATACCGTGTATTTCTAAATAATTATTGTAAATTTTTTCAGATTTTCAATATTTTAACCTCGGAACAAAATTCTGAGGGTTAGTTTTATATTTTATTTGAAATTTTAAGCCTCATTATAAATAGTTAGAAAAAATAAGTTACAAAATAACTGTTTCAATGTTGTTTAAAAAAATGACAGATGAAGGCTGGAGTTACAACATATTTTTTTTAAAATCGTTATTGTATATGTGTCGTTGAAATTTTTGACATAAACAGTAAAAAAGATGATTAAATATAGTAGTTATTGTAGTTTAAGGATGTTGTCTAGTGCTTAAGTCTTAAACATTTTTTTAATGGATTTCGAAAGTACAATATATTGACAGTATACTGTATAAATTTCAAATCAAAATTGAAAATATTAGCGAAGATATAGCACATAGTCGAAGCTATAGCACATATGGATACAATGTAGCAAAAGGGTTAAGTCGTAGGATAATGCTGATGTCAGATTCGGATTCAGCGAAAGAAATAACATAAACGACGATCTCTTCAGCTTTTCATATTGGCTCATATAATTCATTCGCGCTAAAACAGGCCTCTTCGAGTGAATTTGAGTTTTTGTAAAAATTTTGGTTTGTTGAAAAGTTGATTGTTTAAAAAATGGGTGTACATAACGAGCTGTAAATTTATTTTCAGGCTCATTTAAAAAAAAGGTGAAGTCACTACTTTGGCGTAAGTGCTTACTCTACTAATCTATGTCAACAAGGAATAACAGCTAAAGTTTGCTATAAAGTTTTCGATCTCCATAAAGTTCTATGAAAGGCATCTTGCTTTTTGTGTGATAATTTTGGCTGGAATCACGCTATAATCTCCCGATTTTGTGTGTGTACGGAACTATATGCGTGGAATAGATCTGCATCATTAACTCAATTTTGACTTCACTTGACTTTAGCGGTTATTCCTTGTCGGCACAGAAATATATTTGTTTTTTTTTAGTTGATTACAAATCATGTTATTCTGGAAGCAAATCTTCTCGCAGCGCTTCATGACAACGTCACGTACACGTCACATGACGTCAGAAGTTCTTCAGTTCTTCAATAATTGTTGAATTCAATAAAAAAAAAAACTTTATCCCAATATCTCTGACTATTTTTTTGAAGTATTCCTTAGTTCAGAATCGGTTATTTTACATAAAAGTATCCTTAAGTGTTAACCGTTTGCCCCCTGCTCTACCCTCGCTACGCCCATGGCAGGGAATATTAATTGAATATTCAAACAATAAAACCGAATATTAACAAGTTAATAAAACATTGAAAACTAATTATTTTTGTTATTTAAGTTTTTGATAAATTTTTTAAGGAATTTATAAAGGTTTAAGTATTTTGAATGAGAGGTATGTTTTTAAATAAAAAGCATGGCAAACTTAATCCTCAAGATTTTCTTATAACAAAATTTTGAATGCCTGGAGTAGCTTTAGTCCCATATTGCCCCTTGATCCGCACCCGATTATTATTGTTACTATTTAGTCATACACGTGACATGCTCAGCGCATAGTATTTGCACAAAAAAGAGAAGCACTATGCTCTTGTGGATATCATTAAAAATGCTTCTTCCAAAGCTACTCAAGTGCGACTAATTAAAAAAGCTTGCACTGCTTTTAATAGCAGGATTTTTCAACTGGGTGTGTGTGCTGGCTCTGAGCTGATTAAAATGAAACATAAATCATATGAGCATGAAAATAACGAATATTAAAAAAGAAATTTAAAATTTTTGTTACTTTTTAGCTTTGGCGAAACAATGCTTTGCAAAAGATTTTTTGAAGCCTCTCAAAAGAGGTACATTTTTCACATAATCCTTGCAATGAATGCACTTAATCAGGACTTGTCATGATGCATGCTTTGCGCAGCTCAAAGCTACTCATATGCCAGAGTTAGGACGACACACGCACTCATATCAATAATTTTCATTTGGAGCTGGTTTGCATAACTGATACCGTATCTTTCGGCATTTATTTTTGAACGAGAATGAAAGGATGAAGGCCATGGCAAGGCTTGAACATTTTCTAGCCTATGTCAAAATAAATTTTCAAAAAAATTACTCTGCAAACCTTTGTAGGATATAAGAACTGTGTAGATACTTTGTGTATCTGCTAGTTATAATGTGAAATATTTTACAATTTTATTGATGCCATGCATAATAAATGAGTTTTAATTATTTTTATAAAGTGTTTAAAATGACAACAATGTTGTCTACATGACTATTTATAGCGCGCTACAGGCTGCAAGCATCACTTGTTTGCTTTGGCAGGTGTTTTTGCCCCCACTCCACTTTACACTTCGGTTGCTCAGTTTGGCTGATTATTCGCGTCACGTGGTTTTGGTTGCATGCATCACTTCAGCAGATGCTTTAGTTGATTATATTGGCCATCAAAAAGATTGCGAAACGCGTTCGAGGCCTAAAATTAAGTCGAGGTTGGCTTATTTTTAATAATGAATTAAGTAGTAACAAGAATACAACCACAACAACAACAACACATGCAGCAGGCTATTTGTTTGGCAAATAACATCTGCCAGCTGGTCAGCCGTTGTCGAGTGACGCCTATCAAGTCTCACGTAGCTGAAAGGATATTTGTAAGGATTCGTTTCTAATTTGGTTTTGCGTGTTGAGCAAAAGAACAACGTGAACTGGACATCCAAAGCAGCTGCTATATAACATATTGAAAAGAATATGTTATTTTTGTGTTTTTTTTTTCTTTACTTTTGTATCCTTGCAAATTAACGACGGCTTAAGCACACACATGAAAAGTTGCCACAAAAAGGTTAACAAACATTTGCACATTTTAAAAAAAAAAATTTTTTTTTAACATTTTTCTTTTTATTGAAAAACCTTACAATTTTTAACAAATTAACTTTGAACATAGTTCAAAATTGTTATGTTATTAGTTTTATACAATCTGTATATTTACCATTTTTTAATATTTGTACTGTATTCAAATTTACTCTACTTGTAGTTAAGTTCTTCAATCACATTGAATTTGTTTTTGAAGTATTTCATATTTGATTTTCTGAAGAAAATTATTTTTCACTTTTAATATAGAATTCTCCAAGCTAACAAACTAATATAATAAATGAATACTTTTTAAAAGTAGTTCCACGCGGTGTATTTTTAATTATAAAATGTTATGGGCGACATTAAAAAAGATTCATCGCAAGGAATTGTTCGATTCTGCGGCATCAATTTCGATTCCTGGAGTTTCCGTGTTAAAATGTATCTGGACGCATTAGACCTTCTGGGAGTCATTAAAGATCTCTCCCGGCTGAACCAGACTTAGCAGCTCAGTTCAACAAAAACGACAAGAAGGCCAAGTCAGTATTGGTCAGCCTAATAACTGATGATTACTTGAAATGCGTTCGAGATAAGGATACAGCAAAGGAGATGTGGTCAGCGTTGCAAAAAGTCTGTGACAAATCAGACTTTGGTGAGGAAGCAACTAGCAAATCTATGGATGAAGCATGATGGAGGCCTCCGCAAGCATTTAATTTTATTTGATGAACTAATTAGAAAATTAAAGACATCAGGTGCTACACTTGCTGAGAACGATATTGTTGCTCAGTTGTTCGTGACGTTACCAGATACGTACGATCCCGTGGTAACTGCTTTGGAAAATATGAACGAGGCGGAGCTAACTCTCGACATTGTCAAGCAAAGGCTTCTGGCTGAGGAGTCGAAAAAAGCAGACCAATATGACAAGTTTGAAGATGTCCAGAAGAACACAGCTTTTCATGGAGAAAAGAAATCATGGAAATTTAATGGAGTATGTCATCGCTGCAAAAGAAAGGGGCACATGAAAAAGGATTGCCGCGTACGTATGCAATCTAGTCGAGCTAATACAGCATTACGTACAAAGTCGGTGTGTTTCATGTCAACCGTTGATTCAATTAATGTTGCAAGAGCTCAAACCAGTGCTGTTTTATTCAAGGTCGATTCGGGTGCAACGGATCACATGTGCAATGCGAAATGGTGCTACACGACACTAGAGGAGCTACAATACCAAGTGTAAGAATAAGTGTAGCTAAGGACAAGGAATCATTACTTTCAGGCCACGCTGGTTCCATCGAAGGGTACTCTAGTGGTGTTAATGAGACGATGAAAGATGTCTTGTACGTTCCAGAACTTCGGGAGAATCTTCTTTCAATTCCCAAACTTTCTTCATTGGAAATCACGGTAGAATTTTCTGGAAATGTAGCGAACTTCAAGAGAAATGGCTAATTTTTAATGAAAGCGTACAAGACCGGCAACCTCTACTAGCTGAAATTACATCTCAAGAAATCAGAAGCGAATATAGGGAAATCAGAGGAGTCGCAACTTTGGCACAAGGGAATGGGACATGCGAGCGACAACTGTATTCAACAAATCGTTAGACATAATATGGCAAAAGGTTTAGACAAGTATGACTCAGTTGGGTTCTGCGACATTTGTATTCAAGGTAAGCAGTCTCGTTTTCTATTTAATGGTAGTCGTCCTGAATCATCGCGAATTTTGGAAAGAATTCATTCCGACGTAGGTGGACCGTTTGAAAACATAACTTGGGATGGTCATAGATACTTCGTTAGCTTTATAGATGATTTTAGTGATTTTGCCGTAATATACTTAATAAAGCATAAATCTGAAGTCTTTGACAAGCTTGTAGAATACGAGTCAATGGTATCAGCATTGCACACTCTTCCTATTGCAATGATTACAATAGATCAAGGTCGCGAATATGTTTCTCAAAAATGCTTAAAATTTTGCAAAAATAAAGGCATATAAGTTCAGCACACTGCTGCATATTCCCCTCAACAAAATGGTGTTGCAGAGAGATTTAACAGAACTCTAGTTGAGAAAGTACGAGCAATGTTATTAGAGGCAAACACTCCTAAATTCCTTTGAAATTTGGTACAAACTTAAGCCAGATCTATCCAAATTAAAAATTTTTGGATGTAAAGCTTTTGCTTGGGTACCAAAGCAGAAGAGATCCAAATTGGAAGCCAAGTCCATTGAGTTAGTAATGATTGGACATGCTCCCAATGGCTATAGACTGTGAAACAAGCAAAATAAAGATATTGTAGTTGCTAGAGATGTTTTTATTTTCGTATAAAACTGACGGAAGTTATCAAAAAGATAATTCAAATTTAATTTTTTTATGCAATAGAATCGAACAAGAGGGGGATATTAATGATGCTGTTTCAATGTCAAGAAGTGTCCTTGAAGAAACTAATTATGACGTTGGTAACATTTCTGAAGAGGTTCAAAATGAAGAAAAATCAGATAATGAAACTGAAGATGTTTTCCATGAAGCTGAAGAAATTTTGAAACAGAGTTTAATCGAAACAGTACCACGCCGAAGCGAACGAATAAAAAGTAGGGTTTGTCCAAATTTTTCTGGGTACACAGCTTTAAGTACTGTTGCGGACGAAACTTGCGAGCCGCAGTTTTTTAATGAGATACATAACAGGTCAGATAAGTTATACTGGATGCAAGCTATAAAAGAGGAACTTGATACCATGGATAAAAATGAAGTATGGAAACTTATTACACGTCCTGTTGGCGTTAAGCCATTGAATTCAAAATGGGTTTTTAAAGTTAAAGAGGACGAAAACGGAAATCCTATTAAATACAAAGCAAGGCTTGTTGCGAAAGGGTTTCTCAAAAAGCTGGTATAGACTACGAAGAAACGTATTCTTACTTACTTAGTTGGCGCTACAACCGTATGTCGGTCTTGGCCTCATCTAAGAATATGCGCCAGCCATTTCTGTTTTTCGCTTGCTGGCGCCAGTTGGAAATTCCAAGCTTCGTCAGGTTGTCCTCTACTTGGTCTTTCCAACGAAGATGCGGTCGTCCTCTTCTGCGTTGACCGCCGCTGGGTACCGAATCGAATGTTTTCTTCACTGGAGCATCGTCTTTCATGCGCTGAACATGACCAAGCCAGCGAAGCCGCTCGATTTTAATGCGCTTGACTATGTCGATGTCAGCGTACAGCTCATACAGTTCATCATTCCACCGTATTCGGTACTCGCCATTGACGCAGAAGGTCGTCATCAGATTTGGGGATCAGTTTTCTTCTATTCTTATTAGTTTTCATTGAAATTGATTTTTACGGGTGGGCTTCAAACCCAACGCACAACCTATTTTAAGCCTAGGGAGGCCCGCCGCTCAGATTAGCCGCCAAACTAACGGTTGTCAGTTTTGACGTTGCCCAGGAAACACCACGTGGAGGTTTGAGTCGACTTGAGGCGATTTCACAAAGATTATGCTGGCCTCGCCAGGTTGAGGCAGTCAGACATGTTACTTTGTTCCATCGCCCCCAGTTTCCAAGAAACGTATTCTCCAGTTGCAAAATTAACTACTACTACATCAACTTGATGCTAAAACAGCATTTCTTCATGGTGAATTGAAGGAGGATTTTTACATGGAGGTGCCAGATGGCCTTCAGGTTAAATCAGGATTGATATGTAAACTACAGAAATCCCTGTATGGACTTAAACAAAGTCCTTGATGCTGGAATGAAAAATTGAACAGTTACCTTATTGAAAGTAGATTTCAGCGTTCAAGACATGATTATTGTCTTAACACAAAATTTTGGAGTGGAAATATTTTATATCTTTCTGTATATGTTGATGATATTCTAGTTGCAGGAAATAATTTAATGATCATTGCTGAATTTAAGAACTCTCTGGAAAGAATATTTGAAATGTCCGATTGCGGAAATCTACATTTTTTTTCTCGGAACAAAAATAGACTACGATCGTTCTAGTGGAATACTCAAGTTAAGCCAGGAAAATCATATCGAGAAGATACTTAAAAAGTTCGGGATGAAGGAATGTAGTTCAATGAAAACACCTATGGAAAAAGCATTGCAACTTGCTCCAAACGATAATACGAGTACTCCAACTGATAAGCCATTTCGCGAGCTACTAGGAAGTTTGATGTATCTTTTGTTAAGTGTACGGCCCGACAAATGCTTTCACGTAGGATACATGGGAAAATTTTAGCAAAATCCAAATGAAGCACACTGGATAACTCTAAAACGCATTGTAAGATATTTGAAAGGAACAATCAATACTAAGCTTGTTTATCAACAGAATTCAGATGCAAGTGAAGTAATTGTATACGCAGATGCCGACTAGGCATCCGATTCCGTTGATAGAAAATCAGTTAGTGGTTTTGTCTTCAAAGTTTTTGACTGCCCTGAATCTTGGTGCAGCAAGAAGCAAACAGTTGTGGCAACTTTTTCAAGTAAAGCAGAATATATTGCTCTCAGCTTAGCAGTAACTGAAGGAATATGGATTCGTGGAGTTTTGCAGGATTTAAAAGTTGTAAATGAAGATATGCCAGTATTAATATATGAGGATAACAGAGGATGTATTGGAATGTCAAAGAATGCTGAAAGCAAGAGATCGAAACACATCGATATAAAACATCACCTCATTCGGGATCACATTGCAAAGGGAAATATAAGAATCAAACATATAAGGACAGAGTTCCAGCTTGCTGACATATTTAAAAAATCTCTGGATTGGAAGTTGAACTTAAGTCTAGAAATCTGGTGACTGAGATAGAAGTCGAACTTAGACTTAGGTTTTCGAAGGAAAACAGTGGACAGCAAAAATTTTTAAGTAAATAGCTTCGTCTGCACTGAAAACCCCCTTTGTTTCTGTTTAGACATCCTTAACCTAAAATTCGAAGCAAAGAATATTCAAGAATGTTCGGTTTATAGCTTAACTTTCTATCCAAAATAACTCGCAACTATTTTGCCACTTCCACGAAGTATAGCAGTGTGCCATAAAGACGTGGAAAAATTATAATCGGAATTTTGTATTTCCTCGTAAAAAGGACCAGTTCAGTTTTTCGGGGATTTACCCCCAGCCCACAGCTTTTGGCCCAAATATTAAGATCGGAAAGCGCTGGTCCAATAACCTCCGAGAGATTGTCAGGAAACTTTCCCTGCGCAGCCCACCTTTTCTATTTTCCTCAGTACTTCATTGACTACAAAGTTCTATAACAAAGGTGATAGAACACCCTCCTGAGGAGTACTTTAATCTGCATATAAGCAACTATACAAATCAACTGACGATGACTCGGTAAATGTTTGTGCTTGCAGTAACTTACAAGCCCTCTTTTTCCGAACTGAAGTTTATTCTACAGAGTAAAGCAAATGAAAAAATATTTACAAGGTTATAATTTAAAGCTTTAGGTTAAAAAAATTTATGAAACAAGGCAATAACAATAACAATAACTCACACATTACATGACCTAAAGCTCTAAATTATATCCTTGTAAAATCATCAAAGATCACTATTAATTATATAAATTAATTATATACGTTGATTATTATTGTACCTGTGTGCTGTTCGTCTGTCGATGTTGTGTGTAGTAACTATGAGTTCTGGTTCATTTGGCGTTGATGATAGCCGTAAGGTTCTAATTGATGTTTTATGTAAACAACGCGATGGCCTTTCTGTAGTGCATTTTAATGCGAGAAGTTTAAATCCAGCAAAACTTGATTCTGTGAAATATGTTTTTGAAAGTTCTAATGTCGATGTTATCTGTGTGTCCGAGACCTGGTTTAATAGTGACATCCCCAACAGTTATTTTGACATTTCCAACTATACTCTTTATAGAAATGACAGGATTGGTAAAAGGGGAGGTGGTGTTGCTATTTACTGCAAATCATTTCTTAAAACAAGGCTTGTTAATTTGTCCAGTGGCTCAGATGTTGAGTTTTGAAATGTTGAAATAGATGTTGAAATGTTGAAATGTTGAGTAGATGCTGCAGTCTTGTAACTGATGTGTAACTGCTTTTGATTCCTATATTGTATGTGGTGATTTAAATATAGACCTGCTTAACAAAGACAACATATCTGACAGTTTAATTGACCGAGTTAAGGCTGCTGGAATGACAGTTGTAAATTCTTCGTGTCCAACTCGATTTGCTCCAAATGCGACTCCTAGTTTAATTGATTTATTTATTGTTTCAGATGTTACTTTACTATCACTCTTTGATCAAATTTCCTTTATTTCGGACCATGATCTGCTTTTCTGTTCCTTCAATTTTTATACATGTTGTGATTCGTCCTCTATGTCAGTGTCGTATCGCGACTACAAGTCAATCGATTATTCACTATTGTATGGTTATCTTTCTCAAATTTGTTGGGATGAATGTTGGTTTTGTGTGGCTGTTAATGACAAATTGACTGTTCTCACATCGCATGTATTAACTGCTTTTGATAATTTTGTGCCTCTCCGTGCAGTGACTGTGAATAAGACTTGACCGTGGTTCACCTCATTCGTAAAAGCATCTATTATGAAAAAAATAAACTTTATGGTAAATGGAAGAAAAATCGCACTGATGATAATTGGAGACTGTTCAAGATTGCCCGCAATGAAGCTGTGTATGTGTTTCGACAGTCTAAGAAAAAAATACTTTCGTAGTAAGCTCCACAGCTCACTTTCTTCGAAAAATCTTTGGAAAAATATACGTAAACTTGGTGTACGTAGCAAAGATAATAATCAGTGTGATATTGATCCAAATGCTCTAAATGACTATTTTCTTACCAATACATCATTAGGAAATAACACATTTCAATGTAATGAGCGTCAGTTTCATGAACTTGATCAATTCTCATTTTCTAATGTTGACATAAATGACGTCACTAAATCTGTTATGAGCATAAAATCAAATGCTGTTGGAGACGATGGTATTTCTTTGCGTTTTTTAAAGTTAATTTTACCCTTATAATTACACCGTTGACTCATATAATTAATCATTGTTTTACAACTTCGTGTTTTCCTGAATCGTGGAAAATTGCTACTGTCATTCCAATTGCAAAGGTTACAAATGCTTCTGCTATGAAAGAGTATAGACCCATTAGCATTCTGTCTACATTTTCTAAAATATGTGAGTCCCTCATGGCCAAACAAATTAATAATCATCTAAAAACTCATAGCCTTCTATCTCCATACCAATCTGGTTTCAGAGCTGGGCATAGCTGTGCGACTGCCATGATAAATGTTGTTGATGATATCCGAACATCGTTTGATGCAGGACATATAACACTTCTCTGCTTATTGGATTTTTCCAAAGCCTTTGATTGCGTCAATCACTCTATTCTTATCCAGAAGCTTAGGCTACTTTTTGGCTTCAATAATGCTGCTGTAAAATTAATAGCCAACTATCTTGAAGGTTGAAGGCAGAGAGTTAAGATTAAAAATAAATTTTCAGACCTTAAGGATATTGTAACTGGTGTGCCACAGGGTTCAATTCTTGGGCCCTAGCTATTTAGTGTCTTTATAAATGACATTTTTACCGTGTGCAGTGATGTGTTGATGCATGCTTATGCCGACGACATTCAGTTGTATTGTTCAAACCGTGTCGGACTACTTGATGACTTGTGTTGCAGGTTGAATGACGATCTCAAAGCAATTAGTAAGTGGGCGTCTGACAATGATCTCTGCCTTAATGCAAAGAAGTCGTATGTTCTGCCTATCTCCAAGGATAAACTTAGCAACCTTGAAATCCCTCCTATACTATTGAATAATAAAAGTTTGGAATTGGTGAATAAAGTAAAAAATCTAGGGTTTTTTATTAACTCAAAACTGTCATATTCTGATCACATCAATAGTATAGTTGGAAAATTCTATTACTCGTTGCGATGCCTTCGGTTATCTGCTGGGTTTACACCAATTGAAACCAAAAAGAGACTTGTTATTCAATTAATTGTGCCATATATCACATTCTCTAAACTAGTATACAGTAGTCTAGATTCACATTCAGCGCATAAAATACTTGTAGCCTTTAATGATGCGACTAGATATGTTTACGGACTGAGTCGTTTTGAACATATCTCTGCGATCAGTAAGAATATTTTGGGGTGTAGCATAATTAGCTATTTGAACGCGAGAAACTGTATCTTTCTACACAAGCTCATTATTTACAGGACTCCTTCATACCTTTATCAAAAATTGCGCTTCTGTGCCTCAAATCGAACATGTAATCTTATAATACCGAAATTTAGTTGTTTACTATCTAAACGTCTTTTCTTCATCAACGCCATTAAACTATGGAATTCACTACCACTTAATATTAAATCTATCGTCAGTACGAACAAATTCAAACAATCTATTATGTTATATTTTTCGAACATCTAAAACAGTTTAATAAAAGCCTTTAAATTTTGATATTTTAATCAATTTGATTTTAATTATAAATAATCATATGTTATATGTATATAGGATCAATAAATAAATAATTAGTTATCTAACTTTAAGATATTTATTTGCCATCTGTTGATTATGATTTTTTATTTTTGTGTTTATTTCTATTTTATTTTTACCTATAAAATAACTGTCTTTAAGTGCTACATTTAATTTCATTAGTTGATTATATATTCTTATGCGTTGTACTAATTAAAGATCTTTTTGTATCTTACTGTACTAATTTATGTTCAAATAAATAATAAAAATAAAATAATAAATAAAAAAATATTAATTTTTTTAGGAAGATACACGTTGGTTATCTACTGGAGAAGCTTTTACGTGCATATTAAAGCAGTGGTTTGAATTAAAAACACAATTTGCAATAGCAAACAATTTTGCAAAATATGTGGCAGAGGTTAAACATTTTGGAACGCGTTCTATATTTTTTAATGCTTTCTGAATATAATGACGTTTTGGGGAAAATGAATGCATTTTCCGTTAGCAAAGTTTTAAAGGTTTAACAACCTGATATTTTTGCACGAATATTGCAAAATTTGGCTTGCAACAAAGATGATGGAGAAACGCTTTTAACTCAGTATTACTAACTTACTTAGTTGGCGCTACAACCGTATGTCGGTCTTGGCCTCATCTAAGAATTTGCCCCAGCCATTTTTTGCCAGGTTGTCCTCTACTTGGTCTTTCCAAGAAAGATGCGGTCGTGCTCTTCTGCGTTGACCGCCGCTGGGTACCGAATCGAATCTTTTTTTCACTGGAGCATCGTCTTTCATGCGCTGAACATGACCAAGCCAGCGAAGCCGCTCGATTTTAATGCGCTTGACTATGTCGATGTCAGCGTACAGCTCATACAGTTCATCATTCCACCGTATTCGGTACTCGCCATTGACGCAGAAGGTCGTCATCAGATTTGGGGATCAGTTTTCTTCTATTCTTATTAGTTTTCATTGAAATTGATTTTTACGGGTGGGCTTCAAACCCAACGCACAACCTATTTTAAGCCTAGGGAGGCCCGCCGCTCAGATTAGCCGCCAAACTAACGGTTGTCAGTTTTGACGTTGCCCAGGAAACACCACGTGGAGGTTTGAGTCGACTTGAGGCGATTTCACAAAGATTATGCTGGCCTCGCCAGGTTGAGGCAGTCAGACATGTTACTTTGTTCCATCGCCCCCAGTTTCCAAGAAACGTATTCTCCAGTTGCAAAATTAACTACTACTACATCAACTTGATGCTAAAACAGCATTTCTTCATGGTGAATTGAAGGAGGATTTTTACATGGAGGTGCCAGATGGCCTTCAGGTTAAATCAGGATTGATATGTAAACTACAGAAATCCCTGTATGGACTTAAACAAAGTCCTTGATGCTGGAATGAAAAATTGAACAGTTACCTTATTGAAAGTAGATTTCAGCGTTCAAGACATGATTATTGTCTTAACACAAAATTTTGGAGTGGAAATATTTTATATCTTTCTGTATATGTTGATGATATTCTAATTGCAGGAAATAATTTAATGATCATTGCTGAATTTAAGAACACTCTGGAAAGAATATTTGAAATGTCCGATTGCGGAAATCTACATTTTTTTTCTCGGAACAAAAATAGACTACGATCGTTCTAGTGGAATACTCAAGTTAAGCCAGGAAAATCATATCGAGAAGATACTTAAAAAGTTCGGGATGAAGGAATGTAGTTCAATGAAAACACCTATGGAAAAAGCATTGCAACTTGCTCCAAACGATAATACGAGTACTCCAACTGATAAGCCATTTCGCGAGCTACTAGGAAGTTTGATGTATCTTTTGTTAAGTGTACGGCCCGACAAATGCTTTCACGTAGGATACATGGGAAAATTTTAGCAAAATCCAAATGAAGCACACTGGATAACTCTAAAACGCATTGTAAGATATTTGAAAGGAACAATCAATACTAAGCTTGTTTATCAACAGAATTCAGATGCAGATGCCGACTGAGCATCCGATTCCGTTGATAGAAAATCAGTTAGTGGTTTTGTCTTCAAAGTTTTTAACTGCCCTGTATCTTGGTGCAGCAAGAAGCAAACAGTTGTGGCAACTTCTTCAATTAAAGCAGAATATATTGCTCTCAGCTTAGCAGTAACTGAAGGAATATGGATTCGTGGAATTTTGCAGGATTTAAAAGTTGTAAATGAAGATATACCAGTATTAATATATGAGGATAACAGAGGATGTATTGGAATGTCAAAGAATGCTGAAAGCAAGAGATCGAAACACATCGACATAAAACATCACCTCATTCGGGATCACATTGCAAAGGGAAATATAAGAATCAAACATATAAGGACAGAGTTCCAGCTTGCTGACATATTTACAAAATCTCTGGATTGGAAGTTGAACTTAAGTCTAGAAATCTGGTGACTGAGATAGAAGTTGAACTTAGACTTAGGTTTTCGAAGGAAAACAGTGGACAGCAAAAATTTTTAAGTAAATAGCTTCGTCTGCACTGAAAACCCCCTTTGTTTCTGTTTAGACATCCTTAACCTAAAATTCGAAGCAAAGAATATTCAAGAATGTTCGGTTTATAGCTTAACTTTCTATCCAAAATAACTCGCAACTATTTTGCCACTTCCACGAAGTATAGCAGTGTGCCATAAAGACGTGGAAAAATTATAATCGGAATTTTGTATTTCCTCGTAAAAAGGACCAGTTCAGTTTTTCGGGGATTTACCCCCAGCCCACAGCTTTTGGCCCAAATATTAAGATCGGAAAGCGCTGGTCCAATAACCTCCGAGAGATTGTCAGGAAACTTTCCCTGTGCAGCAATAGCTATGGCATCCGCATAGGCAATCACCTTGCAGCCCACCTTTTCTATTTTACTCAGTAGTTCATTGACTACCAAGTTCCATAATAAAGGTGATAGAATACCCTCCTGAGGAGTACTTAAATCTGCATATAAGCAACTATACAAATCAACTGCCGATGACTCGGTAAATGTCTGTGCTTGCAGTTTATTCCATAGTTTAGAAGTTTATTCTACAGAGTAAAGCAAATGAAAAAATATTTACAAGGTTATAATATAAAACTTTAGGTTAAAAAAATATATGAAAGAAGGCAACAACAATAACAATAACTCATACATTACTTGACCTAAAGCTCTAAATTATATCCTTGTAAAGTCATCAAAGATCACTATTAATTATTTAAATAATTAAATATAAATTTTTTTTAGGAAGATACACGTTGGTTATCTATTGGAGATGCTATTACGTGCATATTATAGCAGTGGTTTGAATTAAAAACACAATTAGCAATAGCAAAAATTTTGCAAAATACGTGCCAAAGGTTAAACATTTTGGATCGCGTTTTATATTTTTTGATGCTACCTGAAAATTATGACGTTTTGGGGAAGATGCAGAAACGCTTTTAACTCAGTATATCAACATGTATTTGGCCAAATGGAGCAATATATTCCAAACGACAATATTCCTATTCGCAGTTTTAGAGTACAAGGATTCTGGTGGTAATAATTCTTTTGGAGATTTAGACAAATCTTACTTACTTACTTACTTAGTCCTGCCATAAGTTCTTCTACAAGTTGAACAATTAAATAAACTAGTATCACCTGTGGCCGAAATTGGACCAACTTTCTGAAATTTAAATCAGTTTTTTTCTCATACTGAGGCTATGGCATTGCTTTAAGAAAATATGTTGTGCTAAGAAAATCTTAAGTTTCAAATTATCGCAATAATATTAATATTAAAATTGCCGAAAATTTTTTAAAAATATTATCTGTAAAAACATTACCCAAAAAAAAACAACTTTGGTACAGCGTTATTTTTCACAACCAGGGCTTTTAATACAAAAATACGTTTTTGTTTTATTTTATAGGCTTTTTTTGGGAACTGAGAAAAGTCAAAGTTTTCAAGATATCGTCATAACTTTGATGTCAAAATGAAGGGAATTTTTCAGAATTTAATATTTGTAAGAAATTTCACCATCACAATATATATTCACACATTTACATAAAAAATGCTTATTGTAGGGTGTTATTTAAAACAAGAAAAAAAAAGTTAGCAACTTCTATTTAATTAAAGATATTAAATTTTATTTTGTCAATGTTCAATTTATTTTCAGCAGCTAAGCAGATAAACTTATACACAACCTTACCCAAACAAGTTTAAAGAAGAATAGACCCAAGCATTTAAACTCTCATTGTTGCCTTGCTAAAAATCAGTAACTCAAATATACGGCATACGGTAAATGCAAAAGCTTTTACATACAAGAAATAGAACAGGTTTTTTCTTGTTACAGGGTAAGGTGTATATGCGTTTATATCATAACTAAATATCTTAATTATATTTATAATAAGTAATATAACTTAAGGGTATTTACACAAGCTTTATTAGAATTAGTATAAAATACGATTATTAGAGGTGATATTTCAAATAAGAATGTATAAATTTCTTCAAGTTGTGTTAACATTCTCCTCCCCAAGAACGACTGTTCTTCACCCAAGTGTAAAAACTGAATGGCCTATCGTTGGGAGTGATATTTATTTAGCTTCAAGCTGAGCTACGCTCCGACTCGCAGCCCGAAGGGTAGGCTCCATTCAATTCGTTGGATGATTCTTCATTGTTTTCTGCAGCCGTAACAGTATCTGAGGGAAGAAAACATATTTTAGTAATTGGTCTTTTTATGATTTTATTTTTAGTAAAAATAGAGATAACGCGGACATGGCCGTCTTTTCCAGGATGCACTTCATGTATTCGACCTAGTAGCCACTGACCAGGGCCACAGCGCTCATCTGCCACAAGTACTAGCTCTCCTTCCTTAGCATTCCGCTTACAGGACAACCATTTGGGACGTGCTTGTAGACGATTTAGGTATTCTGAGTGCCATCGTTTCCAGAAATATTGTTTCATCTTTTCTATTGCCTTCCAGCGCGAGATATGGTTGATGTTCAAATCTAATAAAGAGTCTTCAGGAATACAACTAGTTGGTTCCCCAATCAAAAAATGACCAGGAGTCAAAGCATTAACATCTCTAGGATCGGAAGACAAGGGACAAAGTGGTCTTGAATTAAGGCAAGATTCAATTTGACACAACAAGGTTGTCAGTTCTTCAAAATTGAGCAATTTTTCACTCATCGTACGGCGCAAATGGTGTTTTACAGATTTTACCCCTGCTTCCCACAGGCCCCCAAAGTTAGGTGAAGCTGGTGGAATAAAGTGCCATTTTGTTCCCTGAATAGACAAGCTGTCCTGAATATCCTCATGCAATGCGTCAGCTCTAGAAAACAAAATTTGAAGCTCTTTTGAAGCACCTACAAAATTGGTACCACAATCAGAATACAAGTCGGTACAACAACCCCTTCTAGAAACGAATCTTCGGAATGCCGCTAGAAATGCGCTAGTGGTTAAATCTGATGCAACTTCAAGATGTATGGCTTTTGTTGCCATACACACAAACAAACAGATATATCCCTTTGAGACAGTAGTATGCCTCAAATTGCTACTTTTAATATGAATAGGACCTGCATAGTCCACTCCACTATGCTTAAAAGGTCTCGTGACATTTAAACGAACCGCGGGTAAATTTCCCATGATTTGCTGTGACGTACGAGCCCTATATTTAAAACAAATTATACAATTACTTATGATTTTTTTCGAAAGCTGTACTCCAGAAATAATCCAAAATTTTCTATTAACGTAAGACATAGTCAACGAAAGACCTCCATGTAGAGTGCGACAATGTGCATCCAAGATAATAAGCTTCGAAAGAGGATTATTTTTGGAAAGGAGGATCGGATGCTTCGAATCCATTGAAATATTTGAATTCTGCAACCTGCCTCCGACATGTAAAATGCCATTGATATCGACAAATGGCATAAGTTTTAGCAAAGATTTGTTTTTAAGCTGCTCTCCAGCTTTGATTGTTTCAATTTCAGAAAAAAAGTCACTAGTTTGAGTTATTTTAACAATTAAAATTAATGTGGAATCAAGCTCTTGAGCAGAAAGTGGATTTGTTTCACGTTTTAATTTTTCAATCTTGCAGTTTTTACAAAACCGCTTACAATAAGTTAAAACTCGTAGCATTCGATTCAAATTAGAAAATCTATCAAACAAATTTACTTCTAAAGTTTTCGTGACAATATGAGAAGAAAGTTTGCTTATTTTTTCCTCCAAGTTGGTTTTAAAATTTGTTAGGTTTGACGGCCAAAAAGAAGAATCGCGTTTAAGAAAATCTGGACCAAACCACCATATTTTCAAGTCTACTAGATCTTCGGGCATGATGCCTCTTGATGCGCAATCTGCTGGATTTTCAACTGATGGAACATATCTCCATTCAGTTATATTAGAAAATCTTTGAATTTCAGCAACGCGATTAGCAACATAAACTGACCATCGAGAAGGTGGTTGTCGCATCCAACTCAACACTGTCGAACTGTCACTCCAATATGTGCTAGATGAAATTAAATTTTTCCCAAAGGAAATTTTTACAATATTGGCAAGTTTGACTAAAAGTGTTGCAGCGCACAATTCTAAGCGTGGTATCGTAACTGTTTTAACCGGTGCCACTTTGCTTTTGGACTGTAAAAGATTTATAATGATTTGATCTTGGGAATATTTAATGCGAGAGTACACTACAGCAGCGTAAGCGACTTGTGATGCATCAGCAAAACAATGCAATTCAATTTTAAGGTCAGAACTATAACCAATATAGCGTGGTATTTTGATAGTCTCAAATAAATGTAATGAATTCTTGTATTTTTCCCAATCAAAGACAATATCATGAGGAACTTCACTATCCCAATCTAGACCAGCGAGCCATAAACGTTGAAATATTATTTTTGCGATCACCGTCGAAGGTGTAAGCCAACCCAAAGGATCAAAAAGCCTGGCAGCATCAGATAAAATAGTGCGTTTAGTTACTGTCTTAGATTCTGAAAGTTTAACTTTAAAAGTAAAAGCATCAAATACAGTATGCCACTGAACGCCAAGCGCCTTAACAGTACTCTCAGTGTCTAAATTAAAGGTTAGAGAGTTTTCTCTGAAATCTTTAGGAATTTCTTGAATTAATTCTGGTGAATTTGAAATCCATTTTCGTAAATTAAACTGGCCTTTTTTTAACAAGGAGCACAAATCTTTCTGAACTTTAATAGCTTCTGCAAGAGTATCGCAGCCAGATATTATATCATCGACGTAAGAATCAGAAACGAGAATATATGATGCTCTTGGAAACTCAGTCTTAAAATCCTCCGACAACTGGCGTAGCACTCGAATGGACAGAAACGGCGCTGGGGTTGTACCATAGGTGACTGTATTTAATTTATAAATAGAAATAGGATCAGTAGGTGAATCACGCCACAAAATTTGCTGATATTTTTTATGTTCGTCTGTCACAAGTATCTGGCGAAACATCTTCTCAATATCGGAAGTAAATGCAATTTTGTGTTTGCGCCAGCGGCAGATTATTTGCGACAAATCATTTTGCAAAGCTGGACCTGGACTGAGTTCATCATTAAGTGAAGTAGAGTTAAATGATTTACTACTTCCATCGAAAACTACCCTTAATTTCGTAGTGGTACTATCCTCTTTTAGTACACCATGATGGGGTAAGTAATATGCATCTTGTTGAAGATCGCACGGATATGAGCCTACTTTTGTCATATGATTTAATTGCTCGTACTCCTGAATGAAATTTTTATAAGCTTCATGAAATGGTAAACGCTTACAGAAAGTATTTTCTAAATTTTTAAACCTCTTAAGAGCGTTAGTTTGGTTATTAGCAAAAGTTGGTGAAATATGATTATATATCAGAGATCTAAAAGGAAGGCTTACAACATATTTGCCTGTAGCATCACGTGTAGTGGTTTCTTGAAAATAAACCTCACACGCTTTTTCTTCCTCAGACGGCTCACGTATGCTTGGCACTTCTTCCTGTTCCCAAAATGACCTTAATAAGTTTTCAACGACTAAATTGTTGACTGTAAAAGAGTTACCAGCGAGCTCATCAACTGGCCCTGAAAGCACCCAACCAAAGAATGTGTTTTGAAAGAAAAGTTGCTTGCTTGTTTTTGATTGTCCGGGCAATGCAATGCTAGAAAAAACATCAGCACCCAAAATTATATCAATTGGGTCGGAATTGTAATAAAATGGATCCGCAAGTACATCAATGTCACACATATTCAAGTTGGCTTTTATTGCAGTAGATCTTGGAATATATGAGGTTAAATTAGATAGAACAAGTGCTTTGCATTGTAGAACTGGTCTATTTTGAACTGACCAGAGATTCAAGTGAACCAACGCACGACAAAGATTTTTATTATTATCTCCAACTCCTGAAATATTACAAGATATTTTCTGCTTTTGCAAATTTAAAAGCTGAGATGCGTTCTCAGTTATTAAGGTTGCTTGAGAACCTTGATCAAGCAAGGCTCGCAATATGATTTGCGACGTGGCAGTCTTGACAACTACGCGAATGGTCGAGAGTAAGACATATGGAAACAGTTGAGTAGAATGAATCGAAACTTCATTGCATGAGCTAGATGGCAGGGTGTTTTGCGAGCTTGATGGCGTCACATCAACAGCAGTGACTAACGCAGCAGTTTCTTGAGAATAAAGTATTGAGTGGTGAGATTTCTTGCAAATGTTGCAACGATAAGATGATTTACAATCCTTTGATTTATGTCCAAATGTAAGACAATTGAAACATATGTTTTTATTGCTTAAGAACTCAGTCTTTGATTTATGAGGAAGCCCCAAAAATTGAAAACATCTGTACAAAGAATGAGGTTTCTCACACAGTAAACAATTTAGGTTGCGCGAAACATTATTTGAGCAATAATTGTTTCTTTTAGGTTTCAAATGTTGGTTTTTAGAAGACTTATGTGGTGTCTTTTCTGCATTGCTTACCGACTCGAGGGCACGAAAAGTATTTTCTAGGAAGGAAAACATTTCATTAACTGAAGGAACGCTAGTAGAAGATTTTAGAGATTGCTCCCATTCCTTACGCGACTGACTGTCCAGTTTTTGAGAAATCTGATACACTAATATTGCATCCCAATTGGATATATCTATTTCCAAATTTTCTAAAGATTGTAAACATTCCTGAAACGTATCTAAAATGCGTCGTATTCCCCCTGAAGTACCATTGGATTCCGGAACGCAAAAAAGTTTTTTCAAGAGCGCATCAACAATAACCCTTTTATTGTGATACCTGCTTTCTAAAATCGACCATGCCGTTGCATAATTAGCCTCAGTGACAGATATGGCTTTCACCATATTTGCAGCTTCACCCAACAATGTACCTTTCAAATAATAAAATTTTTGAATTTTGGAAATATTATTGTTTTCATGAACTAATGAAGAATATATGTCACGGAATGGAATCCATTCCATATACTCTCCAGAAAACTTAGGCAAAGAAATCTTAGGTAAACTGACATCGCTGTTGTGCGAAATTTCGCTTTGATTATGCGGCAGAGCAAACGAGCTTGCAGAAAATGGAGAATTTGTACTATCATGTGGCATAGCGTCAACTAAAGAGGCGGTAGAACTCATATATATATCAAAAAATTTTAAAAATATATTTTCCTTGAAGTACGAAATTTCATCTTTATCCTTTTTGGCTGCGCGAACCGCAGCATTAAGCTTATCATGATTTTGCTTAAATTCAATATACAGAGTTTCAAGTACATGTACAAATCTTGTAATATAACCACATGTTTTATCGCTAGTGGATTTGCTGTGAAGTCTAGCTTGCAAACTATTGATATAGTCAAGTGCATCCAATTGTTTTTGTACACATTCATCAATGTCACTCATTTTGCACAAATTCGAATAAATTGAAGTGTTGAAAAACCAAATTAATTTGTTTTCTTTTTCTTTGGTTTATTATTTATGTTAAATAAGTTTTAATTGAATTAAATGCAATGCTTCCAAAAAAAAACAAAACTTTAAGACTTTTACAAGAGAAATGTGTAGAACCGTTGTTGGCAGCGAGGCAGTATTAACAAACAGGTTTCCAAACACACAAAAAAAAGAACAAAGCAATATTATACAGAAATATTATGTTCAAATTAGGCAATTAAAGTCGCGTAAAATATCAATTATTTTGCGTAATCAACTTTACTTATAAGCGGAAATGATTCCCGGGTTTCGGCACCAAAAAATGTTATTTAAAACAAGAAAAAAAAGTTAGCAACTTCTATTTAATTAAAGATATTAAATTTTATTTTGTCAATGTTCAATTTATTTTCAGCAGCTAAGCAGATAAACTTATACACAACCTTACCCAAACAAGTTTAAAGAAGAATAGACCCAAGCATTTAAACTCTCATTGTTGCCTTGCTAAAAATCAGTAACTCAAATATACGGCATACGGTAAATGCAAAAGCTTTTACATACAAGAAATAGAACAGGTTTTTTCTTGTTACAGGGTAAGGTGTATATGCGTTTATATCATAACTAAATATCTTAATTATATTTATAATAAGTAATATAACTTAAGGGTATTTACACAAGCTTTATTAGAATTAGTATAAAATACGATTATTAGAGGTGATATTTCAAATAAGAATGTATAAATTTCTTCAAGTTGTGTTAACATAGGGTATCCGTAAGAGATAGCGAAAAATGTGTTTTGTATATTGTGTTAATGTCTAAAATGTCCTCTTACACCATGTTCTTACATTTCTTATAGTTTAGGTTTTACTTCAGAAATAGTCTTTAAATACTCATATTTTAGGTCAAAGGTCACAAAAATATTCGGTGAACTCTTTCTCCCTACTTTAATTTATTTAAAATTTTTTTTTTTAAATCGGTTCAGAAACACGGAAGAACTGTTTCTCCTACGTCTATCTCTATATAACGAAATCTATGTGCGAAAACATAGATTTGTGTATATAACTTTGGAGTAGTTTGAAATAATTCAAAATTTTTTTTACATAAATTATTTTTTAAGCTGTATAACCTTTGTAAAAAATATAAAACAACATTTTGAAAAATTTAATTTTCATCAAAAAAATCATTGGGGGTAGCTCATGATTTTCGAGGATAGGAACAGTTTTTTTTACTTATGTGTCAAAATGAGGCAATTTTTGCAAATAAATTATATGTCATAGGAAAAAGTGTGAAAAAAGAAAATTTTATGAGAAAAAAAAATTACAACAAGAAACGTTTGGCCTATTTTTTTGAGCAAAACCAGAATATTTTATAGGTTTATTTAAAACAACATAAAACATTGAATTAGTGAGATAGCGGTAAATCTTTTCTTATTTCTCCAAAGCCATTTAATTGATCTTTCAGACAAAGAAAATTCAATGAAAATTAAAATTGAAAAGTGGCTGAGATATTTGCTTGAGAATATCTACATTCTTTGAGATATCTCAATAGTTTTTATGTCATTATAACGGGAATTTTTTTAAACATACCATCCGTGAAAAATATTACCAAAAAAGGTTTCGTTTACCGTTATATTTCTGAATTAATGACGTTTAATACAAAAATACGTTGTACTGAAAACATCTAGAGTTTTCGAGATATCACAATAATTTTTATGTCAAATTAACGGAAATTTTTCATAATTTACTATTTTTAAGAAATTTCACCAACACAATTAATGTTCACAATTGTAACATAAAAAATGTTTGTTGTAGGGTATCCGTACGAGATGGCGAAAAATGTCTGAAGTATTATTTGCATATCTTATCAATGCCTAAATTTCCCTTTTACATCATGTTTTCTATCTCTTACAGTTTAGCATTTATTTAATAAATGATCTTTGAACGCTCATATATCGGGTCGAAGGTCACCAAACTGAATTAATTAATTAATTAATTTTATTGAGACTTTTTTTCGATTACAATTCAGTCATTACTTAGAAATAATTTTAATAAGATAATTTAGAACTATGAAAATGTTATTCAAGGAGTGAGAAATGAGTGAGGCAGCTTGCTTATATGAAATGGAAGAGTACATATGGTTGTGTTATTTGTCATGAATATAATGATATAATGCTTGCTCCCGGCATTAGTTTGTATCATAGAGACGTGTTGTCTCTATTATATATACTTACAAACTAAACAAAACACTTAAAACTACACTTAAAGCTAAAATCATCCACCAAAAAGGGTGTTTTTTTTTTTTTTTTACATTTAAAATAATAGTATTGTAATAACGTTACAATTTATGTAATAGTGAAGATTAAGAACAATAAATTTTTCTTTTTAATACATTTGAATGAGGAACCAATCTGAAATGTAATCATACTGTGCAGCCAGATCTTTCATTTGATACCTCATTCACCATTCTACTTCCTCCTAGCCCTGAGATTCCTTACTAAAAATAGTACAAACTTTAACGTTAATATTTCGGGTCAGAGGTCATAAATTTAAAATCTAAAATGATTCTGCACATATAGGGCGCAGTACCTTTTGAATGACATAAGTTTCATTGCCCTTATTCTAAAATTAATATCGAAAAAGTGTACGACAACATTTGATGTTTGCCTATTAATATACATATAAGATTTAATGAAAAATCGATTCAATTCTTTGCGAACGAGTGACAATAAGCAGTTTGCTTTTAATACAACTTTCACCTGTTCCCGTGTATCGGCTTACCGCGTTTTCCGCTAAAAAGGTTTAATGAACTTGGCCATTTTTGAATGTAAGTCCACACTAAGTTAACATATTAATTCTTTATTAATTTTTTTCTATACAAAAATTAACATGTACTTATTATATATGATATTTTTTTGTTATATTTTTAATATTAAAAAAATTTCTGTTTTTGAATATAATTGCTAAGCTCTTAAATTTTTGCTCATTAACATAACCATAAAGTTGAGTGGTACCCCATTTAAAACAGTTCAGTACATAATTTTTAAACAAGCACATCATAAGTTTACATTGAAACATATTTTCATATTCTGATACCCCGGCCATACCTTATGTAGTGTTTCACAAAAAAAAAAAAAAAAAAAGAAAGAACTTCAAAGAGTACCATAACAACAAAAAGAATTAACAGCGCATTAAAAATTGATAACAACTACAACTTAACAAAAAAAAAAAAAAAAAAAAAGAAACACGCTTTAACAGTTGAACAGTAAAGCATGCATGTTATTTTGCTATAAAATTATGATATGGCAACCATAGCAAAACTGCACAGAAAGAAAAAAACATTGCAAGCAACAATTCTGATTTTGGGCTTGAATTCTGTCCAAGTCATGGCCTTACCTAAGGTCATATAATGCCAACCGAATGTGGATTATATAAAATTTGGTCCTACATTTGCCTTTTCTTCTTCTCTTTACTTATATTTAATCAACTTAAAATTAAATTTTAAGCGAACCATAGTAATAGTAGAGGAAAGTTTGATTGAAGTAAGGGCATAACACTTGCTTCATATTCAATATCACATTTTTCTGCACTACATTTCGATCATCCTACGTGTAAACATCCTCGATTATCTTTTTAACTTAACTTCTTCCCATTTTCAATCCTTCAAAATGGAATTTTGACTTGGCTGAAAGTTGTTTTACCTTTAATAACTGTAGGCATCACTTTAAATGTGTTCTGGTTGCCACTATAAATTTCTTATGTATTATGTATAGTCCTCTAAATATAAAAGTGAAAAAGAAACAAAAATTTATGAATAATTTTTTTTTAATTTTTATGGAAAGTCAGTTTTCGAACAAATATCTTTTGAACGTACATTTGCGATCACAACTCAAAAATAGATCATCTGATTTGGTCACAAAAGGTCGCAAAATGTTTAAATTTAAATAACTATTAAATAATGAAGTAAAACTTTAATGGAAACACGAGCAAATGACTTAATTTTTGCAAAATTTTTTTAAATTTTTTTTTTAATATATTTCATAAAAACTGAAAACGAAAAAAATGACTAGTTAAGCAATTAAATGTAAAGATAAATCATTTCGAAATAAAACGAGCTATTGTTGATGAAAATAAATTCATAAATTTTGATTCAATCGACAATTTAACCAATTTGGACGAATTTTCGTTTGTAAAATATAAATAATTTAACAATATGCCCTTAAGGCGTATAGTGTTGATCCAAAAGGAGGTGTGGCAGGTATAAGAAGTATACACACTTTTTACCAGTATCTCTTACTGAGTCGTTTTTGCCATATCCGTGCCATATTCGTGTCATATCCGTGTGTCCGTACGACTATCCGTCTGTTTGTGCGTAATTTGAAAGCTTTTATTATGAAATTCGATATATAATCTTCTGTTTAAAAGCCAACCAAAATAGACGAGACGATAGCCATTTGACGAACGTCTGTACTCGTTACGGATGTTTTCACATTTAACCGAAAATGAAAAGAGTTGCTCAACTCGTCTGAATAAGCTTATTAGTTGGCAATCAAGTGTTCTTTAGCTCATCCCTCACATCGGCTATTAAATCGAAGCAAAATTCAGTCACTTAATTATTTGTATTTTCGGAAAATTACATGCTTGTCAACCGAGCAGCTGTTGTGACGAGTAGCAGACGTTTGAAGTTCGATTCTTATGGAACAGAACGTCATGTCTAAATGTTTCGTTCAGTTTCGATCAAATACGTACGATCATTTTGGTTATTAACATTGGTTCACATATGCTTGAACTTACTAGTTATGTCTCGTCTCGTCTATTTTGGTTGGTCCTTAAGAAGTAAAATTCATGTCTGAAAATGTGCCAAATGACATGTAAACCACGCCTACCTGCCTTACAAAGTGAATTGATTTGGCAAATTTCAAACGCGAGTGTATATTTGCGATCAAAGATTATGAGCCAAATTTCAAGATATTAGATTAATTTTTGTGGATTAATTAAACCATTTTTATGGAGTAACTTTGTATGGGAGGAAGGCGTGGTTCCCAATTCCGTTAATCAAAAACGGACTGTACCATGTATATTTTGCAATCATTTATACCAATTGCAAATGGTATTTTTACTTTTGGAAAAATAGCTTTTTATTAACATAAAAAATAAGACAATTACTCAATAAATGGCTCAATATAGGTTCACCCATCTATAGTGAAATTTTATAAGAAATATTTTTGTAGATTATTTTCTTTAATATATATCTTTTAGATATATATATTTGGATATTGATAATTATTCCAAAAATATAATCAAGTATAACATGGAATTTCATGAACCAACATTTTTCACTTTTTGGGCCAACTTTCAAGAATTTTTCTGATTTTCTGTAGAAGGCAGAGGTTAATAAAAGATGATGCCTAAGAACAGTGGATATTTCGAATTTTTTCCGTCTTGTCGCATTACTGTGGGACGCACACAAAATTGAACCTATCCGAGTTGAAATCAGCTAAGGAAAACCTTATTAAGGTACGAACATGATTCGGATTTCATAGGAATAGCCTTTTTAAGGAAAACCTATCAATATTTTATTAGATGGCCATCAGATTATTCTGAGGCTATCCTAACTTAAGGAGTCCAGACCTTCTCAGGTTGTTATCAGGATCCGGTGACCTGATTAGAATAAATATCGAAAAGTGAGTTACGTTTGAACTCAGTACCTTACACAAATAAGGTTTCCTCATAATTTTCGAACAGTATCCTAAGGCCGCGTTCATAGTGGACGCTTTGGCTGAAGCTGAAGCATAAAGCTGCTTTGTCTAGCTTTTTTTGATCATAGTGAACGCTTATTCAACGCTGCACAAAGTAGCTTATTGAGCTTATTGGTGTTCATAGTGCGCGCTTTATGCTTGCAGCTTACTGATGCTTTTTTCATTTGTTTTTTTGGAAATATGGCCTCAATTGCATTTTGTTGAGTCATTGAAAGATTTTTTGTTTAAAGAATGTGAAGAAGAGTAAAGAGAAATGGAAAAGAAAACTTTGTTGATTTTTAATGAAAAAAAGAGACATTACGTTGTTGGTAGATTTTTAAATTCTATTTTGCATTCCACGAAGTGGTTCAAAGTTTTTATTTTTGATTTGTATCGAAGTCAACAACAATTTTGAAACAGGATAGGAAAATAGAAAAAATAAGGGAAGGAAGCAAAGAACTTGCATTATATTTTGTTTGTAGCTTTGTTGGTAGATTTTAAGCTCGTTAAGAATGTTGTGATCACGTAAAGGCAGTGTTTTTTTATCTTTTCAACGCAGACTACATTTTGTCAGTACGCTAAATGGGTAGCGAAGATAAAAATAAGGAAGCGAGAAACTTAAATTTTCTTATTTTTAAATGAACTTTCTGAATATAACATATATTATATTATCGATTTTATTCTAATCTTACAAGTTTTCCCCTTAAATGGATTAAAAAATTTGTATTAAAAAAATTTGTTCTTCGATAAAAGCTTTTCTTTGTAATTATATGTGTATTAAAACACAAAAAATTTCATAAACTTACTCGGTATTTTCATTTGCTGATTTATTTCATTCCACAACTTTTCAGTCAATAACCGAATGTGGTAATTTTTTTGACGTTTATCCCATTAAAGACGGCGCGAATAAACTTCAGTCATCAACTGATCAATATCCATTTTGAAACTAAACTAATCGTTAAGTAGATTCGCGATTATAACCAACGAAAGATCAAACTAATAATAAACAAAAGTTCAAAGGAACTTGAAACACAAAGCATAACAACGGTGGAAAGTTCAGCACAAAAAGGACACAAGAAAAACGAAAACTATGTTACAAACGAGATAGAATACACAAGTCACTTGTGAGAAGTGCATAAAACAGAAAAGCACCACAAAACGAAACAACAAAAACAAGCGCGTCGGAAGCGAATTTAATCTGGGGGGGGCAGTACAAATGGGGGGGCAGTACAAATGGTGGTGCAAAAAAAGTTCACCAAAATTTCTTCACATGAAACATGAAGAAGAGAGAAAGAAGAGGAAAATATATAATACAAAAATATTATCGTTGTAAAAAAACTGATATTTTGAATAACTTTTCCTTTTAAATTGTTTATCTAGCTAAAAAAGTGGGGGGGCAACTGCCCACCTTGCCCCCCGCTTCCGACGCCAATGAACAAAAACGCTACAACAACGCAACAACAACGCAACAACGGTTTAAACTTCAGCAGAAAAAAGATCAAACATATAAAACAAAATCAACGAAAATATTGTTAACAGGCAAAATTGATAAACAAGTGCCGAAATGTAGTTAAAAATTAAGCACGTCGCAATAAATAATAAAACTAAACAAAAAAATTGAAACTATGTGATCAAACAGAATAAAGCGAATAAAATTATTTTGCTGTGAGAGCAAGCGAGATGGAGATATAAGCGCTGAAAAGCATTTGAAAAGAAGCTTTATACTAGCTTTATGCTGTCACTATGAACACTTTGAGCTTTTTCCATATGATTATACACAAAGCGTTTTTAAGCTAAACCTCTCGGCTAAGCTAAAAGCGCTTACCTTGAACGCAGCCTAAGGCACATATTCACTCGGAAATTCTTTTGACACTGAAGATAAAATTTTTGAATTAAAGCTTTTTTTGCTTCAGTGTATCTGTTGATTTATTTTTCTTTTATTTTTGCTTATTTTTGCACAGCTGTCACCTGCTGCTGTTGAGGGCAGGCGGCCAGCGCCATTGAGAAAAAATTAATACAATCTGATTAGCGCGCTTTAATTACAATAGTGAACGCAGCGAGCATGCTGCGACAGCGTTGCCATCTTATTTGCATATTTGTAGGTATATATTTTGCTCGTTTTAACCTTTTTTGGCATTCTTTTTTCGCATGTGTTGTGAAGCGTGTTGAACACCTTTTGACCCGCAGCCAAGACAGACAAGCAGACAGATGGACGGACACAACGAAACAAAACAGAATGGCAAACAAAGCGGGTCGCGACAATACGTTTCATGGCAAAGGATCGCAATTGAGTGAGTTTTATTTTTGGTTGTTGTTGTTGTTGCCTTTTTGTTCTCGAGCTGCTTCCGGGGATAGCCTTTAATTTGCCATGCAGCATTTGGTTTTTAATTTTATTTTAATGATGGTCATCATATTGGGAGTATTGTATTTTTTCTTCGTCGCCCTTTTCTCTCTCTCTCTCTCTCACACCGTTTAATTTTACGTTTTCATTTAGATTTTACACGAATTAAATACATTTTAATGCAAAAAACATATAAAGTTTTAAATTTAATTGCATCGAAAGTAACAATTATGTGTGCTCCGTCCCGACTAGTTATGAATATCGTATCGTAGTTACTCTTTACACAAGGTAATAATAATCGTATTGAAATGTACTATTTTTACATATGAATGCATTAATGGATTTTATCAATTTAAGGACTGAAACCGAAAAATGTTTTAAAATATTTGCATTTTTTTTATCTATAAATAATATCATGTATATAGGTAGATAACAAAAAAACAGCATCTTGCATGAAGCTCCACTTTTATTTCTCGTTTGAATGAACTGCTTTTTGCCAGTTGACTGCTTTATCGACATTAACAGATTATTATTATTTCTTATTTTAATTGTGCCTTCAATGTTTTTTTTTTTGCTTTAGTAGCATAATTTTACTGCATAATTCCAAGTATTTTTTCTAAATGTGATTAAATGAAAAGATACTTTAAAGTTAAAATCCCATCAGGGACGTAGCTAGGGTGGGCGGTTTGGAAGACATTAATGCATTAGCTACTCAACAAATCAGCTCAATAAAAACAAATAATTTAATTGATATAAACTCTTACGAAACATCATGAAATCGCTTTAAAATTGATATGAATTAAAATCTGTTTTTCGAAAAAACCATTTAAAAGAATGCTTTAAAATTTTTACGCGTTTTTCTCTGATATACCTAATATTTTCGCTTTGTTGCATCCAAATTCAGTATGTGTTTGGTACCGCAATTTTCAACCGATTTACTTATTTTATCGATAAATGTTCGGGAAGATATAGGGAATACTTTGTTTGGGCGGAGTTTTGATAAATTTTATACAAGCAATATTGTTTAAAAAGTTCAACACCACCGTTGCCGGTCCTAAGCCTGGATGTGAAAGTTTTGAGGGTTGCGTGAGGTTTATGGCTTCACCGTAAAATAACCCTTACTCAAGAGACGAAAACAAGCCTCGAACATCAACGACCCCCCAATGATACGACCTTTGACTTTCGACCTTTGACTTTCGAAAACGGACAATGATTGGAACATGGATTGTACAGACGCTCTCATATCGCTCAAAACTATTCCAAGTTATGAGGGAATTGGATAGATACAATCTCGATATTCTTGGCGTTGCGGAAACTATATGGATTGGAAGCGGAGACGAACACCTGCAGTCGGGTAACTACTTCATGTTTAGTGGCAATGACACTAAAAAGGAGAAAACTGTGCTGGCATATTAATATCCAAAAAATTCACAAACTGCCTCAAAAACTTCAATCCTATTAGCCCGAACAGAACCGTAGCGGTTAACGGCTGGAGGTCCTCTCTCGACGAAATTCCCTGAGAACCCGTCCAGAACTGGAGCGGTGGCGGCTGTCGGATCAGGGTTGCGTTTCATTGTGAGAATGGTACATATTATATTAGGGGTATTCACGATGTAGTTTATTTATGATAAATGTTTGCAAAATTTACAATACTTGCAACTTGTTGTGAAAGAAATTTCACTGAAGTATCTAAAGTATCTATTCACTAAATTTTTGCAAATTTCACTGAAGTATGTTTTTTTTTTAAATCAGCTGATTTTTGTTTGCACTTTTGTTTGGAAATATTAATTTCAATCATCATTTAACTGAATACAAAATTTGAAACGAAACACAATATTATATTAATTTTTATTAAATAAACCCACGGCTTCTACCATGCTGTGCAGAAATGCTTTAGCGATGAGCTGATCTAACACACAACGAAATATACAAAGAATACAATAAGGTTCAATCGTTGTGTTTTTGCCACAGGGTTGTATTTTGAACATTGTGAATTTTATTTTTGTAATTTTACAAAATTTACAACAAATATCGAATTTATTAAATAAAATATTAAATTTATTAAATAAAAATAAATGCAATTTGATTTAATTTACCATTAAGTCAAATCCAGTTATTTTTCATTATAACTTAGATAGCTATTGTTTAAACCGTCAATATGAAATAAAAGATTTAGGAGTTATTTTTGATGTTAAATTAAAATTCAACGCTCATATAGATTTCATTACAGCAAAAGCTTATTCAATGTTAGGTTTTATAAAAAGAAACACAACGGACTTTAGTGATCATTCATCTTTTAAAGCTTTGTATGTGGCATTTGTGCGAAGTAGACTGGATTACTGTTCAGTTGTATGAAATCCGTATTATAATGTTTCTTCAAATCGCATTGAACGAATTCAAAAACTTTTTACGAAATACACATTTTCAAAAATGCAATGGTCAGATATTATGTCCTCTTACGTAGCAAGGCGCAAGCTACTTGGTTTACAATCATTGGAGGATAGAAGAGCATTTTTCTCTATAATGTTTGTGTATAAATTACTAAGTGGAAAATTAGTCTGTCCTGAACTATCAGACCTTTTTCAAAGTTATGTTGCTCCTAGGGATTTGAGAGTAAACCGTCGGTTTTGTGAGACAACGCACGCGACAAATTATGCATATAATGAGCCAGTCGCAAGATGCTTACGGTTATGTAATACGATCTCTCCAATTCTTAATTTTAATGTTGATGAAAACCGTTTTAGGCTAAATTTATTTATACTCTTTAATTAATGGCATAATTTATTAAGTTATCTTTGTAATAGTCTGTAAGATACATAATCAGTAGACTGAAATAAATAAATAAATAAATATTAAAAATACAAAATACAAGGCCAAATACACCACATCGTGAATACCCTTAATATATTTTGCTTTGAATTCACAGGAATGCAACACAGGCCCAAAAACAGAATGTCAGATCATAGTAAAAACTAAAAACATAACACTGAACGTACCCTATATTTAGCAAAAATATGGCAACATTTAAGACACTCAGAGAGAGGTCCGCCAGCCGTCAGAGAAAAATTAGAATAGATTCTATTCTGGCGTTTTCCCGTCGCGCATTTCTACGGCGGTTTCATTTTTGGCGGCTGCATATATTATGTTGCACGGCGAATTCGACAACCGACATCCGCTTTGGTTCTGTTCGGGCTCTAAAAACCGCTGGCCGCCAGAGAAAAAATAGAATAGATTCTATTCTAGCGTTTTCCGCCACAGATTCGCCCGGCAAATTAATTTTTGGCGGCTATTTCAGAACGAATCATCACCGCATGCTTTAGCTCAGCGGTCGTCAGCGCCTAACTCTTTCCACTCTTTTACAACAACTTCAAGATTTGCATGATTGTTGTTATTCGCCGAATCGTTCACAGGCGCAGCTGCACTGAAACAATATAGCGTGTGTGTGTTGCTGTTTTTTCTTGTCGTTGTTGGTAAATAAAGCGTTTGCTTGTTGTTGGTGTTTTTATACTTGTTGGTAAAAGCAGGGCCCGTTGCCTCCCTAAACTTAAGAAATTTCTACTTAAGTAAAAAATTCAACGGGATTGGACCAAACCTTAAATTATGTCACAATTTGGTACAAACCTATGCACCGTGGTTAATATACTAAAAAAAAAATTAAAAGGTGCAATACTTTTTTGGTGTTAAAAAGTACCCTATGTCCCGACCAGAGACGTAAGGAACCTTCATAGAGGTTAGTTCATCCAGGCAAATTTCACTGAGTAAAAAAGAAGTTAAATAAGAATACTAAGTTTTGTTTCACTGCTTAAAAAAACTAATATTTAATTTGAACAAACAACTCCAAATTTCAACAGTACCCACTAAACGATAAGCGAAGGTTTTGCGTAAGGTGAGAGTTTTGCGAACGCCTTTGAATAGATTTTTTTTAATTTTTTATTTTTTTATTATGTCGCTTAAAAGTTCTTGCTATAGAAGATTAAATTCCATAATTAAAAAATGTACTTATTTTGCAAAACTTATTATATAAAAAACTTATTTTGAGTCGAAAAAGAATCATTTTAGAAGCTAAAAATTCCTTATAAATGAACCATTTTTGTTCATTTCTATGAGTTTCTATGGTTCAGTTTTTAACTCATTTCCGCAGAAAAAAGATAGTTTCTGAGAGGCATTTTCGTCCGGCGATTGATTCAAAAAGGGTTAATTTCCGAAAAAGAACTTTTCTATGGTTAATTTTTTAACTAATTTCCTAAGTAAATAAGGTTCGAAAATGCCTCTCAGAATTAAAAAATAAAATAAATACATAAAAAAAGTGCAGTTTATGGTTCTTTTTTAACTCATTTCCGAACAAAATAAGGTTCATTTTTGAGAGGCATTTTAGTCCGACGAATGATACAAAAAGGGTTCATATATGAGTGCTGAAAATGAAAGTTTCTACCCGAAAAGGTTCATAAATGAATTCGAAAACGGTAGTGTAGGTTCACTGGGTAGAGTTTTGTCAAATGTAGATTCCTTCTTGGATTTGGGTTCTTAAAACTTAAAAGCTTATGGCGGTGTTATGGTGGCGGTCATATGATCCCAGATCACGTCCTTTTTTACGCTCTTTTTTCGTTTGATGAGCTTAGTGACCAATGTATGTTATGCTCATGGTCATATGATCCCAGAAAACTAGTAAACTTTTAGTACTTTATCAATCGATAAGTGTTGCTATTAAGCAGGTTTTATTACTTCTTTCACACATTTCGTACTTAAAGTGCACTATTTTAATACTAAAGCATAAATATATTGAATAATTTTACGACGCAACACTGCTTTGATCCCGTGATTTGGTATGGACAGCCGAATCATTTGGTGACCATGGTGGTCAAAATTTGTTCCCTCGCTCACTCTCTCAAATTTCCCATTTACATTGAAACAACAACAATTCATGGCCGTGACGTGCCCGTGACCGCCACCATAACATAGGCATTACTGAATTGAACGTTTTTGTTTCGCTGTTAAAGCTGACATTGATGGGCTTTCCCCAATTGTCTTACTGAACTGTGCTCGCGCCTTGTTAGCTCCTTTATGTAAAATCTAAAATATTTTTAGGTAACTGGAAAATGCCTCAACTTATGAAATTTGGATATGTCATAACAGAAAAAATTTGAGGAAACCCGTTTTTTTTAACCACTTTGCTTAAATGATAATGGCTCAAAATTCAATTTACCTTACTTACTTACTTAGTTGGCTCTACAACCGTATGTCGGTCATGGCCTCATCTAAGAATTTGCGCTAGCCATTTCTGTCTTCCGCTTGCTATGTCGATGTCAGCGTACAGCTCATACAGTTCATCATTCCACCGTATTCGGTACTCGCCATTGACGCAGATTGGTCCGTAGATCTTACGAAGAATCTTTCTCTCGAATGCTCCTAAAGTCTTTTCATCTAAACTGCTCAGCGTCCAGGTTTGTGATGCGTAAAGTAGGACGGGAATGATGAGCGATTTATAGAGCGTGATTTTCGTTCGTGGAGAGAGGGCTCTGCTTTTCAATTGCCTACTGAGCCCAAAGTAACACCTGTTGGCAAGATTTATTCTTCGTTTGATCTCAATGCTGATGTCATTGGTTGAGTTTATGAAATTCAATCTACCAGTAAAACTGATTTTGCCATACAAATCGTATAAGAAAATGAAAAATTAATTAATTAATTGGCAAAAACCTTTACCAATTGAGATGCGCTTCACAGAGGATGTTCCTAAGGTCAAGTGGAAGTATTAAAGCCGCGGAGATCTGTCAAAATAAAAGAAAATATATTTTTGGGACACCCTAATATACATGTTCCTTTCTCAACTGGCGACACTTACAGCTATGCTGAAAAAAATTCGTACCAGAATTATAATAAAGGAAATTTTTGCTTTACTTTACGAAACACGTTAAAGTTGAGGTTTCAAACTTATCGCTGAATTAATAATACAACGGCAACAAAACTCTGATATCATTTATGATTGATAATAAAGATTATTTTTAATGGTACGTCCCAGTAAAATCGCGAAACTTTACTGATAATGGCCCGATGTTTATGTTAATGACTTTATTGTAATCTTCGTAGGTAAGTAATTTATTTATATAACTGTTAAAACAAAATCTATACTTTGAATATTTTTTCGAAATTACACTGAACATTTTGCAGGATGTTTATTTCAAATATGTATTTTTTTATATTTATGTATGTCTGTCTGTCTGTACGCCAATAACGTGAAAAATTCTGGATGGACTAACCTCTATGTATGAAGGTTCCTTACGTCTCTGGTCGGGACATAGGGTACTTTTTAACACCAAAAAAGTATTGAACCTTTTAATTTTTTTTTTTAGTATATTAACCACGGCGCATAGATTTGTACCAAATTGTGACATAATTTAAGGTTTGGTCCAATCCCGTTGAATTTTTTACTTAAGTAGAAATATCTTAAGTTTAGGGAGGCAACGGGCCCTGCTTTTACCAACAAGTATAAAAACACCAACAACAAGCAAACGCTTTATTTACCAACAACGACAAGAAAAAACAGCAACACACACACGCTATATTGTTTCAGTGCTGCTGCGCATGTGAACGATTCGGCGAATAACAACAATCATGCAAATCTTGAAGTTGTTGTAAAAGAGTGGAAAGAGTTAGGCGCTGACGACCGCTGAGCTAAAGCATGCGGTGATGATTCGTTCTGAAATAGAGCCCGAACAGAACCAATTTCCGTCGCAGCTGGCGGACTCGCCGTGAAACAGAATACATGAAAATGTATGACGCCTTTTTTATTAGGCAATAATTGCCTTCGCCTCAAGCAGTTCGTTGATTATTCGCAAGCATTCGGGTTGAAAGGGGACTTTCGGCAACCCCCTCATGCTTAATTTTTCATTGCCTAATAAAAAAGGCCTCTATGCAGCCGCTAAAAAATAATTTGCCGGACGAATCTGTGGCGGAAAACGCTAGAATAGAATCTATTCTATTTTTCACTGAGTAAAAAAGACACTCTTTCAAGATACTCGCTAGTGAAAAATTATACTCAGGCGAACAATTTTTATGAAAAATAAATATGTGAGCAGAGTGGTGGATCAGGAAGAATTGGGAATACCTCTATCTTGCTATCCGAACATTTTTATTGGGCAAATGAATCCCTTACAATATTTATACCCCCATGTTTAAAAAACGTAATGGGGGTATATTAATTTTTTCATTCCGTTTGTAACGCCGATAGAAAAGGCGTGGCCGGTATAGAAAAGTATATATATTCCTAATCAGCATCACCTCCTGAGTTTATTTAGCCATGTCCGTCTGTCCGTCTGTGTCCACGGTAACAGCCGTAATTTTTGAGCTAGCATAACGAAAATCAAAATATAAGCTTTTTATATAAAAATAGAAGTCAAGTTAGAATCTAAGCAAAATCGAATGAAAACCACGCCTACCTCCCATACAAAGTGACTTAACCAAAACGGGAAAATCTCTTTAAATATATTTAACAGTTTGCTTAAGACTTTATATATACTCTAATTCGGCCGTGGGGGTATTTTAACTTCGGCCCAGTCGAAGATAATTCCTTACTAGTTTTTTATGTTTTTCTTACTCATTTAGAATTGTAATAAAAATTTTAAGTGTCGCTACCTGCAAAATGAATTGACCATTTAATAAAAGTTGAGACCCTCTTCGACAAAACGGAGTATGATGTAGTGTTCTGGGAGTGCTCCTGTGCTAGAAATAAGCAGCGGTTTCACTGATACAAAAAAGTGCTAAACTGTTGCACAGTGTTATTGTTGCTACGTAATAAAACTACGTAATTTTGCCAAATTATCTATCTATAGAGCACGAACTATGCGATTAAATAGGTTTTCGACATTAAAATTAACGTTTTTGTCAATAAGTTCAAAAGAAAATATAAGTTGTAGTAAAAGTTAACTGAACGAAAAATTTTTTATATTAATATTATATTCTTATAGGATCTTATAAAAAAGGAGTGGCAAACTAAGAGTCCGCCCTGGGCGGCAAATCTGTAAGCTAAGCCCCATGTCCAATTTATAAAAGTTTTTGAATAAACTGAAGCAAGGAAAATTCATACCGAGGGTGGAAGAAGAGTTTTAAAATAGGTTACTATTCCGAATAGTGTACATTCTTTGTGCAAAAAATTTTATAAATTGAAATTTAAATTTACAGTGGCTCAAAGTAATAATGGAACAAACTTAAAAATTGCATGCAAATACAAATTAAAGCTTTTTTTAATGGTCCAACTGGAAAGTATTTGAATATTTTCAAAAGTGGTTGATGTGATTAACATAAAATAATTATAATTTATGCGAAATAACAATAAATTTTTGTAAAAAAATCCATAAACATAGCTAAGAACAAAACCGAACCTCAAAGTAACTATGGAACACCCTATGATTCAGTCTCAATTTGTCTCAAAATGAGTAGGAAGTTAACTTTAGTTTGAAATTTAACTGAATAGGCTCGTAACGATCGTTTTATAATTTAATTTATACTTTTGTTTTAAGAAATAAAGTGTGGAAAGTGAATAATGGCACCGCGTGGTAAAATAACATCGGTTGAAACAAGGAAAACTATAAAAAGATTATCCGACAACGGCAAAACAGTTCGTGAGATAGCAGAAATTGTTGGTCGAGCACCAACTACTGTTTTTAACATAATAAAACGCTATAAAAATGAGACTGACTTCGAAAATAAGCCAAAACCCAGTAAGAGGAAAATATTTAATAACGCTGACGAGAAGTGGCTGGTTCGACAAATTCAGCGGAAACCAAATTTGAGCGCTCCAAAATTAGCTGCTGAGGCTGAGAAAATTCTGGGAAAAAAGGCTGATCCAGAAACTGTGCGGATCATTCTGCGAAAGCACCAGCTTAATGGCAGGATTGCCAGGAGAAAACCGTTAATAAGCAAGGCGAATAAAAAAAAACGCATTGCATTTGCCAAAACATACCGTGACAAGGATTTTTCTTATTGGGAGCAAGTTGTTTTCACAGACGAAAGCAAATTTAATGTTTTCCGTTCAGATGGTCGATCCTACGTGTGGAGAAAGGTTAATGCGGAATTGGAGAAAAAAAATCTTCGCCCGACAATTAAGCACGGTATGGGTTCAGTGATGGTATGGGGTGCCATGTCAGCTGCAGGTCCTGGAAAGCTTCACATCATCGATGGTATTATGGACCAACATGTATACCTTAATATATTAAAGAATAATTTGAAGGAAAGTGTAAGAAAGTTGGGCATTGAGAGTTCATTTTCATTTTACCAGGACAACGATCCGAAACACAAGGCATATAATGTGAGCAACTGGCTTCTTTATAATTGCCCACATGTCTTGGAAACCCCACCCCAATCTCCAGACCTCAATCCTATTGAGCACGCATGGAGTTACCTAGAGGAAAAATTAAAAAACCACACAATTTCTACACGTGATCAGCTAAAAACAGCCCTCATTGAGGAGTGGGACAAAATGGATCCGACCTACTGTCGAAAACTGGTAGAATCGATGCCAAATCGTTTGAAAGCGGTTATTAAACAGAAGGGCTTACCAACTAAATATTAATATTTTTTTATTAACTAAAATTTTTCTTATGTTTTTTTTAATTAGTTAAGTGTTCCATTATTACTTTGAAGTTCGTTTTCGTAATAAATTTTGTTTTTGTTTTTTTTTAACTCAATGAACTGTTAATTCATAAATATTGTAATGACTTTATTTTCATCACATTTAACTTTTTTGAAAATAAACAAAAAACTTACCAAATTTACTTTCCAAAATTATTTATTTGGATTTCAATAAAATATTTAAGTTTGTTCCATTATTACTTTGAGCCACTGTAAGTTCACATTTCATATTTTTTTGACAAGCTACTCCCAACTACCCTCATCCACATCAATGTGATTTATAACATATGCCCCAGGGTTATATTTTTTTTATAGAGTTATATAACTATGCTATTTGATACAATAACAATTTGATTATTATTTTTAGCCATATTTTGCAACATCAACCACTTGTTAACATTGCGTTCATAAATTGCTAGAAAATTAATTAGAATGTCAATTAAATCGGCTCAATGTAAATAAAAATAATTACATTTTTATACCTGTAATAGTTGCGTTGTATTTGTAATGCTTAAATTAAATGCCATGAAATGAATCGAAACAAACAAACAAACAAACAAAAAACAAAACATGTAAATGTAACCTTTTAATTGAAATTATTTAGTGTTAGTTATTGATTTGGAAATCAACCACAAACCAATATTCAGCACCAGAGGCGTACATATTAAATAGGTTTATTTAAATGATTGGAAATATTTGGGCACCTTTAATTGATCAGTTTTATAAAATTCAATATTTAACAACATATATCTTTGAGCTATAAATTTAGAAAAATACCTAGCGGATAAAATCATTAAAAATTTAATTGAAAAAAAGTCAAACTTTATTAATTAGTGCTTGTGAGCCCCACAATATTTATTTCAATGCAATTATTTTACTGATTTGAGCCTTAGCTTATTTTATTAATTTTTTATAAAATATAAATAAACTATAACTTAGTTATTAAGTTAAGTATTTAAATTATTATAAAGAGGATTTAAGAAAAAGAAGCTTTTAACAACAAGATTAATAAAATTTTTCGTATTGTAAGAGTTTTTGATTATAAAGGGTGGTTAAATTTTAAGGGCCGATGTTGATTTTGAATAAAACACAAATTATTTAGGAAATTATTGTCATTTCTTTTTATTATGATAATATTGGTATGGTTCAATTATGTATGGAACAAAATATTGGCCAAATGACCAACACGACCTCGTCGGCACACCTCCATCCGATAGTCCAAATTTTCAATGACGCTGAGGCATAATTGAGGTTCTATGCCGTTTATGTGGCGAATTATCTCATCTTTTAGCTCTTGAATTGTTGCTGGCTTATCGACGTACACCTTTTCTTTAAAATAACCCCAAAGAAAAAAGTCCAACGGTGTCAAATCACATGATCTTGACGGCCAATTGACATCGCCACCACGTGAGATAACACGGCCATTGAATTTGTGGCGCAAAAGAGCCATTGTTTTGTTAGCTGTGGGACAAGTGGCACCGTCCTGTTGAAACCACATATCGTCCACATCCATATCTTGCAATTCGGGCCATAAAAAGTTCGTTATCATCTCACGATAGCGAACACCATTCACAGTAATTGCCTGACCGGCCTCATTTTGGAAAAAATACGGGCCGATGATGCCGCCAGCCCATAAACCGCACCAAACAGTCACTCTTTTTGGGTGCATTGGTTTTTCGACAATCACTCTTGGATTATCATTCCACTGAGGTGCAAATGTGCCTTATCACTGAAGATGATTTTCTTCGAAAATTGATCATCCACTGTTGCCATTTCTTGCCACCATTGTGACCATTGACGACGCTTGAAATGGTCAAGAGGCTTTAGTTCTTGAGTCAATTGCACCTTGTAAGCGTGTAAATGCAAGTCTTTATGCATAATGTTCATCAACGACGAGCGTGAGAGGTGCAATTGTTGGGCACGACGACGAGTTGAGGTGGACGGCTCTTCAGCCACACTATCGCGAACAGCAGCAATATTTTCTGCAGTACGAGCTGTACGAGCATGCACTGGTGTTTGCACATCTCCTACAGACCCGGTTTGCTCAAATTTTTACACGATTTTTCCGATTGTGTGCACATTTGGACGATTAAATTGACCGAAAAAATCACGAAGTGCACGATATGCATTTTGATTTGAACGTCCATTTTCATAATAAGCTTGAATAACTTTTACGTGTTGATCGATTGTGTATCTTTCCATAGTTCAAATTGAATTAGTCTGAAATTGAGAAATGTCAAATGAAATGCAGAAAAAACTTGACGTTTAGGTGTGGTTCACATTCAACATCGGCCCTTACAATTTAACCACCCTTTACTTATATTAAAGAATATTTCCAAGGATTTTTCGAAATTTGAATTATTTTAGAAGTTATAGCCATTTTAGTGTTGTCAGAAAAATTTTCTGAAGCTTAACTTAAAAACTTTAAACGCGTCATAAGAAAAATATACCGAGGACCATGCAAACTACACTGACGAAATGCAAAATAGCGATCTTCAATATGACCAAACCCTTATCGACTATATCGATAATGAAAATACCACAAATCTAGATCCACCCGAAACACTAAATGACGTCTATTTTTTAGATTAACGAGCTCTTCATTACCATTTATCGAAAATGTCATGAAGAGTAGTGAAGTCCTCAAATTTTTGATAGATACAGGGTCTAACAAAAATTATATCCAACCTCACTTAATAAGGTGGCCCATCCCTAATAAGAAACCATTTTATGCTAACTCCGTAGGTGGAAACATTAAAGTGACACACCACACCGAAATCGATATGTTCGACTCATTAACACCCAAAATTAAATTCTTCCGACCCTCAGCTCATTTAACGGTATCATAGAAAATGACACACTGAAAGATATGAATGCAATAATTCACACCCAAGATAATTTCATGAAAATTGATCCAGGAATAAGAATACCATTGAAACAGCATTTATCTGAAACAGTGAACTTGATTGACATACGAAAGGACCATTTCACCAAAGAACAAACAAAACCACTTCATAGTATAATTGGAAAATGCCCAAATCTTTTTTCGGAGCCAAACGAAAAGCTGACCTATACGACAACGGTCAAGGGTGAAATTCGCACTACCTCCGATAGTCCAGTTTATTCGAAATCATATCCCTATCCCATCGCATTAAGAAGAGAAGTCGAAACTCAATTAAAAGCCTTGCTCGAAGACGGAATTATCCGTCCATCCAAGTCCCCCTATAATGAGCCTGTATGGATCGTTCCAAAAAAACCTGATTCATCGGGAGAAAGGAAATATCGAATGGTCGTGGATTACCGAAAATTAAATCTGGTCACAATTCCCGACAGGTACCCCATTCCAGAAATTAGTGAGGTCTTGTCAAACTTAGGCAGAAATAAATACTTTACGATAGCGGATCTAAAGAGCGGGTTCCACCAGATACCCCTAAAGGAAAAAGATATCGAAAAAACTGAATTTTCGGTTAATCACGGTAAATATGAGTTCACTCGACTACCGTTTGGATTAAAAAATACACCTTCAATCTTTCAGAGGGCACTCGATGACATCTTAAGGGAGCATATCGGTACTCGTTGCTACGTCTACATAGACGACATCGTAATTTTTGGACGTGACGAAGACGAACATTTTCAAAATTTAGAGATTGTTTTCAAAACATTGGAAAAGGCAAACATGAAAATTCAAATAGATAAATGCCGTTTTTTGCAAAGCGAAATAGAGTTTTTAGGGTTTATAGTTTCACCAGACGGAATGAAAACCAATCCCAATAAGGTGAAAGCCATTGTAAACCCAGCACCTCCTACGACACTCAAAGAATTAAGATCTTTCCTCGGTATGTCAGAATACTACCGTAAATTCGTTAAGGACTACGCTAAGCTTGCAAAACCCCTGACATCCCTTTTAAGAGGGGAAGATGGACGAGTGTCCAAAATTCAATCTAAACATAAAGTAATTTCATTCAACCAAGAAGCTTTAGATGAATTTACAAAATTGAAAAGCGCCCTCGTTTCTGAAGAAGTTCTTCTCGTGCACCCCAACTTCAACAAACCATTCGAACTTACAACTGACGCATGCGATCACGCAATCGGTGCTGTGCTTTCTCAAGACCAGAAACTAATAACCTTCCTCTCAAGAACACTAAGTCAAACCGAGGAAAATTACGCTACTAATGAGAAGGAGATGCTCTCAATCATTTGGGCACTGAACTGACTGCTAACTTCCTTTACGGTTCCAGAAAAGTAGTTATTTACACAGACCACCAATCAATGACACATGCCCTACGCAACTCCCCAGTAAGCTCTCGAGTTTGCAAATGTTAAAATTATTACGAACAATTTGTCACTTCTGTATATTGTAAATATTCCCACTATAACAATAGACACTTTCGAGAAAATTTTAATAAAACTTGTAAAAAGAAATAATACAATAATAGATATCGAACATAGTACAATTTTAAAACAGAATGATGTTATCTATTCAATAGTAAAAGAATGCGAACTTTTTAATGCTTTAACAATCTGTAATCAAATGAATTTACTAGACATAAGCAACACTTCATGTATACCCAACATTCTAAGAAGCTCCCAATCAACATGTAACAAATTTAGCGGGCAACAAATTATAACCCTAGAAGAAATAACAGCCGGCGTTCTACTTTTAAACGACTTCAAGGGAATAGCTAACATTAACGACATTCCGCATGCACTGAATGGAACATTCCTTATTAACTTCAACAACGCAACAATAACAATAGACGATCGAACGTTTACATCCAACGACATCCCTAGCTTCAAACCTCTACCACCTGTATTGCAACCTACACCACACGAAAAACAATACAGAGAATTCTTATCCCTCGAGATGATGAAGGACTTAAACATTAAAAACACAAACCAAATCCAACTACTGAAAACGGAAAATAGAATCGAACGATGCATTAATTTGGGACTCTCTACAGTTCTGCTCATTCTTTTAGCTGCAATCCTAATATTCAAAATTCTGCTAAGAGGGAACACAAAACTTGTAATTAAACAAAATATCAAACAACAAAAACCACCCTCGCAACCAGAAAAATTCTCGGAAAAGGATAACCGTTCGGTAGCATCATTCTTTTAAAGGACCTCTACACCAAATCCACCTAACCACCAGATCTTCTCCTTTTTGCAGATGTGGACATCAGCATTTAAGATCAATGCCATTAAACTATGGAATTCACTAACACTTAATATTAAATCTATCGTCAGTACGAACAACTTCAAACAATCTATTATGTTATATTTTTTGAACATCTAAAACAGTTTAATAAGAGATTTAAATTTTTTATGTTTTAAATAATTTGCTTTTAATTTTATATATAGTCTTATGTTATATGTGTTTTAGCGGAAACAAAAGATACAAAATTTGTTGATATTTCGTTGGATAATCTCATAATTTTAGCTTCGCTACAGCACATGACACGATAGTGGTTGATACATTGATGGAAAAGCTGATAATTTTTCAAAAATACAAAATTATACTTTTTATTTTATGGTGAGTAGTTTAGATTCGAGATCAATAATACTAAACACTTGCCAAAAACGTGAAACACGGTGTATCTCGAAAATTTTACAATATAGGAGGAAACTGAGTACGGAGTTGGAACGAGTATTGAAAGTACATATAGGAATGAAAATGGACTTACCGTATCCGAAATTCGTAGACTAGTATTATTTATCCAAACATGTATGAATATAAGGGCGCTGCTATTATTTTGACCGCAACTGTATATGGGGGATGAGGAAGCAATTCGAAGCGTAACTCGTGGAATTTGGCCATGGTTTCGATCAATTTGTTTCGATGAACACAATGCCACTTGAATCCCAAAAAATAGACGCCAACCCCTTTCCGGCTGTTTGTTGAGTTTTTGCTCGCTTTGGTGCACTTCCACTGGAACCTAACCACTCTTTTGCTGATTCCTTAGATTCTGGTGTATAGTGTGGATCCATATTCATCCATGGTCACTATTTTACGGAAAAAACAGTCGGATTTTGTTTAAACATGTCCAAAAATTGTTGGGAAGTGCGAACACGTTCATGTTTTTGATTGATTGTTAACGAACGCGACACCTATCTTGCATTCAGCTTTCTCATACCCAAATGTTCTTGTAAAATTTAAACCACTGTTCCACTTTATATGCCTACGGCTGTAGCTATCTCACGCACTTTCACTTTCGGAGTTTCCAAGACGAAATCGTGGATTTTATAAATACATTCTGGAGTGGTCACTGTTTTTGGTGCTCCCCTGGTGTGTTCATCTTTTGTGCTGATTCGACCTGTTTTGAACTCTGCTAATATTTTGCGATTAAATACAACAGAGTAGATTCACCATAATATCAATCAAGCTTTTCTTTTGTTTCTTTCGCACTTTTATGACGCAAAAAATAATTCTTTATCAAGGCACGAACGTCTTCTTTATCAAATTTTATAACAATGTTAATTTGTGATCTATTAAATTATTAAATGAATTTAATTGCGAGCTTTAGGTCAAGTAAATTTTTAAGAAGGCAACAACAACAACAACTCTGTATAAAGTCAATCACTTAGCTGACTAGACAGTCTGTTACGGAAATCGCTGCATTTCCTCTTCAGTAGTACATTTCGACTGCTTAAAGTCGTATATGATTTCACACATTTTCATTCGTCTGAACTATATTGAACAAATTGAACGTTCAAATTGGCTACTTAATCATATGACATTTGAAAGCAGTAAGCTATTTATAGATCACCTCCATGGAAGAATAACCAGGTAGGGTAAAGAGATTCACCACACTGACAGATAATGTCAAAATCACAAAATACAGTGCTGCCGTATCTTCAAAGAAATATCCATGATTGTATCATTAAGGGTATTCACAGTTGCGTGGTTTTCAGTTTGGCTAAAAAAACCCCGTAGTATTAATACCACACTTTACCAACCTGTTTTTATATACTTATGTTGTTGTTTTACATGAAAGCTCTACAAACCAAAAGTCTGGTAGTTTTAAGTAGCCCAATGATATGTTTGATAAACGTGGTTTTTAAAGTTCCATAAACAGGTGTTGCTTTATGTGTTTTTACAGTAGTTTGACTGTTTCCTTGTATTTCGTTTGTTTTCCTATAAGCCAATTAGATTCGTTTGTTGTGTATGTGTTTTTTGAGTGCATGTATTTTCACATGTGATGTATGTAGGCTGCACATTTATGCGCACTGAGAGCGGAATCTGTTAAATATTATTCTTTATACTAAACTGGAAAACGGGGAAGTACAAGTTTTTATTTTTAAGCAAAATTTGAAGCAGCGCTTTTGTGTTTATGATTTTTTTTTAAATTTATATTTATATTAAAATTAAGAATTCAATTTATTTATATTAAAATTAAGAATAATAAATTAGTGAAAATGAAACTTTAAAATCACAAAAAAACTTATTTGTTTCATTAAATATACATTTTTTTCTTACTTTATCCCATTACCCTAACATAAATTCCCCTCAAAGTATTTGTCTCACAATAATCAACAATACTGACAAGTGGCATCGCTAAAATTAATTTTGACATTAGCTGTCGGTGTGGTGAATCTCTTTACCCTACCTGGTTATCCTGCCATGATCACCTCCATCAACTCTACCAAGGTTGCCATATGTTCTAGTTGCTTCTTATTGATTTCAATATTCATTGCTGTTCGATAGTTTGTCGAAATGCACCATAGAAATGAAACGAGTTCTTTTGCCTCGCTAGAAGCTAGTGTTTTAACTGAAAGGTGGCTACATTCACAACCAAATGTTCAATTACTCATGACTTTGACCGAGTAAAGCCTACTGCTTTAAATATCATATGATTGTGGCGGCCGCAGCCTAGTGGTTAGAGAGCGTGGCCCCTAAGCTAAAGAATATTTTTCAATATTCAATATTTCCATTTTCAATATTTCTGGATGAAATCGTTGAAGGTGCTCTTGATGTAGCGTTTTTATCCGTTCCACAAAAACTACTTATTTAGTATCACAATTTGTTTCTTCATCTCAATCTTTAATTGAACACTTATACAAGTACTGTTTTCCGTCGGATGTAATTGTAAAAGAGTCAAAAACTGTTGACTTTATCAACATATTTTTGCCATTTTCTTAACCGTTAATACAATAAAGTGTTTAAATTCTGGTTTCAAGCTATCACTTACATTTGAGTCATGATAGCTGTAGTCAGTGGCTTAAAACGCGGGCCCGCAGAGACCGCAGAGCGCATTGCGGGCGGGCGCAACTAAGCCAAGGGCGCCCGCAAGTCCTTAGATGAAATTGATAGTTGAAGTTGGGAACAGTGTAAAATAAGCGGCCAAAAATATAGTTGATGTTTGAATTTTTCCAAAATTTTTATAGTTTTCAATAGAAATATCTTGGGTGAAAAAATCAAAATGAATTTTTTAATATTTGCAACTGTTTCGTTATTACAAGCCGCCAAAGTAGCATTTTTTTAAAACTGTTTAAAAAATAATTTTGAGAAAGATTGACTATAAGATTCTCACGAAAACATCATTAGAACTGCGTTACACCAAATCCAAAAAAATTTCGTGCAAACGCTTACTAACACGGAAGATATACATTTTTCTTATAGTGAATTGTTTAGTTAAAATGCGAGATATATTTGATGTATGGCAGTTGACAAGACAACTCAATTTTTATAATTGCCTTGCTGTATTAAAAACAGCTTACAAATCTTAACAAAAAAGTAGTTAACTTGTGTTGGTAGTATTTATCAAGTCTGAGTTACTAAAATATAATTAATGGGCATGGAATTCGCCTATGAAATTTTCCATTTATCTATAATCACAAAAGAAATTGATGTAGCAAATTTCGCTGTTTTGAGACAAGACTTAATGAAGTTTCAGGCAAAAATGGGTTTCGTTTATATGGGTGGTGGGAATATTATTCGTTTATAATACAATTAATTTAAAAAAAATTTAATAATATGTGCTTAAATAAAATTGAAGTACCGTACAGACGATTTATCAGGGTGCAATAAACGTCAAAAGGCACGTCAAAAAAGCCGATTTTTTTGAGCAAAAGACCTTTGTTTGGCAAAACTCTATTATGGCCGAAGTCGATTTACCCGTTAGCTTTCATATTTTCAGCAAGTCAGCTACTGATGTTATTTTAATCATTCAGTTGGTCATATTTTGTGACGTTAGTTAAATTCTTTAGTTTACAGGTAACGTCAAATACAAAACATTTAAACTTAACATCTTTAACTTATCATTTCACCAATTAGAAAATTATTGATCTCATTTTTCAAACTTTAAGTTGTTTAACTTTTTTCTTTGTTATGTTTTCTTTTTACCTTTTTTGTGATACAATCTTATAATATTTATTATAAATTGTGTTATATTTGATATTATAAAAAGAATTTTTTAAAATTCTTATAAATTTTTTATAAAGATTTTTTTATTGCTTTTTTTTAACAAATTATTTTAAAATAAAATATAAATGTAGGTATAAAATAAGCTATTTTTAATATATAACTGTTGTAATAAAAGATTACTATTGAATTAAAAAAGTGTTTTGTTCTCTTTTTTTTTTGTCAAGAGTTCTCTTGTTTTCTCCTACGATTCTAGTAAGCTACTAACAACATAGTTTTACTGTACAAGTAAATAGCAGGGCACTTTTAGAAACCTGCGGGCGGGCGCACAAATTATAGTTACGCTAATGGCTGTAGTGTTTAATTTTTAACGTGTAGTCGATAATTTCACAGGGTGAACCAACTTAAAAAAAAACTAGTGATTGTCCCCCGGAAATCGGGTGGACTGGATGTAAGATTTATAGATCTGATTATAATCATGTTATACCTTTTCTATAAATATAATATAAGGGTATATATATATAAGGGTATATATATATATAAGTTAATGGATCAGATAAATAAATCTTATTTCGGACATGCTGTCCCTTGTTACGCATTTTTGACTACGCACCTGCCTCAACTCCAACTTTAAGCTTAAGTCAATGCAGTTAGTGGACTGTTGCTACGAGCCGAGTTACTGCATTTCTACTCTGCATGTTCTCAACTCAAAGCTGTAAATACAGTGCGTGATATCAACTGCACATTACAAAAACAACTTGTTAACATCAGGCGAGAATGCAGTTGCTTGCATTCCACAGCAACAACAATATGAATGCAGTTTTTCGAACATTGGTCACATTAAGATTTTGTAAAATTAAGAAAGACAGAATAAAATTATCACTGAAGCAAGCAAGTGAACTTATTAAAACTTTGTTTTATTAACTGGCGCCCAACGTGGGGCCTTTAGTTTAAAAAAATTCCTATATTGGGAAGAGCAAAAAACTTAAAGGCTATTAAATAAAGTCCATGTATGTACTTGGAAGACTTTTATAAATCAAAACCTACCGGCCTTTATTGGAAATTCCTATATTGGGAAGATTAAGAACTTAAAGGCGGCTATTAAAAACGTTCCTGCATTAAGTCATTTGGAAAACCAGTTGAAATCCCTGTATTGGGAAGACTACTTTCGCAGTGTTTGAAAGTCTTTTTCGAAGAACCAGAAGAAGATTAAATGAAATATTACGAATCAAGTTCCAGCAACATAGAAGGAGTTAAACTTTCGAATCGCAACTTTAGTACTCATGTTTTCTTAGTAAATTTGTTTAAAATTTAATGTAAGTAAAAATCCAAAATTGGTAAGAGTGAAACATTTTTGTTATTAAGTAAAAAATATTTTCAGTATTATTTGTTTAAATCATATTTTGTTGGGTGTTTGTGAAATTGCGCTTTTGTCTGTATTTGTGGTGAAACATAATTTGAAAACACGAGGTTGATATTAAATATAAATCAACGTAATTGAGGTTGTTTTCTTGAATAATTCCAAGCCTTACTTGCATTGAATTAAGTGTACTTAATAGAGCTTTGATGTCTTTAAATGAATGAAACTGTTAGTTAATTAAATTATAAAATAAAAAATATTACACATAATATAAGCAAAAATTTATTAAAGCGGTTAGATTAATTAATACCAATTAGAATTATTATTTAGACAAAATGAGTGTGAGCAGAGAGCAGGTTTTGGAAATAGTAAACAAGACAGTAGAACGAACAAGAGACGAATTTGTAGAACAAATAAACCAATTGACTTCTGCTCTTTCACGGCTTGAACCACCACGTATTACACCTTTTTTACCAGTCTCTATAAATCCTTTGATAGACAATGGAAATGTAAGTTTGGATTTAATAAAATCCTTACCAGAATTTAGAGGAGACATGACGTCGTATCCAGCATGGCGATCTGCTGCTCATTTCGCGATGAATTATTATACCGAAGGCTCTGAGAAGTATTACATTGCTATGGGCATCTTTAGAAACAGAATAATAGATTCTGCTAATGCAACCCTTTCTGCATTCAGTACTATTTTAAACTTTAAGGCAATTATAGATAGACTCGACCAAACCTACTCAGACAAAAGGCCTATCTATGTGCTTGAAAATGAGCTTAGTATTCTTCGCCAAGGAAATCTATCTATTGTGGAATATTATGATGCGGTAGATAAACAACTAACATTGATAGTTAATAAGCAGACAATGACGCATAGTGGAAATAGTGAAGTCATAGCCGCTCTTAACGAGCATGCAAGGGAAAACGCTCTACGCGTTTTTATTTCGGGTCTTCGCCGACCGCTATGTGATATTCTATTTTCTGCGAGGCCAAGTGATCTTCCTACAGCGCTCGCTGTGGCGCAAGAGCTTAATACAAATCACAAACGCCATGACTTTGCTCGCGCTTTTGCAATAGGAAATTCAGTAAAGCCAAATGTACCGCAACGAGTTCCAAAATTCATGCCACATTATCAAAATTATCGTGACTTTTCATCTAATAAAAATAGGGTTGTCCCAATGGATGTCGATCGCGGTTCATCTCTCAATAGGCAGACTCACTTCAATGCAACTCCACAAAATTTAAATAGAAATTTTATAAAACCACAAGTTCACCAACAGCAAGACTTTAATCAAATAGAGACTTTTAAACGTCCACGCGAGCATACAGATTCTGCTAGGTTACCATTGCAGAAGCAGCAAAGAGTTCATTACTTTTTTTAGATTAATTTTTTAGTGTAAATTCTTTCCTGCCATTTATTACGAAAAAAACAGAAAATGGTCAGGAAATCCGCTTTCTTATAGATACTGGTACATGCAAAAATTATATAAAAGATATTGAATTTCTGAAAGGCATTAAAACCTTGAAATTTCCATTCAACCTAAGGTCAATCAATGGTACTAATTTAATCAGCAAAAAGTGCATTATAAATATTCTAAATCACTCCTCAACGTTTTACTTACTGCCCAGTCTAAGTACGTTCGATGGTATCATTGGATATGATTTCCTTCGGGAGTTAAACGCTAAATTAGATACCAAGAATGGCTATTTATTCCACAAAAATGGAAAAGAGAGGATGAATTACCTCTCTTGTAATCAATTAAACTTGATAACTGTAGACGCTGATTCTGTTCCTCTTAATAGTCAAACAAAATTCCATGAGATGATTATTAGAAATAAAAATGCCTTTGCACACCCAGATAGGACTTTACCTTATAACACTTCTGTGAAAGCCAAAATTCGTACAACTACAAATGAGCCAATTTATACAAAAAGCTATCCTTACCCGATTTCTGCTTCAGAGTTTATAAACAATGAAATTCAAACTCTCTTAGCAGATGGAATAATAAGGAAGTCCTATTCTCCATACAATTCACCGGTTCATGTGGTATCAAAAAAGGGCCTAGATGAAAATGGCAAGCAAAAACTTCGCATGGTTATTGATTTTAGAAAAATTAATAACCAAACAATTTCTGACACTTATCCAATCCCTAATACATCTTTGATATTGGCAAATTTGGGAAAGTCCCGGTTTTACACAACATTAGATTTGAAATCTGGCTTCCATCAGATAGTTTTAGCCGAACAGGATAGAGAGAAAACGGCATTTAGCATTAACAATGGCAAGTATGAGTTTTGCCGTTTGCCTTTTGGTTTGAAAAATGCTCCAAGCATTTTCCAACGCGCAATAGATGATGTTCTCCGCGAATTTGTAGGCAAAATATGCAATGTTTATATTGATGATATTATCATCTATACAGCTGACGAAGAATCACATTTACAAGCAATAGAAACCATCTTAAAAAAATTGGAATGTGCGGGTATGAGAGTTTCAATGGAAAAATCAAAATTTTTCAAGGCCGAAGTAGAATATTTAGGGTTTTTAGTAACACAAACTGGCATTAAAACATGTCCCAATAAAGTGCGTGACATCCTAAATTATAAGGAACCCCAAACACTTAGAGCATTGCGTTCTTTTCTCGGATTGTCAGGCTATTATCGTCGATTTGTAAAGGACTATGCCTCCATTGCAAAACCTTTAACGAAATACCTACGAGGAGAGAACGGGCACATTGGTACAAATGCTTCAAAAAACATCAGACTAGTTTTGGATAAAGAAGCTTTGGCAGCGTTTGAGAAAATAAAGAAAATACTAGCTTCCGAAGACGTTTTGCTTCATTACCCGGATTATAATAGGCCATTTGATCTCACTACAGACGCCTCATCAACAGCTTTAGGTGCAGTTCTTTCGCAAAATAATAGGCCTATTACTATGATATCTCGTACCCTATCTGAAACAGAACAGTCTTATGCTACGAACGAACGTGAACTGTTAGCGATAGTATGGGCCTTAAAATCACTTCACCATTATCTTTATGGCATTAAAAACATTAACATTTTCACTGATCACCAACCGCTCATCTATGCAATTTCTGACAAGAACACTAATCCAAAAATGCAACGGTGGCGTGCCTTCATCGAAGAGTACTCTCCAACATTCAATTATAAGCCTGGGAAAGAGAATAAGGTTGCCGATGCCCTCTCTAGACAATTCGTCCATCATCATACCGAATCGAATGATTCGATTGCTGCTAATAGCGAAATATCTTCAACATATTTTATTAAGTCTATTAAATATCCCATTAACCAATTTAAAACACAATTTATATTGTCAAAATCCGATTCTTTTCTAAAAAATACAAGGACAATATTCCAAAAATTTATTCGTCATACTATTTCATTTGACTCTGTCGAAAACCTTATTCGATGCCTAAAAGACTTAATTAAACATCATTCTACCAATGGAATACACTGCGACCTTTCAACACTTGCAGAAATTCAGAATGCGTTAGTAACAGCATTTCCACGTATTAAGTTTGTTCATTCTGAATTACTTGTGATTGACTTGACAAACAAGGACGACCAACTTGAAGTGGTAGCAACAGAGCATAACCGAGCTCATAGGTGTTTACAAGAAAATTATCAGCAAATTATTAGCGAATATTATTTTCCTAACATTAAAAAATATTTAAAAACTTTAATTGCCAACTGTAAAATCTGTTTGGAAAACAAATATGCGAGGAAACCTATTAACCATGAAATTGGAAAAACACCTATTCCCAACTTACCCGGGGAAATACTCCATATTGACATTTTTATCACTGATAAGCAAAATTTTCTCACCTGTATCGACAAATTTTCTAAATTTGCTATTGTAAAACCTATAACCTCAAGATCAACTGTAGACATTAAAGACGCATTACTAGAAATTTTATTAACTTTTAAAAATACAAAAACAATCGTATCCGATAATGAAAAAGCATTCCATTCAAATCTTATCAAGTCGATATTAAGAGATAATTTTTCTATTGATCAATTCTTTATTCCAACACTGCATAGCGAAAGTAATGGCACAATTGAAAGATTTCACTCCACGTTGATTGAAATTGCTCGTTGTATTAAACAACAGCAACAGATACATGAAACGATTGACCTTATTTTACTTGCGACGCATAAGTACAACAATAGTTTTCATTTTGTCACACATGCGAAGCCTATAGACGTTTTTCATAATTACCCGACCGAAAAACTAGAAGCTGTAAAAGAAAATTTAATTAAAGCTCAATTAAAAACTTTAGAAAATATAAACAAAACAAAAATAATTAAAACTTATTTGCCAGGTGAAAGAGTTTTTTTGCGCAGAAATAAGAGACTAGGAAATAAACTTAATAAAATCTTTGTAGAAAAAATTATTGAACAGGACTTAGGAACAACAGTTTTAATTGAAGGAAGGAAAATCCATAAAAGCAACCTCCGATAAACTTGTCCATGATTCAGATAACACAAAAAATTGTTGCTTCTCTAAACAAGTGCAGATTCTTGTCCGTTTGAGCCAAACACCCAAACAAGTTTTGTTATGAACTGCTTAGTTAAATTTTTTATAGCTATCTAAAAATGTAGATCTAATTTAACAAATTTGGATTTTTACAATAAAAATTTAATGTAAAGGAAAATAATGTAAAATCAAGAGCCACTTTTTACTTATCATAACATTTTAAGATACTTCAATTTTACAAAGTAATATCATTGTTTACTCTTGTTTAAAATCATGTTTAAAATCATACAATATTTAAAATTGTTTAAGATTTTTAATTGCATTTAAATTATCAAAACGAGGACGTTTCGAATTTGACACGGGGAGTAGTTAATGGATCAGATAAATAAATCTTATTTCGGACATGCTGTCCCTTGTTACGCATTTTTGACTACGCACCTGCCTCAACTCCAACTTTAAGCTTAAGTCAATGCAGTTAGTGGACTGTTGCTACGAGCCGAGTTACTGCATTTCTACTCTGCATGTTCTCAACTCAAAGCTGTAAATACAGTGCGTGATATCAACTGCACATTACAAAAACAACTTGTTAACATCAGGCGAGAATGCAGTTGCTTGCATTCCACAGCAACAACAATATGAATGCAGTTTTTCGAACATTGGTCACATTAAGATTTTGTAAAATTAAGAAAGACAGAATAAAATTATCACTGAAGCAAGCAAGTGAACTTATTAAAACTTTGTTTTATTAACTTATATATACCCTTTTCTATAAAGGGTCCGCCAAATAACTTTTTTTTTTAAAGTACTATAAAAAAACTGCTGGATATTTTCTCAAATTTCTTTTTTTATTTGAAAGTACAATTCTTCCGGTTAATAATGGAAAATAGTTTCATTCAAATGGCTGCCTCGGCTGGCCATGCAGTAGCCTAACGATCGGTCCAATTTTTAAGCACATTATCGATTGTGTGCAGCTGTATTTCACCAATGGCTTCACGAATATTGTCCTTTAAAGCGTCAATTGTCTCTGGCTTGTCGGCATAACACTTATCTTTGAGGGCACCCCACAAATAATAGTCCAACGGTGTCAAATCGCAGCTCCGAGGTGGCCAAACGACATCAGCTCTGCGGCTGATAATGCGATCTTCAAAAACAGTGCGCAAAACATCGAGTGTAGCTACGGCTGTGTGAAACGCAGCGCCGTCCTGTTGAAACCAAATGTTGCCAATATCCTCCTCTTCAATTTTTGTGAACAAAAATTCATTCAACATGGCCCGATAACGATCGCCATTGACTGTAACGGCCACTCCTTGCTCATTTTCGAAGAAAAATGACCCAATTATGCCTCTGGACCAAAATCCGCACCAAACAGTGACTCGTTTTGGGTGCAGCGGCTTTTCAATGTATGCGTGCGGGTTTTCTGTGCCCCACCAAATGCGACAATTTTGCTTGTTTACATACCCGCCAAGATCAAAATGAGCTTCATCTGAAAAGATGATTTTTTTGGCAAAATCGGCATCTTCTGTAAGTCGATCGCAGGCCCACTTAGCGAAACGAAAACGCATTGGATGGTCGGTTGGCTTCAACTCCTAAACCAATTGGACTTTGTATGTCGTAATACTAAGGTCTTTATGCAAAATTCGTCTCAATGATGTCTCCGAAATGTTCAATTGTTGAGAACGACGGTGAATTGATGTTGATGGCGCTTCACGCACACTTTCTGCCACAGCAGCAATATTCTCGGGTGTACGCGGGTGCTTTTGGCTTTTCACGCTTTGGTTTATCGATAAGGATGCCAGTTTCTTTCAGTTTTTTCACAAGATAACGAACATACGGAGCTGACGGTGCATCTCTTCTTCCAAAATCCATACGCAATTTTCGTACACATTCTGCAACATTACCATGATTTTCAATATTTCCCAGCGTTGTTCAAGAGTATACACAACCATATTCGTTCAGTGGAAGGATAAAACTAATTATCTGTCAAATCAGACATGAGCTAAGTGTTACCATTCAGGAAATAAGCACTAGTTGAAAAAAAACGTTAGATGGCGGACCCTGTATATAGACATAATATAATATAACATCATCAAAACTAGAAGATTCTTCGAAATATTTTCAAGTAAAACATGTTTTTTTCATTTCTCCATTTTTCTATAAATAAACACTGTAGACTTATAATGAAAATAAAATTGTAAAATATATGACTTCTTGTAAGGATTCTTCTTCTGGAATTTTTATACAAATGTTCAAAAAAAAAAAAAGATCCATAAAAATGACTAAAGAAATGGCGATATTTCTCAAAAAATTTTTCAATAGAACTGAAAACAAAACAGCTGTATTAAATCAATGTTAAAAAGTTTTATTAATTAACTTAAAACCATTTGCTATATTTTTTCAGCCGTAAACTTTAAAAAATGCTGATAGGTAAGGTAAGGTTGAGGTGGCAGCCGCTGCGCGTGCGTAAACCATACCAATAGGTCTTAAACTAATAAGGTCTACTCTGATACCGCTGCACACTTGACCATCAGTCTGAGTGGAACCACAATGAGCTTTAGACGTTTAGCTCATAGCTTTAGACGGTAAAGCTTATTAGACGTTTAACCTTGTCCTTGACAAGCCGTCAAGCTCAAAAAAGAAGAACGACCCCAAATATTTGTGTCTTCTTGCACGCATAGTATATTTCCTATTCATGCACCGTGCAAAGGCATATCCTAGACATAGAGAATGTACCTAATGTTTTGAAAAGTTGATTTTACACTCATCTTGCTGTGTTGACCAACTTGACACGCACACATCTACATATATATTTCATACATCATCATATTGACGTTAATATATGCGCACCTGCACTTATTTCACATTCAGCTGAATAATTTTTAGCCCTTCTCTGCTGTAGTAGAGCTCAACAAAAATAATCAATTTCTTGGCTGGTTTGTTTTCTGGTTGCGCCAAAACAACGGTCGCACAGTGATGCGATTAGGACAAGTTAGACGGAAAAAATTATTGAATTTTTGAAAAACAGTGAATTTTTTTGTTATTGTTGTTTTTTATGTTTGAGGTATAGGAAAGATGGGTGTGAAAGGTGAACGTGACAGCAGTCAAACAATTTAAACACATTTTTCGCTATATCCTAGAAATGAGAAAACTACGATAACGAAATCAAAGGTAGACTTAAATATGTGATTTCCAAAAAGTGTAAAAAATTTCGGCGTGATTAGACAAGTGAGCGTGGTAGCTCTCATAACACTTACAGTGAAACCTAAATAAGAGCGTTAAGCGGTGCGTTGCCAGCCGCTTTCCGCTAACGCTGAATTTTCATCCCTAAATAAGAGCGGCGGCCTTATGTCAGATGTTGTCAAAAAGTGTTTGGCATACAAGCTGCATTCAGCGGAGTCAACACTTGTGAGCTGTTATGGTGGCGATACCTTGGTGAGCGATGTTTTTTTCTTAATATGTTGTTACTCTTAGGGCCGCTTTCTCAATGTCCGGTTAAGCACTAATCAGAACTTTAACCAGCAGTTAGCAAAAAACCCCTTTCTCAATGTTCGGCTAAGGTTGAACTGTCAGTTAAGTGCTGATTAAGTTAACGGCAAGTTGTGGTTTCAGTTAGCGCCATTTTAGGGTAAATGATTTCGAAGATGCTGTCAAACTTTAGAATTTAAGATGGCGGATAGAGTTGCCACCTGGATTTTTTTTTTGCGAATTCTTGTAATTTTGAAATTCTGACAACGGATTTAATTTCGAATATAATGTCACAGTTTTAAAATTTAAGATGGAGGTTAGGGTTGCCACCTACATTTTTACCACAGTATTGCCACCTAATAATATGTCTTTTTAAGAGTTTTAAACGTCATTCATCAGTGTTAAGGGGTCGCTGATTTTGAATCTTAAGTCAGAATTTTAAAATTCAAGATGGTGGATAGGGTTGCCACCTTAATTTTTTTTACTTTTATGAATTCGGGGCGGGCAAAAAAAATGGTACACCAAAAATGGGTCGCTGAATCCGAATCCGTTGTCAGAATTTCAAAAGTATAAAGTTTTGAAATAATAGGGTTGCCACCTAATAATATATATTTTCACGAGTTTTAAACGTCATTTATTAGTGTTAAGGAGTCGCTGATTTCGAATCTAAAGTCAGAATTTTAAAATTTGCCAGCCCCGAATTTATAAATCTAAAAAATATTAGGGTGGCAACAATATCCACCATCTTGAATTTTAAATTCTGACCTTAGATTCGAAATTAGCGACCCCTTAACACTGATAAATGTCGTTTAAAACTATTGAAAAGACATATAATTAGGTGGCAACCCTATTATTTCAAAATTTTATAATTTTAAAATTCTGACAACGGATTCGAATTCAGCGACCCATTTTTGGTGTACCATTTTTTTTGCCCACCCCGAATTCATTAAACTAAAAAAAATTAAGGTGGCAACCCTATCCACCATCTTGAATTTTAAAATTCTGACTTAAGATTCGAAATCAGCGACCCCTTAACACTGATGAATGACGTTTAAAACTCTTAAAAAGACATATTATTAGGTGGCAATACTGTGGTAAAAATTTAGGTGGCAACTCTAACCTCCATCTTAAATTTTAAAACTGTGACTTAAAACTAAATCCGTTGTCAGAATTTCAAAATTACAAGAAATCCTAAAAATAAAAAAAAACTAGGTGGCAACTCTATCCGCCATCTTAAATTTTAAAGATTGACAGCATCTTCGAAATCATTTACCCTAAAAGGGCGCTAACCGAAACCACAACTTGCCGTTAACTTAATCAGCACTTAACTGACAGTTCAACCTTAGCCGAACATTGAGAAAGGGCTTTTTTGCTAACTGCTGGTTAAAGTTCTGATTAGTGCTTAACCGGACATTGAGAAAGCGGCCCTCAGTAAATTTTAACACAACAGTTGTCAGCTGTTGACTCCGCTGAATGCGGGCATAGTCATGAATGACAAATTTTTCGCAGAAATTCCAATTTCATCGATTTCTGCAGCCAACTTTACTTTCTAACGCTCTGTCAAAATTGGATTTTCCAACCGCTGAGCGTTGCCGCCGCGTTATTATGGTTTGCTTCATATAAATCGTATGGGCATGAGAAATTTTTGACAGATAAAAAACGCTTCCGCTCTGATTTAGGTTTGACTGTTAGTCAACGCAACTCCTACTCAAGTTGCTAGCCTGTGTATTTATACCGGAACCTTCAGATTAAGCAACTTGCACGCAACAAGTTCACGACACGTTCTCAACCTGTTCAACGCAACGCAGCTTTCCGCAATGTTTATCGGCGACTTGCTGCATCAGTTTGTTTGTTTTGTGAATTGTTTGCAGTGCAGTACGCGGTATATTAATTAAGGTGAATAAGTTAATTAATTAGTTTATTTTTTCTTTTATAGAATCTAAAAGGAGAAGAAATAGTTTGCAGGATGAATGAGCAAGTGTTAAATATTAAATTAGTGTAAGAAGTCGAAAACATGAATTATTATATAATTACAATTATTATAGAGCTCCTTATATACAAAAGCACCACAAGTCAAAATAAGCAAATTATACAGGAGCGTCATTTTTAAAAATAATTTCCATTATTTTATGATTTTTGTAAAAACTATGTGTATTACATAGATTTTTTTTGGTATCAAAATATGCGTAATTAAATAGCCTATTTTTCAATAAAGCAATCTTAAACATAAACTATAAGAAATGGAAGAACATGACGTAAGTGGAAATTTTATATATTAATACAATGTAGGAAAAACATTTATCACTATCTTTTACGGATACCCTACAATAAGCATTTTTTATAGCACAATTTTTTATTTTACAAATTGTAAATTCTGAAAAATTTTGATATAATAGTTTAGGTTTTACTTCAGATATATTCTTTCAGTGCTCATATTTCAGGTCAAAGGTCACATAACTATTTGTTGAACTTGTTCTCCTTACTCTAATTTATTTCAAAACTTATCAAAATCGGTTCAAAAAAACGGAAGAACTGTTTCTCCTACGCCTATTTTTATATGTAACGAATTGGCTTAAAACATAGATTTGTGTATATAACTTTGCAGTGGTTTGAAATATTTGAAAATTTTTTTCACAGAAATTATTTTTTAAGCTGTAGAGCTTTGTAGAAAATATAAAAACAACATTTTGAAAAATTTAATTTTCATCAAAAAAATCATAGGGTGTAAGCTCATGATTTTCGATGATAGAAACTGTTTTTTGCATTATGTGTCAAAATGAAGCAATTTTTGCTAATAAACGATATGTCATATGAAAGAGTGTGAAAAAAGAAAATCTTATAGAAAAAAAAAATATGAAAGAGTGTGAAAAAAGAAAATTTTATAAGAAAAAAAAATTACAACAACAAAAACGTGTGGACTATTTTTTGAGCAAAAACTGAATATTTTAGAGGTATATTTAAAACCATACAAAACATTGAATTGGCGTGAAAACGGTAAATCTTTTCTTATTTCTCCAAAGTCAATTAATTGGTCTTTAAGCCAAAGAAAATTTGATGAAAATCGATTGAAAAATGGCTGAGATATTTGCTTGTAAAATCAAAACTTGAAATTTCAATTGTTTCTTCTCATTCTGAGCCGATGGCCTTGCTTCAAGGAAATACGTTGTACTGAGAATATATAAATTTTTCGAGATATCTAAATAATTTTTATGTCATTTTAAGGGAATTTCATTTAACATACTATATATATCTCGAAAACTGTTGTCTTCTCTCGAAACTTAAGATTTTCTTAGTATAACACATTTTCTTAGGGCAAGGTCAGTGCCTCAGAATGAGAAAAGCGATTGAAATTTCAGAAAGTTGGTCGAATTTCGACCACAGGCGATACTAGTATATATAAATAAATTATCAAATTTGACCAAGATTAAATGTGAAAATAAATTTAAAATTATTTTTTGCTCTGTAGTAGTTTTGAAGTTGGTTTTTTTTTTGGTAAAAAGATTTTTTGTGTATAAAAAAATTATTTCTGTGATCAGTGGCTACTCCTTGACAGTTGCACATATTCGGAATGTAAAAGTTCGATTTCCATCTAGCATGCCCTTTCACATCACTGTGGGCCGTCTTGCGTTCTTTATTATACATAGTATATGCAGCATGTGGTTGTGAGTTCCGCTTGGCTGCTGCTGGTGCTGCGACGACTGATGCTGCAACGGAAGTGGAAGCTTTTGTCTGCTTTAGTGTGTGTTGCCAGGAAGAGAGAGGGGGAAAGTCGGTCGGTATACATTTCATTTGCTACGCGTTAGTGTTTGTTTATCTTATTGGATGTTTGTTGTAGCTATTGTTGTTGTTGTTTTTGTGGCTCTCCACCACTGTTGATTCAATATGATTTATTTTGAATAAAACAAACCCACGTTCGCAGCGTTTATTTTTTGTTTATTTTGTTTATCGTCAGAGTGTGGCTTGGTGGGTGGTGACTGGTGCACTGTAAAGGATTTAAGGATGCTAAGCAGGCAAAAGAGCGTGAGGCTCTACACTTCGTTGAGTTTTTGGTAAGCATAAAATGTGAATGATTGTTTGAGTGAGCTATAAAAATTCTTAAATCTAGATGATATAAACTGGACAGCAGACTGTTTTGTTAGACAGAGTGACAGTTAGACAGTGCCTATTTTTATTGTTGTTGTTTTTATTATTGTGTAGCTGTTGTGCGTACAACAATGCCGTAATAACGATAACAGACACAATATGACAGACAGATAGGCAGAATGTGTTGTATCATATTTTTATTGATGTTCGCATAAATGTTCAACTTTGCGTAAGAATAAATAACAACCTACAATGGGATAAAAATACGTTACATTAGCTCTTGAACTCTCTGTGCTTGTTTTGGTTTTTTTTGCACTTTTGCTGTAAGCGCTGGCGTGGAAAATTAAATTATTAACCAAACCCACGAAAAGTTGCTTGGCTTGGCTACGGACATTCTGCTCTACCATTTATTTGGCTCTTACAGGCCAACATACTCTCTGTTCGCCAATCTATCCAAGCGTCTGAACGCCTTCTTTCTATGAACCTTCGTTCGTTGTTTCTTTACGCTTCGCTTGTTTTCCTTATCAGTTCGTGTTGCAGAGAGGGTCAGTAAGAATTGCTGAGTTTTTAAGTTTTTGTTTTTATTTCTATTTTCGTGTGCTTAAGTATTTCTTGCTGAGTGTCCTTTTGTCAACATGACATACACACATATAACCATTCACAGTCTCATACACCAATACCACACTCACTCGCATGCGTTCGTCTGTGCCTAACGAAGTGGAAGTTGCGTGCTGCAGCATATATAATTAAAGGTTTTTCTCCCCCAGCCACGCCTCCCTAACCAGCAGCGCTCAGTATTCATCTTAGTCCATTACGTGCTGTTCATTTGACCGCTTGACCGTTGACAACGTTCTTTTCTCATTCACTCAGACTACGCTTATTCATTAAGTTTTGTGCTGAATTTTTTAAACGCTTAAGTAATGAATAGCTGCTGCTTCCTTGGCTTAATTGGCATCGAGTGGTGGTAGTGAATTGATACCGTCATGCATGCAGCGGTGGTTGCTTTTCCGTCATGCTCTTCAATTGGGGTCAACTTAATTTGGTTTTCATAAAAACATAAGAAAATTATTCCATCTTCCTTCTGTGGTTTACCCAACATATTGCACTTGGTGCTTTACTCCAGTGCTTACTAGTGTTGCCAGCGATTTTTTTTTTCAGCGATACAGGACAGATTCAAAATCAGCATATATTTAAGAACAAGTGTTTACATTTAAATTTATTTCAAAAAGTTATATTTGGCAGAAGAAAGTAAAAAGTTTAAAAAAAATTAATTAATTAATTAAATAATTAAAAAAAATTCATATTATGGGATATTTTTTATAAGATTGCGTACGGCGAAATTAGTGCAAGAATAAATTCAATTAATTTTGAACTAGTGGAGTATATAGTGGGAATATAAAAAAGAAAATACGTTTTATTAACATAAATATCTTTTATGGTGACATTAGTTAAAATATATATTTATATCAATTCTTTTCATCAAGCAGAATACAACCTCCTGCAGACAACTATAATCAATTAAAACAAAAGTGTAATATTGAACACAAATTATGGAAAATATACACAATGTACCGGCGCACAGTGCGATTTTTTAGATTTTAGGATGGCATTTGCATTATCTGAGAAACTATAAAAGCAAGGGCCATGCAATTGTACAAATGAGTTTTAGCCAAGATTAAGTAACAGCACAAAAAATTATAATTCTAGGTAAATTGCATCGCCTACCTCCCATACAAACTAAATTTTTTAAATAAAAAAAACCCGCATAAAATAGCTTATTTAAGTTTTTAAAGAGTAAATTTGGTTAATTTAACTTCACTTAAACGTCATGCTAAAAATATTTCAAATCGGATAACTTTTAGAAATATCTCCTATAAAATAATATTATCAATTTAACGAAATTTAAAAATAATTTTTTAAAAAAATAGTTGCTAATACAAAATAGTTCCACAACATGTTTTAAATGATGAATTCTATTTTATTTTTCTTTAAATTTAAGAGTACCTTCAAATTGTCTTGGAAATCAGTGCATTTTAGGGCAAAATATGATTTTTAAGACTTTTTTCAAACTAAGTGGTTTTTCTTAATAGCAGCTAGATGCAGCAGGTTTTTACAGAAACAGAAGGTAGAAGTAAGATATTTTATAGCCTTCGACTTTCATAATGCTTAATAAGTTAGTTATTTTCAATTAAATTTTACTTAAATTTTCTATTCTTGAAAAATTTACAGTCATATTTCAACGATTTTTTTATTTTTTTATTAACATTTTTGATTATATTAAATTCAATGGCGATTAAGACATAAAAAAGTCACAAAAATAAAACTTTACAATATACTTTGTGCTCGAAGTTATTATTGTTTAAACTTGACTTTCTTTTTTGGATTTTATTGAGCTTATTTTGGTTAAAAAAGTTTCAACTTTGACGTATTTTATAAAAAAAACATACAATACATCAGCTTTAAATACCACATTCATAATACATGTTTTATAATCTGACGAATAAACATATTTTCTCATAAAATTTAACAAAAAAAAAAAAAAAACCTCAAAATGTTATCCTAAAATTAAAAAAGCGCACTGTGCGTCGTCGTTGCAAAAATAGACCAATGAAACTGAAAATTTTATTTTTAGTTTTCCATAGAATCTATATATTATTACGCAAACATAAATTCTGGTACCATTTTACATGTGATAACTTCAGCATATTAACATAAATTAACACATCGTTCGAAAGGTATTTTGAAGTACATTTGCAGAATATAATTTTTATTCGAATAAGTTGTCATTAAGATAGGTAAAACTAAGCCAATGTAAAAACCTTTTTTTCCAATGGGACAGTGCAAACCAATAGCAACACAGCTCTGTTGAACATCGTTGCTGTAGCATACACGAGAGAGAAGAGAGTGACTCAGAACACTTCAACAGAGCTGTGTGGCATTGTTGTTGTTGCTGTTTCTTAATTACTCTCTCGAAATGATAACCTGAACAGAATGAAGTAATTTCATTCAATGCACCCAGTGGTAAATAGACACATGATGTAACCAATTATTTCTTTTATACCTACAATGTAGCTGCGAGACCTACAACTCTTGCAGAGTTGATAATTGAGTTTTTGAAGTGAAAACTTCTTCAGGCGCGTTTAGTAATTTTGTGTAAAATCTTAACTTTAACGAAACCCTTACTCATGACACGATATCCACAAACTAAGAGAAATGCCATATTTCAGACAGTTTTAAACGTATTAGCCTAAAATGTATAAAATTTACTAATAATAAATTTGGTAAGTTAGTGCTATTTAAAAAATGTTGCCATGACTACTTTTAACTGCTGTTAAACGATAACACTGTTTGTTTGTTTGTTCGTCCTTTATCCCTTTGAGACCTGACGCTAAGCCACTGAAAATTTTTTTATAATTTTTGGAATAAATGGACTTTATATGATCTGAAAATATATTCAAAGCCAAAATTTTCATGCCAAAATGTTCTTCAAGGATTTTCAAGAACCAAAAATTTGTACTGAAATAATTTTTTTTTGCACCAAATGACCTCAAATCAATAAGGATTTTAAAATTTATTATTTTATTTGTTAAAATGTGTTCATTGCTGCTCATTTTTTAAAAAAATAAGTGTGACGCGAGAATTCCGTGAAAATTTAAGAAACGGCAAAATGAATATCGAAACAATATGAGAAGCAAACGTAAATATTGTTTACTAAATAATAATCAGCGCAATCGATACATAAAAATTTGTTTTACATTCTGATTCTGATAACAGCGAGTACAGAGTACGTTAAATGAGTTGTGGATATGTATTAGCCAAAAAAATTTATCAATGTAATGTTTTTTAACTTTGATAAACGTTTTTCAATAAAAATTAAAAAAAAAAACAAAAGACAAATCGATTTTGATATGGTTAAACTTCGACCACAGGCGCTACTAGTTTTTATTATTGTACTAAAACAGTTTATCACCATTATATATAATACTAAATAAAGCTGATATAAATCACAAAGTATGAGTTCAATTATATTTATGTTGAGGATTACCTAGCAGAAATTGTTTTTAAATGAATTAAAAAATAAACAAGTATATGACTTGGCACATACAGGGTGATATTATACAGGGTGATCTTGAATTTATCTTTGGAGAGACTCATCTATTTTTTTTCATTCAAATGCTATTTTCTTCCACTAATTTAGATTTTCAGCAAAGATTTCAATGTCATATAAAAGCTTGTAAAATTAACTTATTCCTAGTTCATTTTTTGGTTTACTTGACCATGACTTATATGTTAGGTATCAACTAAAACATTATGATGCCATTTTTTAAATTTTCTACTTTAGAAATTTTGTCGAAAATGGACAAAACAGAAACTGAAGCAGCTAAAATTGTGACATTCTTGCAACAAGGCTTTAGTCAGCGCTATGATGCCCGCTTATTGCATCATATCCAAGCATCGGAACCTAGAGTCTATCGGAGATACCAGGAAACCAATTGCTTTAGTCGTAGACCAGGATCAAGTGAACAACGCGCTACTTCTGCAAGAGATGACCGATTTATCGTCATATTGAGCTTAAGCATTCAGAAAGAGCTGTTGCAAGTGCGTGGAGTAGCTGCTAATGAGTGGACTATAAGAAGAAAGCTTAAAGAAGTTTCCCTCATCCCAAGAAGACCGGCAACAGGCTCACAACTGTCCGCAGCGCACCGTCAAGCCCGTCTTACATTTGCTCAACAGCATGCAAATTGGAGCTTAGAAGAATGGAGCTCAGTTCTTTTTTCAGATGAGGACAGAATGTGCGATAGAAGAGAACACGTTTATAGGAGGCCAGGTGAGCGTTATGCACAATGTTTTATTAGAAGAATAGTGGCGTACGGAGGAGGATTTTGCATGATGTGGGCTGGAATATCATATAACGAAAAAAAAAGATCTGGTTTTTATACGTGGTGGAGGCAGAGGAAGTAATTTAATGGCTGAACGCTATATCCGGGAAATCCTGCAAGAGAATGTTGTGCCTTACCTAGCAATTTTCCTGGACTCCTTTATTTTTATTTAGGATAATGCACGCTCCCACGTGGCAACATCGGTGCGTCGCTTTCTTGCTGAACCCGCCATTGAGTTAATGGACTGGCCCACCCGAAGCCCGGACTTGAATCCAATCGAACATATATGGGACGAAGTCCAAAAAAAGAGTTCGGGCCAGAAATGTGGCTCCATCGACCGTGGATGACTTGAAACCAGCGCTTCTAGAGAAATGGCAAAGAATACCACAGGGATTTTTTATCATTACCACAGACTATGTAATAGGGACAATGGGACAACTTTTCAGTATAAAGTCAGGGAAGATATAATTGATCTAACTTAAGCGAGCAATTCAGAACAGGCTATAGTCGATAACTGGGAGGTTTCACAAAAGGAGTCGTTTTCCGACCACTTTAGGATCCTCTTTACCATTGACTACGATCCTCACATAAGGATTTAGGAACCCATTAAAAAAAAACTGGGATAGGTATTCAGTCTGGATAAGTGAAAATATTGCTGACCTAGACACAGAATATCTCCCAAACGACGCCTCTGTTGACAATACAGTCGAGTTCATAACGGGAAAAATGAACCAGGCTTTCAAGAACTTCTGCCCAAAGTCTCTAGGTCGCAAAGCAACAACTGCGAGTTGGTGGACCAGCGACCTAAAAAACAGGCGATCAGAGGTCAGAAAATTTCATCGGAAAGCAATGTTAAGTAGGCTTGAGCAAGACTGGACAACATATCGATCTATGTTAAATGCCTATACAAGAGAAGTAAGAATAGCTAAGCGAACATCTTGGACAAATTTCTGCAAGTCCATTGAGGATATCAGTGCAGCCGCCAGACTTCGAGAGACGCTATCCAAAGACCCATCGGTCCCGGGATACATTAAGAGGTCGGACGCTTTTGCTACTCATGGAAACTCATTTCCCAGGTTGTAAAGAACCGGAGCAAAACGGAGCTAACAGCAACCTGGAAATGACAATACCAGAACCCATACAGGAACTCCCAACATAATTACAAGGTCAAATGTAGAATGGTCGATTGAGAGCGTTAGGAAAAATCGCCCAATGAAAAATCGCCCAAAAATGAAAATGAAAAATCGCACAAAATTTCTTCATACAAAAATTTGGGTGATTTTTCATTTTTTTTGGGCGATTTTTCGTATTTTGTGTGTAATTGAATTTTACTTATGGGCAATTTTTCATTTATTTTGGGTCATTATTTATTTTTAATACTTGTTGTTTTTACTTGCTAATTTTTTTTTTAAATCGCTATGCATTGTTTTAATTGCCACTTTGAAAAAATAGAATTTCAATCGAATATCAGTTTACGCGCAAAACGGTTTACTTTCTTAAAAAATAATTAAAATGGCAAATTTTGAGTTCGAGTTTGTGCGTGGCAAAAAAGTGGACAGTCATATTTTATATCTACCAGAAAAAAAGCAATTATTCAAAATCAAATCCAAAACCGAATACAAACATTATTATACGTGTTACAATAAGCAATGCAGTGCGCGTGTGGACATTATTGTTGGAGGCGGTGGCAGTGTAGTGCAGAGCAAAAATTCTAAAGAGCACAATCATGCCAATCAAGAGTCTTTTTTCCTGGAGTTGAAAGCTTTATCAAGTATAAAGCAAGACTGCATCGAAAATGCAGGCGAACTTGGAAGAACAAATGCAATGAGCTGCATACGCTCAGCTTATCAACGTGTGAATTCGATGTAAGTTATTTTTTATCGTTGCCACAATAAACACTAACACACCTCAACTCTTGCACACAGCCATCAAGAAGCAACTCAAAATTTGCACTTTCCAAAAATGCAACGCGGTCTGCAATATCTGACAAGCAAAGTTTTTATAAAGTCTCCTATGACACCACTACAAGTCGTTGAATCATTCAACACAGAACATGTAATGACAACATATGGACTAAGCAAGCACGAGGAGAACCAATCTCATTTTTTCAAAGCATGCATCCAGGAGAATGGATTTGCGTACTGCATTTTTTATTCAGAGAGGATTGGAAAATTGATTGAAACAAACATACCGCGAAATCAGCGCAACTATCTGATTGATGGCACATTCAAAATTGTACCCCATGCTGCTTCAATCAACTGCTTATTATTCATATTGATTATCTGGGTGAAAAAGTATCTTTAAATCATATTGAATATAAACTTTGAATTTTTTAAAAATAATATGTTTTTCTTTTTAGATGGGAAGAGAATAATGGAAATTTTAATGGACAAACGTACGAAAAAGGCGTACGAAAGTGTGTTCAAATATATTAACAACAATATCTTTGATTTACAAGCGAAAAGCTTCATGACCGATTTCGAAACGGCGTTGCAGAGTTCGATTCGGAACGTGTATTCCTCTTCCAAATGCAATGGATGCTGGTTTCATTTTTGCCAGGCGCTCCGACGCAAAATGACCGATTTCGAAACGGCGTTGCAGAGTTCGATTCGGAACGTGTATTCCTCTTCCAAATGCAATGGATGCTGGTTTCATTTTTGCCAGGCGCTCCGACGCAAAATAGCAATTAGCTTTAAAGAACTTGCTGCATTCATCAGGGCGGAAAAAAAAGCTTCGATCGCATATCACAAATTTTTATCGCTTCCATTGCTTCCACCGGCATCTATTAAACTTGCATTTTGTTTATTAAAAGAGGATATATCCAAATTCGATACAGACCGTAAATTCTATGAATTTTTTGGCTATTTTGAAAACTTTTGGATGAGAAAGGTATTTTTTATAACTAAATATATTAAACTTATACTCTGATTGCATCTTAAAATTTTCTTTTCCAGATAAGACCTGAGAAGTTTTCAGTGTTTAAACTTACAACAAGGTCGACAAGTGCAGTCGAAGCATATAATGGGATACTGGGTCGGCAAATCCCTAAAAGCGGCCATTTCTTTAAATTTGTGCGAGTTATCCGGGACGAGGAGTTTATGAGAAGTCGTGCTTTCCATCTCCTCATTGAGAGCGGAGGCACTCTTGGGACCTAAAGCGTTAAGAGAGAGTATGCAGAAAAGTAAAAAAAAAAAAATAATGGAAGCAAGTGAGGCGCTGGAGGTTGGAAAAATAACAGTTATGACATTTTTAAATAGAATGGTGTTCCCAAAAAATTAAATTTGTATCGATTGGGAACCATATGAGGACATTTTTGAAGGCGATGAAGAAATGGTAGAAGAAGACGAGCAAGATCAAGAGAACGACGAGCAAGAACGAAATGAGAACAGAAATTCCAACACTCCGTTGTGCATTATTTGTGAGGATTTACCGGCAAATACAGGTTTGCTACCATGCAAACATTTAAAGTTTTGTGACGAGTGTGTCTTGAAGCTACAAGCGCAAAGTTTGGCCGATGGTTCTAACATATACAACTGCCCGTATTGCAGGCAAGAAGTCAAGGGAACTGAACAATTTTTTTTTATAATTTATTGATTTATACAATATATTAATGTCTGTTATTGTTCTTGTTAATAATTAAACATTGAAAAAATTTTTTATAATTGGGTAATTTTTCATTTTTTTTGGGTGATTTTTCATTTTATTTTTTAAGCCCTTTTTTTGGGTGATTTTTCATTTTTTTTGGGCGATTTTTCGTTTTTTTTGGGCAATTTTTCATTCAGTTGGGTCATTTTTCATTTGGGTGATTTTTCATTTATGTTTTTGGGCCATTTTTCATTGGGCGATTTTTTCTAGTGCCGTCGATTGAGTCCTTCAAGCCCAACAAATCTGCAGGGCATGATGGAATCCTGCCGCCCATGATGCAACATGCCCTTCCCAGAATCATGCCCTGGCTTTAGCAATCTTCACCGGTTGTCTCAAGACAGGATATGTTCCAAAAATCTGGAGAGAAATGCGAGTTGTCTTCATTCCCAAAGCTGGGAAACCGATACACTCAGCGCCAAAGGATTACAGGCCTATTAGTCTCTCATCGTTCATGATGAAAACGCTAGAGAGAATAATAGATCTCCATATTAGAGAATCCTTGAACGATACCATTCTTTGAAGTGTGCAACACGCCTACCTTAAAGGTAAATCAGTGGATACGGCACTGCATGAGGTGGTTTCAGTCATAGAAAGAAACCTTCATCACAAAGAATATACTTTAGCTACTTTTTTGGACATCGAAGCTGCATTCAACAATGTGAATACAGATTCCATAAAGAATGCTCTAGTAGACAAAGGAGTCAACAGTAAAATAACCATAAAATGCTCAACTGCAGACGTATAAGCTTACAAATGGGAATGAGTGTGGTGAAGAAAGAGGTCACAGGAGGCACACCGCAGGGAGGAGTCATATCCCCCCTGCTGTGGCTGATTGTGGTTGACAAAATGCTCACTACACTCAAAGCTGGTGGAACAAAAGTGGTAGCCTATGCCGATGACGTCGCCATCCTAGTATGCGGGAAATACCTGCAAACAGTTAGCGAACTAATGACTGGGGCATTGAGTGAGCTATCACGGTGGGTAGAATCAAATGGACTGGGTGTAAACCCAACAAATACCGAACTCGTTCTGCTCACAAGAAGAAGGAAAATAGAAAGTTTCACATTACCGAAACTGAACGCAGTAACGCTGAAGCTTTCCACGGAAGCTAAATACCTTGGAATTATCCTTGATAGCTGGAAACGCAACACAGAAGAAAGAAGGAAAAAAGCACTATACGCTCTTTACGCATCTCAAAGAGTCTTTGGCAGGAAATGGGGTCTGCGACCGCACATAATCCACTGGATGTATACAGCAATCGTGAGACCTATTCTTACCTACGGCTCTCTTGTATGGCGGACGATAGCGCACAAAAAGAGCTACCTTAGCTCCCTAACAGGAGTCCAAAGGTTAGCATGCGTAAGAATAACTGGATCCATGAGATCAACGCAACAGGCGGGTCTGGAAATGATGCTAAATCTTCTGCCCATAGAAGAGGTTCTTAAGTGGTTGGCGACCAAAAGAGCGATTCGCCTCAACGAATCGCAAGCGTGGAGAAACAACACTTGCATGCATCTATTCTGAATCTCTTTGGAACCGAAGAATCAAAAAGATCAACCGACTATATCATACCCAGTGTGAGATTCAGCACAGAATACACCACAACCATCCCCAACAGACAAGAATAGGAAGAAACGGCCATAGAATTCAATGGCAATCTCCAATTATATACTGATAGTTTCAAAATGGAAAACGGAACTGGATCAGGTGTATATTGCGAAACGCTACAAATCAAAGAGTCCTACAAGCTCCCCGACTACTGTAGCGTTTTACAAGCAGAAATATACTCTATTGAAAAAGCTGCACAGGCCATTCATAGCAAAAATCTTTCCCCCACAAGGGCAGTAATTTTTGTGGATGCCAAGCGGTCATCAAAGCGCTGAATAGTAAAATGACGAAGACTCGAACGGTACAAAACTGTAAACTAGCACTGAACAGTATCTGCAATACCCACAACGGCACTCTCTGCTGGGTTCCCGGACATAGCAATATCGAAGGGAATGACGCAGCGGATCAACTGACTAGGCGCGGAGTAACAGCAAGGACAAACAGAGCTAATACAGATGTGTACATTCCAATAGGCGTCGTCAAAAGGAGTATAGACCTTAAAGCCAAAGATAATGCTAACACTTACTGGCTCTGGAGGCCCAGTGACTGCATTATATCTCGAAGGCTCTAGCAGGAGCTAAATAAGAAGAAAACCGAAAGCCTTCTGATTTTGACCAAACGAGAAATCTGGATTCTCGGTAATAGCCACACAGAAAAAACAAATTTAATAAACAGCATACGTTAAAATTAATTCATTGATTTTAATGAAAAAATCATTGAATTTTAATGAATTGCTCATAGCTTTTACCGTACTGTTCATTGAAATCAATGAAGTTATATTCATTAAAAATGTCTAAATAAATATCAATGATTTGTTTTCATTATTTTAATGGACTTTTCATTGATATCAATGAAAAGTACATTGATTCCAGTTGTAAATCAAATTTTAACGAAACATACATTGATTTTTAATGAACAGTTCATTGAATTCAATGTTCAGGTCATTAAATGCAATGTATAGTTCATTGAATTCAATGTATAGGTCATTGAATTCAATGTATAGTTCATTGAATTTAATGTATAGTTCATTAAATACAATGCATAGTGCATTAAATTCAATGTATACTAATTTATTCCCTTCCCAATTTTGTTTGAAGTGAAACGCGAAGTTGTGAAGACGTGTGGCAATTGTGTGTGTAAATTTTAGATGAAAGGTGATAATAAATTAAATTAAAAGTGAAGAAAATGTTGTGCTTTGAATATAAAAGAAAATTTAAATCTGTTGAATTACTATTAGTAAATAGTAGGAAATATACCTGGCATTTTAAGTGACTGCTGCCATCATTTTCAAAAAATGTTTACATTTTTAAAGGATGAAAACCACATAAAAGATAAAGCTTTGAATAAATAGTTATTTTTTTTCAATTAATATCTTTCTATACAGTACTGCTATGAAACTTCTTTGGAGCCTTCATGGGTATTTGGTGCCCACTCAAAAAGTATGCAGTAATTACAACTTTGGAAGAAAAACTTTCCTAAAGCATACAATTACCAGTTCCCAAGAGGCATTCGTTTTTGTTGGAACTGGTTTTGTTTGAGCAGCATCCAGCAGTAAGTCGAGGAGCATATTGAGTTTTTAAAAACTAAAGGCGAAAATATTCTACCATTAAAATCCTTGCTGTTGGAGAGAATAACTTCTCCTCATTCCAATAATCTGATGTGTTCATGGATGGTGTAAAATTTCAATTTGCTAGTTTTATTAGAGCCGTAGATGTGTGCTTTAAAATTTTTCAATTATTTCAATTAAAATATCCTGCGGCATGCACTCTCATGTGGGAGTTTATTGCCGTATATTTTTATAAATTTAAAAACTATTCAAAATCTTCGAAAATTTGTATATTAACTGACTCTTTAAAATAAAAAAATATTGTTGATTTTGTAATTATTTCCTTATTTTAAAACTGTTTAGAGAGGGATTAATAAATAATTCGTTGAATTTAATGTATAGATCATTCATTCCAATAAACTAAATAGATTAAATTTAATGAAATATACATGGAATTCAATGAACTGAATACATAGAATTTAATGAACTGTACATTGAATCCAATAAATTAAATACATTAAATTCAATGAACTTAATACATTAAATTCAATGAAATAAACATTAAATTTAATTAACTATAAATTAATTTTAATGAACTATACATTGAATTCAATGAACTATAATACATTGAATTCAATGAACTATACATTGAATTCAATGAACTATACGTTGAATTCAATGAACTATACATTGAATTCAATGTAAGGTTCATTGAACTATACATTAAATTCAATGAACTATACATTGATTTCAATGAACTAAACATTGAATTCAATGAACCTTACATTGAATTCAATGAACTTTACATTGAACTTAATGAAATTTTCATTAAATTCAATGACACGTTTTTGTTGGAACTGGTTTTGTTTGAGCAGCATCCAGCAGTAAGTCGAGGAGCATATTGAGTTTTTAAAAACTAAAGGCGAAAATATTCTACCATTAAAATCCTTGCTGTTGGAGAGAATAACTTCTCCTCATTCCAATAATCTGATGTGTTCATGGATGGTGTAAAATTTCAATTTGCTAGTTTTATTAGAGCCGTAGATGTGTGCTTTAAAATTTTTCAATTATTTCAATTAAAATATCCTGCGGCATGCACCCTCATGTGGGAGTTTATTGCCGTATATTTTTATAAATTTCAAAACTATTCAAAATCTTCGAAAATTTGTATATTAACTGACTCTTTAAAATAAAAAAATATTGTTGATTTTGTAATTATTTCCTTATTTTAAAAATGTTTAGAGAGGGATTAATAAATAATTCGTTGAATTTAATGTATAAATCATAAAATGATCTATACATAATGTATAGATCATTAATTCCAATAAACTAAATAGATTAAATTTAATGAAATATACATGGAATTCAATGAACTGAATACATAGAATTTAATGAACTGTACATTGAATCCAATAAATTAAATACATTAAATTCAATGAACTTAATACATTAAATTCAATGAAATAAACATTAAATTTAATTAACTATAAATTAATTTCAATGAACTATACATTGAATTCAATGAACTATAATACATTGAATTCAATGAACTATACATTGAATTCAATGAACTATACGTTGAATTCAATGAACTATACATTGAATTCAATGTAAGGTTCATTGAACTATACATTAAATTCAATGAACTATACATTGATTTCAATGAACTAAACATTGAATTCAATGAACCTTACATTGAATTCAATGAACTTTACATTGAATTTAATGAAATTTTCATTAAATTCAATGAAAAAATCATTAATTTTAGCATTTTTTTAATGAACGTGTTCATTGAATTCAATGAAGTGTACATTGATATTCAAGGAACCATTCATTGAAAATCACTAAGTTTAATGAACTATTCATTAAACTATGAAGAAAATTCATTGAAATCAATGAACACAGTTCATTGGACCAAAATCAATGAATAATTCATTGAAATTAATGCACCTTTTCATTAATATAATGTACCTTTTTGGTTCAGTGAAATAGAATGAACATAACAGCCCCAGACTTTTGTCGGAGCTGCAAGGATCCGGAAGAAACAGAAACAATAACTCACCTTCTATGCAAATGTCCAAGACTACAGAATCGTCGACTCCGATATATGGGAAACAGAGGAGGTTCATAAAAAGCACAGGCTGGTTTGAGGAATAATCGATATAATTATGGTTATTACGGTACTACGATGAAAATAAAAAGGGATTCCCAATGGACCTATAGGCCCCCGCGGAAGCGCTGATAACGGTGCACAACCCTATTTACCTAACCTAACCTTTACCACAGGAAACTACCAGGAAATTAATCTGTTCAATGAGAAACCTGTGCAAAGCTGTCATCAGAGCCCGAGGTGGTAATACGAGTTATTAATTGTTGTTTTAGTTTTCGTTGGTTATTGTTAATTGATACAGCTTACTTTGTTAATGTTATTTTTACTTGATTAATTTCTGTTTTCCCAAATAATGGAGCAATATCCTAAGTGCGGCCTTACAAGCGATGAATAAAGAAATTTGCCTTATTAACAATGTAATCAATATGATCACCAAAGCTTAGATACGGGTCTAAAATAATTCCCAAGTCTTTTTTAGTGAAGATTCTTTATTGCAGTATACAGTTAATGTGGTAGCTACCTAAAAGAGGAGTCAATATTATTGCAAAAATGAAATGCTTACATTTTGAGATGTTGAAAGGCAGCTGGTTAGCTTCACACCAAGCAAATATTGCGTTTAGATCATCTTGGAGGAGAGAACAGTCGAACTCTGAGTTAATTTTACAAAATAGTTTTAGATCGTCAGAAAAAATGAGACAACGGAAGTATTTAATAACCAGCGCGAGATCCTTAACGAACAATAGAAATAGTAACGTGCCAAGTTACATTAACTATAAAATTAACTTATCTCATCATTTAGCTACAATTGGGCTTATGAGAGAAAAAAGAAGTACATAATCGTAAGAAGCTGGCCAACTTCTTGTATGTTGGCCAATATAAGGGTCTTCGACAGGTCGAGCTCCAATTCAAGTTAAAAGAACTACAGTAACAATAAATATTCAGAAAAGAAGTTGATTAGGAGGGTTAAATTGAAATCCCCGAAATATTCTAGTATGCGAGAATGGAAGAATTTTTAAAATTGCGATTGATATTACTAAAGCGATTACTCCTCCCAACTTGTTAGGAATAGAGCGTAAAATTGCATATGCAAAAAGAAAATATCATTCTGGTTGAATATGAATAGGAGTTACAAGGGGATTAGCGGGGATAAATTATCAGGATCACCTAACATGTAAGGTCTATAGAGGGAGAGAATAAAAAGAGCTGCAATTAAGACAATAAATCCAACAATATCTTTAAATGAAAAATAAGGGTGGAATGGGACTTTATCAACATTAGAATTTAAAACAATTGGATTATTTGAGCCAGTTTGATGAAGGAATATTAAATGAATAATGGTAAAAGCTAAAATAATAAAAGGAATTAAAAAATGACATGTAAAAAAACGAGTGAGAGTAGCATTATCAACGGCAAACCCTCCTCAGATTCATTGTACTAAAGAAGTGCCAAGGTAAGGAATTGCTGATATTTGTAATGACTGTCGCCCCTCAAAAAGACATTTGTCCTCATGGAAGAACATAACCTATAAAGGCTGCTCCTATTACTATAAATAAGATTACTACTCCAATAAGTCATGTAGATGTATAAAGATATGAGTTGTAATAAATTCCTCGTCTAATATGTTGATAAATGCAAATAAAAAAGAATGATGCTCCATTAGCATGAACGGCCCGTAAAAATCATCCAAAGTTAACATCTCGGCAAATATGATTAACTCTTGAAAAAGCAATTGAAATATCTGCAGAATAATGTATCGCTAAGAATAACCCTGTTAAAATTTGAATAATTAAGCATAAGCCTAATAAATATTTTATTTGTACCTGCGGCACACCTGAGGTTAAGGTAATGATGTACAGCAATGTCGTTGACTTGAACGCGTTGACAACGATTTAGTAGATCAGATTTTATCCAGTTGAGCAAGCTGGAATGGAAACCAATAGCCGAATGTTCTTATATTCAGATAAAGGGGCGTCCCTTGGGGCAGGTGAAGCAGACCCACGCCTGTGGCGCCAAATGATAAGGGGCGCCAAAATCACAAACTTCTTACGTTTTTTTTTATCTATTTTAACTATCACAAAGTATTCTTTCATATCGTATCAAAATTTGTAGTAGTACTTATTGCACTTTCTCTTAAAAATTGCAACGCCTACTCACATTGCTTGACAGCTACAATAGCAATAATACTATCTCTAACTAATCAAACTTTGACTGTGGACATAATTTTATTTTTTCTTTAAACGTTTGCTGTGTAATTTTTTTCTTTTTGGGAAAGGTACCCTTAGCAGAACCCTTATCGGAAAAAGCGCCCTTAGTTAGAAATTTTTTTTTTAATTTTGTGTTGTAATGAGTAAAATAGGAAAATTAAGTTAAGAATAAGAACAAAAAAGCGCTTAGAGATAAAGAAGATAAGTGTCTTCAAAACTTTCTTTCAAATTTTTTTGTAATGAGTTCCAAACGGAATTGATGGTCAGTGACAGACACGTAGCCAGGATTAACCCAAAAAGGCTTTTGATAAAAAAACGATAGTTTTTGATATCAATAAATGAAGAAAGGTATTTTTAGTATGTATATTAAATGTTTGCTCAAATTGTTGACGCCATAGGCTAAAAAAATAGATTTGATACAAAACTAAATTCTATAAAGTTTCGTTCCGATTGATATACTTTTAGAACTCGATCAAGAGCCCAAAAATGGAGAAATGGAATAGAAGCATCTAATAAAGTAATAAAGTTAGTTTTTTTTAAAAAACTGGTGTTTAGTTTTTAATGCAATTGTTATTTAAAAATAGTTGTCAAACTTAAAAAATCGGTTGAAAAGTACCAGAGTTGTCATATCTTAGTTTTCGAAAAAATTTTATTTTCTTTCTTGTTTTAATAAAAAAAAGTCGCAGAAATTCAAATGTGAAAAAATTGCAATGAAATTTTGTTGGAATATTTTCTAAAACCACACTTAATACAAATACAAAAAATTGTATGATGATTGAGCAGATCTTGATCAATTTACTTTAATTTTTTAGTAGAGACAGCTTGAATATTTGTAATTCAAATGCCATAACTCATTTTTGCAATTTCGAACGTTTTTTTTGTGACTTATGGCTAAGGAACCGGCATTTGTTACGCGCGGTTCAAATGTCGCAAATTTAAGTTAAGATTTAAATAGATTAATCCGTTGAAAAGGTACGAGGCGGCATGTTTGATGGTCATCGACTATCTCTATCGGTGTGGCGAGGTTCTTGGTACTTATCTATACGGCGACGCATAACATAGCAAAATTAATCATGCCATATGGAAAAAAAAAATGCCAAAACAGAGCAACAAAAAAAATTATAATTATTGAACCAATATAACAGTTTACAGCTTCCCTAAAAAGTGAGCTGGTGTTATGTCACTTAGAATGCAATTCTCCCACCCACTGGTATGTTCTACCAGAATACCATGGCAGTCTTAACATTCGAAAATTTTCCTGACTGCCCCTTAATAAAAACCGTCTTCCCAATTAACAACCTTTTTCCATTCCTACTACCATTCCCCTATAAAAATAAATTAGCAATTCATTGTAAATTTAACAATTTATTTTAAGCCAAGAAATATGAATTATTTCCCGTGTAATATTATTGTTCATGACATAGTAATTAAAAATAATTTTAAGATAATAATTTGGTGGTAGCTTAAGTAGAATTTCTATAGTGGATAGTTTATAAAGTATTTAGGTAGAAAAATTATCTAATTATTTATGGTCTTATTTGCATGATTATTTTTAAGTTTTATCCAATTATTTTCTATCTAAGTATTTAAGGTATATTTACCAATAAAAGTAGCTCAATTCATTAGATTTAAATTTAAAGATACAAAATTTTGTTTAAGATTTTAAATTTGAATTTTAAAAGTATAATTTATCTGCCTGCCTGAAATATATTTAATTCAATGACAAAAAAAATGTACATTTTTTTATTGAGACGTTAGATTTAAGAATCATATAAAGAAAAATGTATGTATATAGAAAATTAAGAAATTACATACGTTTTGAATCCATGTTTATATAGTTTTTTTTTTACCCATTGTTGTGTTTAATTTGTAGTTGTTATATGGATGAATGTTGAATCTGCCGATAAGATGCGCATCGTGTCGGTGTTCCTTTCAACCAAAGTTGTCTGTAAATAGAATTTAAGATGATTATTGTGTTTTTATAAAAAAAAACTAATATATACATGGACCCCGATGTTTTCAATCTATATTTTTTTTTCTTTATTCTAATTTACTCAAATTTCTACATGTTTTTGTTGTTGCTTTATTTGAAACACTTTGTTGTTAAAACAAACCATGCAAGCATTTATCTTCTTTTTTTTCACTTTTTTTTATATACTTTCTCTTCAAGATTTATATATATTTCAATTTATGTTATATGTTAGTTGTATCTAATTAATCTACATTATATTATAACTTAAGCGTATTTTAGAAAATATTTACTTTTAAGAAATAAACTTAATTATAAGCATGATATGAAAAAAGAACTTAGTTGTTTGCTCTGCTGCAACACACTGCGGTTGAGTTGACTGTTTGACCAGCGTGTTCTCTTTTTTTTTTTCTTCGAGACTTTTTAATGGTTGTATAGCGGGGTTCTCCACGCTGTCTTCCCACTGACTCTTTGCCTCGATGATCGTCTAAGATGATCTTGGATACACAGCACACCTTTTTGGCGTACAGTGGGTAATTTTGCCAACTGAATGCCAATTATATGCTGTTTGTATTATTTTGTTGGTATTGAATGTTGAATTTTATTTATAATTACTTTTCTTTTACTAACTTTAATTTGTATTGTTTGTAGTTAGTCTAATGTATTATTGTAATGTTTTTATGTATATTTTTTAAGTAGTTTGTTTGCATGTAAATGGTATTCACACATTCTGCACGTATGTATATATTGTTTAAAAGTTCTTTGGTTTTGTATTTGTTGTACTAATTACTTTTGATTATTATTATTTGGGTTTTTTTTTTGTCCACTATTGAATTACTATCAATGGTTTTTCTTTCACTTGTATGTATTGATAATAAAACGATATTTTAATATGTGGAAAACGACTGATTTAATTACAAAATTCTGATTAGAAATTGTTGCCTCGTTGATGACGATCTTTTTGCAGCCAGTCGAGAACGGAAAAAGGCCGATTTTGCTTCGTTTTCCTCTCTTTTCTTCCTTTTCGTTTCGTGTTTTTTTTTTGTTACTGTGCAGTGGTTAGCTACTCAAATTACGATAAACTAAAGATGTGTTTATTCACAAAATCTTATGCTAGTTTTGTTTAATTTTTTTTATAGCAACTTCAGCTTACACTTTTAAGCAAACTAAAATTTTGACTTAATAACTTACAATCTTATAAATTTTGTTATTTACAATATATTAGAATTAAATTAAAAATAATACATATTAATATTGAAATTCTTGTACAATAAAAAAATTATATAAAAATAATAATATAAAAATGTTAACATAAAAATAAATTCCTAACACGTTGCTGGCCCTCTGTGCAGTGGAGAGAAAAAAAGTCTGTAACTCAAAGCTATCTTCATATTAAAATTTAAAATTAGTTGCACAAATATTAATATCAAACATTGCCATTAAAGTCATTAAAGACTTCAAAATTCATCTGTGTTGATAAGGGTCCCGTAAAATTTTTTCTTATACATCGAAATATGTTTTTTATTATTAAAAATTCCTAATTATTTCTTAAATGTTTGTTATTAAAATTTCATGCAAACTGCCTCCGGGCAAATCTCAACAATTGTAGCTACACAATTTTTCTTTTATTAATTTTGTCTGGATTTTTGTTAATTTGTGGCGCTGTTTTTTATTTTGTTTTATCGCCGCTAGCAATAAACTGACAGTGTAGCAATTCACTTATAACCAGGGTTCGTATTTGCTCACTTACGACCCCACAAGAAGACTATCGGTTCTTTAACTAAGCAAAAACGGTTTTTCTAAACTGAAATATCGGTTACCTCCTCATAAAAAGTTTCGGTTATGCGAGGAAGAGCCTCGGGAAGAAATTAACCGAAACTCGTGTATACGTGTGATCTGGCATCCCTTTTTCACACGTATCAATCTCCAATACCATCGAAATATAGCCGTCTCGCTCTCTCTCTAGTTAGGGTTAACATTAATACAGGTTATATGTAACCAAATCTCACCAGATAAATCTAACCGAAATCTCAGTTATATGTAACCGTTAGATATAACGTAAACATCAGTTTTATCTAACGTACTTCGTAAAAAATAAAAATGCATGCAATTCGTTGGTGTCTTGAAACAAATGTTTTAAATTTATTATAACATTTTTAATTGTTATTGTTGTTATTGTTGTTGCTGTTACTGCTAGTCACTTCTGTGCCGACGACTTTGGGAGTGGAATTAGATGTGGCGAATGTTGAAATGCTCACTGTTTTCTTGATTTTGGCAAGCGTGCTTATTGGCTCATCCTTCTTTGATGGGCAGCAGCGTTCCAATAGTAAGCAATTTAAAGATATTTCAATTTTTTTTATTGCAGAACTTGGCTTTTGTTAGCGAAATCTGGAATGGTAAACTACAATGGCGGATATACAAAAATTGGACATGATTTTTAATAATGATACTTTCTCTTTCTTTCACACACACTTGCTAAAATTTTCATATTTTTCCTCCCACATAGCATTTTTTGAAATTTTTGAACATAAAAGAGTCATTTTTGACTTTTCTCCGCGATAGTGACAGTCAAAAGTGGGCTCATTTTCTGATCAGAAAAGACTCTTTGTTCGAAAGAAAATGGTACCCTATGCGCGACTCTTCTTGACGAGTCTTTTTCGAGTCGTTTTTTGATCCCGAAAATACTAAAAAAATTTTAAAAAACGACTCATTTTCGAGTCACACAAGCAGCTAGTTTTTGATCAACTGTGAGGAGCAAAATATGCTTCCGCACACGGCATGTATTTTGTTTTTGTAGATCACCAAGCGGACTCGAAAAAGACTCGCTTAGGTGGTTCTCTACATAACAATCTTCCAAATGCTGGGTGGGCTTGTTTCACAATTTTTGACACTGAAATAAGTATGAGAATGTGGTTGTAAACCGAAAAATGTGTGTGATTGTGTTAGAGTTTTGGTCAGCTATTTCTTGTAGGGGAAGCTTCTTGAATATTAGGGAATTTTTTGTTCAAAAAATAAACGTGCTCATATTCACTTTCGTGAAGAGCTGAGCAGATTTTTTTTTGTTCATGAACTGAAGAAGAGGAAACCAGTTTGTGAACAAGAATATTTTTTACTCTTGCGAAGAAACTGTTGCTATTTATCTCTTCTTCAATTCTTCACTTGTCGTTCGTTGGCTCTTCATTTATTCATTAATTGTTCATGAAGTGGTGAAGGCAATGGATGATGCTCACTTGTTCACTGGCAATATTTGGTTTGTATCAGAGAAGGAATTTGGTGCTGGCACGAACACTAGGTAAAAATGGGTCACTGAATCCGAGTCCATTGTCAGAATTTCAAAATTTTAAAATTTTGAAATAAAATACCTACTAATATGTATTTTTAAGAATTTTAAACATCATTTAACAGCATTAGGGAGTCACTGATTTCGAATATAAAGTCAGAATTTTAAAATTCAAGATGGTGGATAGGGTTGCTGCCTTTTTTTTTTTGGATTCGCCCGGAGGTATGAAATCTTCCAAAGATACGTATACCCGTCCTATACGCATGCACGATTCACATTCTAAAATCTGCCCGAATTAGCCGGGACAGACAGAATGCACCTACGTACTAAAACATACCCCCTATTGGCAATTAGGATTTTCCACTGAGCACATTAATTGGCTTTTCAGCGGAATTTAAAAATTGAATATATATAAACGCGTATTTAAGTATACTTGATTCTATATAAATAAGCAACATCGAATTAAATAATAGTAATTATCAATTTAAGGTACCCGAAAAACAATCAAAAACACTAAACTCATTTTAACTGGTTTGCGGCCATTGTCCAACCCAAGGACCTACGTGGAAATGAGATAAATCTCATATCCGCCAAATCAAAATCCCAATTAGTTGGATATGCATTTGGGCCAACGCAGGCATAAACTTGTATGGAAAAGAGATATACTCTGGCACACCAATCCAGGTGATAGTGTGAGTTCAGTCTAATTTCAAATCAGGAAACCACGTGAGCACGTAAATCCCAATTCGATTAAAAATTAAATTATTGAATAATTAAAAAGTAAGTTTTAAAAACGATTCATATTTGATGGTGCTTACTTTATAAAACATAATATCGAGACAAAAAAGAGAAACAGAACAATCTCAATTACCAGTATTATATTGTTATAAAACTGCGTTAGGTATAATAGGATGAAGTTAAATTGATTTAAGTATTTAAATGTAATATAATTTCCGTTTTAAGACGTCTACCGAATCAGAAAAATTAATCATGTTGAAGTTATCATTGAAATCACTGCACATACATCGTAAAGGTTCATGAAGAGCGTAATTAGAGCTGCACTGACAACTTGAAAAACAGAAAATGCCTAGTTCCTCTCCTTGGGATGTTAAAATTTAGAGCTGAGATGAGATATTTCGAATTAATCTCGCCACGAAGTAATTTATTCAGAAACATGACATTAAGCATCATTCTTCTGCTTCTTAGGGAAGGTAGTAAAATAATTTTAAGGCGTATTTCATACGATGGAAGCATAATATTGGGGTTCCAACGACTATGACGTAAAGCAAAAAGTAAAAACTGTTTTTGAACGGATTCTATGGCGTCGATGAAGACATTATATTGTGGGTTCCATACAACTGATGCATATTCAAGAATTGGCCTTACGAGAGAGGTATATAAGAATTTAGTAGTAAAGGGATCACTGAGTTCTTTAGACCATCTTTTAATGAAACCAAGGACTCCTCTTGCCTTATTTATCACCATATTAACGTGGAGATTGAAGCGAAGTTTTGAATCCATAATAACACCAAGATCGAGAAAACTGGAAACTATTTCTAAGTTAGTGTTATTTATAGTGTAATTTATGTTACTAGCAGATCTTCGCGAGAATGTCATTTGCTTACATTTTTTTAAATTGAGATTTAATATATTTAAGCTACACCAGTCCACAAGTCTATTTAGTTTTTTCTAAATTCTAACTTTGGATGGTATCAGCTTCGCTAAAAGAAAAGATACAAAATTTATTGATATTTCGTTGGATAATCTCAAAATTTCAGCTCCGCTATAGCACATGAAAGTGGTTGATATACTGATGAACAAATTGATATTTTTTCTAAAATAGCAAATATTATTTTTTATTTTATGGTGAGTAGTATAGATTCTATATCAATAATACTTAAAGCGTACCAAAACCGTAAAACACTCTGTATCTTGAAATTTTTACAATGTGGGAGGAAACTCCATAAATCCTTATCAAGATAAATCACCAGCCGAGGGAATTAATGCTATATCTGGGGCACCTTGTATATAATTTATGTAGCTTAAAATATAAAAATACAGGTGTCCCTAATTCTTTGCACATCACTGTATATGGAAGCGTGTAAGTTATAATTTAGATTTATTTTGCGGGTGCCTTAAATTTAGGCCATTCAGCATCCATGGGAGGGCTCAAACCAGGCCAAACTTAGCTAGGCGCTTCTTTCTAGGATCTCAGTTTCGAATTTTTGTAGAATTTAATTAGTTTTGTTGTTATTTTTGCGTTTCCTTGGTGTTATAAATTTTGTTATCGTAGCTTAACTGAACTTGGAAGTTAGATCCGACACCTACTGAGCAATAGTCGGTGCACCAACACACCGTGCAGTCTTCCACCCAAAATCCTCAACGGTCTTAACCCCCAGTGGGCAACTTACATTGCAGGCCTTAGGCGCCTTAAACATGCAATACCAATAGAGTTCAGCTACTACAGCTTTTTCACACTTTCTCTGCAATAGATAATTTTAAGAACCAACCCAATATCATTGAAATAACTCAAAGATATCGATAAAAGTGGTCCAATAAAAAACAAAAAGGAAGAAAAATTTACCCACCATAATATGGGTTGGGCTCAGGGACAACACAAGACATAACAACTAACCATGCGTTTACATAGATCTTATCCTTCATTAGTTTTCAATCATTTTTTGAGTTGACCTTTCGACAAGTTAACATCAAACACGCTACAGTTGTTAACAAAGGTACTCATGCGATTTAATGGAGCAGTTAACACATAATTTGTTCTACTAAATGGTAAATAAATCAAGTTGTTAGAGTTTCTACTGCTTCTACGGTTAGTGTTAAAATTTATAAGAGAAAGAAGTTCTGGAGAATCAAATACACCAGTTATAAGTTGGTGTAAGTATACGATATCAGCAGATTTCCTTCTCTCACTTAAAGATTGCATCTTTAATAATTTTAAACGATCCTCATATGGAGGAAGACTAAATGTGTCAGTTCCATTCAAGCCTCTCAGAGCAAACCGAACAAAACGTTTGTGAATTCTCTTCATACGATCAACATGCACATTGTAATGTGGGGACCAGAGAACAGCTTGAGTGCATTCAAATGGCGTTTCGAATGTCTCGTCAATAAACGAGCACCGAATGTGCTTCCTGCATTTAAATTAATGCGCAAATGCATGTACCAATCGCTGTTGATACGAATGCTTAGAGTGTGAGCGCTAGCGAATACGAACGTCTGCGACACAAGAATGTCAAATAAGGCAAGACATGAGGTACAATCGCCAAAAGCAAGGAAAATCCATGCTTTTATGCTCATTCGCACAAAGGAAAAATATTAGTTGCAGTGTTGCATTTTTTATTCTGTGAATATTGTTACCAGACACAAAAAATTGCAATATTATAAAATAAGATTTTAATTAGAGTTATTATTGCACAAGTTGGCGAAAAAATATGTCAACAATCAACTTCTGTGCTAATTCGACTGCGAGATGGATAGCAAGCATCGAATACGATTAATATGAAAATTACTTTTATTAATATAGCCAATGGTATAAAAAAATTTGTTTGAAGCCATAACATTTGATTGGAAAGAGATATTGGGGTTATTTTTTCATGTAAATTATTTTTGAGACATTAAATATAAAAACAACATTTTGGTATAAATAAATTTTGCCCAAAAAAATCATAGGGGAAAAAAAAGACAAAAACAGTTTAAGAATTTTTGCCAAAACTGGACGATTTTTTGCAAAAGAATGCTATGTTATATAAAAAGTAGTCATGAATTTTATATAATAGTACAGATGATTTCCCAAATATTTCGGCTGTAGCTATAGCCATCCGTGAGCTGGAATGGTTTAAAATCACCTCTAAAAATCCAGTTTTTTGTAAAAATATTGGCTGGTGTGGTAGTTTAAAAATATAAACGGTCGGAAATAATGGCTATGAAAACTAATGGTTCTTCCAATCAGCATCAACAAATGTTAAATTTTTGCATTCAGATGAATGAAAATGCTGTTTTTCGTGCATTTATTAATTATTTAATTACTTATTAATTATTTTTAATTACATAAAAAAAAACATAATTATTTCAAATGCTATTCTCACTTTCAAGATATTGTTGGAAAGGTTTTGAGTGGTTGCAATTTATTGATTGATTCCTGGTCAGAATTCCGTATATTGATATATATACGAAAACTTAAATATAAATTATAAAATAAGCACATACTGAAAAATATTGTAAGAAATTAAAAAACAAAATACAACTTATGAAGATATTTTAGTTTTAAAAGTTTTGTATAAATCACATTAATTAGATTGCGAGCTTTAAATTTAAATTAAGTTAAATTAGATTAATATCTTAAAATAAAATATATCAAAAATATGTATAAAAAAAGCATTATCTCTTATCCGATTGCATACATTTCAATTGTTGATGCAGATAGAAAGAGTTTTTCGCCATATAGTTTCTGGCAGTTTATTTTTCAAAACTATTACACCAACCAATATTTTGACAAAAAACTTTTTTTTAGAGGCTATATCAAACCATTCCATCACACGAATGGCTATCACTAGAATAGAAATATTTGAGGAATCTTCATAAATGCTATTGCAACCAAGAATTTTTTTGAGGAACTGACACAAACAACTTAACCTTCAGCCTTTAAGATTCATCGCACAAAGAAAAAATATATAATAAAATATAATGAGTTATTTGGCGAATGAAACGAATATTTTATTTAATATTCTTATAAAATATTTAATATTAATTTTTTTTACAAGATATTTATATTGTATCTAAAATGTTGTTTTATTATTTGTTACTATATATTAAAAAATATTTTTATTATAGAAACAATAAAACAGTTGCTAACTAAATCATAGAAAAAATATAATAAATATAATAAATATATTAATAACCAGGGCTCGTAGTTTGATGACCTAAAAACTGACATAAGTGAAAAAAAAAACGCAAACAATTACATAAAAAAATAAAGAAAAAAAAAGCCTTAAAAAATAAAACATTACTAAACACGTATTGCTGTAAGAAACTTAAGTATGTTTGCAGAATAAAGTTTCTATTAGTTTTAGGATGGTGATGTGAAAAATCTGAACTAAACGAACGTATACGTGTGATTTCACAAGTAAGATGGATTACACCTAGTCGCACTACATTCAAAATTGTTCTTAGCATAGAATTAGTGAATTAGATAACTAATTTCGAATTTAAAAATTTTTAAGATTTATAGACTTGAGTCCTTATAATTGTGAGTTTCATTTATGGGTGTTTTCATAGGTTAGTAATAAAGGGTTAAGCAAACTCTTTTTACTAATACTTAAACTAATTTTTATATTCAGTTTTACTGTATCTACTATTAAACATAACCGATTTTAATTTAAATATTACATAATTTTAAATTGTCCATATTCGCCGCTTTTGATAAATTTCTTGGACTTTTCTAAACATATTCTGGCACCAAGTTCTTACAGAAATTTCGCAGTTCATACACCCGAAATTAGAGGTATTTAATTAAATGAATCAAAATTAAACACAAGTGTTTTTATCAGTTTGACTACACAACATAACCTAAGATTTTAGCCATTCTGTGACACGTTAACAACTGTACAAAATTTGTTTTATTAAAAAATACCTGCTCGTTTTGAAAAACTCCATACATTTGGGTTAAATACTCATTTTTCTGGGCTTTTCTATAAAATAGTTTAATAAAACTTTGGAGCACACGTCGCTTCTTTACAACAGTTGTCAAAAGGATCTCTTTCTAACTTACACAACTTAGCTCAGCTCATGACATTTGCTTACCTGCACTTTCTCACATTCATAAAAAAACAAATTAATGACAAGTTTGTGTTGGTTTTCATCAAACATTTTTTAATTGTGTTGGAGCTTTGGTTACGCTTGTCTTGAAGGGATAAGGAATGTTCATTGAAAGCAAAACATTGTTGTTATTTTACCGACAAACTTTCAATAATAGTTTGTTTACTAATTTAGGTTGCTTTCAAGATTAACTTTCATGCACTCTTGGTCTAAATTTTAGCTCAGGTTACTTTAAAAATTTACTGTCATAAAACTTGGTACTGGCAATACTGATTGCTCCACAGTAGAGAAAAGAAAACAATAAACTAAAAGGAAACAAACAACACAAAGAAGAACGCGCTGCTAGAGAAGGTCAGAGAAGTATGGAAACAACAAAAATTCATGCAGCAGCTGACACTCGAGCTTTAAGCGAAGCATCCGAATGATCTCGTGGTCTGGAGGCTGCCTTTGCATCAATTCGCAATCGTGACAAAGTGTGCTTTGCAGCAATCGGTGTTTACGAACTCGAGCGGTATATATGCATTTTTTTCTTGTGTGCGATTACGGCTGACGACGATTGTTACTCGAGTGGCAAAAACTGACGAATGGTCTCATGCAAATCTCTGGTGGGGACCATACTTGACTTGCGTACTCCAAGTGAGGACGCACGATTGAATAATACAGAGTTGTAGTTGTTATTAAGCTATCAAATTCTTTGACCCACCGTTTTATAAAACCAAGCATAGAAGACGCTTTTTTACAAATTCTATCAATATGCATGTTAAACGATAACTTAGAATCCATGCATATACCAAGGTCTTTGGCGGTAGTTACACGACTTAAAGCAGTATCTTTAATTTTGTAATCAAAAATAAAATTGTTCCTTTTACGCGAAAAGGTCATGCTTCGGCATTTATCTGGATTTAAAAACATGTTATTTTTAGAACACCAAACCTCAAAGAAGTTCAAGTCTGACTGGAGCAGGTCTGAACTGTCATTAGAATCAATTGTTCTTTATATTTTCATATCATCTGCATAAATAAGCAAATGAGAGTGTTTGATGATGTGGGTAACATCATTAATTGCCAAAATAAACAGAAGTGGACCCAGGTGGCTTCCTTGAGGAACACCCGATTCTGCAACAAACTCAGAAGACAACACGCCACGGAACCGTATTTGATAAGATCGCTCCATCAAATACGATTTAATCCAGTTTACAAAATTTTGTGGAAATCCCATTAATTTAAGTATAAATAAAATTAGATTATGTGGTAATTTATCAAAAGCTTTGCTAAAGTCAGTGTAAATACAATCGACCTGGCTACCAGAATCAATAGATTTTAAGCAGAATGTAGTGAAATCAAGGAGATTAGACACAGTGGATCTGCCAGTAACAAAACCATGCTGACGAGTTGTCATGACTTGCCCACAGTGAATTTTCACTCGATCGTACTCTATTCGCTCAAAAAGTTTAGGAACCGAAGATAATTTAGCGATAGGCCTATAATTAGTGACGTCATTTCTGCAACCTTTTTTGTAAATAGGACTGACATAAGATTTTTTCCAAAAAAGAGGAAAATTACTTTCATTAGTTGATTTATTAAAAAGTAACGAGAGTGGTTGACATAAAGGAATTCCATCTGGTCTAGCGCTAAAATCCTCATCGATTGATTCAATATACTTAAAAAAACCTCTGAGGTAAAAGATATATGCCCCAAAGAAACTCTGAGTGCGTTGTTCATATAATCAAAATACGCTAAATCAGGATTAAAAGAATCTGAACAAAATGATTCTTTAAAAAGATTGGCAAATAAGCCACAAATAATTGTGAAATCGTCAGTAAATCCATCCTGAAGTTTGAAAGAAGAAGGAAATCCATCAGTCTTCCTCTGATGGAATTCTCAAATTCCAGAAACAAACGTTTGTATGTTTGTAGGTCATTTGAGTCAAAACTACAAACATATTTCTTCCATGCCCTCCTATTCCTATTGTTGCGAAGAGTCTTTAAATCTTTTGTGTACCAAGGGTACGCACAATTTTTCGCAAATTTGAGACTATATGGTACAGACTGAAAAAACATGGCAAAGAGCTCCGTATAGAAAAAATTTATTGAACTATTAAGATTATTATTATTTATGTATTCTGTAATTATATTTAATATACTATAAAGTAAATGATTCAACCCCAAAAAGTCAGTTTTTTTGAAATTGAATTCATAAACTGTGTCAATAGAGCTTGAATTTACCATATTCTCCCTATCGGATTTATACGAAATACTCAAAGGTGGATGTTAATTATCAATAGTTGTCAAAGCATGAAGTGCCTTCTGAACAATGACATTGTTACTGTCTGTAGTTAAGACTAGGTCAAGAAGCCTTTCCAGACTATTATAAATACAACTAACTTGTTGTAAGTCAGAACATATATTGTCAAAAAATATATGTTCCTGGCGTTTCTTCGAATTAGATGCACAAAAATGTGTTTCATCGTCAGAAGAATGCCATTTTAAGTCAGGAAAATTAAAATCGCCCAACAATAAAATGTCGTCATTAACGTCAAGTAAATTTAAGATAAAATCTATGCAAGCCTTGCGGATCTCTACACTGCTCTTGGTAGGAACGTTTGTACTAATAACATATACATTAGAATTGCAATGTACAACCTTAACGCATATAAGTTCAATATTAGCAGAGCAGGGAATATCAATAAAGGAACTAACACAGGAGTTCCTTACAGCTAATAGGACACCACCACCAACTGCTGAATTATTGTCAGCGTGTCTGTCCTTTCTATATACTTCAAAACTATTGTCAAACAGTTCTAAGTCAGTAATTCCTCCGTTAAATCAAGTTTCAGTTAACGCGATAATATCTTCAGAAAAATTCTGAGTTGACAAAAAAATGTCTCGCGTCTTTGAACGCAATCCCCTTACATTTTGATAGTAAAGGGAAAGCCTATTTAGTTTTTTTGGGTCTGACTGGCAATATTATTCGTCCTTCTAGACTTGTGTTTAGGCTTAAACTCAGAAACAAAGATATTATCAGCCCACAGATTAGAGCTCAGAACAGTTGCAAACTCTTCAGCAGCTACTGTGAGAATAGAAAGAATTCGAAAGAAAGATCCTTTGCAAGATCTATGGGTCAATCAGCGTCAATGGCGAACACCAAATATGGTGAAATGATAAACCATACGAGCTGCATGTCGACATCGACACAGTCAAGCGCTAAAAAATCGAGCGGCTTCGCTTGATAGGTGGTTATGTTGAGCGCATGAAAGACGATGCTCCGGTAAAAAAAATAGACGACTACATGTCCGTTGGAAAAACCAAGTAGAGGACAACCTGACGAAACTTGTAATTTCTAACTGGCGCCAGCACGAAAAGAAAAAAAAAAAAGGAGCGCAGGAAATCATACTGTGCGAAGGAAGCTTTAATAAATATGTATTTCTGACCCATCAAATCGGATGAATACCATAAGAAATGGTAAATAACATTATTTTGGTTACCGAATTCTCCAGTTAACAATAAACATTCTATAGGGTCAATACAACTTTATAATCAAATAAAGGGAATATCCTGGCTATGAACCTGATGCATTAATCAATCAAATAATCAAGAGCACATTAAAAAAATTAACTCCGACGTGTTTGCATATAGGAAATATCACATGTGTGTGTGTGTGTTTATGTCTGTGTTTGTGTGCATGACATTGCAGCGTGTAATATATAGTGGAAAATACAGTTTCTTGCCGGGCAAATAAACAATTGCAGGACTTTGCAGTAGCTTGATAAAGTCGAGGACAACAGCGCGTTGAAGCTTAAGCTGAGCATGTTCAGACAGTGAAATGTGACTATGTATGTGTGAGTGCATGCGGATGTGCCCAGTGGAAAAAATCGTAAGGCTTACTAAAGCTTACTAAATAATGCATGAGTTCCTTTAGCTAATAAAGATAGAAATAGAATCATACGAAAGTCAGTATGTGGTTTGTTACATTAAGAGCACCTTATGCCTTCGCTTAAGATTTCAAATAAAAAAGATTGCACGTCAAAGCCGATCGTCTCTTCGCATGATCATTTCCATATATACATTATATTTTAAAGAAAGAGTCATGCAGCATCATAACGACATAGCGGTTCTTAACTACTGCTTGAAAGAGATGAAGTGTAGAAAAAAGTATGGTGAAATAAAAAACCAATAACAAAAAATAAACGCCTGCAGATGCCGGTGCGGAAACATAAAACTTTGCGTAAATATGATACCCAGCGGATAAAAAATAAGCCTGGAATAATGCATTATGTAAGGATGGATTTTCCCACTGGGTATGTTTACGCTATCTGCTGGGTGTAAATTTTATATAACATTAAACAGTCAACCAAGTGCAACCAGTAGGACATAAATAGAAGTTCCAATGCATGCCTCACCCCAAAGACACCCCCTTCCCTTCCCTTAAACATGCTCGTGACCTGCTGCAGCAACCTACAACAGCGTCAACATGTCACGGTTTTGAAAACGTGGCGCACATTTTATTTATTTTTCCGCTTGTGTGGTAGTGCAAACAATTTGGGCCATTCGAATATCCTGTGAGTCAGTCGGAGTGTGTATGTGTATGCGACATGGTGGGCGACTGTCTAGCGTCTATGTTTGCTAGCGTGTGTGTGTGTGTGTTTGGCCAGTGTGTTTGTCACTTTGTTGACACTGATTATGTTGCTGTTGATAATTTGCGGTTACAGCACTGAAAACTTTATCATTGTTACAGCAGAAGAGCAGCTGCAGCAGATGCGTTGCATACTTTATGGCGTTTGTGTCGCAAATAGGTGGGTGCACTTTGTGGATAAGAGCCTGAAGTGAAGTGATGAGTTAGTGTTTGTTGTGTGAAGTTGTGCAACATTGTGCGCATGAAAAGTGGCATTAATGCGAAAAGTTCACTTTGCGGTTTTACACTGCGAACAAGATTTATGAGAAATTTTAAAATATTTATTATTTTCATATTTGTCGTAAGTTGTGGCGACATAGTGACCACGAAATGGAAATAACTGATATTATAGCCAACAGCCAAACATTGCGACAACAGGTGAAACTTATGAAGAGCCGAAAAACGCTCACACACACACACACCACATATACCGAGGCAAACACCCATTTCAACAATGTATTGAAACCTGCAGCTTCATAAATAATATTCTCTGAATACAAAATCAACAGAAACAACAATAACGACGATAGCAAAAAAGCATTACTAAAAATAAGCTACAAGCAGTGATTTATTTGCAAATAACTCTGCACAGCTTTTGTGACAGTTTTTCATAAACGTCAAACATTAATCACTGCAGGATGCACAGGATTTGCAGGATAATGGCAAAAAACACAGCGAGACGAGAAAATATCAACAATTGTTGCCGAAAAGCATACCCAGTAAAAAAGTGGATCACCCAATGAGCAATCTGGGAGTGCTCCTTGAGGAGCAGTGGGTTGTTTTTTATTGATTCAAGCTAGGGACGTTTTGTCTTCTCTTTTAACATTGCATAACCTAGGAAGGGTAGCGGTCCCTATAGCAACCCAGAGCAGCTGAAAAGAAGCGATCAATGAATGATCCAAATGGATCAGCCAAGGAACATTTAAAATCATTTTATTTGTTTTTTCACAGAAAATAGTGATGGAGTTTCCTAATTTTTTTTCATTAATTGCTCGCCTATTGATCTTATAAAACAGTAAGAGGGAGCACAAGCACACAAGTGCTGACTTTTTGATTCCATAAAACAGCTAAAGAGCGCTCCTCTGTTGCTCCTCATGGGACCGATCGCTTATTTTTTTACTGGGTAGAAACTCACACACAGACACACACACTCACACATATACATAGTATCCCAGTAATCCAAGTCTGAAAGAAATCTTGAATGAATCATGGACGATTTTTCTTCCTCTTTGACGAAACATGCTGATTTGTTTGTACATTTCATTGACGAAAATCTCATACAAAAGTTACAAAATTCGTGCACTGTTTTTAAACTTTGTGTTTTCGATGAACGAACACAAGATAGATTTGTTAAAGAATTATCGATAAATGTAACTTAAGCAGTAAGTTTCTTTAAGAAATCATCATGACATATTCGTGCACGATGCCTTGGACTGCAGGGATAGGTTTTTAAGCGCACCCCAACATACACACACACACACACACACACACACACCTACCTACTCTGACAAACATAAGTTAGCTTTATACAAGCGCGCCAAGCTGCAGGGATATAAAATAAGTCAACGCAGCAACATTGTTTCTATTGTTTATTGTTTTTTTCTTTTCTTTTGTTGCTGTTTGTATCTTTGTGTTGTTAACATCGTTCCGATGCTGCTGCTGTTCCTGTTGTTTTGGCGGAAGTTATTGGATGATGTATTTGGTGTAAAAGACGCAGTACAATAAAATTCAATTAACGCAATAAAAAAAAAAATTGTAAAAATGTCACGTAAATCATGTTGGCAACACTGACGCAACGTGAGTTATTAAGATATTCTTACCTCTAAGTAACGCTTATTTGCACTGTGAGCATATCTATCAAGCTATATTATTATTGTCTATAAATTTACAAAAAAGTTGAGCTAACATCAAACATACGTTTGAGCATTTAAAAAATATATAGGTAAAAAATTTTTTTTAATATAACACGTTTTTAAAACGAACTAAAAAGTATAAAATAATTTCTCCTAGAGTGGGGCATTTAGTTTTTCTATAAACGTGCTGCGCAGGCTATAGAGAATATTAACCCTGCATCACTAACTTTTGGGTGGAATCTACCCAGTCACTGTTTCTATGCAAGATTTCTATTATTAAAAATATATTAAATTAAAATTTTTTTAATCAAATAATTATTTTTTGATTTTAGTCTTTGTCAAAAACTTTTAAAAAATCGAATTTTCAAAAATTCACCACTGAAGGTGGCAAAAGAATTTGTTCAAGGAACCAAAATAGTTCTATAAATATTAAAAATTAAAAAAAAAAAAACGGAAAAAACCCATTGACATTGTTGAGGCTCGAACTCACAACGTCACGATTATACAGCAAGCGCCCTGTGCTCTGAGCTACAGAACTCACCATTTTTTATAATTTATTTTAATTTTTTATAATTTTTTTCTCACCCTCAGTGGTGAATTTTTTCAAATTTGAATTTGTTTCATAAAAAAAAAAATCTGTCCTAACTGTTGAGGCTCGAACTCACTACCTTTTGGTTATAAATCAATTGCTTTACGCTTTGAGCTACGGAACTCACACCAAAACTTTTTGTTAAATGAGGTAGTAAGTAAATTCACGTCAATTGTGAATTTTAGAAATTAAAAAATGTCAATAAGCTTTTCAGTATTTTTGTTTGATTTTTTATATGTATGTATCAAATAATTTTGCATTTTAGCCAAACAAATAAACGTACAAACAAGAAAATAAGTGATTATTGTGTTGTCATCCCGTTCTGAGCTTCAAAACTCTAGCTCATCGGAAAGTTGGTTAAAAATGGATTCCAAGATTTGTAAGAGACAGACATGAAGTGAAGCTAATAAAAACGTGTTAATAAGAGATAAATTTCTGAAATATTTTTAAAATTTACAAAAAAAAAATAAGCGATTAAATTAATACTTGGATGCGCTTTCGTCAAGCACACTGTGCATGAATTGGGCACTTTGTTTTGTAAACAAGCTTGCGAATACATTTCAGCATAATTTAAAGACGTTTAATTTAATGGCGTCAACAGTTTTTGATGCCTTCGGCCCATTTTCCAGAAATTCGAGTTTCAAGGTCACTTTTTTTATTAGCTTCTATCGGCTTCATGTCTCCAGGTGAAACATTCACAACTACCCGCGAAATAATTTTCAATAGGAGTTTAACCCTCAAAACTTAGCCGCACAGCTTTTATACGAAACACCGCCTTTTTTAAATATGTGATGTTTTATTATAGTACGACTTGTTTGTTTGACTAGAGATGGCTCTGACAAATGTTGTTCTGCCTTTTCGTGCCTACGCGGTAACACAAAAATGATGTGCACATGTCATTGCATGTAAAAACAAAATAACTCAACTACAGCGCCACCTTTTGGATCTTACCATAACTATGACCCACTACCTCAAAAAAACAAATAAATTGTGCAAAATTTCACATCAATCGTTCAAGTCGTGCAGAAGTTAAGCGATTACAAACAGACGCACAAAAATTAATCACGACACATTTTTGATATGAATTGTATCAAATCGTCTTCAATATTAATTCATTTATCAGTTGTGACAGTTTTGCACAAAATGAAAGTGATAAATCGTTTTTACCTCAATATGGCATATATTATGAGCTAGAAAGACATGAAAAACTAACAGTGGGAGCGTGAACCTAACCGCATGTCAATTTTAGGCCAATCGATATTTCAGAATATTAAAACCTACAGTTAGTCTCTGGCATTAATTTTCAATATGCATTCAGAATATTGATGCAAGCCTAAGTTCTCGCAAGAAACTTTATTTTCTTACTAAGCAACAAGACATTTTATTTTGTTTTTGCAATTTAAAGAATACCTGTAAGGTATTATCTACCACTTCGTAAATCTAAAATAAAATCCCATTAACCATGTAATGTAAGTAAGTATAATTTATATTGAAAATAGCCTTTAAAAAGCTTATAATTAAGGTTCTTATTATATTATATATTTATGGCTTTATTTTCTGTGGAATTTGCGCGTGTTTATAATTTCACCAATCTATGAAATAAAAAATTTTGTGCTCAGGCTGACAAATATGGAGGAGCCAGATTAAACTGGAGGCTAGTGAGTCCACTGACCTCAGGCCCCCACCACTTGGGGGCCCCCACCATCCGTGTTAGAAATGGGGAAAAAAAAATTAAAAAAAAGCCAATGTCGAATCGAGTAATCAATAGAATTATTATAGAAAGAAGCCCTGATTATTGTGTGGATTCTTGATGTATATTGTACTGTATATGTCGTAATAAAACCAGCTCAGCTAGCTCATATTATGTTGTATACTTGCATACGAACACGGAAGAACATTTTTTCTATTATTAAGAAAAAAATTGTGTGAAACTTTAAATTAAGAAAATTAACTAGTTTTAAGACAGATGGTCTGGTAGTAACATATTTTCTTTCGTCCTAGTTGTTTTCTAAAAAAAACAAACCTATTTCATTTAAGAAAATTTCAAATTCAATGGCCGCTTTTTTTTACTTTGTTACAGATAATTTTCGTTGAGTAATTTATAAACATTTCTGGTTTATCAAAACTCGGAGAAAGATAAAGTTTATTTTAAGATAATATTTTTTAATATTTTAATGAATCGGAAAAGAAAATTTGAGGAGGATTCAAGAAAAGTTGTCTTATATATCAAAATGCAGAAAATATTGTTTCGAATAAGCATCTTATTTTCTGAGTAAACAACAGAAGGTATTACAAGTGTTTGTTGCATTTGCGCTTAGAGACTGACAGCATAACGGGAAATAATACAGAGCGAGTTCAATAGAAATTGCGTCACATTATCTGGTCGTTGTTTACTCATCAGTTGTTCGAATTTAAAAGTTCGTGGATCGTTGTTTCGTTAGTTTACGCAACGACTAAACGAGGTATATAAAGTGTCTTATATTATAATTAAGTTATTTCATTTAAATTGTCACAAAAGAAAAATTGATAATTCTTAATTCTTGTGGTGTTTTAATTGCACCGCCATTTGCAGAGATTTTTTTAGATATACATGAGTGATGTAGCAGACTTGTTAACACGATCTTGAAATACATATTTTTAAAAAAATAATTGGTGAAATATCGTAAGACTTCTGAATATAGCCACTCAAACTATTCTGATGGTTGTCATTAATGATATTTATGTTACAAATAACGGATTTTCTAATTCAATATTTTAAACATAGTAAAAATTATCTAATTAAAGGTAAAATAATGACTCTGCATATGTTTTTGTGCAACCAACTTAATACATTCAATGTTAGGGGCCCCCACCAATAACTGGCGTCAGGGCCCCCACCAACCTTAAACCGGCCCTGACTAGGGTGATGATGTTGATCATTTATGTTCACACCAGCCTTACGTTTTTATGTTCTATTGCAAAAATTCTAAACGAGTTAGGAGTTGAATTGTTGGATAACCCCAATTGTTATTAAAAATGTTATTCCAAAGTGGAAGACATTTTTCTATTTATGAGATATGTTATTGATATAATGTTGAAAGTTTATCTTGCAAATATTTAAATTAAAATACTTAAATGTCGTACATCGAATTTGAATTTTAAGTCTTTCCAATTTTTTTCATCTTTTAACTGTGCTTAACTGTGACGTTTCTTTTGATTACAATATTTCGCAGCAATTTTTTTTCAAAACACTTTAAGCTGTCCTTAAATGCTTATAAAGCAATTTGAGTTCAAAATCAAGAAGTACTATGTTTTCTTTCGTTTTCATTTTCTTAGCTGCTTGCTGTTGTAATCAAAAACTTAATTTATAAAAAAATCTTTTGCCTGGATTTTTCTACCATTTTACATTGCATATTTTTATTTACTTTTTCTTGGTTGACTTTGTTTTATTTGAGGTATTTTTCTGTTTTTTCCCAAGTGTTTTGCATTTTTGTTTTTCTGTTTTTTTACTCTTCCGTTGTCCTTTGGCAAACGTTAGAATTTGTTGTTGAGCGTCTTACTTGGCGCTCTTCGTATTTTTCTGTAAAACTTCAAAATGACATCTTGAACTCATAAACTTTTAGCGCGTAAGCAAGAAGCTTTTATTGGTGACACATATAGAGTGGAACAGTGGCGTTTTAACTGAAAAACAGGAAGTTGGAGAACTTTAACTAATGCATAGAAACTTGAAGAATATGTATTTAATTGCAACATAATATATTCTTTTGTAACAGTACCTTACATAACATCACCTTGCATTGCCTTACCTTACCTTACCTTACCTTGCCATAACTTAACTTACTTATTCTAACCTAACCTAAACCAAAACAAAACCTTTTTACCTAACCTAAATAAGGTATAGGGTTAGGTAAGGTAGGGTTAGGAAAATTAAGTTCGAAGCCTACAAAACCTTACCTTACCTTACCTAATCCTACAATTTTACCTAACTGTACCTTACTTTTACTTCACATAACATAACATAACATAACATAACATAACATAACATAACTTAACTTAACTTAACTTAACTTAACTTAACTTAACTTAACTTAACTTAACTTAACTTAACTTAACTTAACTTAACTTAACTTAACTTAACTTAACTTAACTTAACTTAACTTAACTTAACTTAACTTAACTTAACTTAACTTAACTTAACTTAACTTAACTTAACTTAACTTAACTTAACTTAACTTAACTTAACTTAACTTAACTTAACTTAACTTAACTTAACTTAACTTAACTTAACTTAACTTAACTTAACTTAACTTAACTTAACTTAACTTAACTTAACTTAACTTAACTTAACTTAACTTAACTTAACTTAACTTAACTTAACTTAACTTAACTTAACTTAACTTAACTTAACTTAACTTAACTTAACTTAACTTAACTTAACTTAACTTAACTTAACTTAACTTAACTTAACTTAACTTAACTTAACTTAACTTAACTTAACTTAACTTAACTTAACTTAACTTAACTTAACTTAACTTAACTTAACTTAACTTAACTTAACTTAACTTAACTTAACTTAACTTAACTTAACTTAACTTAACTTAACTTAACTTAACTTAACTTAACTTAACTTAACTTAACTTAACTTAACTTAACTTAACTTAACTTAACTTAACTTAACTTAACTTAACTTAACTTAACTTAACTTAACTTAACTTAACTTAACTTAACTTAACTTAACTTAACTTAACTTAACTTAACTTAACTTAACTTAACTTAACTTAACTTAACTTAACTTAACTTAACTTAACTTAACTTAACTTAACTTAACTTAACTTAACTTAACTTAACTTAACTTAACTTAACTTAACTTAACTTAACTTAACTTAACTTAACTTAACTTAACTTAACTTAACTTAACTTAACTTAACTTAACTTAACTTAACTTAACTTAACTTAACTTAACTTAACTTAACTTAACTTAACTTAACTTAACTTAACTTAACTTAACTTAACTTAACTTAACTTAACTTAACTTAACTTAACTTAACTTAACTTAACTTAACTTAACTTAACTTAACTTAACTTAACTTAACTTAACTTAACTTAACTTAACTTAACTTAACTTAACTTAACTTAACTTAACTTAACTTAACTTAACTTAACTTAACTTAACTTAACTTAACTTAACTTAACTTAACTTAACTTAACTTAACTTAACTTAACTTAACTTAACTTAACTTAACTTAACTTAACTTAACTTAACTTAACTTAACTTAACTTAACTTAACTTAACTTAACTTAACTTAACTTAACTTAACTTAACTTAACTTAACTTAACTTAACTTAACTTAACTTAACTTAACTTAACTTAACTTAACTTAACTTAACTTAACTTAACTTAACTTAACTTAACTTAACTTAACTTAACTTAACTTAACTTAACTTAACTTTACTTAACTTAACTTCGTCTCAGCTTCATATCACCTTTACTTCACCTCACCTCATTTCACCTAAAGTCACGTTACCTTACCTTATATCACCTGACCTAAACTTGTATTACCTTTCGTAACCTTACCTTACCTTGTCTTATCTTACCTTTCCTTATCTCACCTAACCTTACCTTACCTTGTATTACCTTACATTACCTTACCTTGCCTTGTCTTACTTTACCTTAACTTACCTTACCTTTCCTTACCTTACCTTGGCTTACCTTGCCTTACCTTACCTTACCTTACCTTGCATTACATTACATTACATTACATTACATTACATTACCTTACCTTACCCTACCTTACCTTACCTTACCTTACCTTACCTTACCTTACCTTACCTTACCTTACCTTACCTTACCTTACCTTACCTTACCTTACCTTACCTTACCTTACCTTACCTTACCTTACCTTACCTTACCTTACCTTACCTTACCTTACCGTACCGTACTTTACTTAACTTTACCAAATCCTACAATTTACTACTTCATTTGAAATTTGGAATGGATCAGGAATAGATTTAAAATAATACAAAGATCAATTTAAATTCAGAAAAAAGCCATTGAAATTCGGAATAGATCAATTAAAAGCCATACATCCATTTAAAATAATGTATTGGTAAATTGCAGTAAAAAAAATATGAATATTAATTCAAAATAAATCAATCAAAAGTTAGAAAAGATCACTTGAAATTCAGAAAATAGCAATTGAAATTTAAAATAGATCATTTGAAATGAGGAAAATAGCAATGGAAATTCAGAAAAGGTAAATTAAAGTTCAGAATAAATCAACCAAAAGTCTGAAAATGTCACTTGAAATTTTGAAAATACTAATTTAAATTCAGAAAAATTCACTTGAAATTTTGAAAATAACACTTGAAATTAAGAATTCTATAATAAATTCAAAATAAATTAATTCCAATTCCAGAAAAAAAATTTAGATTCTGAAAACATCAATTAAAATTCAGAAACTCAATTTAAGGTTTAGAATAGATAATTTAAAATTCAAAAAAGCTATAAGAGATTATAATGTTTATCCAATTTTTGAATTCATTGCACTATTGGAATTGTTTGAAATTTTGCAATAATTTTAATAATTTAAGTAATAATATTAATTTAATTTTTTTTTAGTTTTTAGCTTTTAAAAGTTGTATATTTTTCTTTGTTTCTTTTGTAAGCAAACTTCTGTGATGACTAATTTTTATTTAATTGTATTATACACACAGAGAAAAAACGTAATAAATCTTAATATTCACACTTCGATTTAACTATTTGTGCTTATAGTTTGACTTCAAAGGGTGAAATATTTATTCTTAAGTGTATTCACTTCGATGTTTACGTATTAATCAAAAAAGTTGATTGAAATGGTTTTCATACTCAAACCAAAGTGTATAGATATTTCAAATGTGGTGTTGAAATATTTAATTTAATTATTCTCCAATGTCAAAATTTATTTTTCCATATTGCTTTCAATTATTCCACTTTAAATTTAATTTTATGTATTAATAATAAAGTGTCTTATTCTTTAATCTTAAATGCATTCATATTCAATTGTTTATTAAGATATTTTTTAAGTTATAATAAAGTGTTTCATATTAACTTCAACTGTTTCAAGAATCAAGTATGTTCATGTTTATTTTTACCAAGCAGTTGTTCTCTGAGTGTATAAAGTAAATATAAAAAAAATTTATATAAATATTTCCTTTAAATTATTTTGAATTGTCTTCAAAAATACTTTTTACGTTTTGCTTATATCTAAATACTTTTAACTTTTTAGCTTTTGTATTATTTTTCTTTTTTAACTTGTTGTTCTTCTATTTTTGCAAATATCCCTTTAAAAAGTTTTTATGTTTTTTGCTCTTGAACTTTTATAATTTTTTTACTTCTTTAGCTAAGTGACTTTAAACTTTTTATCTTCAAAAAATTTTCACTTTCTGTTCTTTTTAACGGTTTTCATTTTTTAAACGTTTTGACCTTTTCTAATTCTAATAACTTTTTATGTGCATCGGATTTTTTTTTATCAATTTTTTACTTTTTCAATTTTTCTGATGTTTTTACATTAATAAACATTGTTTTATATGTGTAAACTTGTTTTAATTACACATTCAATTACACACCTTAAAAACTGTCTGACACGCCACTGCTTTTCCCCTCAAGACATAACGCCACAGAACAATTTATGCAATTTAGTTCTGCGGAATGTTTGCAGGGATGGTGAAAATTGAAAAAATGCACCTTAACGCAAAAAAAGCAAAAAAGCAAAAGACAAAAACAAAATATAAAACCATTCAAAAGAAGGTACAAGAAAACTTCAGAAAAACTCTAAGAAAAAACAACAACAAATCTGGCCATGCGGCGAAAAGTTCATTTAAAAGCAAAGAGCTATAAAAATATTTCGCGACGATTGCTAAGAATATAAAAAAATAAGAATACCAAATAAATGGTTGCCAAATGAAAAAGAAAATGCTGCTGAGACCAGCTAAATAACTAATATGAAAATTCAACAGAAAAGAAGAAATATGTGAAACTGTGTGTGTGTGTGATAGAGAAAAATGAATAAAGTGTTGCATACTTTTAAGCAGAATTTTAATAAATTTTCACGGCTATTAAAAGTAATTTATTTAAAATACGTTAAATAAGCAAAGGAATGTTGCGAACAAAGAAGAATTTAAAGCACTTCAAAGTTAAGATTTATAAATTTTACGATAGGCACAACAATGTTTTGTGCAGACGGGAGACTGTGTGGAGGCAGGAATAGCGACAAAGAAATAGGCAAAAGCTTTTATTTATCATTAGAAAAGTTTCCTCAAGCGGAAGGAGATATCTAACTGCAGCAAAAGCCGCGACTCGTAAATCTACAAAATTTATGAACACTCAACACAAACGTGATTTGTGTACACTTCCGGGTGATTTTGGTGGCCCCTGAACCTAAAATAACAACAACAACAACAACAACAACAACAGCGCTCAAAAACAACTAAAAACAAGAAAAAGCAACAACCAAAATAGCAAATAACAACAACGACGTAAATAAAATTCTTTAACTGCTTGAACTCCATTCGTTACTCTTGGCTAAACCCGTTGTGCAAATTAAAGTCAGATATTTTTTAATAGGCTGCCGCGCTCACACCAAGTTTACACCTCCCCTCTCTCCGCCAACTAAAAACTTTTTCAGGACACTATAAATAATGATCGTAACAATAAAATTTTGAATCGTAAATTTTCACAACAAGCAACAACTTTGGCGAATACAAATGCAAAAAAAAAATACATTATTGCCAACATAACAGTGCTTTTGCTAGGCGTATTAAAGGACTCTAAGAAATGCTGTCCATGAATTCAACACCATTCACCAGCAACAGCAGTAATAATTGAGCATTAAATGAAAACGACTGAGCCCGCAAAAAGAAAGAAAAATAAGAAGAAGAGATTCGGAAAAAGGCAAGCGACATGCAGAGTCAACGAGGCACAATGGAACGAAACGGCATGCTAGTGGGAAGAAAGTCAAAATTTATTTTAATTTCTTTTTTAAATAAGTATATGTTAACAAAAGTACGCTGAGCTCGAGAATTATATTTTTTTTTACCTACTTAAAAGGGTTAACAAATTAGTAAACACTGCAGTTTTTTTAATATAGCGGTTGTAAAAAATAATTCCAAAATTATTTTTTTTCCCTTCTGTTGCCTTCAGAGTCACATTTGTGATCTTTAGGTCACAAAATAATCAAACCTGTTTTTGTATGCATTTTATGTAAGAGCTGAACTTTCATTATTAATTTTTTAAATTACATGAACTTAATTGCGAGCTTTAGATCAAGTAAGTTTTTAAGAAGGCAACAACAACAACAACAGCTCTGTGTAGATTCAATCACTTAGCTGACTAGACAGTCTGTTTCGGAAATCGCTACATTTCCTCTTCAGTAGTCTTTTGAGTGATAAAGCTGTGATCAACTCACTGTTTAAATTCGTATATGATTTCACACATTTTGGAACTTACAGCCCTATTCTGGCAAATTAACAAATTGTTAACCAGTATTTTGAATATTTCTATGTGTTTGATGTTTTCAAAACAAAATTTAAAGCTCAAAACTCATAATTTGTTAATGAAATTGTCAATAACTGAAAAGCAGTTGACAATTTTAATCTAAATTGTTTACTTTTGAGCTTCAAATTTTGTTTTGAAATCAAAAAATTACAATAAACACATAGAAATATTCAAAATACTGGTTAACAATTTGTTAATTTGCCAGAATAGGGCTGTTATTCATGGCATTCTAAAGCAGTAGGCTATTTATAGATCACCGCCATCAACTCTATCTGTTCTACAAGCCCTAACCACTATTAATTCGTACACTTGCATTTTTCTGCGGGCATTGTTTATAAAAAATTTTTTAGAAATCTTACCCACAACTTTTTGTGAAACCATTACTTTTTTAAAACCCCTTGGTGTAGTTGTTAATAAATAATAAACATATTATATTTTTTAATACATTAATAGATATATTTTATTTAAACTGAATTTATTTTTTTTAAAAGCAATTTTGTAAATGACCACTTTTAATTCGTACAGTATATAAATAATATTGTTAATATGGTGCAACATTTTCGTTCGCTTTTATAACTGTTTCTAATCTCTTCAACATGGAATTTTTGAGGTTTTGGCATTCAGTTGGCGTTTATATATTTCAGTAATTTTGTCCTTAAGGCCGCTAATAGTTCTTTGAGGATGGTTTTGAAGTCTTCGTTTCATAATTTTCCACAAAGACTCGATGGGATTCAAGTCGGGGCTTGAGAAGGCCAATCTAAGACCATTATTTGTTTTTCTTGAAGCCAGTTTCTTGTAAACTTTGCAGTATGGGGCGTGGCACCGTCCTGTTAAAATTTAAGTTCATCAAACGAACTTAATGTTTTAATAGGTGACAATAAATTGTTTTCTAAAATTTCAACATAATTTTTAGCATTTACAGTGCCATTTATGAAATAAAGTTTGCTTTCTTTATACAATCCTTGTGGTATACCTGCTTTTGAGTTCGAATTACCCTCTTTCGGGCATCGCCCACGCAAACATCGAATTTGGATTCGTCGCTAGAAATTACCATATTCCATTCTCTTTGTACCCAGTTTCGTTTTCCTTTTGCCCATTAAAGACTTTTTTCTGCTGTACAGCTGTTAATAAGGGCTTTTCTTTGGCCTAAAATGTAAAGATAAAATGTGAGAAAAACATTCGAAAATTCATGTTATTATTTTTATACTTTATAAAATCCATATTCCATCTTATGTAAATTTTTTCGAGTCCATTCTCGTCCTACAGTCTTCCCAATTTTTTGCGACCATTCTGCCGACAAATTCCGAACAGTACTTCGTCTGTTATTATTTATTATTGTGGACAATGCTCTTAAGTCTCTTCCAGTTATTTTCGATGTTCGGCCGCGTGTATCAACATTTGTTGCAAATAAACCACTTTTTTTTAAAAGATTTTATTATATATTGTATTGATGACCTAGGAAGTCCTAAACCTTTAGAAATATCACGATAACTTCTTCCAAAATCATGTTTTTTTACTATTAGTTTTTTTAATTTCTTCACAAATTGGCTTGCCACGCACCATGTTTACACACTGTTGAAGACTAATTAAAAAATGCCAGCAAAAATTCACGTAACTCATCTTAAAGCTATCGATAACGGTAAAAATGCACATTGGCGATGATTATTTGAGAATTGTCCCGTTGTTTTATAAGAAATGGGACTGTGCGAATTAAAAATGGTCAGCTTAAATATGCACATTAAAAAAGTGTGTTAAGTTCATACAAAATATTTTTATTAATATATTTAAAAAATATAATTTGTTTATTAATTCTTAACAACTACAACAGGGACTCTTTAAAAAGTAATATTTTTATCAAAAAGTTGAGAGTAAGACTTTTAAAAAAATCTATTATGAACAAGGTACGAAGAAAAAGGCAGCTGTATGAATTAATAGTGGTTAGGGCTTGTATTTACTTCTTATTTATTTCAATAACTTGATCTAAAGCTCGCAATTAAATTCATGTAATAATTTAATAGATCACAAATTAATTAACAATTTTTTAAATTTTTATAGGTTTTGATTAATTTGAAGCTTTAATTGAAAACAAAAAATAAAACAAAAGTAGCATAAACCCTCCGATGCCAGACAAGTTTCTAGTATGTCGTTGCTTGACAAAGTCCCCAGAGACCTTTTTTGATAAATATGGAGTAGGCTCTTATAATTACTTTTAAATTTTTTTTTACCCTAATGATGTCATTACAATTTTTTTGTGTTCATATGTATAGTGTAGTGTTGTAAAATGTGTGTGGTTATATATTTAGGCAGATGAAGTAGAGAAAAAAGCCAGCACCGACAGAATTCGGATACTCAAATCATAACCAAGTGTCTTGCTGTTCTCAACTCTATCCATACCATGAACCAAAAAGAAAAGATCACGCAAAAAGCAGTGCGAGAAAAAAGTATTTTTTCGTGCAACGTCATCGGTCACAAGCAAGCTATGAAACTGTCAACTTGCATACGTTTTGCATGCAAAACTTGTGAAAACTCGGATAAAAGTAAAAAATTATAAAACTAATGAGTTTAATTCGTGAAAAAAGTGTTTGAATACTTTGTTTGTTTATAATTTCATGCAGTAACTAAATGTAAAGAATGCTGTAAAAAGAAAAAGTGCAAATAAATAGAATACAAAATTGGATGTTCACTTTGTTTTTATTATTGAACTGTTTTATTAAATTTTCTTTTCCTCTGCATCGAATTGTTCACGATTTCTTTATTTAATATTCTTATTTTAAAAAACATTCGTGCGCGGAAAAACAATTTTTTTTTATTTTGTTGTCACACATAACATGATCTGTAGCTCGTTCCTGTAACTCGTAGCGATCGTAGTTACCGACTCATATTACCGATTTGACGTCACTCTCACCTGCAATGTTTCTGTACGTTTCTGAATCGATTTCTGTTCGATTCGTTCGTTCCGAATCGATAAGCTACGACATGTTCCGATTTCATTTCAATGGAACCTTTTAAGAAAGTGTTTCTGTACGTAAAGTGAATCGATAACAATGTGTCACTTTTCTCACTGGCTTTGCGGCAATATATTATTTTAGTTGCGCTAAAACTTTATAATAAATAGGTGGCTTGTCTTATTAATAAAAAGTGAATATTTGCAGTTTAAGAAAATTAATTATGTTATAATGATGTGCATTAATAGTTGCGGCAACATAATCAAATGTCAGTAATGTTGTATATTATTAAGTTAAAAGTACTCAAAATATACCTTTAAAAATGGTTACTTTCATATAAGTTGAATTTTTTCTGATTGAAATATTTTGTTATTCTTAAAAAGGGTTTAGTTTTAAAAATAATGCAATTTATAAATAATGCCTATTTACATAAAAGTTGGATATTTTAGCAAAACAGTATATTTTTGAGCTATGAAAAAGTATCCGGTTGCATATATTTGCTAAGTTTTTGTAGCACAGCACTAAGTGTAAAATTATTTACATTCATAATCGTTGATTATTTCCGCAACCATTAATGCACATCATTATAACATAATTAATTTTCTTAAACTGCAAATATTCACTTTTTATTAACAAGACAAGCCACCTATTTATTATAAAGTTTTAGCGCAACTAAAATAATATATTCGAGTAAACAGCTGCCTGTCATTTAACTCAATTTCACAATTTTTCTTCTCGATTTGTGTTCTTTTTTTCAATTCAATTCAATTCAATTCAATTTATTCGTATAGTTGAAAATATAAGTACACTAAGAGCTATGCTCTTTTATAGTACAACATCAAGCATTAAAATGATTAACTTACTTAAATCTTATAATAATAACAACTCATTTTAAAGACAACTAACTTAATTTTAATACAATAATGACTTAATGCTCGTAAAAACTATAATAAGTTAAAAGTTAAGAATATAATGTATAAACTGAGTGAAACACAGAAATCAATAGAGAAAGTACTTAGAACAAGAGTATAAAGCTACTAAAGAGAAGAGAAAAAAGATAAAATAGATTGCCTAAAAGAACCTCTCCCACTGATTTCCCTAAGCCTTCGTGGTAGAGAATTCCACAACCTAATGGCGTTGATGAAGAACATTTGAGTAGATATTAGCGAGTTGTGCCTCGGAACTATTATAACATGGCTTCTTCTGGACAGACAAAACTGGAGTTTTTCATATAGATATCTAGGTGTTTTCTCATGAATTAACTTATAAAGGTACATACAGTTTCTGGCGTTGAGATAAGCAGTTAAGTCACATCCAAGTATTGCATTCCGGAAACTAGACAGGTGATCAAATTTACGAAGGCCATACACATAGCGTGTGGCGTAATTAAATGCTATTTGAAGATTTAACTGGGAGGAAGAGTCAAGTTTACTATATACCACCTCAGAGTAGGTTATCACAGGTAGAATAAGTTGTATAACCAACTTACGCCTAATACTAACTGGAGTCACGCGTGCAGACATTCTTAAATTACGCACAATACATAATAAACTTTTTTGACAATACTATTAACATGATCAACACATGAAAGCGAAGAATTAATATAGAAGCCAAGATTTACAATTTTCGACACAACAGTTAGCTTGTTAGGACCAATCAACAAATCAGGGACATCATTAACACAAGTTTTACCTCTACAGATAGGAAGTACATATGATTTGGAAGAGTTTAGAAGAAGACCATTGCTATTTGCGCACTCATTAATGCTGTTGAGGTCCTCATTCATTCTGCAACACAAGTCATCAACCAGTCCTGTTCTTCTAGATAAATAAATTTGGACATCATCAGCATATGCATGGATAGAGGCATGACTGCAAACAGAGAATATGTCATTTAAAAATATAGAGAATAGGAGAGGGCCAAGTATAGACCCTTGTGGTACGCCACTTAAGACAGATTTATACCCTGAGGACAATTGACAAACTTGAACTTTTTGAGACCTATTACACAAATAACTGGACATAAGATTTACAGCACTATCACAGAAACCAAATAGATACTTAAGCTTACTACACAAATGTTGATGGTTTACTTTATCGAAAGCTTTTGAAAAGTCAAGCAAACACAGTAGAGTCAAATTGCCAGCATCATATTCCGGTCGTATATCGTCAATGACCTTAACAACAGCGGACGAGCACCCGTGTCCAGACCTAAAACCTGATTGAAAAGGGGATAGCAAATTTTTATCAACTAAATGATTAGTTATTTGTTGAGCCATGAGTTTCTCACAGACTTTAGCTAATGGCGATAATATACTTATGGGCCTAAAATCGTTGACATTTATTGGCTTTTGCTTTTTTGCTACAGGAAGAACAATGGCAACTTTCCATAAGTCAGGGAACACAGACGACATAAAACAAAAATTAATTATATGCGTTAGAGGACCAATAATGTGTGGCAACAATAATTTTATAAACTTGATGGGAGTGCCATCTTCAGAAATAGCATTAGATTTAATCTTCGATATGCTATTACCTACATCAAGTTCAACTACCGGAGAGAAGCTAAAAGTTTGTTGCAAGGAGTGACCGAATAGGGGTGAAATATTAGAATTAGAAGAAGCATCATTATCTACAAAAAAGTTATTAAGAACTTCAGGATCTATTTAATTATCTTTATTACACACTCCAAGTTTTTTTATGTTGTTCCAAAGCGTTTTTGTTGGAAGAGATAGGGCAAGTTTGGCCGAGAAATACCGAGTTCTAGCCTGTCTTGTTAAAAGAACAGCCTCATTTCTCGCTAGTCTATAGACTTCCCAGTTATAAGAGCACGGATTTCTTCGCCATAGATTTCTAAATTTGTTTCTTTTTTTTAATGCACTCAGAACATGTTGCGTAAACCAAGGACAAGACATATTTTTAACACTACAAGAACGTAAAGGGACATGTTTATCAAACAAATATTTTATTGGCTCCAATAGTGAATTAAGCTTATCATTAATGTTTGTGTGAAGCCAACAATCATTAAATGATAGCAGAGATACATCACGAAAAAGAGATGGACAGTTAATGTGCTTAAAATCGCGATACGAGAAAGTATTAGGTATAAACGGTCCGTGAAACGATCATTATGTTCAAAGTATTTCATCACGGTCCGAGTTTTTACCGATTTAAACGTACAGAAACATTAGTTGTCACGAAATCGGTAACTAGGGATCGATAACGGCTGACGTCACACAAATCGGTAGCTTGCCGATTTTGTTACAGGAACGAGCTACTGAACTTGTAATGTGCGTCTGCAAATAATTTTTGCTTATTAGCAGCCCTTCGCCATTTAAGTCGTTGAACACTTTTTCCAACGCCCTCATATGCGCCATGAGTTCTTCCGTTGGCTTCGACAAGCCGCCCTCACTTAAGTGATCTACCTAACTAAATGATGCTGGCGTTCCTTCTTCCATCCTTATGTTTGGAACGTCTCTGTGCAATTTGTGGCTGATGTATCCCGCGAGGTTTTCCAAACCGTCGTATTCCAAATCATTTAATTCGTCGTCATCGTTTGCTTCGTCCAAATTCTTGTCCGCCACAGTTTCTGGGAAACCCTTTAAGATGGCGCCTAAAAGTGAGTAAGAAAACATTTTGGATTGACATATGTAAGTTATTAATGAGGCGCAATTTATCAAGAGGATCTAGTAAAGTTACCTGTGAGAGTGTGGGTAATAATTTCTAAATCTGGCGTGTCGTCTTCAGACACATTTGCGTTGTCTGACAATACGCCTTCGTTGTGCCCAAGAATATGCAAACGCAGACGGTATTTAAATTGCTGCCTATCTGGGTGATCGTTTATACCACCCATACCGCGAATTACGCCATAGAAGTTTTTCAGAACATTTTGGTTAAGCCTGTATGTGAGTAAAAACTCAATGCTGAATTTCGATTTCAGATCTTTGTATAAAAGCTTAAGAGCCTTATTCGACTGAATAATTCCTGCAAGAATAAAATGTTTTTGTCTTTACATTTATAGATTTTCTATGTAGTAATAACCTTTCTGAAATGGCAGTAAACTCGATTTGCCGATGACTCTCATGCCTTCCATCATTTCAGTCATATGATTCACGATATGATCTTGTTCTTCCAGAGCCAATCCGTAGGCATGAAGGCCCATTTCCAATGACGCGTGAGATGCGTTGCGTTTTACGCTGCGGAAGCTACGGAAAAAAAGCAATTTCCAATGGAGCGTGTGCGTGAACATATGATTGCCGGTCTTCTGATTAGTGAAGCATAATTTTAATGTGTAAAAGTTTTACAAGATTATTCAAAATAAAATACACTGATGTTTTGTGTTTTGTCTGCCTACATTTGGATTTGGTCCCGTAAAAGGTTTGGCTGCAGTATGGACAGATAAGGCGAGTTCAAAAATGCATTTTTACGAAGCATCAGTGTGTTTTATTTTGAATTGGTGCTAAGTTTAAATACAAAAACTGCGCAGCTCTGTTGATATTCTTAAAAATAGTATAGTTGCGCAGTTTTGGCTAATAAACCAATTCAAAATAAAACACACTGATTCTTTGTAAAAATGCGTTTTGGAACTCACCCATATAGTTAGGCACTCCAGCATGTCGCTGCAGATATATCGTGAGTGTGGAGCACGTCTTAAATGCCAGTGACCATTTGCACCACCGACTGTTCTAAAATGCAGTTTTGGACTCCTCGCCTATATAGTCAGCACTCCGGCATACCGCTGCAGATGTGTCGTGAGTGTGGAGCACGTCTTAAATGCCTGTAATACATTTTTTAGTTTTTCTCAAATTCAACTAACCTTTTTCAATTTTTCCTTTGTAAAACTGAACAGCTGTTTCGCTGTCAAAGCTTCACGCGCATGAAATATTCAATTTTTCGAATATTTTACGCTGCGTGCAAGCGCATGCTGTTCGTTGGAACCAGTTAGGTATGTCTTCATGTATTGAATATTTGCGTCAATTTACGAAACGCATCTCACGCGTTATTGGAAATGGGCCTTGAGTCCTTTGTCTACTGTCTGCATATGGTACACTCTAAAAAATAAATATAAATTTACTATAAATTTTATAGCAATTTTTTGTTGAAATTCAAACTGATGTGTAATTTTACTATAAATCTTATATTGATCTTTGAGTATTTACCATTAAACACTATTCTTCTATATTACTACATAAACTGAACTAATGAAACAGATGTTGAATATTGAACATGTACAATATTTTCAACAGATGTTCAGTCGACTTTGCTTGTCAACGTGTACGGATCATTATGTAAGAGTTACATGGTTTTTAATTGAAAAAGTTTAGTAATAACTCGATTTTTAGTAAAAGTTTTATTGTGTTGTAGAATACAACAAAATAGGTAAATGTGAGCCATAAATATGTTAAAAATTAAATAAAAATCTATAAAAAAATATCTGTGTTTCATTTGTTTTTCTCTTTTGGATACTCGTGGGCAGGAATTTCTTTATGCAAGTGTATGTCTCATTTTGGTATTAATAGTGCCAATTTAATAAAGGATAAGCAGTAAAGATAAGTAAAATTTATTTCTGCAGGTGACAGCAGTGAGAAGAGTGAGAAGTTTTAAGATGTATTCAATTGAGGAGTTGGGTGCAATAAGGGCACTTCTGTTAAAATTGCATTTTGAGATATTTGCATTTAAAGTTTTTGATGTGTGATAAATTTGTTGTTGCTGAAGTATATAAAAAAAAATTTTAATATAATTTTTAACTCATATATTGTCTTTCTAATTTGTATATATGCGAAATCTGTTCTGCACTTTTCTCTTCAAAAACTAAGAGAGAAGTCAAAGGGAGATGTGCCCTTCTTGCATAAAACAAGGTGTTGAAGAAAAATTTCACGTTTTTAATTCTCAAAATCAAAAGTTTATTAAAATAATCAATATTTTGTGCTCCAAAGTTGTTTTTGTTACATAAAGTAGTATATTAGTAATTAAAAAACAGTATGAAAATAATTATACTTCTTAAGAATTGTTATTGTTTTGATCATTTAAAATATTATGATAATAAAAATTTAACTTTTTTATACATTTAAAATAAGTCTTATATTTTTTCAAAAAGTTTAAGGGGTAAGGGGTTTATTGTACCCAAAATTATTTTGCTGTTAAATTTTTTTAAATTAGTCAATATAAATTCAAAAGATAACGTTATTTTATATAACTTAAATTAATTTTTTTATGAAAGTAAAATCAAAAATAACGGGCTTACATCCAAGGTCCCTAAACCTGTTAAGTATGCAGTTCTAAAATATTAGGCCTTACCCCTTAATAGTCAAGGTCACTAGCAGCACTAGTCTTCATCGGATATTACATAAGTATTAGAATTTATGTCTTTGGTGAATATATTCCTCTCATACCATTCTGAATCTGCCTCATCCAAATATTGCATTAATTCTTTGAGGTTAATAACTTTTTCTGGTTTTATTTTGACCGAGGTTTCAGACTTCAAAGTAACTTTTAAATTATCTTGATCTTCTGACTTCCAAAAGTTGAATGGAGAATAAAGTTCATTATATTTTTCAGCAACTAGCATCATTCCAGAAGACATGTAGTTGAGAATACAATATTTTCTCAATTTGAAATTTTTATTCTTATTATTTTTTTTGTTGAAATTATAAGCGAAGATGCTTCAATAACCTGAAATGGGAATGGTTTTTTTCGGCATTCTCCCATGATTTCTAGATAATCTTTAGGAGTTTTGACAACTTCTAAGACTTTTAAACGCTTTCCATAAATGCCAAAATTCCTATCACAAACGCAATATGAATGCCCACGAACTGGGTATATATGTTTGATAGAAATTTTCGCTGTTTTTGCAAACCACAAGCAGAAATTAATCATATAATAGTTTTTATTTTGGCTTCCTGCTGCATCAGAAAATAGAACAATATTGGTAACATTTGGATTTCGTTGAATGCTGGCTCTTAAGAAGTCATTTAAAAATGATATAACAGTATTTGAATTTTTTTTTGCTTCGTTTTCAGTAAAGCAGTAGAACGCACTAACTCCATCATTATGGCAATGTACGTTAAAAACGTACAGCCATAGAAGCCTTTTATAAAATTGTTAAATTGTTGAGACACTATGAGTTTAGGAAGCGGTAGATTTTGAGCATAGTCGAACTCAACCACCAAAGTTGATTTATATTTCCTGCAATCATCTGTTATATTTTTCTTCATATCTTTATATGCAGCAACCTTTTTCTCATGTAAATGTTGCTGAACCTTACATGGATCATCGGGATTCATCTTCAAAAGTATTTTATTCCTTTCACAAAAATCGCATATATCTGACCGAGGCTTTTTAAAAGAATATTCAGAATTTTCCCTAAACCACTTGTGAAATGTGTTGTACTTCATCTTCAATTTGTTGTTAGTATTTTGAAAAAAAAATTTCTGAAAATGTTCGAAAAGAATTTTAACGTTAAGCGACGAATCTTCGAAATATTTTCTTTTAGATTTTTCTCGATTGTAGTGTGATTCTCTGTTAGGTATCTGTGCTAAAAATTCTTTAGCTATGTTCCACACTGTAGGGTTTATTTTATTAGGTCTGTTTTTGTGCCTACCCCTCCTGTCTTTTATGCAGATTTGTCCCTCTTCTAGAACTTTTCCATAAATTATTCGAATACGTTTTTTTGAAACTTGGAAGAGGCTTTCAAACATTTTTTTGCAAATATCAATCTGAGAATCGTCAACTCTTATGAAATATTTACAATTAGTTCTCGTTCTTATTTTTGGAATTAGCACTTGTTTTTTTGGATGAAATGGAGACATACAGCTGAGAAGAAAATTATCCTGCTGATCTTTACTCTCAAGTGCCCAGAACTTATTAAAAACTTCCTCTTGTAAACTTATGCAGAACTTTTCAGCACATTTACGTTGACAGCAACTCCTGACAGCTATAAAATTCTTTGCTGCGACAATTAAACCTGGTAGCATAATAAAGTTTTGATATTATTAAGTTTTAACTAGTGAAGAGAAATATAAATTCGGCATGCGATTAAATAAAGGTTGAACTTCATAAACGACGTCAATTTATGTTGGAAAGTAGGCGTGGTTTTTAGCTGATTATGCTTATTTTCAGACTTGGCTATCACTTAAAGAGAAAATCTTCTATGCTAAATTTTCGTTCGATTGCTCAAAAACTTCGGGATATATTAAAGCTTAACTTCTTTGATTACGTGACTTTGTAAGATAGGAAAGCGTTGTTTTTGTACAATCATAGTCTTTATAAATATAAATAAATAAAAGCTTGTTACCCAAGTTTCAAGACGATAGCCTAAAACTAGCGGCTGTGATCGTGTGGACAGACGGACAAACAGGCAGACAAGCAGACAGACAGACAGACAGACAGACAGACAGACAGACAGACAGACATACAGACGGGTGAACATGCCTAAATCAATTCAGTTTTCGGCGCTGATCATTAAGGTAAACATATTGGTATACCTTCCTGACACGCCACAGGGATTTGAAATACAAGGTTTGAAAAATCTACCTTTGGTGTTTCGATATCTTTTCCCATTGACTTTCGCAGTTTTTTGAATAGTTCTTTTCCAAGTTTCCTTGAGTATTTTTCGTTTTCTCTCCAAGTTTTTTGTGGTTAATGTAGAACCTTCCAACTCACTATCACTTGAACTGTGTGATATTGATATGAACTTTCTGACCCTTCAAAATCGCTTTTTGAATCACTTTCCGAATTCATTTTTAAAATGTTTTTGAAATGTATTAAATACTAATTTGCGTTTGATTCTTCAAAGTCCGAAATCAAATAAAAAACAGCAGAGTAAGAAGAAGAATAAACCAAAGCAAAGAACAAAACAGTATTTTTGTTTGTGCACTGACTAAACAAAGTTCCGCTAGTTTTGTATGCTACTTCTATCGACCCATGCAAGAAGGGCATATGTAGAGGTTCACATTTTTTTCTTTTTTGAAGTCTGTTTAAGAGATATCAACTTGATATTTTGAGGGGACATAAAACAGGGCCTGTTCTTTCCATAGAGCCGTTTTACGCAAAAAGGGCACATCTCACCTTGTGCCCTTATTGCACCCAACTCCTCAATTGTGTTTTAAACCAAGTATGTCAAAACTAAGAATGTTGCATTTACTAGAATATCAATAGAAATTAAATTGATTACATCAATTGTAGTAAAAATAAATTCAAGTTGGTGAATTTTGCTACCATGGGAGTAGTAATTTTGTTATGGTACTTCATAAAGGATAGCAATTGATGTTTAATTTTATTGCAATATCAATATTTAATAATAAAAGGTTTAAAAAATTAGTAAACACTGCAGTTTTTTTAAAATAGCTGTTGTAAACAATGATTCCAAAATTATTTTTTTTTTCCCTTCTGTTGAGTCAGACTTCTGATCTTTAGGCCACAAAATGACCAAACTTGTTTTTGAATGCATTTTATGTAAGAGCTGAACTTTCATTATAAATTTTTTGAATTAAATAAATAAATAAACTGGCCATTTAAGCCCTTGGAAGGACTTTGACCTAGCTTCTATTGATCAATTGTGTTGTGCGTGTTGTTAAATGTTTGATCACAAATGACCGAGAACTGGACCTTCGTGTTTTATGCCGACTACGAACGGCTTATGTTCTCAAGAAGCTGTTACATGGCAGTTTTTACTCTCTGAGGTGTGCCATTGTCTGTAGAGATGTGACGATCGAACAGAAAAATTAATTCGATTGAAAAAACTTTCCGTCTGAGCTGGAATTGAACCCGGGCTACCGCGGTTCTTTAGCTTAGGGGCCACGCACTCTACCCACTAGGCTAGGGTCGCCACTTTTTAAATTTTTTAAATTACATGAATTTAATTGCGAGCTTAAGTTTCAAGTAAGTTTTTAAGAAGGCAACAACAACAACAACAGCTCTGTGCAGAGGCAATCACTTAGCTGACTAGACAGTCTGTTTCGGAAATCGCTACATTTCCTCTTCAGTAGTCTTTTGAGTGATAAAGCTGTGATCAACTCACTGTTTAAATTCCTATATGATTTCACACATTTTGGAACTTATTCATGGCATTCTAAAGCAGTAGGCTATTTATAGATCACCGCCATCAACTCTATCTGTTGTAGTTACTTCTTATTTATTTCAATAACTTGATCTAAAGCTCTCAGTTAAATTCATGTAATAATATAATAGATCACAAATTAATTAACAAATTTTTTAAATTTTAATGGGTTTTGATTAATTTGAAGCATTAATTGAAAACAAAAAATAAAACAAAAGTAGCATAAACCCTCCGATGCCTGACAAAGTCCCCAGAGACCTTTTTTGATAAATATGGAGTAGGCTCTTATAATTACTATTAAATTTTTTTCACCCTAATGATGTCATTACAATTTTTTTGTGTTCATATGTATAGTGTAGTGTTGTAAAATGTGTGTGCAGATGAAATAGAGAAAAAAGCCAGCACTCTGCCAGCACATCTGTATATATAAAAAAGATTAGTGGTTTGCTTGGATGCTTTAAACTTGCAAATGACTGGACCTAATCGGACACTTTCTTCAACGGATTTTTTCATAATTGCTACGCAAAGGCTTAGGAGAAAAAAGGTCGAAAAATTCTCAACAGGTGGCGCTGTAGGCGAACATTTCGTTTTTCAGTTCAATTCGGATGTGATATCGAATAGCCTGGGAATTATAATTGGTTACCTCATGTGTCTATGTACCACTGGGAAAATTCGTTACTGGTCTTCGCAATCGGTATTCTGTGCACTCGGTAACGCTGTCAGACGTTCTAAACTCATCTTTAGTGAGTAGAGTGGTGAAACAAAAAAAAAAAAAAAAGAAAAAATGGAAAAAGAGTAGTAAGTACAAAGAATTACTTGAATTTTGTTAATTTTCAACATAAAATTTGCTTTTGCGTAGCAGTGAATATGCACGCACTACGCCGGCGCAGCTGTGGTTTTATGTTAATTTTATTCGCAGCCACCTCGAGTTACTGCATGGAAAAAATTGTCTCACATTGCCAAATGCAAGCTATATAAATATTCACCTGCAACGCTTGGTTGCAGAATACCAAAGGGTTGTAAAAGTTAACATAAGGTGAATTTCTTCGGTAATTAGAATAACCCACAGTGGTCACGCTAGCATGGTTTTCCATAAAAGGCACGTTGGGTGTAGCATTCCCAATAATTTTCGTTTGCTTTTATCTCCAATTCTAACTGTCATACTGATTCGTCATACTGTCATATGATACCAGTTCGAGCGGATAATGAATTTAAGGATATGCTTGATTTCCAGGCATGAGACTTCGGTCCATTTAAAAAGGGATGGCCCAGAGTTGCCATTCTCCTTTTAGCTAGAGCCGGACATTCGCAGAGGAGGTACTGAACGTTTTCTACCTCCTCCTTACATCTGCGGCTTCTGCAGAAATCGTTTGATGCAACTCCCAACCGAAGAGCATGCGCTCCGATCAGGCAGTGACCCGTTAGGATTCCTACTATTTTTGACAGGTTTACTCTGCTTAACTCAAGCAGTGAGTTGGTGCGTTTTAAGTCGTAGGTAGGCCATGTTAGCTTAGTTATCCTGCATGTATCAAGGCGTTCCCAGCGCTCTTGTGCAAGGCCTAAGGATCTGTTCTTGCACTGGAGTTTATAGGAGGAAATGGGTATACCAATAAAGTCCTCATTTAAGAGGGTGTTAGAGGTCGTACCCTTCCTTGCCAATTCGTCGGCCAAATTGTTGCCCTCGATATCCCTATGTCCGGGTACCCATATGAGGTGAATCCTGAGTAGCCTTGCCATCTCGTTAAGAGATCTGCGGCACTCAGTGAGAGTTTTACAGTTGTCAGTATTTGAGTTCAGTGCTTTCAGTGCAGCTTGGCTATCTGAAAAGATGGAAATACTATTTCTTTCTAGGTCTTTTTGACCTAGAATCTTAGTGGTTTCGTGAATAGCCATCATTTCCGCTTGATAGACACTACAATAGTTAGGAAGTCTAAAGGACGCTTCGATTTCGAGATCCTGGGAGTAGATTCCTCCCCCTACTTGTTCTCGAAGTTTGGATCCATCTGTGAAGTTTTTTATGGCGGAGGTTTTAAGGGGGATTTTGTTTGCCCAGTCTAGCCGCGAAGGGATGAAAACTACGTACTTCTTTTCAAGATTTAAGCACGGCACACAGCAGTCTGTTTTGTCGGGTGCAGACGAGTTCAGAATAATTGTGTGGCCGCAGTTGTTAACTATCCAATTACCAGATTCTCTAAGTCTCAGGGCTGCTGTGTTGGCACATTCCCTGGCAAAGATATCGAGAGGAGGAAGGTGAAGCATGACATTGAGGGCGCTAGTTGGCGTTGGGGACAGTGCCCCCGTAATACAAAGACCTGCGCTTCTTTGCACCTTTGCAAACTTCTGAAGTGCGGTTGCCTTGTCAAGGGCCCTCCATCATACCAGTGAGCCATACATTAGTATGGGGCGGACAATTGCTGTATAAATCCAGCGTACTATTTTGGGGGAAAAACCCCATTTTTTACCTATAGCTTTTTTACATGCAAATAGTGCTATGTTTGCCTTTTTAACACGTTCCTTAATGTTAACATTCCAGATAAGCTTCTTATCCAGAATAACTCCTAGGTATTTCGTGCTATCGCTAAAGAGCAACCTCGTGCCGTTCAGACGCGGTGGTTCTAAGTTGGGGGTTTTATAGTTCCTAGTGAAAAGAATGAGATCTGTTTTCGCGGGGTTTACACATGGAAGGACGTTATTGAATGCCCCTGCTATATCTAGAAAAGCAGCAAGCGCGTATTTTTTGCTCTCAAGTGATTTTTCGATGGTAGACACAAGAGAGTGCAGAGCTGTCTCTGTAGATTTGCCTTTAATGTAGGCATGTTGGGATTTTAGAAGCCTGTCAAGTTTCGGCTTAAGAAGAAGCCCAATAAGTCTCTCTAGAATTTTAACCAGAAAGGAAGAGAGGCTTATAGGTCTGAAGTCATTCGATTTAGTGTGAGAGGACTTACCCGTTTTCGGTATAAAGAGAACTTTTGTCTCTCTCCAAGCTGTTGGAATATAGTTAAGGCGTAGGCAGCCATAGTAGATTGTCTGAAGCCAGGGTACTATAGCATTGAAGCTATAGTAGAGTTGGGCTGGTATAATGCCATCGGGACCTGGAGATTTATAAGGTTGGAATAAATAGATCGCCCATCTTAACTTCTCCTTGCTTTTCAGTTGCTCAATCTTTTAAGGCGTAAGGACGCAGGGGGGTGTTTGAAAGCTGGAAATGTCAGAGTAAACATTACCAGGAAGATGCGCATCCATGAGTATATCTAGGGTTTCGATGCATGAATCCGTCCATGTGCCATCTTCCTTTTGAAGAAAGCTTGGTACTGTCGGGGATTTCGATAGTATTTTCCTGAGCCTTGAAGCCTCGGAAGTACCCTCTATTTCTGTGCAGAAGTATAGGATATTTTATAGTTATAGATAGTAAAAGGATAGTTTATAGTTATTATATTAAGCCAGATATTTTAAAGTTTTTATTGGTCTTTAACTTCAATTTTTTAAATAACAAAAGTGAGCACATTTGAGATTTATTCAGAATATATGGCAAAAACTAAATTCGTTTTGAGTATTTCTTCTGACGAAAGACTACGTTAACAATTTTATTACGCATTCTCTTAAGCATTTTAGAGAAGCACAGTTTCAATATACAAGCCATGTATGTATGCTACAGGACTTGCGCACTTTTTATCCCACTGTCAAAAAGTATGCTCTCACTGGCAACTAAGAGTTTTGAGGGAGTAGCATTTTTTTTTACGTAGGCTCAATAACAAAAAATTTTAGCGTTTTAAAATTTTGACTTTATGGGAGGCAGTGTTCCTAACTTAGGGGTTTTTCCCCTTAATTTAGAAGGAAAAAAGTGGAATGGGATTTTTTAAGGGTTTTATATTTTTAGGGAGTTTTAGGTACTTTTTGTTAATCTTACGCATTGGATAATCCAATTCACTACGAAGTTTTTTCCCTTTTTCATTCCCTACTCGTTACCATGGTGTAAGAAAACAAGGTGAACGTGACGTCTAAATATTTTGCTACAGCTGCAAAACTTGTGAATGAGCCTGTTCTCACGCGCCTTACGTTAGGCGGAGCATCGGATTAATTTTGACGTATACAGGTAAGGTGGGAAGTGGGAAGGTGACAAGTTACGTAAGGCAGTATTTTCAAAAATTTTAAAAATTTTGCGATTCATTTTGACGTCTGTTATTTTGAAGTTTCATTGTTTGTCACTTTCCTCTTGGTTATCTTCAGTTTTAGCGCAAATAAATTTTGTATTGAATTGGTTGGTTTTTCACTTTTACTCATTTCTAATTTTTTGCGTTGCTGCTTAATTTAAGACTTACAAAGTAATGAATTTTCCGAAATTTAACAGCACATTTTATTGACTGTTCTTGGAATTCAAAATAAGGCGGTCTTAAAAAAGTCGGTAATAAGAACACCTGACAGATGCATATAATAATATAATAAGTTGGGGATTTGCCGAAGCAGACCACAGTGGGTCCCTTTTCGTCCCCCATTGGACAAAGGGCACTACTGCTCGGAGTACTCGTACGTGAGCATGCTCCTTGTGTAAGCATCCTTTGTCACCTCAAGCATATCCTTATAGGTTAGTTGACCAATCTCGGCTTCGCCAATAAATGGGCGTCCCAAAGTGGTCAATCTTATGCTTGCCAGCGCCGGACACTGGCACAGAATGTGTGCTGCTGTTTCCGGCTCCTCTAGGCATAACCTACACGCATCGTCCTCGGTCAGAGTCATCTTCCCGAGATGGTACGTGACCAGTGCAGTGAGCCAGCTTAAAGTCCTTCGATTGTATCGGATAACTTTTACTGCCTCACTACGAGACCACTTCACGGCCGCCTTTGATTGCCTGCAATTAACAGCTTCTTCCTACCTTGTAATGTGTTCCGAGTCCGTCCATTGTTTAATAAGGCCTGCCACCATATTGTCGCCTATGGCGATACGTGGTTCTGGTCCACAGAATTCTTCTGCTGATCCTGCTTTTGCTAAAGAATCAGCTTCTTCATTCTGTTCTATGCCAGAGTGTCCTCTCACCCACATAAGTGTGAGCTCATTCGTCTGGGCGCACCTATTAAGTTTTGTAAGACATTCTATGGCCAACCTGGAAGTGATGTCTGTCCGTTGCATACACCTAATCACAGACTGATTGTCGAGAGCGATGACAATTTTCTTGCCACTGATCCGGCCATCTATCAGGTGGTCCAGCGCATGCACTACGCCAAGCATTTCTGCCTGGTATACAGACACAAACTTCCCCAACCTCAGTACACAGGATAGGCTTAACTCTTTTGAGTACACGCCTGCCCCGGCCCGGCCATTCATCAGAGAGCCGTCTGTGAATAAACTGATATCGCTACCAGCGATTTCTTCACAAACGGCTCCATCCGTTATAAGAGTTTTATAACATTTTTCTGTTATTTTTACTCTCTGCCTTCCGTCCATAGGCATAAACGCCTCCCTGACATCTCTCTGTACAATATCAAGGATGCGAATATAACCATGCAGGGCCGTTGCCCCATGCCACGTAGCATTTCGCAACATCCTGAGGGCTGACAGCGCCGCTGTTTTCTTTATTTCTAAATCCAACGGCAGCATACCTAACAGAACCTCCATTGTGCTTGTTGGAGTGGTGCGTATTGCACCTGTTATTCCAACACACGCCAGCCGTTGGACTCTGTCCAGTCTCTTCTTAATGGTTCTCAGATCAGTCTCAATCAGTCTCTCTTATGACAGATGCATAGTGTCAAAATAACGCCATTACTCTGCCTTTTTTTAGGCGAATGAGAACAGGGTCAATGAGTGAAAAATACAGAAAAGCTGATTTTGGATGGATTGACAACTCAAGTGTTTGATTTTTACAAAAAAAATTCAAAATCGCGTCCACCTTGTTTGGAATAAAAACCAAAGAAACCGGTTTTTTTTTTCTTTTTCAAGTTAATATATTATTGACTTAATAAAAAACATTACAAAAAATTATTTTGTGTATAGTTTTTATTTTTAAATTAATTTTTATTCTCGGGTGTGACACACCCAGTTCATTGGTGGTGTGACAAAAAATATCTTCATTGACGGCGAGATAACTAAAGATTATTGCAAAATGTTAATTGATATTTTTTTTTTGTTTTGGGAGTATTTCTAAGTAATAGTAGCGATTTTAGAGGTTTTTGACAAAAATTTTGGGGATAAATATTTTTGGGAGTTGGTAACGCTGATGGGAGGTAGGCATGGTTGTGGGCGAATTGTATGGTTATTTGTATGTGATCTCTTGTACACTTAGCGAAAAATACTCTTTCCTGATTGAGGTTATTTTTACCTGACGAATTTGGTTAGGAGAGTCAACCACATCGTATTAGCCTGATCCACGTTACTTTCACCTGGCTAATCTGGTATACAGAAATACATGTAGAAAATATCGGAAAAAAGGGTGAAAAAAACAACTTGCCAGCTGTCAAATTCTGATATATTGATGCATAATTTGTAACAAAGGTTACCTATGAATAAGGTAGGTGAAATTAACATGTCTTTAAGTTTTCAATTTTATCAAATTCTGTGGTCATTTGGGCTGAACAAATAAAGTGTCCATGATTCATTTGCTTAAGCTCTCCCTCTGGCACCTGCTGTGGGCAAAAAGGTTTTTTTTAGTTTTAATTTTTATTCTCGTGATGTGATTGTGGAAAAATTCCAAACATTTGAATGTAGGTGATTGAGGTAAAAACATTTGAACCTAGCATTTGGTTAAATAAACTTGATTTAATTCGACCCCCAACGTAAGGGGGTTTGCTAATTTTTTAACGTTTTTTCTGTCTGTCGTCGGGGGCGATAGTTCTGGGAATGGACCCGCAATTCTAAGTCTTGGTTGCTTCTTCATCTCCTGTGGTGGAGCGGCGGTAGGGTGTTTAGCGATAGTTATTCGTTGAACATTCTGTCGACGTCCGGGCCTCGAGCTATCAATTCTTTCTACAATAGTGGAATGAGAATAAATTTATTGTAAACATTAAGGTAAAATAAAGTTACTAATCCAAAAAATTAGCTTAACAGGGGAATGGACTAGTTTCCCTAAGTCTTGGGTTACATCTCCACGCCCCTAGGCACTAACATATCCGTCCTTGTATGTCCTCCTCTGGTCCATTAGTCAGCACATGCTTGTGAGTGACTATGGATGCAAAACATTAAATGATTGTTTGTCAACAGTGGCAAATTAATCATACAGGGATAGTGGGGGTTCACCTGTTTTTTAATTGTTCTCGTAGTTTTTTTGGGGGACTTAGAAGGCGGCTAAGGAGAATCAGTGCGAAGCTTCTTAGCAACAAAACTATTGCCTTTCGCATACAGCTTTCTTACCTTTCTTAGGCGTATTGTTTTCTAGCGGGTTCCACTACAGACGGTTCCGTATTTTGGGACGTTTTTGGTGGGATTTGCTGGAGCAATATATTTTATATATAATTTTTTTTCAGGTTTTTACTAATTTTTATTATTATTTGTTAGGTTTTATTTATTTTTGTAAGGTTTTTATTTTGTAGTTTTTTTTTTTGCATGAATGTGCTACATACATATATATTTGCATGAATGTGCTATATACCCTGCCAACATTTTGAAGTGTCTTTCATCGTCCAACGCGAAATGCGTCACGTCTAAGTCACTTCCGTACGTTAATTGGAAGATAGTAGTTCCGTAATGCAAAAAATAAACAACAATACTAAGGAAGTCATCGAAAGTGAAGTCGCAGTGACTGCGAAATGAAAGTCGTTGAAAAAAAAAAGATGAAAAAAAAACAGAATAGAACAAAGAACTTTTTGATGAAAGTTTGATTAGTTGGTTTTATATTCTGCAGTTGGTGGTTGCTGATAAAGTGCGATTTTGTTTTTTAATTGTTAAAATTATTTGTTTCGTGTTTTTTTGTTTGTTTATTATTTCATTTGAAACCACTATTTTCACAGCCCTTAAGCTCAGAAAATTTAAAAATTTATTAAACCGAAGTAATTAATTTTCAAAATAAAATAAACTTCACCTTAGAGGATATTTCAAATAAAGCTATAGTTTTAGAAAGTCTTGACAGTTCTTTCGCTATATTCCCATTTCTTTAAAAATGGAGTACAATAATGCTTCTGATACAGGTAAAATATTAAAATTATATTAAATGTATTTAAACTTAAATAAATATTTGATCCTTTTATACATAGAAGCCACCTTTACGTTTTTGAGTGATGTGCCCAAGTACAATACATTCCACTGAGGAATAATTTTAATGGTATATATTTTTATATAGTACTTAATTCTTTCCGATCATTTATTAAAATTTATATTTTTTTATTAAGGACAACAGCCGAAGACCATGATTAAGGAACTATGCAGACGATCTTGCAAGAGTTGCGTTCTTTGCAAAACAAATTTCAAAAATCCGAATGTAATATTTATTTTTTTTAAAAATGCATCTCGAACAGAATTAAATATCATAAAATATAAAAACAAAAAAAATAAAACGCTTTTAAATATTGCATTTTTAACTTTCACGAGGTGACAAAAATGTGCCTTCTAATAGGCACTAATAGGTGACTTCTAAAAGACACTCATAAGTAACTTCTACAAGTCACTAATGCGTGGCTTTCAGAAGAAACGCAGGCGGGGAACAACTTCTCAATACGAAAGTGACTCCTAAGATGAAAAAAAGATATCGCACGCGTTGAATTGTAACTTCATCAAGTCACTTTTAAGTGACTTCTGCGATAGAAAATGTTGGCAGGGATATGTATTTTTGAATGTGCTGCATGAATGTGTTGATTGTGTTGCATGCAATTTAGCAATTTATTTTATTTGTCATTAGATTAGCTTATGTTGAGAATTAGAGGTTGGTTCGGTTTATTAGTTTTTTAAAGCCTTCTGATGAGACCACGTGGCTGTGGTTGAAAAACGTTTAAAGGTAGCCTTTATGCCTACACGGCAAGAATTTTAGGCATGTTTGTTGTTTCACTTAATATAGATGGGATGCTTATCTTTCTATGTATATTAATTTTTTCAGGTTTTTATTATTTTTCCGGTTTAGTTAGCTTTTAATTTTTATATTATGATTAATGGTCTATAGTGTTATGTCGGATTAAGGACATGATATTGTATAGCATGTTTTGTATAGTGTTATATCAGATTATAGACGTGACATTGTATAACATGGTCATATTTAGGTAGATATTTCAAGAAAAAAATGTTTTCTTAAAATTATAATAGGAATTATAAGTAGAAGACAGTTTGGAAAAATTTGGTTAGTGATACTTAAATTTGAGGATAATTTATTTCCTGAATTTAAGTAATATACTAAAATCAGAACAGACTGACTGACAGAAACTAAGTGGCCAAAATTAGTATGTTTTTACCTCGTCTTGTGTCCCTGCTTATCGCTTTGGTACTATGTAAATAGTTTTTATTTACATTTTTATATTTTTTCTGTCTTTTTGACATTTTTTGTCTTTATAACACATTTTGTAGGCTTAACTTACAAAAAACTAGAGCAGGGCCGTAGTTAGGGGGGCATAGTGGGGCAATGCCCTACCTTCAAATACCATTGCCTACCTTAAGGGAGGTTTTAGCCAAACAATTTTTTGAAAATATATTTTTTTTAAATTTTAGTTAAGAATATGTAAAAAAATGTTCAATTTAATCCCGCTTATGATACAGATACTACAGAGCTTAAAACCCGGTATGCCAGAGTTACTTTAACTAACCAGAGTAACTTAAAACATGTTTTTCTCGAAACTTACTTTTTTCAAAACGGGCCACTCTACTGCAAACAAACTAATAGACCGCTTTAAAATATTTTTTTTATATGTTTGTATAATTTAAAAACAAAATGCGCTTTTTTTCAATAAAATTGAATGTTAAGTCTAACTGTGCTAAAAATTTTTTGGAAAGAATATAGTATAAAGTGTGTTTATCGCAATGGAGAAATCAATTTTTCATAAATTTTGCACAAATGTTTGTGGTTCTCTATTTTTTTAAATAGTAACCAATAAATATACTTGATTATTTTTGCAGGAATATTTAAAACTATAAAACAACTTTCGAAGAAATTTAAGATTACTGAAGTCGGTTGTAAGTTGGAAATATGGAAGCTGTTTTAAGGTATTTTTTTAATCGATAATGATCGATTTTTCTTTTTAATTTAACCAAATGATAACGGATTTTGGTCATCTATGACTTGTTAGAACGCACAAATTAAATGCCAGATTTCACGATTATAATTTTTGTAGAAAATAAAAAAGGCGATATATAATGACTGTGAATAATAAAAGTTTTATTTATTTTTTGGGATAAATGTTCAAGTTTTGTTTGAATATATAATCGTCTGTGTGTGTTGTGAATTGTGTTTATGTTGGTGTTCTTCACAATGCCTCATCCGCTGCCAAAAACCAACTTAACTAAGCAATTAAAGATTGCAAAATTTTATTCTTGTACCGCTCCTTCATTGATTTTGTCGTTTAATGGAAGCGCTCGCCTTGTTCATCAAACTTGGTTGGAATTCGCTGCTCGAATATATACAAGATGGTGCAGAAAGTTTATTTAATGCGACATTCTAACATTGATTTTGTTAAACACTTCCATCAAATCGGCGACAAGACTTCGGTGATTCTGATCGCGGTGCTTCCCCAATTTTTATAATATGACGAATCAAAAAAATCGATTGTTTTAGCCCATTCAATGGCTAGGCTAAATTAAGAACAAAATAATTTTTTTCCTGTTCGGCACAAAATTTTTATTTTTGTAATCCCTTGAAGGTTTTTCAACCCTTTAGATATTTGTTTTTTTTATACCCTCTTAATATTATTTTCATTAAAAAAATAAAAAGAGAAAAAACATAAATTTGATTTTTTCTTATAAAATAGGCCAACAAAAACTTTTTTGCCTTTCTTCGTTACAAAATCGAAAATCTTTGACTTTAATGTCAAATATCTCTCTAAATTTATTTTTGTCATGTTTGTCAAACGATTTGATTTTAAAAAAAGCGTTGCAAAATAAATATAAAAATAACTTTCTGACGTGTCCAATATATAGGGCAAATCCACTGAAAGGGTTAAGGAAAGACTTATTATTATTATTATTATTATTATTATTATTTATTATTATTATTATTTTATTTGCATTATTGTACATTAAGACTTATCTTTTATAGTACATCAAAGGAGGAAAATCAAGTTGATAGATATTTACTTATATACTAACATTTATCTTAAAATATGTAAATAAATTATTAAATTAAAATATTAAAATAAATATAATATATATAATTTCAAAGTCATTAAGTAATCAGTTTAAACAGTTTATTTAAAAAAAGTAGAGAGAAAAGAATGTTTTAAAGCAAAGAAAATAATGAATAGATAAAAGAAAAGAGAATAGCATAGAAACTTAATTTAATGAATAATTAATTATTCTATTTCTGAAAAGTATCTAAAAATTTCCCGTTTAAAGCTGGTTATAATATTTATTTGTTTCAAATAATTGGGCAATGAATTCCAAAGTCTTATGGTGCTAATAAAAAAGAGTCTGCTACTGTTGAGGTAGCTGTGTCTCGGAACAATAAAGTTGGTCGAACGATTAGATTGGAAAAACTGTAATTTTTCATAGAGATATCTAGGGTGTCGAGTATTGATAAGTCCGTGTAAAAAAACTATATTACGCATATTTAAATATTGAACTAAATTACAACCAAGAATTTCCTTGCATTTCGCAGTGATATGATCCCAACGTTGGATTTTAAAAACATACCTAGCAGCATTGTTAAATGCTGTGAAGGTGAGTCAAGCTTACTGTACACTACGCCTGCAAAAGTTATATGTGGCAAAATTAATTGTACTACAAGCCTTTGCCGAGTTTTAAGGGGGGTAAAGTCAGAAGAAGCACGCAGGTAACGCAATGTCCCATAAATTTTATTTAGAGTGTAGTTGATGTGGTCAATACAAGAAAGATTTGAATTAAGAATAAAGCCAAGGTTTTTCACTTTATTCATAACCTCCAACTGATCAGCTCCTATCAATAAAGGCGGAATATCCACAAAGCAAGAAACAGTTCTGGATATTGGCAACACTTAAGATTTCAGCGGATTTATAAAAAGCAAGTTAGTAGCAGCCTTTACTGTTCCAGTAAAGACAAATCAGAGTTAAGTCTACAACTTAAATCTTCTAAAAGGCCAATAGGTCTAGAGAGGTATAGCTGAATATCATCAGCATAAGCGTAAACTGTTGCATACAGTGAAAATATCATTTAAAAATATGGAGAAAAGTAGGGGACCCAGAATAGACCCTTGGGGAACACCGACAGCAACTGATTGCAGGGAAGAAATATTATTTCCAACTCTTACACGCTGCTTTCTTGCCTCTAGGTAATTAGATAAGAGTTTAACTGCACTATCACTAAACTTGAACAAATTTTTAAGATTATAACAAAGCAGATTGTGATTTACCGAGTCAAAAGCTTTAGAAAATTCAATCAGGCAAAGAAGGGTTACAAAGTTTTTATCATAAGATATTCTTATGTCATCCATAATTTTCATAGCTGCAGTCACACAGCTGTGACCTGTCCGAAACCCAGACTGAAGCGGCGATAAAAGGTGGTTAACGTTAAGGTATTCAGAGATTTGGTCAGACATTATCCGTTCCAAAACTTTACCTAGAGGAGGAAGTATGCTTATGGGTCTAAAATCCTTGGGATCTGAAGCAGAGTTAGATTTGGGAATTGCCATAACTGTAGCTATTTTCCATAATTCGGGGAAGCGGGAACAAGTAACACAGTGATTAATAATATGAGTGAGGGGAGCAAGTATAAAGTGGATAACTAATTTAATAAATTTAATAGGCATTTCATCGATCCCGACTGCATTCGAACTTATCTTCATTATACTTTTGGCAACATAGTCTTCACTGACAGAAGCAAACTCAAAAGAGGGAAAGGGAAATTGGTCAGTTTGTTCTGACAATTCAACATCAGAACTAGTACTGGCAGGACTTGGACATCCATTAGACAAAAAATAATTATTCAGTAAATTAGGCTCCAAAGTACACTCACTTGGCGCTTTACTGAATACCCTATATTTTTTTAAATTTTGCCAAAGTTGCTTAGAGCTTAAACCAGAGTTTAGCTTAGAGCTGTAAAATTTTGACTTTTCTTGTCGAACAAATATATTAGCTGAATTACGCGCTCTCCTGTAGCTTTCCCAATTTCTATCTGTACGATTTTGTTTCCATTTAGAGTAGAGTTTGTTTCTTGTTTTTATGGCATACATAACACGACTAGTAAACCAAGGACAAGAACTATTAGACATTTGAATTGCTCGTAAAGGAACATGACGGTTAAACAAAACATTTAAGTTAATCATTAAACAGCTGAGCTTATCATCCACCGAGCCATAAAGCCAGCAGTCTGTCCAATTTGTAGCCAATAAATCATAGTATAGTGCAGAAAAATCAATTGATTTGTAGTCGCGGTAAGAAAAACTAACCTCAGAAGTTCTTTCAAGATTTATATTAAGACAACAAAAAATTAAATCGTGGTCGGACAAAAAGTTCATTTGGTCAACTTTTAAAATATAAGAGATATCTGAAACTAAGCAAACATCAAGCAGACTAGGCTCACAATCGTGCATATAGCGGGTGGGAATCCCATGGTTCGCTACATTTAAACCGCTCATTGAAGAGAGATAGTAAAAGTTATCTGTAGCAGCATCATTCCGCAACAAGTTAATATTAAAGTTGCCACATATAAAAAGAAAATCATAGTCAATGACTTTTGTATTAAGGTCAGAGAAAAACTGTTCTGGACTATTGCAACGATTAAGATTGTAAGCACATGACACTAATAAAACTATTTTTTATAAACTATTTTTTTATTCTGTAATTTTAACTTTTTTTTGGAGCCTAATATAAACCTTTATAAATGTAGTAGTAGTATTTTTATTCAACAATTCATTACATTCTTAATAATAACAATATATATATCTATAAGAAGAATTATAACTGCAATGAATGTTAAGCTGCTTCTATAGTTCACTAGGAGCTAGAGGCGAATACAGCATGTTAAAAATATATATAATAATTAATGAAATAATAATTAATAAATGATGCATTAATTACAATAATCAAATAAAGAAAATAAATCGAAACATTCAATATTAACATATTTTTTTTAATATTTTTTAAAAATTTTTTTTTTTTTTTTTTGTTTTGTAAAGGCCTTATTGAGAGCAAAAACTTAATAAAAGTATTGTGGAGTCAGACTATAACAGCCAATAATGTGTCAATATCATTGTAATTGAGGTCTAAAAGCCAAAACTTTACCCTTTTGAGAAAAATGGATTGATCATGAATATTTCTTATTTCCGATGGAAGACTATTGAAAAGTCGAGGAGCAACAGAAGCAAAAAAGTTAAGAAATATTCTTAATGTGTGCGTTGGAACCAGTGCTACATTGTATTCATTAACTCTGAAATGAAATATATTATTCATGAAAATATATTGATAATATTTATTATTACCTGGCTATTATTATATACCTTCCAACAATTAAGTACTGAATGTGTACATATACGGCGAAAATCGTTTCACCAGATCAGATAAAGTTAAATTTTTACTTGTGCCCTACCTGTTATTACCACTGCCCTATCTTAAATTCAACTCTGGCTACGGCCCTGAATTAGCGTAATGAAGTATTTAAGTACAAAGTACCGAAACGCTTTGCACTCAAACAATCATTATTTGCTTAAGATAACTACATTTGTCAGTTTCATTTAACAACAAAAACCTGATCTGAATTGCATGTGGCAATCTTAACCTGACGATTCATGCTGGAAAATTTTAATCTGAAATTTAGTTAAAATTTGGTTAAATAAACTAGATTTTTTCCTTGGTGTAGTTAATTTAAACTTATATGTTAAATTTTATTAATCTACAACGAATTCTCCTGTTTCTTGACGCCTTTTATATGGGATTCAGCCACTGTGAGACGTTTTCAGAGCAGACACACACACAAAAATTTTGTGCAAAAACCGCCAACAAAACAGCGCTAGCACGTGGCTTTACGTGTTTTGGGTACGTATGCTCTACTGAGGACCCAAATATATGAATGGAGTCTGCAAGTGGAGCTTTTTAGGCCGCAAAAGTTCGACCCATCTTTAACTTGAATGTGTCTCTTTTGGAGAATGTTAGCATTACCATTGCTTTGGTTTGTAATTTATTTTTTTTATTTTGCTATATGTTTTCCTTTTCTTTAATAACTCAGATTGTTGTTGCTACTTTTTCACGTTGGTCGACTTTGGCTCGAATTAAAAGAAAAAGAGAGAAATTAATATAAAAACTTTATCTACTCATTCCTCTCTTCGCTTCGCACTGTTTATTCAAATGAAAGTAAAAGTTTTCGCTTTGTCTTCGTTATGTTGTTGGTTTTGTTGCTGTTCTTATCGCTTTTTACTTGTAATTATAACAATTATTAACATCGTTGATATTGTTGCTGCTGTTGTTTCTGCAATTTTATGATTTGTTTTCATTATGAGCAAAATAAAATTACTTTTCAGCAAATTTATGCATTAATCAAAGACGACAGTATCGTTATTAATTAAGAAAGAAAAAATTGTATATGCTCATTCGAATTTCCTGCAGCTTTAATCAAAACTTCGAAGTTCGAATTGTTAACTTGATGTTTGTAAACGACAGCAACATACATCTAACCAGCAACGCTGTAGATTGGTATTTCATAAGGGGGGAGCGGTTACTGAAGCAAAAAAATTTTATTTTTATTTTAGAATCCAATTTCTGAATTTCTAAATCCAAATTTCTTAACCGATTTCAACAGTCGAAGTGAAAAGAGTTAATGAAATTTTATTTATTTTAATTCAAAACATACAAAATTGATTCAATTGCTCGGTTTTGAGCGGTGCGAGAAGTATTTATTTAAGCAAAGCAACGAAAATAGATATTTTAAAAATATAAACATATTAATACATGCACTGAGGAAAATATGTGCTTGAATTAAATTAAATTAAACGAATTTGTTTTTGAAATAGAGATTGAAACAATTTCGTTTCAAATATTGTTTAAACTTAAATTTAAAACGAAAGTTTTAAGCAATGTTTTTAAATATACAGTGAAACCTCTACTAACGGACACCCCTCTTAAGCGGACAGTTTTTCACGACCAAGTTTTTCGTCCGCTTTTTCGAACAAATTAACCTCTCTTAAGTGGACCCTCTCTTGAGCGGACGCGGACAGTACATTTTCGTCTAATTGGACGAAAAACCTCTGTTAGGCAGACACGAATCTCCCTCAAGCGGACACAAACGTCTGTTGAACGGACGCGAACCTCTGTTGCATGGACGCGAACCTCTATTAAGCGGACACGAGCGAGAAAAGTAACTGACAAAATGTGTGTAAACATACAGAAATGATATTGGGGATTTCCTCACAAAGCGCCTCTCTTTTTTTTTTTTCATTTGCCTTGCCATCGCTTCATTGAGCTATAGAACGTTGCAGTGAATAGACATACGAGATGGCGAACCCATATGCAAAATCGTTTTTTTAAAGAAAAACAAAAAACTTACGTCAATCGACGATTTCTGAATTTCTTAAGTCATGAATTACACATGTAAAATGTTGAAGTTTGTGAATAACATACTATTTTACATGATATAAACTGATTTTTTTTTAAACACATATGCGTTAAAAGAATATAATATAAGAATATAAAGAATATACACTAATACAATAAATGTATTTTGCATTGAAAAAAATTGCCTTTACCATTTGCTCATTACTCTATAACAAATTTTAAAGATATAAAACTCAGCCTCTCTATTAAGCGGACACCTCTATTGGGCGGACAAAAATGGGCTGACGGTGAGTGTCCGCCCAAGAGAGGTTTCACTGTACTGTTAGAGTAAACATTTAAAGTTATAAACAATTTATTTAAAAACAAAAACTTTAATATTGAAAACAAATGTTTTAAAACATAATTTTAAAATAATTTTCTTTTATTAAAAACAATTATATTAAACTACTTGTTTTCGATGCCAATATTTTAATTTTTTTTCTATTCTTCGAAGTCAGATTCGTGAGCAGCGTCCACTGCAGGCCTGTAGCCAGACCAAGAAGACAGAGGGTGCTGGCATGAATCTTGGGATGGGGGGGGGGAAATTTTTTGTTTTTCATTTAAATAAAAAAAGACAATTTTTTAACGTGTGAAATGAATACATTACACATATTTATTAAAAAAACAGTTAATTTTATAAGATGTAGATCATGAATATGTAGATCTTTTTATACATGAGATTAATACATAAATAATAATATAAACATTAATTCAGGACTTTGTAACAAAATGAAGGTAAAAATACAAGATTTATTTAAAGTGGCTAGAAATATAAGAAAGAGTAGCGAAATGGGCTAACTTATGTATAGACAATTTTTAAGTAAAACAAATAAAAAAACTGAACTAAGCCGCATCCGTCGTTTGCATCAAATTGATGCAAATTTTTTATTCAGATTTATATATTAAGAACAAACATGCATGTTTTGATTTAAATCTTTTGCTTGTTTAAATTTTTGCTAGAATTAAAATTTGCAGTTTTTTCTTATTTTAAAATTAATAAACATTCATCATGCGTAAAAAAAAATTTAATATTAAAAACATTTCAATGAATTATATATTCTTTTTGTATCTGCATCAAATTGGTGCACAACGTGCTTTTCATTTCTATAAAGTTCCCATGGATGCGGGTTAAAAAATTATTAAAATTCAAATCTTATTTTTTGGTAGCAAATGTTGGCGACCCAGTAGAAATTTTAAAAATTGTAACAATTTGTCTGAAATGTTTTGCTAAACAAATTTGATATACATATTCAAGTCACGAATAAGGTGAATGTGTATATTTTTTGTTATTTTAAACTAAACTAATTTTAAAGCAATAAGCAAATAATCTACAAAATGCATATTAATTATTCATTTAAAGTTCATTCAGGGGGAAAACAGTTGTAGTAAGGGGCATTGCCCCCCTTGCCCCATCTTAGCTACAGGCCTGGTCCCCTGAGACCAATAGACCACCAAATTTCAACTCCATCTGATGAAGTTTGCGTTTTATTATTACGGCTTAAAATATTGAAATGTTTTAAATATAAAAAAAAATTGGTATTTATTTTATCAAATGTGTAATACGATACTGTATTATGCACGCTACAAAAATTTAGAATTTATTTCTTGTTTTAGTTAAATGAACATTAAAACACTTTAAAACCAAATTGTTTTTATTGAAAATATTTTATTTAAAATGCCTGCTTAAATGAGTTTATTTTTTCAAAATTTGCAAATATTTGAAAGTGCTTTGGAAATTGGAATTTAATTTGATTAAATAACTGATATACTTAAGGAATGAAAACCTTACTCGATAAAAATCCTCTGATATTTCTGCCGTAACATTTCATCTTGATAAACGAAACTTACTTATTGTAATTCCAAGTAAATAAAAGCATCTCTCAGTCTTATTAAATGATTCTTTATCGTTCTTCCCAAAATTTGCCAATGTTTCGACTACAAGATTTATACGTTCGCAGAATTCTATTAGATCTTTATTAATTTTTAACAACTGCATTGTCAGATTTGACGTAAATAAAAACATTTTATGTATTAAATTTATTGCAACCAAATATTCTGGACTCGTAACTGCGCAGACAAAGCGCAGACGAAGTGCCACCGATAGAACTTCATGGCGTTTTCTTTTTTCGAAGAAATGCTGCAATTTGTTTGCCCTCTTTCTGCCCTCTTTGAGAATTCTGCATTTCTTTCTACTCTTGAAGTCAACATTTTCGAGAAAACAACACGATTAAATTTTAGAGGTCACTATTTTTTCTAAAGAAGGCAGAATTTTCAAAAAAAGCAGAAAAAATGCAGCATTTTTTCGAGAAAAGAAAACCACTTAAGGTAAAAAGTTATTGTAAGCACTTGGCGATAGTTACATTCAGCTCAAGAAAATGTGTAACTGAAAAATGTGCCTGGCTTAGAATAATTTTGTTCAATTTATATGTAAACGTTTTGCAAGCGTTAGTACGTAAGCAATAATACCAATGCAAAAAAAAAAAAGGAAAATCAAAGTTCTCTTATAAAATCTTCAATTTACCTTCATGTTTTTGCAAAATTAAATAATTTGGTATATCTGTATTTTTATTCAATATATAAAAATATTCTAGATTGCTCTGGGGGGTTTGAACCCCCTAACCCCTTATCTACGGCGTTGCTAATCAGTAACACTTTTCAGCATATATGTAAGAAATATTATTATTAGACATACAAAAATGTTTAACACATAAAAAATAAAGATTCTACTAAAGAATTCTGGAATACGATACTGAAAGGAGAGATTTGTTTATAATATTTATTTTTGTGTAACAGAATCGTTTATTTCAGAAACAACATCAGTCAAGTTTTTCCCAATGTGCACAAAAACGGACGCGGATCCCTTTCAAACCCGTTACGAGTCCGTCAGCTTGGAATTAGTTCTTTAATGTTTCGACGGATCCGTTTCGAACCAGTTGCAAAACCGTCAAAACATTTGTCAGAACATTAAAATAAAAGGCAGTTTTCAAGTTGATATCAAATCTTTAGTTTTATTTTCAATGAATAAAGGAATGGAATTAATTTTCAATTCTGTGCTTACATTAAACTATTTTTCCTTATATCATTAGCCACGTGCTTTTGAAGCTCTCCTTCAAACCGAATAGTAGTCAGGCGCGGATCTAGGATTTTTTTCTGGAGGGGGTCACAGGATAGAAAAAATTAACCCGTAAAAAACAAAGTTTTTGACTGTAAATTCTTTACTCTAGACTAGTGATGATCAAAAATTGAAAAACCTACCACTTGTGCCGACAACGAAAAATGCTGCTGACGCTCTGTTTCCGCGCGTACACAACGTTCGTTTGCTGCTATGGGCACGGAGCACTCTTAGAGCAAACGTATGTGTATCGACACAAAAAAGCAACAACAAAGCAGATAAATCAAAATCAGTTTTGTGCTTGCACGCATGCATATGTACTTTCTTAGTATCTTTAGTAACTTTACCTTTGAGCCGAATACTGCAAACACCATCATTAGATCTGAAGAAAGCAACCGGTTTGAAACAATATACTTTGACTGGGCTTGAGAAGAAAAAAAGCGATGCTGATTTTGTATTTCAACAACTATTTTCTGAAACTGAAAATCTCGCAACGCAGTTGGATGTGGAGTTAAAAGTACCGCGCGTTTTTTCTTGTCAAAAACATCGAGATAATCACCAACAAAATCAAACCCCGGAGGAATATTTCAGGAGAGGAATTTACGTTCCTCTGTTGGACGACGTTGTGACGGATCTCAAAGAAATGCTCTCTCTAGACGTATTGAAGCTTTTTGAGTTGAGAGTGTTTCTGCCTCGGACTTCCTATACAGCGGAGGACATTGAAGAAGTTAATCTTGTAGCAGAAACGTACCAGAAGCTTCTGAACACTCCCCCTTCGAACGTTATTGCAGAATTCGAGTTGTGGGTATCTAAATGCAACCGAATTGTTGCAGACGGCGGTGAACTCCCAGATTCGGTTCCTCTTGCCCTTAATGCGTGTGAGGAAGTTGTTTATCCGGTTATTAATACACTGCTTTGAATTTTGGAGACGCTTCCTGTTACTGGAGTCACTGCAGAAAGGAGTTTTTCAACTCTCCGTCGCCTCAAAACTTGGTTGAGATCACCTATGGCAGAAGACAGACTCACCGGGCTTGCATTGCTACACATCCATCGAGACATTGAATTGGACATCGATGCTATCATTAACAGATTTGCAAAACAAAATAGAAGATTGGATTTTGTTTTATAAATGATGCTTTTAGTTGGAACTTGTAAACAGATTGTAAACAGATGATAGTATATGAAGTATAACTACAATCCAAATATAGAGAAAATAGAAGTCAGTCTTGTTTAAGAAAATTAGTCAATTTTGTTGATTTAGTCATTTTTTGATTCCAGTTTTTTCAGAGTGCAAAAAAGTAAGTTAATTTTGGTCGTTTGGTTAGTTTCAGGTTTTTAAGTTTGTACAAACTAGGTTTTGTTCGTTTGTTTTTTTTTTCGGTTTGCAAAATATTGTTTCAGCTCTATTTTTTTAAATGCGGGCTGTTTTGGGGGGGGGTCATGATCCCCGTGACCCCCCTTGGATCCGCGCCTAATAGAAGTACTTCTCAAAATTTTTCTCAGAACTTAGACTATAATAATTCTATACTAATCTAAATATGTATAATATAAAAAGCAAAACACCATCTGTTCGTCTGTCTGTCGGTCTGTCTGTCTGTGTGATGGCTATAGACATCAAAACTACTGGACCCATTGAGCTGAAATTTTGGCAGTCGATTTTTTTTAGGTAGGAGATGGCTTAGGAAAATATACCACAGCCCCTTTTACGGCCCCCAAATAAGTGAAAATGCTATATTACAGGCGGTAATTTGGTAATTTAGTTCGTATGGCTATTTTCGGAAACTGTACTAAAAATGGGCATGGTCGCACTATATTTACGCCCTTTTTTCAGGGAATAAGCGTGGAGTGCATCAGAGTGCGCCAGGCATAAAATTAATTAAGCTGAAATTTTGGCAGTTTATTTGTTTTGATTATGAGATGGTTTAAGGGAAAAAGTGTTGCCACACCCCCTTTTACCGCCTACAACTCAACAAAAATGCTATATTTCAGACGGTTTTGGTCGTATTATACTAAACTTTAGTAATTCAGTGCATATAGTTACTTCACGATTAGCATGAAAATTCGTGTATGGCAGTAAGGCGGTTCGTGGCAGGATAACGTCTGTCGGGGAATACTAGTCTATCTATATAATCAAAAATGAATGTACGTATTAGAGAATCTAATCCCGGAAGCTTTTCACGATCCCGGGATTAGTTCGGTATTGAAAACTTTAAGAAGTAAATAATTCAAAACGTTTTTAATACAATTTTTTATTATTTATTACTTCTAACTAAAAAATGTAAATTAATTAATTTATAAAGCAATAAAATAAAAAAAAGCAGATGCGTCGCTGGACACACGAGAGAAGCGAAGCATTTTCGCATTTTCATACGTTTGATAATGTAATGGATTTTCTAATAAAAAAATTTTTAAGTTTTTAAATTTTTAATACCTTAAAACATGTTAACTAAAAAAAATAATATTTCCACCAGTAAATTTTATTACCTTACATTATTATTTTGCATTAATTTTTAATTATTTTTGTAAATGCTAATGCGATTATTGTGTTTTAATATTTAAAATATCAAACGTATTTTATATAGATGTTATGTCATCGACATTTCTAGCAAATATTACATCAATAGTAGTCCTAATCGTGGTGTGCAAATATTAAGATCGCTTATCATTCCCAAATTACATTGTTTGATTCCTACAATTTTTATGAAATTGGTTTTTTTTTATATTTCAAAAGTATAGTCTTTCCGACGTTATTTTCACTTCTACAGCTGTTTTAGTAGGTGTCGAGCCACAGTGTGTAGTCTAGATTCATTTTCTTTATACTCATTTATCTCGAAACTATTTTTTTGGCATGGTGTTGTAGGAAAACAAAAACTATTCAGCCGAATCATCTGCAATTTAAAAATGCTATTCATAACAACGGTGGCTATCGCTGGAACTAGAATCAAAGTTTTATTTAAAAAACAACGTACAGGGTAGCCCTTATTCGAAGCGCCCATCTGGCAACACTGTAACTTTCCGCAGTGATGCCAAATCGACTAATGACATACCGCGTTTGAAGCGTCATTCCAAGCAAATGTTTACAATGGAACAGTACACGCCACGCGAACGCTCTAAAATTGTTGAAATTTACATTCAACAAAACAAGTCAATAGTGAAAATTCAACGTGCTTTCAAAAAATGAGCGATGAAGCTCATTTTCAGTTGAACGGAACGGTAAACAAACAAAATTGCCGTATTTATGCCACTGAAAATCCACAAGAGATTCAAGAGGTACCTCTTCACGATGCAAAAGTCACTGTTTGGTGCGGCGTTTGTGCTAAAATGCTCATTGGGCCGTTCTTTTTCGAAGATGATAATGGCCACAGAGTTACTGATGCCAATCGTTCGTCGAAAGCGTATCAGGCACTACTGGTTTCAACAAGACGGCGCGCCACCACACACAAGCCGCACTACAATCGATTTTTTGAAGCAATTGTTCCCTGGCCGTTTGATGTAAAAAAATGGTGATTTCGATTGGCCGCCAAGATCACCAGATTTAACGCCTCCAGACTTCTTTTTGTGGGGTTATTTGAAATCAAAGGTTTACGTCAACAATCCAAAGACCCTAGAAGAGCTGAAAACCAACATCCGTCAAGAAATAACCGCCATTCCCATCGAAATGTTGAAGAAAACCATGGAAAATGCTGCAAAACGGGCACAATATGTCGTAGAGGCCAATGGCGACCATTTACGAGATATCATATTCAAGAAATAATGTAAGCAAATCTACTTGAACCCAATTAAATGATATTCATGACGAACAGACAAAAAATTGTGGTTTCTTTGATTGATTTAAAAATAAAATAAGCGCTTCGAATATGAGCAACCCTGTATATTTTACACTTAATAACTGGTAAAAAAACAAGCTGTTTTAAGAACTTAATTTTCAATAGCTTGTCATTCTGTCAATTTTTTATATCTTTTTTCGAGTGCACTAGAGTGAACCATGAAGGAAAAAAATTTTTTTTTTAATATTTAACTCATCTAACTCGGTTAAATCTAAGAAGTTTCGTGGAGTTTTGTGGATTTGACGAAATTCAACTCAACCTGCGATTCTATGGTAAGTTAATCTCGAGTCAACCCCGACTTAACTTGCCATAGAAACGTAGTATTTGATCGATAATTGTGATCTGGTGCATTATAGCTTCACGCATTCACAATAGAATATGTAGGATAGCTAATGCACAATCTCTTTAATAAATTCCTGTCATCTACTGCAACATAGCTTCAGTTAATTCTTATTATTGGCTATCGACTTGTTTTTCTTGAGTCTTCTCCAAGATTTGTCGTAGCGTGAAAATCTGGTCGATGGTCTGAAGCCACACTGATAAGGTCCGATCAGTTTGTTTACAATGGGCTTCAATCTTTCACATAAAACGCTCGACAGGACCTTATATGCGATATTAAGAAGGCTTATCCCACGGTAATTGGCACAAATAGTGGGATCGCCTTTCTTGTGGATTGGGCAGAGCACACTGAGATTCCAATCGTTCGGAATGCATTCTTCCGACCATATTCTGCATAGAAGCTCGTGAATGCATTTAAGTAGAGCTTCGCCTCCGTTCTTAAACAGCTCAGCAGGTAAGCCATCAGCTCCCGCGGCTTTGTTATTTTTAAGCCGAGCTATAGCTGTCAGAACTTCATCATAGTCGGGCAGCGGAACCTCGACGCTGTCATCCGCAATTGGGGTTTCCGGAATATCATCTCTATTGGCGGGATTGTTGTCAGCGTCGCCATTTAGAAGCTTAGAGAAGTGTTCCCTCCATAACGTCAGTGTACTCTGGACATCTGTCACTAGATTCCCGTTTTCATCCTTGCAGGAAGAGGCCCCGCTTTTAAAACCATCGGCAAGGCGTCTTATTTTTTCAAAAAATTTTCGGGCCTCATTCCTGTCACCAATCATCTCAATCTTCTCTTGCTCGCGCTTTTCTGTCTCTCTTTTTTTCCGCCTGAAAATATGTCTCTCTTTCCTCCTCTTTTCTTTGTATCGCTCCTTAGCAGCGCGCGTTACAACCGACTGCAGGGTGGCTTTGTAGGAGGCGTCTTTCTCTGCAGTGGCGTCGCGACACTCCTGGTCGTACCACTGGTTTCGGCGAGGGCGTTGGTAGCCAATCACCTCTTCAGCAGCCGCACGCATGGAGTTGGAAATGTGTGTCCACTGTGCGCATATATCATCGATTGGAGGAGTGCTTTGAAGCAGGAGTGAGAGTCGAGGGGCGAAAGCATCGGCTGTCTGTTTCGATTGCAGCTTGTCGACGTCTAGCTTTCTCTGTGTAGGGTTGCGTGTATTCTTAGCTGCGCACAGACGTGTACGGATCTTGGCTGCAACAAGATAGTGATCCGAGTCAATGTTTGCACCACGGATCGTGCGTACATCCAATACACTGGAAGAGTGCCTTCCGTCGATCAAAACGTGATTAATTTGATTTTTGTTTTTTGATCAGGGGACATCCAGGTGGCTTTATGAATATTGAGATGCTTGAATCTAGTGCTACTTACGACCATGTTTCGTGCTGCGGCGAAGTCAATCAGCCTCATTCCGTTATCGGAGGTGTTGTCGTGGAGGCTGAACTTTCCGACTGTTGGACCAAAAATATTTTCCTTGCCCACCTTAGCGTTGAAGTCACCAAGCACGATTTTTACGTCGTGGCGGGGGAGCGCCGTAAGCATTTTCAAGGCGCTCGTAGAAATTTTCCTTGATCTCATCGTCCTTGTCTTCTGTCGGAGCGTGCGAACATATTAGGCTTATATTGAAAAATCTAACCTTGATGCGGATTATGGCAAGTCGTTCGTTCACATGTGTGAATCGCAGGACGTGGGGCCGTAGTCTCTTGCCAACTACAAATCCGCATCCAAACTGGTGCTTCTCCGCATGGCCGCTGTAGTAGATATCACAGGGTGCATGCCGAATGCAACCTTGTCCCTTCCATCGCATTTCTTGGATAGCAGTGATATCAGCTTTGTATTTTTCCAAGACATCAGTCAGTTGGATAGAGGCACCTTCCCAATTAAGGGTTCGGACATTCCAGGTGCATTCCGTAAATCATTATCAGTTTTTCGTTTGCGGTAGTCGTCATCAGATTTGGGGATCATTTTTCTTCTATTCTTGTTTGTTTTCATTGAAATTGGTTTTTACGGGTGGGCTTCAAACCCGACGCACAACCTATTTTAAGCCTAGGGAGGCCCGCTGCTCAGATTAGCCGCCAAACTAATACGGTTGTCAGTTTTGACGTTGCCCAGGAAACACCACGTGGAGGTTTGAGTCGACTTGAGACGATTTCACAAAGATTATGCTGGCCACGCCAGGTTGAGACAGTCAGACATGTTACATTGTTCCATCGCCCCCAGTTTCCCTCTGGAAAGTCTATTACTCTTGTTGTAATAGACGCAAGTAAAAAACAACAACAATTCTAAGAAAAAGGTGTATGGAATGGAAAAAAGTGTCGTTTTCCAGATTTCACTCAAGCAAATCACAAACCGAGGCGTGAAAAAAAAGCTTCGCTTCAAAAATAATTATTTACGCGTTGTTTTGTTGCGATTTCTACTTAGTTTATTCACTTTACTTTTATTATTTTGCTGAAATTCACTTTTCTACAAATTTTCTTTCCAACAAGAAACACAATAACTAAAACAACCTAGTGTTGCCAGGTACAAAAACAAATTATTTTGTTGACACTTCAACAGTATTGCCTTTTTGAAAACTAATGCATCTCAAGCCAATTTCCAGCTCAACTCCAAGATGTTGGAGTTGACTTGAAGAAATGAGCTGGAGATCAAGTGGAAGTTGAAGATTTTTTTTCCAAGCTTGGAGAAAAATATTTTTGTTGCTTAATATCTGCTAACCATACTGCAAAGCATACACAATTTTCAATTTATCTTCAAGTTTTGGAAAAATTTAAAAATTTTGAATATCTGTTTTTATTCAATATATAAAATTATTGTGAATTGCTAAGGGGGTTTTTGAACCCCCCTTATCTACGGCATTGCATGTGGCACCGTTGTGTTAAAACCACATGTCAACCAAGTCCAATCCTGTGCACGATATCTTGCTTGATTGACTTTAATGTTGCGATTTTCATTATTTAAAAAAAAATCAGGTCTAATGGTGGCGCCACCCCACGAACCGCACCAAAAAGTTAATTTTTCGGGATGCATTGACAGCTTTTTAACTTTCTCTGGCTGCTCTTCAGACCAAATTCAGCAATTCTGTTTGTTGACGTACCCATCCAGCCAGAAATGAGCCTCGTCGTTGAAGACAATTTGTCAATAAAAAGGTGGATCTTTATCATTTCTCACAGAGCAAGAATTTTGATAATAAAATTCAAAACCTTGCAAGCGTTTCTCGTTAAATAGCAAACCTTACTGAAAATTTTTCACTTTGCCACATGTTACGAAACACGCGTGAGGTGTCAAAAGTTGTACACTAAAAAAACAAATAGAAAAAAAAATCACCCTTTATATATGACTAATATTTATATTTTTTTGGCGAGTTTTGAACCGCACTCAAATCGATCAAGAAAATAATTTGATGTGTTCGTAACTCGTATTTAATAAAAAAAATAAGAATTTGATGTGTACAGTAAAAGTATCCGGTTATTCCGATATTCATTTTTCGGAAAACCCTACATGATTTGTTTAATGACCCATGTAAATTATTAATTTGAAGATTATTTTCAAAATTTTAAAATTTCTATAGTTTGATTGGACTCAAAAAAATCTGTTTTAAATCAGGGTATGCATAATTCGGCCATGACTTCTAGACGACTTCTTCAACGACTTATTTTCAACAGAAAATGGTACGAAAAACATAGCTAAAGTAAAAATCAAAAAGTTTAAAAAGCCAGAACTAACAGAAATAGCTTTTATAGAGAGCAAAATAAAAGAAAAGTTAAATTTGCTTGCTGCCATTCAACCATGATGACTTCACTTTCTCTTATTTCCTTAAATTAAACATTTTGCAATCGTTGCCAATTCTTCCACACAGAATGCTAAAACACACATAAAAGCTATGAAGAATACTTAATTATTACAATACGAACAACAACTACAGCAAGCACTTAATAGCGACATGAATGCTATCATTTTCATTTTCGCTTAAACAAATGAAAGGTTTATAAGAAAAAAAAAAAAAAGGGAAAATATATCAGGAAAAGAAGAAGGAAAAAAAATTAATAGTTTAAAAAAACCAAAATGAATTTCAATCTCAACCAATCCAATCCAATCCGATTCAATCCATTACAATCGAGTTCAGTTCAATGCAATACGTTGGCATCCAGTTGAATGTATTATTTCAACAGCTACATATTGGCAGCTGCTCATCTAATCAAAACCCAACACATGCACACACACAAACACGTACTCATCTGCTTTGCAACAAATATTCAAGCACATATAAACTCACATTTTTACCTGTTCGCTCTGCATCTGACTTTTGCTGATGTGCTGCTCATACAGAATACAGCACAGATCCTGCCAACCTGCATGCCATTAAAGCAGCATCCATCTTCTGTCCTTTTTACGCTCTCTGATTCTTTGTGTACTGTTTGCTGTATTATTTTTTGCTGCTGTTTTTTCCTTTTTTTTTTTAAAAATAATTTTTTTGCGAATATTTTACATTGCTTCCGCCTTTGGTCCTTGTCGACAAATATGAAATCATTTATTCACTTCCTGTTTGACATTCATCTTTTGCAGGATATGAAATCAATGAATGAGTTTTCGCCTTTTTGGCACTCAATCCTTTACTATCAGGGCCTCTCGCTCGCACTACGCACTGCAACTATTTGTTTTGTCGTTATGCTGTAGTTGTGTGTATTTTAGTAAGAAATGCATTTGTGACAAGTTGTTAAAGTATCCTTACAACAGTTCGCACACACACAGTCATGCACACAAACAAACAAAAGCTTACACTGATATACAGCTGCTTCTGCCATCACCACGCACTCTCGCACAAATCAGGCAGGAAACAAGGATTTGTTGCTTTGCGAAAAACATGTAATATCAACCACATTTCTTTGCATTTTCTTGCTTTGCATACCTTTATTGCTCTTTCCACTTAGCGCTTACCCTGCATCCCCGCCTGTCGTTTTGTGCAACATACTTGAGTGAAAATAAAAATCAGCTTCCTTTTTTAGTATCCTTTTAGGTTTTTTCCTGACATTTTGCATTATTCACAATTGTTCTTTTTTCGCAGATTTTTGTTTTTTTTTTCAGCATCATTTTTGCGGCGCATATTTCAACAGCTGCTTCCTTCCGCACGTCCGCTTCTATACTTTCGACCATTTCTTTGATTTTTTGCACATCTCTCTTCCTCTCTATTGACATTGTTTTCATCACCATCATCATCAGGTGAATTGGTAAATGTTTTATTGCATCCTTCCTGCATCGTATAGATCAGCGATGCCCAGCGCCTAACTCTTTCCACTCTTTCCACTCTTTTACAAAAACTTCAATATTTTCATGATTGTTGTAATTCGCCGAATTCACTTTGCAATTTCAGCATCGCTTCTTAATAGGGGTATTCACGGGTTGATGCGAATCGCAGTTGCGACGATGCGAAAATGCATGATTGCGAACGTTCGCATCATTCCAACAACAAACACATTGGAAGCAATTTTGCAACTTTTCTTGAATTACGCACTGCTCAAACCAATTGCGAGAATGCACAAGCAGTGATACTAAGCAGATGATTCATGTTTTGGTTGTTTTTGAACATAGTTGCCACCTGGGTAAAACTTTCAAAAAGGTTTAGTTTGTACGTAGATATCAATAACTTTTTATGATTTTGAAATAAGGTGGTAATATATTTACTGTTCATTTGACATTTAATTTTATTGCATAATTAAGTTGCGATATTGATGTTCACGCGTTAGTGCGCAAATTATCTTGCATTTTCACACTCTTGAAATTCGCAACAACCCGTGAATACCCCTAATATTATTTTTTTTTGCTCTTTTGAACCATCGATAGCTGTTCTGCGTTTGCATGTTGCTGTTTTTGTTCTTTGGCACCATCGATCGCCGCTGTTTTGCACTGTTTTTGGCATTCGCATTTACAACAACTTCAATATTATCATGATTGTTGTAATTCCCCGAATACACTTTGCAATTTCAGTCTCGCTTCTTAATGTTATTTTTTTTGCTCTTTCGAACCATCAATAGCTGTTCTGCGTTTGCATGTTGCTGTTTTTGTTCTTTGGCACCATCGATCGCCGCTGTTTTGCACTGTTTTTGCCATTCGCATTAGACGTGTTCACGTGCTTGTCAAATGATTGTAGTGTATCGCGATTTTTTACTCTCTTTTACTCACTATAAAATTTTTGATTTATTTCTGCTCACACATGATTTTTTGATTGAAGTACCGATGCAGGCATTTGTTACTCTTCTGTCTACTTTTTTGCCTAATTTTCTGTCTACTCTTCCTTTTTTTCTCTTCAAAAAACTGCTTTTGTGTTTAAATAAGTACTTTTTAGAAATAATTTGTTACTAACAACAGACAAGTAAAAAAATGCAACCCTTTGACTGATTGATGCAAGTCTGGAGCTCAATCAAAATTTTGACTGATTCGATAAAGAGTTTGAAGTTCATTTTCGCTCTCGCAGAGAGTTCATTTTTTTAACATAGGAAAGCAACAACAAATTTTGATTGATTCAAATATTTGACAGAAGTGTGAACACCCAAATTGTAGACGTTAACAGCATGCATCGTCTTCTTTATATACAGTCAGAGACTAAAGTTTAAATACAGCCCTCAGATTTGCAGTTTAAAGAAAAGTAAACATTTCACCAAAATTGTGAGAATGCAGTTTTATTGCAATTCAAGAATGACCAAAAACAACAACAAAAATTTTAACTTCATCGCACACGTAACGGAGAATCTTACAAAAACAAATAAAATAAGCGGACTAAAGTTATAATACATTTGCAAAAGTTTCGACTTACGCTCTTTTTCTCGCTTTTTCTTCATAAACAGAGTACCGTTAGATTTGCTATTTTGATTAGATTTGTCGTTTAGCAGTCGAAATTAGTAGCTAGTTTTGTTGTAAATGTCATTATGGGCAAAGGAAAAGAAATTGAGTCAAGTGTTAAAATTTTAATTATAAAACATTTCAATGAAGGAAAATCCAATCGGGCAATCGGAAAATGCTTGAAAGCGCCATTTCCCAGTGTGCAAAACATTACCAGAATATATAAAAAATGGCTCAGTGGAAAATATTTCTAAAAGCGGACGACCAAAGAAACCTTTCTCGTCGATATGCAAGTCATATCCTTAAGGAAGTGCATAAAAACCCAAAGCTAAGTGCTCCAAAACTTGCAGATGATATTGCTAATACTTTGGAAAAGCATGTTTATCCGAAAACCGCGCAAATGGCATTGCAAGAAAACGGGTATAGAAGCAGAGTACCACGGAAAAAGCCTCTAATAAGTGAAAAAAATAGGCTGCTTAGATTAAAATTTGCAGATACGTATAAAAATAAAGGCGTCGAATTTTGGAAAGCTGTTATTTTCACTGGCGAATGCAAATTCAATCTTTTCGGGAGTGATGGTCGTGCAAAAGTCTGGTGCAAACCTAAAACCGCCCATCAAACAAGAAATTTGGTTCCAACTATAAAGCACGGTGGCGGTTCTGTGATGGTATGAGGAGCAATGGATCGACATCAATGTAAGAGCATACTGCAACAAAATTTACAGCCTTCTGTGGACATCTTAGGTCTTGGACCTCGTGGATCTTCCAACAAGACAACGATCCCAAGCATACCGCGCTTTCGGTAAGAAATGGTTGCTCTATTATGCTCCACGTCAGCTAAATAGCCCACCACAATCACCAGGCCTCAACCCCATTGAGCATCTTTGGGAGTTAGTCAAACATAAATTGGGAAATGCTGCATCAACTAGCAAGGCTTCGCTAACAGAAGCTATCACTAAAGCCTGGTCAGAAATAACGGCGTCTGAAACAGAGAACTTGCTGCTATCCATGCCTCGTCGTCTGCAAGCAGTCATAGACAACCAGCGCGGTCCAACAAAATATTGAGCTGTTGTAGTTTGTTGTTAATAGAATAAATTTTGATGAATTACAGATTACTTTTCCATATGTATTTAAACTTTTGTCCAGTCGGTTTTTTTGTTTTTGTAAGATTTTCCACCATGTTTGCGATGAAGCAAATATTTTTTGTTTGTGGTTTTAATCATTCACAAATTGAAATTAAACTGCATACTCACAATTTCCGCGAAATGTTTACTTTTTTAAACTGCAAATTTGATGGCTGTATTTAAACTTTAGTCTCTGACTGTATTTCGTTGTCCGAATACACATTGCGAAAAAGTTATTGAATATTTGCAGGTGTGTACTTTTTTATATTGCATCAGAATAAAGTATTTTTTTAGGGGTTATTACACCCTTGAAAAATGGCAAGAAAAGAATTTACGGAAAACTGGGAGTTTTCCTATTTTTTTCATAAATAGTTAAAAAATTAGCAAGATTTTAATCTTAATAATATAACAGTTCAGTTACTTTTAAAAACAGCAAGATAGTAAAAAATATAAAAAAATTAAATTAAATGCAAATAAAAACTATTATAAGATTAAAAAATGAAAAATGCATCATAATAAAAAAATTCACAAAAAAAAACAACATAAAAACGGAAGTAAAAATAAAAAATAAAAAAATTAAAAACTATAAAACAAAATATAAAAAAATGGATGTCTGAAAACCTCCACGCGGTTAAAGCTGGGTAAATCAGAATGTATTCTGACTAGCAAAAAACTGAAACATTTAGAAATGCTTGATTCATTATTTTTACAGTGTATACACACATATGTTCGCTGTTGCGGACTTTGCCAGCACTCGTGTTATGGGTCCTTCGTCATTGCATCCAGATTTAAAAATTTTTTGATGTTGCTTCTTTTTGCTGTTGTTGTTTTTGCACTCTTCAAATAATTTTCGTGGGCATCGCTGGTAAAGATTGTGTGAGTGTGTGTGAACTCTACTAACAGATTTTCGTTCGAATGAAATTTTAAATCATACAATATGGCTTACTTGGCTCTCTGGCATTTGCCACTATAAGTCGAATTTATTTCCTCCATGCAAATCCAATTTATGACTTCCTTCATTTATATGGTAATGTTTTTTTTCTCTATTAAAAATACAAATTTTTTTTCTTAGTGTCACTTAATTGTAACTCATGTATCGACACTAATCTGTTATACATATGTATATATACTTAAATCTTATCTATTTTTATCTTTGTGTCACTATGTCTTTAGCTTAACTACACTGAGAAAAGAGTTTCTTTCTCTCAACCAAAATTTTGTTATAGTTGACAAACCGCATGCTTGTGGCGACGTAAATATTTGGTTATTGAAAATAAATTACATTTTTGAGATTTCTAGTTGAGAGAAGTGTTCTTTTAGTTATAGTTACCTAACCGCTATCTCGAGTGGACAAAATGAAAATACGTTGCTTAGTTGAAATAAATGCACGATTAGAAATCTTGGAATAAATTTTACTACTTTTGGACTTACATATATGACCACACCAAATTGTATTAAAACTAAATTCTGACCAAATACTTAACTTAATTTTTGATAAAAATATGTTTTGAAATTTAATGGTCAGTTTGTATTAATTTGTAATACTGATTTTGAATTAAATTTTAAGTACAATAGTAAATATAGTATCAAATGGATTTCAAAATGAATAAGATATTGTTGTAATATTTGAAATGTAATATATTGTTGTAATATTAAAATTTAACACAAAATTGCATTGATATATAAAATATCATATCTTAAAAATTAAATATAATATAACAATAGTATCGAATTGGTTCGAAGTGTATAAAATATCGTTGTAATATTTGAACTGTACTAAAATGTAAAACAAAATAGAGCAGTACACATTCTTGTTGCATCGTTGCAAATGCAAAATAAACAGTTTTTACGAAAACAAAAAGCATATGTTGCAAAAGCTTTTCAATGCTTTTTGTTTTTGTAAAAGCTGTTTATTTTGCATTTGCAACGATGCAACAAGATCGTGAACTGCCCTAATATATTTAAAAATTTTGTAATCAATGCACAATGGTTCCAAATCGAAAAAAATTGGCCAAAACCTCAAGGATTTGTCTAATCTGCATAAAAATGTTGATACGTAGGTTTTTGGGGTCGCTGATCACGAATCTGAAGTCAATAATTCGGAATTCAAAAAGGCCATAAACATGCCAACTTTTATAATAACTGTATTATGCATTTCAAATTTGATGCCCCGAAAGTTTTCGAGATCACTGATCATGAATCTGAAGTCAAAACTTTGAAATTCAAAATGGCGGCTTAAAAATGGCGGCCATGAATATGTTAACCCTTAATAGCCCGATTTTTTATTTTGAGCTGAAAAAAATTGACGTTATAAATGTTGTTATTCTAAACAATATTTGTTCTACGATTTTTTTGATAGGTGACATTTACTTGAGCTAGATAAAGAATACCTGGTTGGTTCTTTGCGGAACCACTAGGCTCCCGGGCATCAAAAATTATAAAAGAAAGTTTATAGTACCGAAATTTTTTGTTTTATAAACATTAACCAATTTTATTAAGAAGCATTAAAAAGTGAAAAGGAAATTTAAAATTGTTTATGTATATAATAGTGTTATTATGCCAATTAGTTTTGATGAAACTCAGCGAAGCAGTTTTTTTCAGCTGAAAAGCACAAATGTATCCCACATTTTTGGCACCGGACCTTTGTACGGGATGTACATTTTGGAAGTTTGCATCGTGGCTTCCCTTCCTTTATAAATTCTGGCAAATGCCCAACGTTATCCAGGCCAGAGCTGTAAAAGAATGCATTCAATTTGATTTAAATTACAAAAAAATGAATCAATGAATAACGAAAAAAGAATGCATTCAATGAATGCAAATTGATTTATAAATAAAATTTTTAATTCACACTCAATTTTAAAAAAATGATTAATTATTCATTTCAATTATTCATTTTCGTTATTCAGAATAATGAATCAATTTTTTTATTCATTTGAATGCTATTCACAAAGAATGCCACTCATAAAGAATTACAGAATTTTCAATTATTCTATTTTTATTCATTATTCATTTTTTTACTCGTTATTCATTTTTTATTCTTTATTCATTTGTTATTCATTATTCATTTTTTATTCATTACTCATTTATTATTCATTATTCATTTTTTATTCATTATTCTTTTTTTATTCATTATTCATTTTTTATTCATTATTCATTTTTTATTCATTATTCTTTTTTTATTCATTATTCATTTTTTATTCATTATTCATTTTTTATTCATTATTCATTTTTTATTCATTATTCTTTTTTTATTCATTATTCATTTTTTATTCATTATTCATTTGTTATTCATTATTCATTTTTTATTCTTTATTCATTTTTTATTCATTTTTTTGTCATTGCTTAGGACTCGGGGTACTTTTTTTTTTAATAATTTGACGATATTGATAAGTCCAGAATAAAAAATTTAAAAAATGTCTATACATATATACAGAGTTGTTGTTGCCTTCTTCAAACTTATTTGATCAATAGCTCACAATTAAAGTATTTTTATTTAAGAATTGGTTTAAGAAATCCAACATAAAACTTGATATAAAACGCGTCGTTCTCTAACTTCAGGAACAGAAAGATATCTGTTAATCTTTAAAAAGATAAAAACTAATCAGTTGAATAAACCATTTCCAAAGAGACAAAATTTAAAGCTAATACTTACCGAGTTATCATAAAAAATTGTCTCACAATAAGTCATAGTAACGAAATCAAATTCATTTATTTTACTTTTAAAAACACATTTGAAAAAAAAAATTACATTAAAAAATAAATATAAAAAATAAGAATTAAATTTCATTATTTACTTTTAGTAAAATAAGTTTTTCAAAATTGGAGTCTGAAAGTGCTCCACGCCGTGGAGTGTTGATAAGGGACGCAAATGAAAAAAGCCTCTCTACTGCAGCTGACGACGGTAGGGGAGTATTAAATTTGATGTATGCCTTCTTTATGGTGGGATAACGATTCAGCATTTCAAGTGAAGTTGAAGGATCTGCTAAATAAGCAAAATACTCTGCGTCATTAGGTCCAGTAGTACAATATTAATGGATTCTTTACAAATATGTGAAAAGAAAACATATTGTTGTGGTCTAAAACTATAAAAATTATAACCATTTAATTTATTACAATACCTGCAATTCCAAAATCGAAGTAATTATTTTTTGACTGCTCGTCTGCGTTATTTAACGGTGTACAGAAGCCCGATTCTTTCATTATTTCGTTTTTAACAATCATGCTTATTTCCGACACTTTAGAATCATTAAATAATGGATTGAGTGCCGTCACCCACTTAAATTTAGCTTCTGGACAAACAACTGAAGCCACAATTGCATCATTAACGTCCTCCTTTAATTGAAAGTAATTATAGAACCGGCGTTCCAACGCTTCTTCAAGAGAAGCAACAGTATGTGTAAAGTACTCGAACGTGCAGTTTTTGCGCATCGTGCTGTATTTGGTTCGTATAGTTGCCAAAGTTGGAAGAAGGAATCCATACACCATTCCATCATTTTTTTGCAGAAAATCTATTCCGTTTGCAATCGGTTGCAATAGTTGCAGGTATTCCTCAATATACGTTAATTCCTTATCAAAAAATGTTTGTACCTGCAACGTTCTGCATAATTCATTTAATTTAGACTTATGGATTAAAAGACTTTTTAATGAATCATATAATGAGTTCCACCGAGTAGGAACGGGATATTTTAACTGCGAGCCCAATAACAATTTGATTTGCACTGATGATTTTGGACGATTCACCTTATTCCATACACTTGAGCACTTTTCAATAATCTGTAAAAGAAACACATACATTTGTATAAAAAACCTACAGATGTTTGCACTAAAAAACTTACAATGACTTTGGTACATTAAAACATCCGCTTTCAATATTTTTGTAAAATCTGTTGTGGCCAATAAGTTCAAAGTATGTGTTGCGCATCTGATATGCTTCGGTAATAAAGAAGCAAAAAAGTTTTTTTCGAACTCGGTGGGCTCCCCAACATCTTCATCTTCCTAACTTGGTTTTCATCGATTGCAATTTTGTTTATACCAAATTCCTTAAACGCTTTAACAAAATTTGATCCATTATCGGTTACAATTGCTCTTATATTTTCTATATTTAAATGAAACTTTGCATTTATTTCCAAAATATAGTCGTGTATGCAGTCAAAGGTATGACTTCCTGAAAAACGTTTGCATGCTAATTCTACAGAATGTCTTTTAAAATCTTCGTCAATGCAGTGGCAAGTATAACCAAAAAAGCTTCTGTGCTTTGTTGACCATATATCTGCAGTCGTACAGAAGTATCGAACATTTTTTATAGTACTTTTTATTTCGGAAATCTTTTGAGAATATTCTTCTGTTATCAATTTAGTTGCTGTTGGTCTGCTCATTACTTTAAGGTTTGGATTACAGAAAGATATCAATTCTCTGAATGAAATAGATTCAACAAACGATATTGGGAGCATATTGTTTGCTATAACACTCAGGAGTAATTTGTTAAAGTGTTTTGTATTTGTTGATTTATCGGAATCTTTCCTGGTTGATTTGTAATCATTAAATTCTTTCAAATGTTTCAAACGCAAATGCCTCACAAAATTAGATGTGATGTGTAAAAAGCCTCGCAATTGCGTTCCGCATAAATTACACATAACTATAATCCCATGTCGTTGTTTTTGGAAATCCGTGTCCTTACGCTAAATGTATAACTACGAATAACTTCCCTTTTTCTAAAAACTATTTATTTAAACTTACTCCTGTTATGAAATTGAAAAATATTTCAAAAAGTATCGATGAAAAAAAATTTTTTGTTTCCTTTACTGGGCTTGAAGATTTTTCGTCATCAGAAAAATGTCTTTTGCAGCTACGATAACTTTCTCCGGAATAAGTTGGATCAGCTTCGTAGTCATCGCTGGAAAAATCGCCGTCACTTAACATTTTAACATCTACACACGTTAGATCTTCACAATGCCAAAAAATATTTATCACATAAGAAAACACACTTTACACCTGATTTAAGCATACGTTATATTATGAAATATATTAGAGGAGTAAAAGATGTTTATTTGATCAAAGTTTAAGCCAGAATAAAACCGTTCACTGAAAAATTTTCTTTGTTCACTGATCAATAGAATTTTCTTCAACGCATGCAACAAAGCCATTTTTTAATAAAAAAAAACTTGCGCCACACCGCACTTATGTGTAACTTCTGTCATTATTTCCACGTATTCTACATTCACTGTATAAAAAATTCTTGCAAATCTGGACCAAAGAGCTGCATCAAACTGCTTAAGGGGTACATTAATAAATTTACAAATTAGGACAAAGTTTTCTTATTTTTGGGCAGTAATATGATCAAAGAAAAAGTATGTAATTTAAGTTACCAAAAACTGGTGAGAACTTCAAAATAATTTTTTGTACTTTTTATCGATGGATTAATATAGAAAATGGTAACTCGTTTTTTTTTGCGAAAGCTTCGATTGTATATTTGTTGCCTATTTTGTATAAAAACTGCATTTAAAAAGTTTTTATTAGAAAAACGACTTTTCTATATTAAAGGGCTGCACAAATGTATTTGCTTCTTTGATTCCACCAAGTACTTTTAGCTAGGCACATCATTTGTAGCAGAATTAAGCAAAGAAATAGCGTAAAACCGTTGCTTGCTGCTCACAGAAAAAGTAATGTTTTAACTCTCTCTCTCTCAGATTAAATGCATACGCAACTTGCTCTCATCAATTACAGTAATTATCGGTCGCTATCTCGGCAAATGAAAAAAAACTGTATAGTTCTGCAAATACTGCAAATACTTGCGTATGCTGAAAGCAGAAGTCATTATCAGTTGCTAATGAAAGCATAAGTAAAGTAAAAATAAAGTAAGAGTTAACTTAAAAAAATGGAAATTAATGAAGTAAGTAAGTATTGAATTATAATTAATATATTATAATTGAATTATAATCCTGTAAATAACAATATTAATAGAGGTTTATATTAATAACGATGCTTTAAAAGTAAAAATTGTGAGCGGCGATTTTGAACTTATTATTTTTTAAACTAAAATGATCTTTTTACATTTAAACATTAATAATTAATAAATTTATATTACCACACATAAAGTTAATATTTTTGAAAATTGTTTTTGTGCTTTCGTTATGCTTATCTGAATGGTTTTTTGTTTTTAATAAAATATATATTTAAATTAAAACATGCAACTGCAAATCCATCTTCTAAATTTCTGAAATAATGTTTCAAGTACTTGCCAACTTGTACTTCTCTTGCAAGTTATTTTTATGTACATTACTAAAACGCGATAGACAATTTATTATATGTATTGCTTTCAACCGGTTTTTCACTTACGCACACTACCCAATGTGCACAAAAACGGATACGGATCCGTTACGAACCCGTTACTAGTCCGTCAGTACGCACTACGCTTTCTTATGTTTCGACGGACCCGTTACGAACCCGTTACGAGTCCGCCAAAAGAGTCTGAAACGGATTCGTATATGAAGTCCGTAATGGATTCGTATCTGAAGTCCGTTACGGATTCGTTTCTGAAGTCCGTTCTGAGTTCGAGGCGGATCCGAAAAAATGGAAAAAGCAATTCGTATTTTTGAGAGGAATCGCTCTTATGTTTTGACGGACCCGTTACGAACCCGTTACGAATCCGTCAAAAAAATTACCACAACGTTAACATAAAAGACAGTCTTAAATTTGTTTTACAATTTCTTATTTTATTTTCAGTGGATTAGGGATACGAAATACAATTGTGTACTTATTTTTATTTTAAACAATTTTTTTATTTCATTAAGCTCGTGCTCCTCAAGCTCTCCTTCAAATCGAAAAAAAGTACTTGTCAGAATTTTTAAATAATTATCATGAGTGATCAAGTTAAATGTGACTATAGGATAGCCGTACACAAGATATTTTTCGGAAACTTTTTTAATTGCGTGAAATTGGTACGCTTTGTCATTATAGCAGTAAAAATTATTGGGATGCTTCAATGAAAAATAATGTTGAGCTGTTTGAAGAAACAAGTATGAGCCATCCTGGAACTCACCAACATTGTACTCGTTTGTTTGATATTTTGAATTATTTTTTTTACCATTTAAACTAGCCTCCACTACTCTCTTATAAATTTTATTACAAAATAATTTTTTTTGTTTTAATTTACGTTTAATTTCCTGCAAAAAGTTTTCGAATTTGAATGCGTCAAACTTGTTTAGAGAACCTATATTTTTAACATATGTAGCTAAATGCGTCAATCGAGTCCGTTGCGAGTTCGCATTATTTAAAAAAAAGAGTCTGAAACGTCTGTTTCGTATATGAAGTCCGAAATGGATTCGTATCTGAAGTCCGAAACGGATTCGTATCTGGAGCCCGAAACAGATTCATATCTGAAGTCCGAAACGGATTCGTATCTGAAGTCCGAAACGGATTCGTAACTGAAGTCCGAAACGGATTCGTATCTGAAGTCCGAAACGGATTCGTAACTGAAGTCCGTAACGGAGAGAGGAATTTCATACGAAAAAGGATCCGTTCCGGATGCGAAACGCAATCCGTTTCGGACAAAATGTACGAAGAAGTGAGTTCGTTACGGATTCGTTACAGATCCGTTTGGCACACTGGGTACCTACAATTTTCGCTCACGCCAACGCTATCCACAAATGAGAGTGAGAGAACGAAAGTAATTGCGATCCCCACAAATGTTTTGTACAGCGATTCAAATGTAATTGTGCAGCCCTTTATTCTATATTAAGCCATCGATATGTAAAAAAATTGAGTTTCTCATCTGAATGAACCATAAAAAAAACATTTTGAAAAAAGGAATCAAAGTAACCGAACTACCCTCTTAAATATGAAATAACTTCAAGTACTTAGAAACGTACGCTTGCCAAAAACTAAGCAAGCAAACACAAACTAGGTTAACACTAAACTTACCGCAATCGGTAAATCTGACCTGCTATTATTGTTTTTCGAATCAATACATGGGTTTTCATTCTATAACATTATAAATACATTGAAAACACTTAATAATAAATAATCCGTTATCTGCGTTTAATAATAAAAATGATGGATATGTTAATTATTAGTAATTTGATGAAGAGGTTCAGGAAAAGGTATAGAAGAAAAATATGTAGGATGAGTGTTAATAAAATTCAGAGTAAGCTTAGCACGCAGTCATGACTATTTCCAGCGAATTAATGCCGAGCTTGCTTCTTCGTCCCAGTGGTAAATGGATAACCGTAGTAACCAACTACATACTCTTAAATTTGATGTCATAACCGATAAACTTATTCCAGCGGGGTGTGAGGAATTGGTTCTTCATAAGTTAAGACAACAGAGATCAAGCGTACGTTTAGAAACTAGTAAGGCCCAAATAAAACATGCTTTTTATGCCACCGAATTCTCTCACCGATTTCCTAAATTTTTTTTGTTGCGCTTTTTTAACAGATTAAAGACGACGATTTGGGTTTGTCTGTTATGTTTTTTTTTTTTGATTTCTTAAGATATTTATAAAAAATTTTTTGCTGTTGTTACCTATATCGTCAAATTAATAAAACAAAAACATAGCCCGAGTCCTAAGCAATGACAAAAAATGAATAAAAAATGAATAAAGAATAAAAAATGAGTAATGAATAACAAATGAATAATGAATAAAAAATGAATAATGAATAAAAAATGAATAATGAATAAAAAAAGAATAATGAATAAAAAATGAATAATGAATAAAAAATGAATAATGAATAAAAAATGAATAATGAATAAAAAAAGAATAATGAATAAAAAATGAATAATGAATAAAAAATGAATAATGAATAATAAAAGAATAATGAATAAAAAATGAATAATGAATAAAAAATGAATAATGAATAAAAAAAGAATAATGAATAAAAAATGAATAATGAATAAAAAATGAATAATGAATAAAAAATGAATAATGAATAACAAATGAATAAAGAATAAAAAATGAATAACGAATAAAAAATGAATAATGAATAAAAATAGAATAATTGAAAATTCTGTAATTCTTTGTGAATGGCATTCTTTGTGAATAGCATTCATATGAATAAAAAAATTGATCCATTATTCTGAATAACAAAAATGAATAACTGAAATGATTAATTAATCATTTTTTAAAAACTGAATGTGAATTAAAAATTTTATGTATAAATCAATTTTGCATTCATTGAATGCATTCTTATGTTGTTATTCAGTTGTACTTCAAATTCTGAATATGAATGCAGACTTTACAGCTCTGATCCAGGCGAATATCACGCTGTGGCAGCGGAGCAGACATTGGGCGATGACGTTTTGCAACAATTTCAACTTCAACATTACTTGGCCGCCCTTTTCCTACTCGTTACAAATTCATGCAAAGTTTTCATCGGTTCCATTTGATTAGTTGCTGCATGATGTCGCTTATATAAAATCCAGGCATTAATCATTGCCATATCACACATATGGTAGAACAAACGGTTTGTCCACTTGCGAGACTTTATGCGGATATGACTGCGACCTAGTGACGAATCCAGAAGATCAACACCGCCCATGTATTTGTTATATTCATGAGCAATGGCTGGACACGGAATGGTTTCCATTACCTTTTTCTTTTTGTTATTGTATATCGCTCAATAGTTGGTGCATTTTCAGGAGTTTGACCATCTGGCGAAATATATGGTTTCACTCCGGCCATTGTTGATGCCATATTTACAACCTTATTGTCATTCCATGCCACTGTTGAGACGTCGATTCCATGAAACGTGTCAACATACTCTTCCCAATCACCTCGATTGTTAAATTTCTGCGGTAATTTGCATGACGGAAGTCGTGGGCGTCGAACCGTTCCAAGCGTATATATGCCTTGTGTCCGCAAATACACCATCAACGGAATCGATGTGTAATAGTTATCAATATAGATGACGTGATTTACGAATCGAGGAACCGAACGCGCCAATCGTACCACAATATTCGCAGACGCACCCAAATTGGGCTCATTTTCCTCACGATGGTCGTCGTCGCCAGAATAAATTTCAAATGCATAGCAAAATCCGGAATCATCACACATAAGAAACAATTTGTCTCCCCAAGGATGAGGTTTGTCTGGCATGTACTGTTTCAGATAGTGCTTAATCTTCGTAGCACAGATTTGCTCGTCAACACACAATTTTACTCTCTTCGGCACTTTTTTAAAATTTTTGTTCAGTGCGGTGATGATCGGATGAATTTTGTATAGTCGATCATAGCCCAAATCGTGCTGAGGTATGGGTCCATATGTTTGAACTGCTTCGGACACAGGATTACGTCTGCGTTTGCATGCACCGTTAGATGATGTCGATGGCTGGTGATCAGACAGCGATGGCTGTTGATCAGATGTTGATGGCTCTTGCACACGATGACTTCGCGGCATTGTGTCGTTGTTATTGAAGTGTAAGAATTGGCGAATTTTTTCATGACGATTTCGTGACATGCAATCTATAATAGGCTTAAAACCATATTCACCCCAATTCGATCGAACGCTCGGGTACTTAAAAACCGACATATATTAATTTATTCCCATAAATCGTTTGATCTCATCTGGCGTGGTATTCAGTGGTTTATCAACGTTTTTTGCATCGCGTACAAGTTGCTCTGTTCGACGATATTTGAAATAATATCATCCGTCATGAAAAAAGAAAAAAACTGAATCGGTGAGTTCAATGCTAATATTTCTGGTGTCAAGTCATCATTTCCTTGAAATTTAACACAATTCGAATACAACTAAAGATTTGTTTTTCGCCACAATGGTTTTTTAAAACAATAGACTCTTTGTCAATCGATACGCCTTCAAACATTGTCGCATATTCTCGCCATCGGGAACGATCACCAACAATAACTGGGTCTTTTACAATAGCTATAACAAATATATGTCAATATAGACCAAAAATAGGTTTTGTTGTAAATTATCACCTTGATTTGATACAGTGTTCGCTTCAATACTTAAATTGCCTGAATCGGCATTAGCCATTTCGACATCGCTCACGTCTACTGCAGAATTGTCTTGAATATCTTCCAACACTTCACTGTCTCCATGTACATATCCTAAATTTTCATTACGAAAAGCAGACTGAAAGTCGAAATCTGGGTCATCCATATCGTCAGCAGAAAAATCACCATCATCTTCGCTTTCCGACCACGCAATTGAACTGACGTACTCGGAAAGTTGTTCATCTGTTCGAAAATCACGAATTCTTCGCGCCATTTCTGCCTAATAAACTAAAAAAAACACAACATAAGCAATTCTGTATAACTTCATATAAGCATAATTTCGAAGTCCCGGAGCCTGACGGTTCCGCAAAGAACCAACTAAAAATTGGTACAAAATCTAGTAAAATATAAAAATTAAATCACTTCAAACGTTCACAATACCTTTTAGACACTATAACGATCACGGAAATATTTTTTCAGCTTCGATTTAAACGAATTTAGCACAAAAATAATTTTTGTAAAGTTCGCGATTTCACAAAAGTGCTTTTTCTCGAGGTTGTGTTACACTACTAACCAGACACGTGTCAAATGAAGTTGGCTGCAAGTGGCGATCTTCTCAAATGGTGGCGCCTACACCAATAAACATTTTTAAAGACCCAGCGGGAAATTTAAAAACAAATTGCTAACAAAGTTATCATTTTTTGTGGTTGGTTCCTAGCGGTACCAGTAGGCTATTAAGGGTTAACTTTTGTAATAACTATGCTATGTATTTAAAATTTGGTACCCCGAAAGTTTTCAGGGTCGCTGATCATGAATCTGAAGCACAAAATTTTAAATTCAAAATTGTGGCATCAAAATGGCGGCCAAAACTACTATTACTTTTGTAATAACTATATTATGCATTTCAATTTGGTTATTTTTTTATTGTCAAATAATCACAAAGCGTATTATATTTACAAAAATGTAATGAAACAGCTTACAAATATAAAATAAGAAATAAGTTAGATAGCATTATCTAATTCTAAAAGATCGACTACTTCATTAGGTTGACAAATCAAAAATGATATAACCTCAGGTGGTAGGTTTAATCGTTTGCGTTTTTTGATTCGTTTTTTTTAAAGAAATGCTTGATAAAACTGGATCTGAAGTATCTAAGGCTCGATGGAAAACATCTACCAGGTAGTCTTTGCGGCTACTCCTTCTAGCATGGTGCTGCCTATCAGCCTTATAAATTTTATTTCTGATTCAGATGCATCTTCTCCAAAACAGCCAACTGGAAGTACTAAATGCTCCATTATTTGCCTTGAATGAATTAGGACTTTATGAACAGTAGCTGTCATATAATGCCAAGGATAGATTTCTATTATTACACAGTATGACAAAATCAAATTTTTTTGAGTACACATGAGAAATATTAACAGAATATGAAAAAAGGCTTAAAATGAAGAAATACGTGTCTCGGCGTTTTGCTGTTGCACGTCAGAATTTTGATAAAACCGATTTTTAAGCTTCGAAGGACCGTGGAGGTTCACTTGTAATTTAATATTATAAAAATTTCTATAAAAACAGAATGGGGTATCAGATAAAAAATTTAAAATTTTTCCATCAATCTTAGTTAAGAACAGCTGGAATTTGATTCGAATTATTTTACCTTCAATAAACTCTAATGTAAAAATCTCCATTCCATCTATTTCCTTCCTTATATCAAAGTCTTCTTTCAAACTGGTTTGCTTTATATATTCCAGCTTTAATGGTATACAGAACCTAACGGATTGCGGTGTTGCATTATTTCAAAGAATATTTCCTGTTGATGAAATCAAATGCAAGGGGATAATTGTGGTTGCAAGGAGAGATGAATCTGAATCAGTAGAACCATCGAATCCGTAACTAAGAATTAGTGTTGAACTTATTATATTGTCTTTATTCAAACCCATCACAGCTGATATAACTTCTTCCTGGACTTCAACATTTCTCTTTGCTGTATGCTTCAAAAGTATTTCAAGTGGTACTTTTGCAATTTCATCAGACACAATTACCCCTTGTGGCCTGCACTGTCCTTTAACATTTCAAACTTTTTACAAGGAGGATGATATATATCACAGTTTCCGGCCTTACTCTCAAGGCGTATGTTTATTTATTGTTGCGTTGTGCAGTTATTTTCTAAAATAAACGCTAAGGCCTCAGTATAGGAAAGTAGTATAATTTTTTTTTTCTTCAGATTGCATCAAATTTTTACTTACAATACTCGTCTTCAGAACTGCTGCCAAGTCAGAATTACCTTCTTTTCGAGCAGAGGAGCTTGCTGTCATAACTAATAAATCTGTTTCAATAGAAGACACGTTGGATAGTTCACATGCTGCCTTTCTCTTCGACCTGCCTGATTTTTCACTAAATGAGAAAGAAGAACGTCCACCTAAGCCTTTATTACCTTTGATTTCAGTTTTATTTTTTTGGCCAGTCAGCATACTTCTTATGAAATGCGGACACATTTCTTGTACTTCATATCCATCGCAAAGACAAGTTAAACGAAATAGTTTTGGCTTTAAATCGAATAATATTTTTAAAAGCTTTTGATTCGTTTTTATTTATATTTGTCAAAAGAATGTTATAAACATCTTTTTCCTTGTCAGCTTTTGATGTTCTTGCGTTTGCAGGCCATGCGTTGAACAAATCGGTATTTTTAAAACGGTAGACACCTACAAAAATAATGGAAACCTTAAAAATCGCAAAAAGTTGCGAAAAGAGTTAGGCCTTTTCCACACTTGATCAACGCAATTCCAACACAACTTCAACGCAACAACGAAAAAGTTGAAAAGCAATGCAACTATAAACCGAATGCTTTCAGACTTGCTTGAAAAGTCATGCAACATATAATAATTGTTATTATATAATAACTCATGTTTTTTGACTTCTTGCACTAATTTAATATTTAACATTTGCTCATTCATCTTGCAAACTATTTCTTCTTCTTTAAGATTCTATTAGGAACTAATTATTAAGCGTATTCACCTTGATTAATATAAAGCCTACTGCACTACAAATACTTGAATTCACAAAAAAAAAAAAAAACTGATGCAACACGTCACCGATGAAAATTGCGGAAAGCCGCGTTGCGTTGAACAGGTTGAGAACGTGTCGAGAACTTGTTGCGTGCAAGTTGCTTAATCTGAAGGTTTCGGTATAAATACACAGGCTAGCAACTTGAGTAGGAGTTGCGTTGACTAAGTGTTATGAGAGCAACCACGCTCACTTGTCTAATCACGCCGAAATTTTGTACACTTTTTGGAAATCACATATTAAAGTCTACCTTTGATTTCGTTATCGTAGTTTTCTCATTTCTAGGATATAGCGAAAAATGTGTTTAAATTGTTTGACTGCTGTCACGTTCACCTTCCACACTCATCGTTCCTAAGTACACAGGTTCCGGTATAAGTACACAGTCTAGCAACTTGAGTTGGAGTTGCGTTGACCAAGTGTGGAAAAGGCCTTAGTGCTACTACGTTTAAAAACTCTGTTCTTGTTAACTCTATAAAAATTAAGGTTATATTTTGATAGGTTTGTTAGTTTTAGCTTAAGAAACTTTGCAAGCACAATTAATAATACTATATTTTAGGCCGTTTTAAAAAATACAGTTTTCACTGCTCACAAGAAAAAAATTTAAATTAATTTTCACAAATACCACTTGCACTTACTATGATTATTACTATCCATATATTTTTTTTGCACTTTCAAACAGAAAATTGCAAAATTTGTATATTTAATTGCTTCCACTCTTTGCAAACAAACGCAGCGAAATGTAAACAAAATTTTAGTGCAAGTTCAGCTCTGTATCAACTAACGGTGCAACGGTAAAAACAACTAAAACAAGTGTTTTTGTTATGTTTGACATGTTTACTTTATGATTAAACAAGAAAAAAATTAAATTTTTACAACTTTAAAATTTGGGTTTTGGCCCCAAAACATGATCGATGGAACCAATGTGCAATGGAGGAGTCTTAAATTTAATATATTTGGAATTAAAAATCTTTGTAATAGTTTGCTTGTACACTCCAAATTAAATTAACTATGATATTGATAAAAATTTTTTGTTAATCTTTAACAAAGCAATATTTGTCAAAATCAAAAAATTTTATTGATTGCACATATAAATTTTATTAATTTCACTTTAAATTTATCAATTCGAATAACAATTTTCATCATATTGATAAAATCTACGATTGATTTTTTTTATCAATATGATACAAATTTTATCAATTCAACAAACATTTTTTTTAAATTGATAAATTTTTATCAATTTGGATATCAATTAACAAATCATTTATCATATTGATAATCTATAGTAATAAAACTCATTTTTTGTATGTTTGTTTGTTTGTTTGGCCTTTATACAAATCTAAACGGCTCAACGGATTTTGCTCAAGCTAGGTATACATATTAAGTGCATCCCAACTTAAAATGTTACATACTTAGTTTTTGCCACGCTCCCTTTAAAATTTTTCAACTAACGGTAATTTTGTTATTATAAAAATTTTTAGTATAGGAGATTTTTGTGTATTTAATTTTAAAATTTTTTTGTTATTTTGACATAAAAAACACTCAGATATCTTCAAAATTGTAGAAATTTTCAGTACAACGACTTTTTCATAAAACATCGTTGCCTAAGAATGAGAAGAAAACGACATGAAAATCAAAGTTTGATCTTTCGATGCAAATATCTCCGCTGTCCATTACTATTTTTCATTAAAATTTTTTTTGTTCAAAAGTTCAATAAAATTACTTCACAAAAATAGGTTGAACTGTACCGTTAAGTCAGTGTATATATTATGTTGTATGATTATGCCAAAAAAGGTCCAAAATATTGACTTTTTACTCAAAAAATGACTCAAAAATTGTTGTTGTTGTAAAAATGAAATCAATTAAAAATTGCACATCTGGCTAGCTTTCATATGACATAGCATTCATTTGAAAAAATTCTTCCAGCTAAGCGCAAAAATTATTTTACTGTTTTTGTCATCAAAACAACAAGGTTTTGTTCGCGAAATTTATTTTTTCCAAAATGTTGTTTTTATATTTTTTACAAAAAAGTCAATTTAGTTAAAAGTCAATCAAATTACCCCAATATCTCTTTCCAATCAAAAGTTATGGCTAAAAATCTATTTTTTCATACCAGACTATTAATAAAAAAACTTAGTTTTGTGTTAGAATTCTCTATACAGTTTGAACGTCCCCATTTATCTCTAAGAATGCAGTTGTGTGTCTGAAGTAATTACGCCTATTTTGGATTATATAAAATCTTCTTTATAGTGGATCTACTTTTTTTGCCTACCCACCCCCGCCCCCCTCCTGTTAAATTTGTTTTGTTGTGTTGGCTCTATTTTTTCTCACTATTGTGTCACCGTTGTCACTTAGTTCTTTATCAATGGTACTTTAAATGTTGTATATATATCACAATTTTATCGAAAATATGACTGTGAATAAGAATGCTGTTAAAGTTAATATTTTCATGTAATCAGTTTTAGCTATATGGCGATATAATAAAACATATGCGCATCTGGTCAGCACAATTATTTCATTAGTTTTGATGTGTGCGTTAAATTCACAGATAAATGGCACCATATTTGTAAGATGTGTGGGTACAGACTATACTTACACCTTACGGTGAAAAGCTGAATACTGTTTTTTCAAAAGTTTCTTCAAATTTAACCCCACACGTTTGGGATTACAGACAGGTGGCGCTATTTTCTGCTTACAGAAGAATATCTGATGTTATTATACAGCCAGCAGATAAGTTTTGCGAAATATTTTGCGAAAATGCTATTGCTACCAAACTTTTAAAAATAATGCAGTAATGCCAGTTTTTTCAGTCGCAGCGTCATCTAGCGTCATTAACACTTAAAAACATAGAATTGGATCAATTTAAATGTCTAGCTCACTTGCTGGACTTTTTGTTGTTTTTGCTTTGCTTGCAAATGCGATTATATGATCCTGATCTCCAATGAAAAAAGGCAGCTAATAGAAATTTTAGTAGGTACAATCATTTTTAGCACAACGAATTTTCATAAAACATTGATAGCTAATAATGAGAAAAAAATTATATGAAAATCAAAGTTTTTACTTTTAATGCCAATAACTCCGCTGTTTAGACGTTAAAATGTCCATATCTCAAGGACGCATTGAGTCCCACCATAATTTTTATTTTGTTGAAAAGGTAATTGTGCTTGCTTTAAGATTAAGTAAATATAAAAATTCTTTTTAATTTTTAAAATATGTTTTTCGTACCCCTTTGAATTCAATTAGATCACCGCAAGATGGAACCACCAACAACAAAAATTTTCCTAAACTTTTTTGGATTAATGTTCGTTCAATTACCTTTCTAACGGTAGATAAATAAAATTAAATAAAATAAAATTCAAATAAAATTCAACATGTTTTTCAATATTCCCGATTTTAAAAAACATTTAATCGAGAAGTGTATGTTAAAATGTTTATATAAGTGACTCTCGAGTAACACCGGGTATATCAGCTAGTGCTTTTATAATTTTGAGATCGATTGACAAAATTTTATGAAATCCACAAAGCAATTTTTTATTTCTTGACCACTCAATGACGAGAACGGACGCTCAACCGTTTGTCATTTCACCACTTATTTTTGCGCTTTACAAAAAACTTGGGCAGAGGAGCAAATAAGTTAAATATAATTAAATCTTATATATAAAAAGAAGTGTACATTTAGTGTAGATGATTTATGTGAAGTTTGTACGAAATCGGTATAGTGGTTCCGGATGTATTGCATTTTAAAAAATTTCCCATATACTCCCATACAAATCATTCGTGCGGGTTGGTGTCCGTTAAGATCTCAGGAACGGTAACACTAAGGGTATCAAATTTACAACATTTGTTGCCAAGGCCCATACCTCAAATAATATATAAATAAAAATTGCCACACCCTCTATTATCGTCCACAAATTAATAAAAACGCTATATTTCAGACTAAATATTGGACTAAAATTCTGTTATTTAGTTTGTATTGGTTCTCTCCGCAACTCAACAAAAAATGGGAGAGGTCGAACTATGACTACGCCCACTTTTCAGAAATCATTATAATTCTTGAGTTGTGCATGTTTTATAATGAAACATGGTGTAATGTGATATGAGACCATGTGGTGGTCACTATATACATAAATGTTGCCACACCTACTCGAAACGATTACAATTTCCGAGACTTTTCTTATGCTAGGTTATGTAAGATTTGACACGCCTACTTTTCACGCCCATTATATGCAACAATTCTATATTTAAGACGGTTTTTGTCGTACTAGACTATAATTTGGTAATTAAGTCTGTATAGTTACTGTTGGCATCTGTACACAAAATTGGTTTCCACGCCCCCTTTTACCGCCCACAAATGAATGAAAATTCTATATTTCAGACAGTTTTGATCGTATAAGGCTAAAATTAAACAACGAAACATGGTCGTATGTAGCACTAGATTCAAGCATCTCAATATTCATAAAACGTCTGTGCGCAGCTAAGAATAAACGCAACCCTACACAGAGAAAGCTAGACGTCGACAAGCTGCAATCGAAACAGACAGCCGATGCTTTCGCCCCTCGACTCTCACTCCTGCTTCAAAGCACTCCTCCAATCGATGATATATGCGCACAGTGGACACACATTTCCAACTCCATGCGTGCGGCTGCTGAAGAGGTGATTGGCTACCAACGCCCTCGCCGAAACCAGTGGTACGACCAGGAGTGTCGCGACGCCACTGCAGAGAAAGACGCCTCCTACAAAGCCACCCTGCAGTCGGTTGTAACGCGCGCTTCTAAGGAGCGATACAAAGAAAAGAGGAGGAAAGAGAGACATATTTTCAGGCGGAAAAAAAGAGAGACAGAAAAGCGCGAGCAAGAGAAGATTGAGATGATTGGTGACAGGAATGAGGCCCGAAAATTTTTTGAAAAAATAAGACGCCTTGCCGATGGTTTTAAAACCGGGGCCTCTTTCTGCAAGGATGAAAAAGGAAATCTAGTGATAGATGTCCAGAGTACACTGACGTTATGGAGGGAACACTTCTCTAAGCTTCTAAATGGCGACGCTGACAACAATCCCGCCAATAGAGATGATATTCCGGAAACCCCAATGGTGGATGACAGCGTTGAGGTTCCGCTGCCCGACTATGATGAAGTTCTGACAGCTATAGCTCGGCTTAAAAATAACAAAACCGCGGGAGCTGATGGCTTACCTGCTGAGCTGTTTAAGAACTGAGGCGAAGCTCTACTTAAATGCATTCACGAGCTTCTATGCAAAATATGGTCGAAAGAATGCATTCCGAACGATTGGAATCTCAGTGTGCTCTGCCCAATCCACAAGAAAGGCGATCCCACTATTTGTGCCAATTACCGTGGGATAAGCCTTCTTAATAGCGCATATAAGGTCCTGTCGAGCGTTTTATGTGAAAGATTGAAGCCCATTGTAAACGAACTGATCGGACCTTCTCAGTGTGGCTTCAGACCTGGAAAGTCCACCATCGACCAGATTTTCTCGCTACGACAAATCTTGGAGAAGACTCAAGAAAAACAAGTCGACACCCACCATCTTTTTGTCGACTACAAAGCCGCCTTCGACAGCCCAATAAGGAAGCACCTGTACTCCACCATGTCTGAATTTGGTATTCCTGCAAAACTAATAAGACTTTGCAGGATGACACTGAGCAACACCAGCAGCGCAGTTAAAATCGGGAAGGACCTCTCCCCACCATTTATTACCAAACGAGGTTTCAGACAAGGTGATTCCTTATCGTGCGACTTTTTCAACCTAATGATGGAAAATATCATCCGAGCTGCTGATCTGAGATGTAGTGGCACAATATTCTACAAGAGTGTTATGCTGCTTGCGTATGCTGATGACATAGATATCATTGGCCATAATACGCGCGAAGTCAGTGCAGCATTTTCCAGATTAGAAAGAGAGTCAAGTCGAATGGGTCTGTCAATGAATGCAGATAAGATGAAATACTTGATGTCAATAAACAAACAGTCCCAGCGTCTTGGAACCCACGTTACCGTTGACAATACCTCCTTCGAGGTTGTGAAGAACTTCGTTTATCTGGGATCCAGCATTAATTCAACCAACGACATCAGCATTGAGCTCAAACGAAGAATAACTCTTGCCAACAGGTGTTACTTTGGGCTCAGTAGGCAATTGAGAAGCAGAGCCCTCTCTCGACAAACGAAAATCACGCTCTATAAATCGCTCATCATGCCCGTCCTACTTTACGCATCACAAACCTGGACGCTGAGCAGTTTAGATGAAAAGACTTTAGGAGCATTCGAGAGAAAGATTCTTCGTAAGATCTACGGACCAATCTGCGTCAATGGCGAGTACCGAATACGGTGGAATGATGAACTGTATGAGCTGTACGCTGACATCGACATAGTCAAGCGCATTAAAATCGAGCGGCTTCGCTGGCTTGGTCATGTTCAGCGCATGAAAGACGATGCTCCAGTGAAGAAAACATTCGATTCGGTACCCAGCGGCGGTCAACGCAGAAGAGGACGACAGCATCTTCGTTGGAAAGACCAAGTAGAGGACAACCTGACGAAGCTTGGAATTTCCAACTGGCGCCAGCAAGCGAAAGACAGAAATGGCTGGCGCAAATTCTTAGATGAGGCCAAGACCGACATACGGTTGTAGCGCCAACTAAGTAAGTAGTAATCAATAAAAATGCAGTAAAAATCTTTTACAAAACATCAAAAACTCCGTAACCGACCCTATGATAACATCGAAAATTTGTATTTAGGGGTTTCCAGATACAATAAATCTTTCAACTCTAGCTATTTTGATCTATCCTTAACGGCAGAGGGCACTGTAGTACAAATATGAACCTTATGCAAATCTAAACGGCTCGACGGATTTCCCTCAAACTTCGTACACATATTTAATGCATCATAGATTTTTTTTTTACATACTTTGTTTTGACCTCGCCTTTTCCGCCTTTTTTAACTAACGTAAATTCAGTTATTTAAATACGTTTTACTATAAAAAATATTGGCCAATTTACTTTTAGAAAATTTCCTTTATTTTGACACCAAATGCATTCACATATCTTGAAAATTGGAGAAATTTTTAGTGCAACGACTTTTTCATAAAAAATCGTTACCTAAAAATGATAAAAAAACAACATGGAAATCAAAGTTCGGTCTTTCGGTGCAAATATCTCCTCTGTTCATAAATATATTTCATACAAATTTTTTTTGTTCAAAAGTTCAATAAAGGTACTTCTGAAAAATAGTTCGAACTGTACCCGTTAGGTTACTGTATATATTTTTTATAATTTTTTTTTTAAAAAGATCCAAAATACTGACTTTTTACTCAAAAAATTGCTCTAAAATTGTTTTTGTTGTAAAAATAAAATCAAGTAAGAATTGTATATCGATTTACCATTCATACGACACAGCATTTATTTGCAGAAACTCTTTTAGTTAAGCGCAAAAATTAGTTTACTGTTTTTGTCATCAAAACCCTTTGATTTTTTGGCGAAATTAATTTTTTCCAAAATGTTGTTTTTATATTTTTAAAAAAAAGCCAAGTTACAAAAATACTTTATGCTAAAAAATAACCCCAATATCTCTTTCCAATCAAATGTTATGGCTTAAAATCTATTTTTTTATACCATTGACTATCCCATAGTAATAAAACTAATTTTCTGTTTGTTTGTTTGGCCTTTATACAAATCTAAACAGCTCAACAGATTTCCCCTTTCATACAAAGTGCATTCTAGGTTAAATTGATACATACTTATTTTTTGCCACGCCCCCTCCGAACTTTTTCAGATAACGGTAATTTTGTTATTAAAATACTTTTTGCCATCGGAGTTTTTGTGCATTTATTTTTAAATTTTTTTTGTTATTTTGACATCAAAAACACCCACATATCCTTAACCCTTTCGGGACTACTGGGACTATACGTCCCACCAATAGTTAAACTTCCGTATTTTCTCTATTTTCAACGCAATTGCTTATGTAAATAATCCCGAAAACAGATTTAAGTGTCCATTATGAAATGTAAACAAAAACATAACGGTACATGTCAGCGTACTCACACCAGCTGACAATGAATTTCACAAAATCGGTGAAATTTGAGCAGTTGTGATCGATAATTAGCTGAAAGCTGTTGCTAAAAAATATTAATTTCATAGAATTGTATTGGTTTGTATAAAAAAGTGTTTGTTTTTTAAACTTACTTGGTTGGTGGTGTTTTATGACAATATAAGGTAAGTTATAGCTGATTTCGTAAAATTGGGATATATAGTCCCAATACGTTTTTTACGTGGGATATATAGTCCCAAAATTTTTTTTTTGTGGGATTAATTGTCCCAATACACATTTACATACCAGAAAACGGCCGTTTATGACTTTAACCGCAAGTCTCAAAAATGGTGGAAGAAAGTTTTCTACAAACTACTAATGATTTGCGTGGTAAATTCGTGGATTGTGTATACCGAATATAAGAAACAAAAAAAATATCGTTGAAAGATTTCCTGGTCCCTCTTGCTGAAGGCATGATTTCCAAAGGAATTAAAAGACGAGAGGAAATGCCACGTCGCCAGGGGGGAAGAACACCCAAGCGTCCAAAAACTGATAGTCTCAATGTTGGAGATCACTTGCCAGTGGAACAAGAAAAACGTTGTCGCTGCGTTCGCTGTACTTCACTTGGTATCGAGAAGCGCACAAAGATGATATGCTCAGGCTGTAACTACGCTTTGTGCTACCAATGTTTTGGACCCTTCCACAAATTAAATTCCTAATTATATTACTACAATAATATAAAACAATAAATAAAACAAATAAAAATGAATTTCCATTGCAATGTACTAATATTGTAATACTTTGGTTATTTTTTTATTATTATTGGGATCATATGTCCCACGGAAAATGCTTATTGGGATTATATGTCCCAGGATAAAAGGGCGATTTCAGGATTTCTGAGTATGCAGAACATATTTTTTTTGACATATCTGTTAGAATATGCAAAAACTTCCACGAAAAATATCACGGTTTTCAAAATAAAACTCCATCCCGAAAGGGTTAAAGTTGTACAAATTATTAGAACAACGACTTTTTCATAAAGCATTTTCATCGTTAACTAAGAATAAGAAAAAAACGTCATGAAAATCAAAGTTTGGTCTTTCGATGCAAATATCTCCGCTGTTCATAAATATATTTCATTGAAACTTTTTTGTTCAAAAGTCTAATAAAAGCACTTTACAAAAATAGTTTGAACTGTACCGTGAGGTCAGCGCATATATTTTATATGATTTTTTCAAAAAAGGTCCCAAATATTGCTTTTAACTCAAGAAATGACTTAAAAATTATTTTTGTTGTAAAAATAAAATCAAGTTAAAATTGCAAATCTGGCTACCTTTCATATGACATAGCATTTATTTGCAAAAATTCTTCCAGTCAAGCACAAAAATGATTTTATTGTTTTTGTCATCAAAACAACCCTTTGATTTTTGCGCGAAATTAATTTTTTTCAAAATGTTGTTTTTATGTTTTTTTTTAAAAAAAAAGTCAAGTATCAAAAATAATTTATGTGAAAAAATTACCACAATATCTCTTTCCAATCAAAAGTTATGGATTTTATGATAAAGTAATTTTTGATTTATCAAATAGCTTTGACGTCACAGCCACAGAATTAAATGTTTGACCTCAATTTACACCAGTTTCACTGGTAACATTTTATGGATTTTTATACTAAACGTGTTGGATTTCAGCAAAGGAAAGGTCCACCAGGAAACCAATGGGGGAGGGGTGGGCGTAAGGGTTTGCACTTCCGAAAAATCGATTTATTTTTGTCTTTTCTTAAAGCTAAACATCTAAAGAATATAGTCTTAAGATTGTTTAAAGTCAATCAGAGCAAAACTGCTTACTAATTAGTCCCTTCTTCTATTAACTAAAGCTCCGACAGCGACAATTTTAAACGCGTTTTTCTCAAAACCACTTTATTAAAATTCCGTGTTCACAGCCATTTAAAAACTACATTACTTATTTATTTCAAATTTGGTTCACATTTTCTACATATAAAATTTTTCCTCTAACATCAAGTTACGGATTTTTTTTTAAATTAAGGGGGCTTTCCACTTATAAAGTGGAGGAAATTTTCGTGAAAAATAGGAATTTTCACTTCAAATGACTACCAAAATTTTTAAAATTAAATAATTAATAATCAAAGAACGTTGATTATTACCTCCCAGACAACCCAAATTTGAGAAATTGAATAGCTGTTGAGTTAAAAAGGTCACACACAGTCACGGAATTCAGTATTCGACTTTAATTTACATAAGCAAGATTATATTTGATGTTTTCAACTTCGAATTTGAAAACCTAAGATTTTTTTCTTAACTAAGTCCAATTATTTATGCCGCTATATAAAAAATTCTTTATTATGAGAAATAATTATCTCTGTTGGATAACAAAACAATTTTTGAATTTAATATATAGAGTAAATCAACATAATATTTTGTTATGCCAACAAAAAATTTTGTTAAATCAACATAACATTTTGTTAAATCAACAAAATTGATTCAAACCTAAGGTACATTCTTATCAATTTGACAAAAATTTTCATCAATTTCACAAAAGTTTTAATCAATTTGACAAAAAGTTCATAAACTTTACAAAAATTTCATCAATTCTTGTTGGTGCTCCGAATTGTTCATATTGATAATTGCTTTATTAATCTGAAAAAAATTTTATCAATTTGACAAGACATATTTCAATTTGATAAATTTTCATCAAATCAACAAAATCGATGATTTTTGTTGGTACTCTAAATTGTTAATATTGATAATTGATTTATCAGTTTGAAAAAATTTTATCAATTTGATAAATTTTTATCGAATCAACAAAATCGATGATTCTTGTTGGTGCTCTGAGTTGTTCACATTGATATTTGCTTTATGAATTTGACAAAAAATTTTATCTATTTGATAAATTTTTATCCAATCAACAAAATTTGCTACTACATGCAAAAATTGATTTTTCGTGCTCTACATTGTTCATGTTGATAATTGGTTTGTTAAATTAACAAAACGGATTTGTTAAATCAACTTAAGGATTTCAGGCTCCTATCAGATTGACAAACATTTTTGCTGGACGCATAGTGACAAAAATTTTGTCAAATCAACGTGGTTTTTATCAATATAACCTAGTTTTTATTTTGAGTGTATTAAAATTTATTCCAAGATTTCTAACCGTGTGTTTAATAAGTGAGAATCAAATAAATTTCAAGTTGAAACAAGTATATGGCTGAAATTCTCTCAAATTGTTATAAAATTAATTTAAATAAAAGTTTATTGTTGTCAAAACTATGTTCAATTAGGATTAATAATAAAATTAGATGGCTTGAATTGGTTCAATAGCTTAGCATAATTCAATGGGTTGATTAACGTAGCCAGCGTTTTTATTTTAACCAAAGATCATATCTATAGTAATAAAACTCATTTTCTGTTTGTTTGTTTGTTTGTTTGACCTTTATACAAATTTAAACGGCTCAACGGATTTTGCTCAAACTAGGTATACATATTAAGTACATCCCAACTTAAAATGTTACATACTTAGTTTTTGCCACGTCCCCTCTGAAATTTTTCAACTAACGGTAATTTTGTTATTATAAAACTTTTTACCATCGGAGATTTTTGTGTATTTAATTTTAAAAAATTTTTGTTATTTTGACATCAAAAACATTCACATATCTTCAAAATTGGAGAAATTTTCAGTATAACGACTTTTTCATAAAACATCGTTGCCTAAGAATGAGAAAAAAACGACATGAAAATCAAAGTTTGGCCTTTCGATGCAAATATCTCCGCTGTCCATTAATATATTTCATTCAAATTTTTTTTGTTCAAAAGTTCAATAAAATCACTTCACAAAAATAGGTCGATAGGCCGTTAAGTCAGTGTATATATGTTTTATGATTATGTCAAAAAAGGTCCAAAATATTGACTTTTTACTCAAAAAATGACTCAAAAATTGTTGTTGTTGTAAAAACGAAATCATTTAAAAATTGCACATCTGGCTACCTTTCATATGACATAGCATTTATTTGCAAAAATTCTTCCAGCTAAGCGCAAAAATTATTTTACTGTTTTTGTCATCAAAACAACAAGGGTACCCCCTTTGATTTTTTTCGCGAAATTTATTTTTTCCAAAATGTTGTTTTTATATTTTTTTGCAAAAAAGTCAAGTCTCAAAAATAATTTATGTGAAAAAATTACCCCAATATCTCTTTCCAATCAAAAGTTATGGCTAAAAATCTATTTTTTTCATACCAGACTATTAATAAAACTTAGTTTTGTGTTAAAATTCTCTATATAGTTTGAACGTCCCCCATTTATCTCAGAATGCAGTTGTGAGTCTAGAGTAATTGCAAACATTTTGGTTTGTATAAAATCTTCCTTATAGTAAAAATCTACTTAGTTTTTTGCCTCCCCACTTCCGCCCCCCTCCTGTTAAATTTGTTTTGTTGTGATTTGTCATTTTTCTCACTGTTTCACCGTTGTCACTCAGTTCTTTATCAATGGTACTTTAAATGTTCTATATATATCACTATATCATCGAAAAGATGACTGTGAATAAGATTGCTGCAAAAGTTAATTTTTTCATGTTTAATGTGTTATTTGAACAATATTGTTGAAAGTCAAATTTCAACGCTAATTAAATGTACCAACATATAAAAGACAGCGAAATTTTGACATTTTAACTCTCCAATCATGGTTGTAAGCTTGGCTGCATTGAACAAATTGTTCGGGTTAATTGTGTGCTAACTGAAAGTATGCCGAAAAGTATGCTGGAAATTATTATAAATTAGAAATAAGTACTTCATTACTTACAGTCCACCCTAAACAAGTGCGCGTGCGTGGTTTAACTGTCAAAATCGGCTCATGCACATACATTTTGTATGAAGCCTACCGAAACACGCACCGGACTACCGCAACATGAATCGAATTTCCAATTTTGACAGTGCGTTCGGATGTGAAGTTGGCTGCATAAAAGCAAAGTATTAGAACAAAGAGCAATCAGCTGCTATTAATTAATTAATCTCAATTGCAAATGGAAGTATTTGCAATATTAATAGATTTTTACACAATACTAAAAGTTTTTTAAGATTTTTAAACCATCAGACTGAGCTGGTTCGAGAGCAGCAGTTCTTTCCGCAGCGCAGTTGTTTAGGTTAACCGTAAAATAAAGTTGCGTGGCGCTTGGGTACGCAGCGCAACGTGCACTTGTTTAGGGTGCACTGTTACACGATTCCTATATTTTAGGAATTCGGTAACTGTTACTCAATTTAGTTCTTTTCGCACACAGCGTAAACTTGCAGCAAATAACATAATGGCAATTCTTGCACTGTTCTTGCAGATTTTCCAGCTGGATTTATGTCGATCAACTGTTAACGTCGATAATATTGTTACAGGTTGCTGTATATACTATAATAAATATTAAAAAGCGACTGCTTTCTTAACTTACACTTTTTTGCTAATTTACATTAAAAAACGACTGTACAATTTTTCGTATAAAATAGGAATTCAGAAGATTTAAGAAATTACATCTACTATCAGACTCAATTTATATTAATTTTTAATTTAGAGACAATCCAATTGTTATTTTCCAACTAGAAAAACTACTAAAAAATTTTTGGAAGATTTTTATAAATTTGATTTTCATTAGCGAAGTACAAGTAACATGCTTACCAGTAACCAGTAAATTCAGTTTAGAACTAAAAAACAATGTTTGATTGTGAAAAAACAGTGATAAAATTATTTCTTCGTTAAAAAAGCTTGGTAAATTTTTTTACTAATATTTTTATAGTGGACTCAAACTTAAATTCAACACGTTTTTACAAATTCCAAAATTTACAAAAACATTTAATCGAAAAGTGTATATTAAAATGTTTATATAATTGACTCTCGAGTAACACCGGGTATATCAGCTAGTATCATATAAATTTTAAGTTTTTATTAATTCGTGCATATAAATTATCATTTATGTATATGAAATGTGTACATAAATCATGCTGCACTTTAAATACAAAACGACCACAGTCCAAAATTTTCAAGTTGTTTTTTAATGCAAAACTATTCATAGTAAGATTATCACTAGAAATTACTTTCAAAATTTTATACTCATCTTCTTTCTCTTTAGTTAAAAAAATAGGTTTGTGCTTTTTTTTGTATGGAAGAGCCCTCGAAAAGCAAACTTTTTTCTTCTCCTGTAAATTTTAAAATTTTGAGTTGTGTTCTTTTGTAGTTGGGGTGCGATGTATATAAATTTGCTTTGAAATATATAATGCTTCCATATAAAAAGCTATATCGTCGTTAAGGGATTCATGTGCTCTACGTGTAAAAAAACAATTTGAGTAAATCGAAGCTTAAGTTTAAATGCATTTTTTTTTTAAATTGTACGATAGGATTTTCTAAATGTCTACCAAAAATTTGTGTTAAATGGCAATCCTAAAAACATATTTATAATCCTTGATCTCACAAAGAGACATTTTCCTGGTATTTCAAACATATTTTGTGTGAACCCATACACGTAGAGGAAATTAAGAATATATTTCAGACATTTAAAATTCCTGGCCAACAGCAATTTATTCATTTACAAAAAAGAAACATATTCGTAAAGCTATTAAAAAAAAAATATAAAAAAGATTATAGTAAAAACAAAATAAATAGAAACCCTGTAGTTCGGCTGGTGGCAGCTAGAGCTTTCAATCCCAAAATCCCGGGATCACGAACCAATTTCTAGTCCCGTAATCCTGGGATTCTAAGCCCTATTTTTCGGAATTTTATTCAAAAGCAACTATAAATGTAACTGCAATGTAAACGATGTTTTTTTTTAAAATATCGAAATTACCCAGTTATTTTTTGTCTCTCTGCACATTTTGAAAGTCTATTTTTTAGTTTGTTTTTTTTGTGATATTAAAAGACTCTGTTTACTAGGCTGTTCAACTTTCATGGAATTTTGAAAGTAACAATAGTTTTATTACTATAGGTACTATAGTTTTTTTTACGAAAAAAGGAATATTTTATTATCATACTTTTTACGAAGATATTTTGTTTACTTTTTAAATTTTTTAAGAGATAAATCTATGTTGTTTGTTTTGTTTAACTTATGTACATGCATTTTTTTATGTTTATAATAATGTGAAATATTATTTGATATTGTAAATATTTTGGGTTTTTCATCATACCATTTTTTATTAAAGAAACTTATTATATAATTTAAATACTTAAAAATTGAGAAAATATCTTTAATTAAGGACCGTAAAGGTTATGATTTTTATTAAAAAAGAATCATAATGCCATAATCGGTATTTTTAAATTAATTTTTTTTTGGTGACGTATCTTTTCAATCATAAAATTTACAAGTGTTTTCTCTCAAAATGAACTTTTCTTCCAGTAATTGTTGGATATTTTTCCTTGTATTCTTCATTGTTGTTGTATTGTACATTTCAACTGTAACTTTTGTCTGCATTAGTAATTATGATTTCGTCTAAGTGTTGTAAGTCACGGAGATAAATGGGTTTGGCAAATGTGCCCCAGTGGCAAATCCTCTTCCTTCTACCCTATAAATCATTTGATAAGAACTTTAAAAAGGGTTTTTCATGAATTCTCATCATAAATTGATATTAAAGCTAAAATAGTAGATTTTAATGAACGTTACGTCAACTAAAACCATTAAAAAATAACTGATTTGATTCAATATATTCAAAATTAACGAGCTGTGAGTATAGTTGGTAATATTAACCAAAATTTGCCAATAGTGAAGTAATAATATTGTTGGACAGGCGCCAACTCAATACAATTAGTTAATGAAACTAAACTCTTTTCTCAGAGTAGTGTTTTTAACGATTTGCAAACATGTAGCTTTAGAAAAGCACAACGATGTTTAAACCCTTAGATACTCACACTAGTTGGCAGTTGAAAGTTTTGAAATTTATTTGACGCCCCTGAATTTTTTCTAGACATTTATTACTTCTCCAGCTCATTGAGTGTGCAACAAAGATACACACACACAAATGCTCATGCACATTTACACGCTTGAGTGTAAATGAATTGAAGTTTTATAAGCTCAAAATCTTAGAGCTTGTAGTGTGAGATGCTACAGTACAATCTCATTTGATGTTGTTGTTGTATTTCTGCTAAAATGCCTAAGCGTTTGCATCTGTTGTTAAGTGGCTTAATTCTAAAACTGTATTGCTCTTATTTCACTCTAATATGAGAGAGTGAGTATGAGCTAAGCTCAATATCCCAGTTGGAAACAGAGCCCGCTTATATCTTTTTTCTATGGGCATGTCCTAAGTCGGCATATCTGTCAAATGAACTGCCGTAGCAGTTATGCCGCTTTCATATTTTGGTTTGGATGCAAAAGTGATACATGTCTGTCAAATGAACAGCCAAAGCAGCAATACTGCATGAATCTCACGGCATTAATGCTGCATTCATACCATGAGAAGCATTGCTGCTACATTTGACAGACATGCCATCCTAGGACATGCCTATAGAAAAAAGATATAAACGGGTATGGAGGCGAGCATGTCTGCTGAATTTCCCTAGCAGTGTTGCTGGCAATTGAAAAATTACCATTATTCGGAGACTTGAACCTCGGCCGCGTGAGTGTAAGTGCATATGCTTACCCATTCGACCATTGCAGCTGATAACTAATCGTCGCTTAATTTGCTTGATTAAGAAGAAACGCACGAGCACAGAGTAAGAAAATTATCGCGTTCGCTTTGTTATTATAAGCAATTAATGCAAAATACAGAACGAAATCACAAAAAAAAACAGAACAAACTAAAAAAAACCAAAACAAAACTAAAAGCCGTTAAAAAAAATTATGTCTCTGATGGGATTTGAACCCACTACTCAAGATTCCAAAATATATGAATAAAAACTTAAGCCCTAGCCAACTGAGCCATTCGCACTGTTGTAATTTTGTTGAAATAATATACATAACAAAATAGATAGCAAAAGTGCTTCGACATTCCTTCCATCGGCAGGCCTACTTTGTTTTTCATCTGGGATGCTTCAGTCTTTAATTTTCACCCAAAACAAACTGAACCATATCTTAACCTGCTCACTTACAGCTAGTATATTTAAATTAAAATGTTTGTTTAAGAATTATTTGCTTACAATGTCCATTCTTTGAAGAACAAACACAATCTTAATGAAAAAAAAATCTTCCGGTTATAGCAGTGGATGCATAAAATTTTGGCTCAAGGAATTAAATTGACCGAAATAACGCAGCTTAAACGTTTTTATTATTTTTTAATACGTAAAGAAAAACAAGAAGAAAAAAAATTGAGGGAAGCTGGATTAGATTGCATCAGCAAATGTTAGTTTCCTTAATTTAGACATTATTTAAACTTATAATGATAAGCTTCAAAGTAACTTTCATTCAATCCATTGAACTGTGGAAACATGAGTTTTTAACTGCCACATACAGAAAAAAAAAGAAATAAACACAACAAAGAAGTAAGCCCCTTTACCTCTAATCGTACCATCACTACTTTACCGATAGCCCGCAAAATTGCCAAATTATTTCTTTGAATTGAATTTTCTGGCTAAGCAACCGTTATGAGCAATTTTCAAACATACATCCAGGATACAAATACAAAGTGGACCGTCCCGTTTAACAGGACTTTTTTGTTCAATCATAAAGCCAAATTTGAAATTAAAGAGTTTCCGTTGTAATTTTTGTTAGACTTTTTGCAATTTATTGTATTCTATACAAAAGCACAGCTAAAAAGCACAGCATGGTGTAGAAATGTGAAGAAGTGATGTCAGGTTAGGATAAAAACAACATGAGAGAAAGCAGCGGCTGCAAAACTATTATCCTTGAAGCAGCTTTGGCAGGTGGCAGGTCTTTTGCAGGTGTTTAGTTCACGATTTGGAAGGGAGCCCCAATGGAGAAGCATCATCGATAAACTTTGTAGGGAGCAGCAGTTCGGACGTTGAAGCCTTTAGTATTTATTTAAGAGCTATACAGTAACCAGCAATAATAACAGTAACAACAACAATAGTAACAGCAGCAACATCCGACAAATCCAGGCAGAAGAACATTGGCAATGGAAGCAAAAAAAAAAAAATTAAATAAAACAAATTCTTAAGGCAAAAACAAACAACATGCAGGACATGGCAAACGAAAGAACAAAAGCAACAATAAAATCAAGGAACAAAGCATTAAAACAACAACAACAAATAATGTTGCTTTAAACGTTTAACTTCATTTGACCATAGAAGCACAAACATGCTATCCTCGTATACTTCAGAGGCTCGTGCTGCACACGTTTGGGATCAGTCGAAAAAGCAGAATAGATAATATTTATAAAGCATGCTTTGAGGCGCTGCAGCAATCATAAATCTTTAATAAAATTTGAGCTAAAGTCAAATTATAATTTTCGAATTTTAGCAAAACTTAGAGTTAGAGTTAGTGTGAGAGTTAGGGCCAATTTTTCAGTACGAGTTTAAAGTCTAGTCAAATTAAACCGAGCTTAACTCACCAAAATTGGACTTTTAAACTCGGTTTAACTAGATATTTAAGCATTGCTTTAAGTTAAATTGACTTAAATTATAATATAATGTGTTTCTTTTTTGCCTAAACCAAGTTTAAAAGTCCAATTTTGGTGAGTTAAGCTCAGTTTAATTTGACTCGTAAGACTTTCAACTCGTACTGAAAAAGTTAAGTTAAGTTAAGTTAAGTTAAGTTAAGTTAAGTTAAGTTAAGTTAAGTTAAGTTAAGTTAAGTTAAGTTAAGTTAAGTTAAGTTAAGTTAAGTTAAGTTAAGTTAAGTTAAGTTAAGTTAAGTTAAGTTAAGTTAAGTTAAGTTAAGTTAAGTTAAGTTAAGTTAAGTTAAGTTAAGTTAAGTTAAGTTAAGTTAAGTTAAGTTAAGTTAAGTTAAGTTAAGTTAAGTTAAGTTAAGTTAAGTTAAGTTAAGTTAAGTTAAGTTAAGTTAAGTTAAGTTAAGTTAAGTTAAGTTAAGGTTAGTTAAGTTAAGTTAAGTTAAGTTAAGTTAAGTTAAGTTAAGTTAAGTTAAGTTAAGTTAAGTTAAGTTAAGTTAAGTTAAGTTAAGTTAAGTTAAGTTAAGTTAAGTTAAGTTAAGTTAAGTTAAGTTAAGTTAAGTTAAGTTAAGTTAAGTTAAGTTAAGTTAAGTTAAGTTAAGTTAAGTTAAGTTAAGTTAAGTTAAGTTAAGTTAAGTTAAGTTAAGTTAAGTTAAGTTAAGTTAAGTTAAGTTAAGTTAAGTTAAGTTAAGTTAAGTTAAGTTAAGTTAAGTTAAGTTAAGTTAAGTTAAGTTAAGTTAAGTTAAGTTAAGTTAAGTTAAGTTAAGTTAAGTTAAGTTAAGTTAAGTTAAGTTAAGTTAAGTTAAGTTAAGTTAAGTTAAGTTAAGTTAAGTTAAGTTAAGTTAAGTTAAGTTAAGTTAAGTTAAGTTAAGTTAAGTTAAGTTAAGTTAAGTTAAGTTAAGTTAAGTTAAGTTAAGTTAAGTTAAGTTAAGTTAAGTTAAGTTAAGTTAAGTTAAGTTAAGTTAAGTTAAGTTAAGTTAAGTTAAGTTAAGTTAAGTTAAGTTAAGTTAAGTTAAGTTAAGTTAAGTTAAGTTAAGTTAAGTTAAGTTAAGTTAAGTTGAAGTTAAAGTAAAAGTGTACGCTACTTATGTGTGTAAAATATCGAGCGAACAAAAAGCTTTTGAAGCGTGCGCACTTCCATTTTTTTAAATTTTTTTTCTTTTACACACACATAATTATGACATCCACGATTCATATTCTGCCCTCGCAGGGAGGTTCTGAAATAAAATAAAAATATGTAAGAAGCCATGAATTCATCTAATTTACACATCTTAAAAAAGGATATAAATTTATATCTCGCTACAAATCATTTTTTTGCAACTTTTTTGTTCAATCACCAAAAATATAAAAGAAAACTAGAGTATTTATTAGAGTCTACAGTTATTGTGCAGTCTTTTTTTATTTTGGCACTTTGTGTTATTAACATAAAAACCATTAGATAAATATTTCCTGTTTTAAATTCTCATTCTGGTGATTTTTTGTCAACCTGATGAACTTCTTCCTTTCATACCCGTGCTTTACTAATAATCCTTCACATTTTCTTATCTATGTTGAGTTCCATACGTCCATCTGTCTTTTCGTCCAGTCATATATCTAGTCGTGCACTCTATTCCCTCGTTAATTCTTTCTTTCTGTCATTCTCGGTATCTTTTGTATCCTTTGTCTTTTGTTGTCAGCTGCTGTCCTCGTTGTGGTTGAAGCTGCTCATCTCAGATTTTGCCCCCATAAGTTTTTGTTCCACGCACACTAACATAGATACTCACAAACCGAGACATGAAAGTAAACCATAAACTTCAGCGTCCTGGCAACGCACTTGCAAATGACGGCTAAACTCAAGTGTGTGCGTCCATAAATCAAGGACCTCTGCGCTGCATTCAGTTCTCCATATATATATATATATGTGTGTGTGTGGCTGTGTTGTTCTCCTACTGTTAGTGTATAGTACATGCGTTGGTGTCTGTTTCGCAAACTTTGCAGGTTTTGCAAAATTTATCATCTGCTCGAGTGCATCCGCCAGATGACTGCGATTTTAATTTGGCTGCAGACCATACACAAACACCGACACAAATAGCAACAACACCAACCATTTTACTACCCAACAACAAGTAATATTAAAGCAGATGTTGTTGCTTTTTTGTGTCTCGCTAAAATTTGTAAATTTCACTGCAGCTTACAGCATCGCAACATTTTCAAGAATTTGGTTTGTCCATTGTTCGGTTTTTTCTGGCCTAAGGGGAACCTTTGAGTTGGAGTTATGCTGTCCTCAAACCACAACAATAGCAACAACAGCAGCAACATCATCAGCATCCTCATTATTATGGTCATTATCTGTATCAACTTCATAAAATTTGTTTGCTTAGCTTTACAAGTTTTTGAGGTTCAAAAATTTACAACTTTCTGTCTCGTTGCTGTAATATTTTGTGGAACTTTTGGTTAAACACCTAAAAGTATGCTAGTGTAAAGAGTATTTGCGGTGCAAACAGTGCGGTGCAAACAGTGCGGTGCAAACAGTGCAGGAAGTAAGCTTGCTGACATAAGCTGTCTTGCAAGTTAAGCGATCGAATAATTATTTCGAACTCTTGAGCTGCATTTTTGACTACATTTTTGAAAGAGTAGCAAATTTAAAAATTTAAGAAATCATTAAACAAAATGTGATAAATTAAACTTATATAAACGCATGTAATTAATATGTAACAATCAAACAATATGTTTCCATTGTTCCTTTTTTGCTGTTTACTGCATTATGGAAACGTGTGAATTCAAAATTTTATAAATTCACGGCATGCCAGACACAGATCGTATTAATTAGCGATTCGTTTTTATTTGCGATGCATGGAATTTTGTAATGAGAGGTAAAGGATGTCTCAATAATGCCAAGAGTTTTACGTTTAAGCAGAAATGCAATCAAAAGTGTTAGTATAAAAATCTATAACAGGGGCGCAGAAAATGAGTAAGAAAGAAGGGGAAAGGTTAAATTAGGATCTGAACTCTTTCTTAGCAGTATCTTTTAAGAAAAATGTAAATAAAAAATATGCATTATGCCAAAGCATATAAAAAATAAATTAAATTGCACATGCAATATAAAAAATGCAATGTGCAATATTCGAAATAATTTTACTGTTAGAATACAATGCATTATATATAACACAATATGAAAAATGCAATATAAAATGTGCAGTACACAAAGCTCAATGCACTTATAATATGCAAGTGCATTGTGAAATTTGACCATGAAATAATCTAAGGCAAGCAATTTGAATAATGCAAAGAAGAATATGAATTTTGCATATGATATATAAAATATGTATATGCAATATTAAATATGCATATAAAATATGGAATATGCATATGGGTAGAACTTAGCATTCGGACGTTACACTCAAATATATTTTTTTCATAAAATTCGCAAAATTTTGTTAACAGTTTTTCAATTAAGATCTGGAAAAATAGATTTTCATGAGTGTAATTTATAATAAGTATAACATTGTTATTTTTTTCGTGCATTCGGGTGTTAGTAAAAAAGGAAGTTCTTGTGAGACTAACACTCGAACTTAGAATATTTCTGCGAAATGGTCGATCGCACCTCGAAAGTCTATAGGAAAAAAAAAATTGCAAATTAAATAAGTTTAAAAAAAGGCCAAAATCTTCTCAAATATCGTATTTTTAAAGCCACAGTTAACTACTTTATTTATTCGGACGTTACTGTCAGACGTAATACATTTTTTTCATTGTAGTTTCATTGGGTAATTAAGTAATGAGGTAGTTCAGTAATTATGAAAATTAGTCAATCATTTTTTTATTGTCTGTAGCCAGTGTCTTCCATTTTTACTAAAACAAATGAGTTAACGAAACATTTACTAAACATTTACGAAAAAGAAAAGCTACATTTGTGAAACAGTGCAGGTGATTTGATCATCATGGTAAATGAATTAATGTATAAATTGCTTAAATTAATAAAATCAAAATGGTTCTCATAGATAATTTCATAAAATAATACGTTTTTGATAAGTTTTAATTTAATTTTAATTAGTCACAGTTGACTTTTCTGTGGATTTGCCCATATGTAATATACAAGCCATGATATATAAAATGCGATAAGCAATATGCGTATAATAATATAACAATAGGCGCGATTAGCAATATGATAATATAAAGTAAGCAAATTAAACATGAAATAAAAATTGCAATATGTTATATGCATATGCAATATACAATAAGTGATATACAACATACGAAATGCATTATGCACTATATATATAATACAATATGCTAAATGCAATTCAAAACATGGAATGTGAAGTACAACTATATACAATCAGCAATATGCAATTCGCAATATCCAATAAAAATATAAAAATGCAATATAAATTATGCAAATGCAGAACGAAACATTCATATTTAATATGAAATAACCAATATGCAGAATATAAAATAAAATATGCATTATGTATTTTTATTATTATATAAAATTAAAGTGAAAAGTTTTTTTGGTTCAGGTAAACTCCAAAAGTACTAGGCCGATTTTTATGAAAAAATTTATAAGCTACATATCTACTTTTAAAGTTTTTAAACAGACTTCTGTAGTTTTTTGAAATCCAATAAAAAAAAAAATAAGAAAAGTACCAATAACATAAAACGTAGAAGTAAATTACATGTGGTTTTTCTATTTTAACTGTTCGAATATGATTCTTAAGGACTATTAGCCGAACGTAACTTAACTTAGCGTAACGTAGGGTGGTGTGGCGTAGAAAACAAATCAATGTACAATCCAAACATAGCGCGGCGTAGATTTTTTTCCACAAAACTGATTATAATATACGAGACACAAACTGTATTTTTGAAAGTGACTGTAAATCACATCTTAAGTTCAAAAATTTGTATTACTAAAAAAAAAACCTGAAAGTAATACTAAAAGCACTACTAATTGCTGTACCATTTAATCCAAAAACTCCTAATTATTTAATTTTTTAATTTAATATTGCCTTAATTTAACATTGTCAGTATTTTAAAGCAAGAGTCAGTCCTGTAACAGTAGTATTTAAAAAAAGTATAAAGATTTAACAAAATATTTTTAAGAAAAAGCATTAATTTCATTACATAGCTTTAAGAAGTAAGCCATAGATCAGTGAAAAATAACAGTATATTAATGCAATTTTTTTGCATAATTAAGAAGATAGAAAAGTAGTAGACACGTATTTTTCTAAAAAAAAAATTTTTACATTGAGGGCTTCTATTTGTCATGAACCCTCAAAATGTACTCTTCCCTATAAAAATCGTATGTAAAAATAAAAAACATAAAGCGCCACTTCTAAATCTTAACCGATTTTTTTTAAGACTTATAAAGTTGAGTCTTAAGGTCCTAAGGAAGAGTTTAAGCTGCGAAAATGAAAATTGATTTTTTGAATAACCACTCTAATATATAGGTATATATTATACAATATGCTAAATTCAATAGAGAATATGCAATTCCCGAAGCAAATAATAATTGGCTATGAAAATATTTTACAAGGTGTAAAAGCTAGGAGTTGTCAAAAGTTGGGCTCTTAGATAGCAGCCATCAAAAATGATACGTTACGTGACAAAAAAAAAAAGAAGTGGTTTTTGTCTTCATCAATATAAACGAAAAAAATCTGCGAAGTGTGCATGACTTAAAATAAAAGATTTTTTGATAAAATTGTTTCGTTGAAAAATATTTTTTAATTATTTTTATCTAAACCATAATACGATACGTGACGTGATATACGTTATGTGATAGATTTTTCTCTTCAAAGAAGTACAAATATTTTATAGTTTTATTTATTTAATCGAATTAAAAACACATGTAATGTGTAATTCAGGACCGTACCAATCGAAACCTGAAAAGAATTTAGTTAAACTTTGTATTATACTTGTATTTATTATACATACTTACATAGTAGAACTAGACAAGGTAGTGTTAGGGCTGAATGTGTTCTCTTTCCTAGTGACCATAACTGTCAAACTCAGCCATTTCGGTATTTATGCCATTTTTTGCTTTCATCATGCATTCTCATTCTAATTTTGCCATGCATACTTAGAGAATTCCAAGTTTTGTTAAAATCTTTCAACTTTTGTTGGCATTCATCATGTTTGCTGCCATTTTTTTTACATTCAAATTGAGATCAGCTCTCAGTACTCTCACAATATAAATTTCAGTGTTACCAACTCCCAAAAATATTTATCCCCAAAAATTTTGTCAAAAACCCCTAAAATCGCTACAATTAATGAGAAATGCCCCCCAAAAACAAAAATAGATTTCTTCTGTTTTTGAACGCGATTTAAAACAATTTGAACGCGATTTTAAATATTTGTTGTAAAACACTTGAGTTGTCAAACCATACAAAATCACCTTTTCTGTTTCTTTCACTCATTCATAAGTTTTACAGCTTTAGCAAAATATTTAGACGTTACGTTCACCTTGTTTTTTTACACCATGGTTAAGCCATTTTCACAAACAACGTGACCCAGGGACAAGATGTGTTGGTAACTCGACGAGTGCAAAAGGTACATGATTATAGAAAAGATTAAATATTTTGTCAATAAAGAATTTTAATTATTTATCGACCAGGCTAAGAAACCAGCAAATCATTAAAAAGTTATCCATAGTCAATAGACTTAAAATTACGATAGAGAAAACTGATATCAGTTGCTACCGATGCGATCTTAATGTCCAATGTACAAAATACGAGATAATGATCTGACACAAATGAAAATTGGTCAAAAAGCAATACTAGAGATAAATCGGAAACGATTTAATATCCAGTAAACTCGGACAAGCATTGCTGGCAAACCTGTACTACGTTTCCATGGCGAGTTGAGTCGGGATTACTAGGGATTAACTCCCCATGGAAACGCGAAATAAGTTCATTTATCACAAGAAAAAATGGCGAGTGGAAGAGCTTTTTGGAGTGCTCAGAGACTTTGCTGTTGATTGAAATATTTAAAGAAAAGAAAATTCTTGATATAATGGATGGAAAAAAATTTAGAAGAAGTAAAATAGATAAAATTGTCGAAAGTGAGTTAAAAGAAAAGGGACATAGTAAATAAAAATATTGTGCATATTGAGCACAAGTGGAAAAACCTAAAAAAAATTGACGATTGCAACTCGACTCGATGTTGTTCATGGAAACACTTTTGAGCTTGAAACGCCATTTTGTCAAATTGACGAAAATCCAACTCAAAGTCAACTCGCCATGGAAACGTAGTACTGGTTGGAGTATTTTTATTAACTACAATGAGACCCACTTGAGCCAAATTATCAATAAAATCAATACAAAGGTTATCGTTAGCAAGAATATCTAAATTAAAATCACCACTCAAAATAAAAAGTTGATAGGCTATGGCACAGTTAGAGATGTCTGAGAGTAGAGGATCTAAACTGCAATTTCGATTTGGGTTGCAGACACACTATACAAAGACTTTAGTTCCGTTGTTGAGAATCTCAACGTTTCAGATAGTCAACATCAATGGTACCATTATCATTGCCAATACCATTATCATTAACACTATCATTATCATCAAAATTACCATTATTATAACCATTACCATTAATTTAATCCTTACAACTACCATTATATGAAAATGATATGGCAAAGGTGTTGGATCAAAATCTTTATATTATAATGTAAATTTAATTTTTTTAAATCAATTATTTTTTTTTAACTTCAATTGTATTTTTCTAAATTTTGATTGATCCTTTTTTTAATTCCAAATGTTATTTCTGAACTTCAGTTGATCTATTTTTAATTTCTATTGATCTGTACTAAATTTCAAAGGGTAGACCTGAATTTCAATTGATCATTCCTGAATATCAAATGAAATTTCTGAGGTTCAAATGATATTTCCGAATTTCACTTGATCACTTCTGAATAACAATTGAAAATCGTGTAGACAAAAGGCCGATGAGAAATAAGGTTAAGCGATTTTTAAAGGAATTTATTCGAACAAGTGCCAAATCATATAAAACTTATGCCCCTATCACCGTCTGCGAATCGAACAAAAATTAAGTCGAATTCGCCAAGTTGGTATCACCGTCGGCGAATGTTTAAATTTAATTCGACTGAAACGTCAAAAACAGGCGAATGAAAAACTTTGTGGTATCACCGTTCGCGAATTTCGCAGATGTCATTCGACTTAAGCGTCAAAAACAGACGAATAAAAATATTTGGTGACAAGCCAGCGAATGCGTTTGATTTCTTTTTATTTTGCACATAAAAATGGAAAATAAAAGAAAAAGGTCAGTAAATTGCATTGTGTGTATTTTTTGTGGTTTGTTTTTAATTTTAAGCAATTTGTTATTTATTTTTAGTATGAAAAAACCAACAGCCGGCAGTTCCATAAAATGGTCCATAAAATGGCTCTTATCCATACAGGGCAAAGATTACGCTCAAAAATCCAGACAACTTCGCTTAAAACTGTGGACACCGTTGATTGCAAAAGACCCAATTCAAAATCGTTTCAAACGCTCTTTTGGTAACTACCCTCAGCAAAAAATCGTAGAGTACTAGCTAGCTTCAAAATAGGAGAAATCGCACAACTTCGAATTGACTGCATGGAGTCTTCAATATTCTGCAACACAAAGACAAAGGCTTCCTTGTTAAGCCTAAAATATGATTGAAACCTTTAAGAGATTTTAAATATTTCAATAAAGATCAACCGGGCATATAAAAATACTCACAGGTCGTCAGGAATCTCTAGCGGATTGGATTTATCCCTAATACTGCGTCGTAATCTGCAAAAAGTTTGTGTTTCGTCAGTTTCTCCAAAGAATAGCTCCGTGCTGCTTAACATTTTGGTATATTTTATTATTTATTTGTATTTATCGCGGCTTTATTGAAATTTGAGGTTCGAGTTTTGACGTTTCTAAGCGAATTTTGATGTTTTCTGCTTTGGCAGCACCGTATCTGAGGCGAATAAGTAGGTTCGCAAACCGTGATACCACAAAAAGAAAAATTCGCCAAATGATTCGATTCGAGTGAAGCATTCGATTCGCAGACGGTGATAGGGGCATTAAGCATTGATTTGGTCACAGCTGAAACACTCAATTCTACTGAAGATGGAAAGGGTAGAGCTTTCCAAAACAGTTTGTTTAGTCTGCTGTGTGATGGACTCTATATAGAGTTCTTGTTGTTGTTGCCTTCTTCATAGCTTACTTGATCTAAAAAGCTCGTGATTAAAATCCCTGACTATAAAATTTAAAATTTCTTGCCGCAACTAAAAGTAGAGTCCCCTAAATGTTTGAAATGCTCTACTACACTGCTCATTAAAGAACAGATTGGTTACGTAAGGAACCAAGAAAAGAAAAAACAACAACAATTTGCTGCGAAAAAATTTGAAAAACTAAAATGCCAATTTAAAATTTCTTGACGCAACCCTAAATGTTTGAAATGCTCTACTACACTGCTCATTAAAGTACAGATTGGTTACGTAAGGATCCAAGAGAAGAAAAAAAAAACAACAATTTGCTGCGAAAAAATTGAAAAAATAAAATGCCAACCAAAAGTATACGAATTACGCGAAAAATGCGGACAATGTTGCTGCAACAATACAAACAACATCAGCAAAATTGTAATTTCTTCTTGTTTTGCGCATCCTTACTCTCGCTACAGGTCACTTCTCCACGGATACGCACATATGTGCTGTATATCTACAGATACAGCTACAGATACAACAATATACACAGATACCATACATGCGTTTTACAGTATTTTTGGTGAGCACACGTATGAAGGTAGCTTACAGCAGCTGTAACAATAGCACAGCAAGCAGGAAAGAAAAAAAAAAAATAAAAAACAAAAACAATAATACCAACAACAATACAAATATCCCTATTCATATGTATGAGCAGCAGCAATTTTCACTTGCGACTGAGCGAAATAATTGCATATCGCAAGGATACACAATTTGTACATTCGGAAATAGTACGAGTATATCTGATGCACTTTTTGCCAAGCGCACAGACAGACAGACAGACACTGATTCGCAAATCCGCAAAAATATTCGAAGAGTGAAATATAAAAATGAACAAAAAATTCAACAAAAGTATCGCAATGATTAAGAAAATAAATTCTTAAATTGAGCTATAAAAAAATATGCAGTTTTGCTGTGAATTTTCGAGAGTTTTCGACTTTTTTGGTTGATGTTGAAATTTAATATTTTAATTATATAAGCTTTAAATTAATTATCCTTGCTTGCTTATTCTTTGCTCTGACATAATCTCAGCTGCACTGCTTTTTTCTTTAAACCGCTTCCCATGCTTTCTTCCTTGTTTCATATAGCAATTTAACATGTGTATTTTTTCTGCATATTTACCGTTAATTTTTTTTCATATTTTTTTGCTTGTAAAGTGCACTGATTGGAGCTCAACGTTTAATTATGAATGCCAACAAAAATCTGCACGCAGCTGACGCTTCTTCTCATACACTTGTTCGTGAGTAAGTTCAATATTGTTTATATAATTTGTTTTTTGCCTCTGTTAATTTGGTTTCGTCCTTCGGCCGATATATTGGCAATGTGCTGTTCTGTTCTTGTTGTTGCTTTTATTGCGGCTATTTTGGTTCTTGTGCTTGTTCTTACTGTCGATGTTGTTGTTTCCACACCGCTATCAACATAGCAATCAGCAGCAAATAACAACATCATCATCATCGCCACTATCAACATCACCATCGCCATCACCATCATCGACATTGTCAGCACCATCAGCGGCACATAACAGCAACAAAGCAAATTACAATACCAATTACAACAACTACTGCCACAACAACAACATCAATTTCATCACCATCCGTATCAACTTGCTTGCATAACAACATCTCGTGGTTATACTAGTTTTAAGCCTTTTTTTCCCTCCGTAACATTTTAATTATTCAGGAAGTATCTGAAAATTGTTACTGAAAAAAATATATTTTTTTTTTAATAAAATAAAATTTCAGTACATTTGATTAAATGTAAATATAACTCTTTTGTACCTCAAGTAAATTTTTTCTATGGTCGCTTTTGATTTGGTTCGTCACTTGTCCGATATGATATCATGGAATTATTAATAATTTTATTCAAATTGTGTTTCTTATGAAAAAAATTTTTATAGCTTTTAAAGAGTCTGAATAAATTTCACGGTCATCATTGCAGGAGTTTAGGTTTGCCATTTTTTACGAATTTGGGCGTTACCTCATGCCGGTGGAAATATTTTAATAACCATCAAGACCGGACATTTTTATGTGGAGGACGAATCTCGTGAAGGTCACACAAAATCTTTCGACAGATGGCACAAGTGCGGCTCAGGTGAAATCCAAAATTGATGAAGATTCTGATCCTAAAGATTCTGATCTGGGTTAAACATAAGTCAATCCTTATTTAAAACAGGACGCTGACTCCAAATATTAATAATAGTTTAAGAAATAGTTCTGTAGCACCGTTTTTAAGTTATTTATAGTTTATTATTATTGGTGAATTTGGAAAGGTGACCCCATGTTATTGCAAATAAAACATGCTCTAATGAATTGATTTAAATAAATAATATTTTCTGGTAATTGCAATAACTTTCATTTGTAAGGGGGTTTTGTTCAAAGGCTGAGTTATGCTCAGCGGCTCCAGGGTCAAACAAAAGACCCTCAAACTTTTGTCCAAAATAAATAAGAAGACTTGTTGATTTTACTGCTCAGATTATATTTTTCTGCTTTATTTTTAAATTTTAAATTGTTAGCAGTGTATACAATATTATGTAAATTTTTCTCTTAGTGTAATCATATGAGTAAGTCTTTCTTATTACAATACACAGTATTTTAGGAATGCGAACGATAAATATACAGTCGTTAGTGAATCTGCCGACGCTGGTTCGATTATATTCGGTGTTCGGTGAAGTTCGGTGATATTCGGTGTTCGTTGAAGTTCGGAGATGTTCGGTGTGTATCGGTGTTTATTCGGTGTTCGGTGAAGTTCGGTGATGTTCGGTGACAATGACTTCGACAATGACTTCGGCAAGACCCGACTACGCTGCGTTATTTAATATTTTGTATTATTGTATATAATTTGTATAATGTACTATATATATATATATTAGGGCGGGTCGATTTGTAGGGAGTGAAAAAATTCACCAATTTCCCTATGATTTCCGTAATCTATGGGTTATTCCATGAAAATTTGCCGAAGGAACCATACCTCTATCGTTAAAATCGAGTCCCCTACTTTTTGTTGAAAAAAGTTCAAAAGTTACGGGCATTTTTGTCCAAATTTTGGACCATTTTTCAATTTTTTTTCTTCATGATTTTGTCCAAGAATATTACTTTCATGGCCATTTTTTTTGGCTCAATCCATTATTTAATTCAATTTACAATTCAAAACGAAGAGTTTAAGCCCAAATTTATCGAGTTCGGTTGATTAATTCATGCGATATTGCTAAAACAAAATAACACATAAAACCAACTTTTTGATTTTTTTCCCTTTTTATTTTTTTTTCTACAAAAATTTAAATTAAGAGATAATAAAGTATCTATCAACCTATTATAAAAAAAAAATATTCAATTTGAGTGTAGTAAAAGACAAAATGTGAAAAAAAACATTATTTTTTCTGAAAGTCTTGTTTGCTTTCAAGTCTTGGTGTTTTCGTACGGCTCTCTAATGTCGTCGCCATAGCGCCTTCTACATTCTTTCCTGCAACTCGTTTAGCAGTGGCAGCCAGCAATTGGACATGTCTTTCCGTTCCTTGAATGTGTAAAGGAATTTGTGGATCATCGAACGGTGGTAATTCGTAATTTAAATATCCCTCCAAATGTTCATACGAATAACTTTGCGTAAACGGTGGTTGGAATAAAATGGTATCGTCATTTAAATCAATCATATTTGTATATTCCGTACAATTAAAGTTTATAAGAGATTTTTTATAAACTCTAAGTTCCGTTGGGTCGACAATATCTCTTCGGTAATGTAAAATCTTCTTTATAGCAATGTTTCGTTTTTCCATTCTATCATCAAACAACATAGATAGCAAGATATTTTCTGAGTGTGCAAAATATGGATTATCTTGAATTACTGTATTTACAACTCCAAGTAAATTCGGTGGTAAAAATCGTGTCCAAGTAATAAATTTAAAAATTAATGTACTACCGTATGCGGCAGAGCTATAATACTTAACATTGACATACATTGGCGTGTATACTTTTATTATATAGTTAGCCAGAATTTTTAAATTTTCAGTTGGATTATTAGTTGTCACATACAACCGTAATAATCTATTGGCTTTGATCAGCCAACGAGAATGTGCAATTGGCCCTGGTTTTATGTGAGACAAATCCGCAGGAACCACACCATTAGAAATTGCATTGGCCATTAACATCAAGTACCTCGAATCGGTAGATAATTCTTCTGGATTTAAATCACCAGGAGGCATATTTTCCAAAGCGATTTCCTCAAAATCGGTTACCACCTGAATAGAAAACATAAAAGCTAAAAAATAGAATGAAAAATGGTAAAGAATCAGCTATAAAAATTACATACCGGAAGATTTTCACAATCAGCAATTTTTGAGCTCAACTTTCCGGTAGTTCATCGTGGTCCAGTGGTGGTTGATTTGTCTAAAATGTCAAACAAATGCCTAAATGGAAACTCGTTAAAGTGCAGAAGACACACAAACCAGTGCAGTGGTCTCTTTAACTGTTTTTCGAATAGTCGCAAAATTCCACCGTGTACGCCAGTATTTGTTGGTTCACCATCAGCGCATATGGCAATTAATGAATCGAGAGACAATTGTTTTTCTTGGAAGAATTCGATCAATTTGTTGACTTTGCTTGCCACAGTTTCACTTTCTAGTTTTGTGTAGCCTATCAATTGAGATTTTGGTTCCCTCAAAACAACTAGATGAGGTTCTTTAACCATCCTTGGATGCAACTTCTCATCAATTTTTTCTACAGTTAGAGCATAATTTTTCCTGCCGTCGAATGAAAATGATATCAAATTCGAGCCATCATACCGCTTACGAAGTGCGTCTTGTCTCCATTTTTCTCTTTCTCTACGAAGTTTACTTTTATCCATGATAACAAGATTGTCATGAGCATCTTTTACGCCTAGGTCTTCCATCAGAGCTGTTGCCAATGCTGATCCCATTCTGTCATGCACACCAAATCTGTCACACATCATTGCATAGTTTTTAGTATTGTATCTGGGAGTGTATGTTTGTGGTGGTAGAACTAAGGCCCTTATTATGAGTTGCTTTCGACGTTTGATCTTCGCTGGTTATCGAACAACGAGTATCGAAAGTTAAATTCTTATTATGAGCAGTGCAACCCTATCGAAATGTTCGTTGCTCATCGAAATTTCAGTCGAATAGGATTTTGCTTTCGATGCGATGCGTGCTGAGCAAAAATTGTTAAAAATTTAAGTATTTTGTGATTGTATTTTCATTTTTAAAGACTAAAAACTAATATTCAACTGTTTTTGTAACTTTTATGCAGATCTAAGCAACAAATAGCAGTTAAAAAAACTGGTCTCATTGATGGAGGCAAATTTTGACTGCAAAGGATATTTGTTCCAAAGTTCAGGCGAAAAAGTAATGGGAAGAACTCACGGCAGAATTTAATTGCTTAGGACCACCAGTTACAACAACAGCAAAGTGGCTTAAGATTAGCTAAAAAAAGCATTGCTCAACGGTTTTCTACTTCTAGCCAGTTCCGTCAAGCTTTCATAATCTTCTGACGAAGCGTCGAATCTTATGGAAATTATTTTCGTCATAGTCATTTTTTTTTTGGTTTATTTTTTGCAATCAACTTTCAAACCAATCGTATTTAGTTGAAATAATACAACGATCACCTGAGAAATATACTACCGTGAACAAACAATATGAACGAAATTCACAATAGCGCTACTCTTTGTCGAAAGCACGTTATAATACCAAATGCAAATTCGTTCGATCAGGCCATTCGACTACAGTCGAAGATCGAACGCAGCTCATAATAAGGGCCTAAATCTGAACCTCCTCTCACATCAACTTCCATTTCGTCATAATGTGGTTCGTATGTAGGAGCGTTGCTCACTGGGATTGTTGGTATAGTCGTTGGTATCGTCTCTTCACTTCCACTATCGTGTTCCGGTATCGTTTGTATTCTGTCATTATATTGATCGCGCATGAAATCTTTTAAGTTTTCTGGGATAGATCCACATGAGCAGTCGTTTTCTTTCAAGTTGCATTTACATTTTCCAATGTTGAATAATTGGTTTGTTGATTCTAAGAATTTTTTGAATTCTGTAGCGCGTTTTACTCGTTGTTTATCTGCATTACTATATGCGTCATGCAAATTATTCAATTTTCTAATGATGCTACCTTTGAGTATAAGTTCAATATTAAGTTGATTCCAAATTTCTAACAATCTGTCTGCTACTTGGGGAGTAAATGTTTTATAGGAAAACATTTTGCTTTGGGCTTTTGAACGTTCGGCCAAGAAAAAATAGTACTTCAATATATCTCGTTTAGTTGACAGATTAATATCAGGTAATTCACAGGCCACGCCAAAAGAAAAAACATCATGAGAGACCAAATGTTGGGTATCTGTTGGATTTTGCGATGAACCAGGCTCTGAATCCATTTTTTAAACCGTCACTAAAAGAATTAAATATGTTTTTCATAGAATAATAATATAACTATTAACGATAATAGTTAGCAATGTTTTTACACTTACCTTTAAATCTTTTCTAAATTTCAAAATAGTTTGATTATTTGTTAGTTATTTCAAGTAACACTTCACTGAAATAACACTCAAACAAAACTAGCATACACTGGAATATCATAAACAAACAAAAATAAAGAAGTCTATAAAGAAACTAAAAACAAAAAGAAATAAACAAACATAACACAGGGTGTGCACCCTATCGTTAAAATCGAGTCCCCTACTTTTTGTTGGTAGATTTTTTCCCAAATTGACGTTCGTATGAAATATTACCTACACGTTCACATTCATAACTCAAAAACTATCGATCGGGTTTAATCGCCAGTAGGCGCGTTGGAAAGGTGAGCTCATTTTGATTTAAGATTTAACGATCGATTTTAATGATCAAAATGAGCTCACCTTTCCAACGCGCCTACTGGCGATTAATCCCGATCGATAGTTTTTGAGTTATGGATGTGAACGTGTAGGTAATATTTCATACGAACGTCAATTTGGGAAAAAATCTACCAACAAAAAGTAGGGGACTCGATTTTAACGATTGAGGTATGGTTCCTTTGGAAAATTTTCATGGAATAACCCATAGAATACGGAAATCATAAGGAAATTGTCGAAAAATAAATCGATCCGCTTTAATATATATATATATATCGCCCATTTCAGATTGAGGTGACCTATCAGTCGCACTGACCATCTCCGATTTGGCTCAAAATTTGTTTTTAGGTTAGTTTTTTGTTAAGAAAACCAATTCCGGAGTTAAGAGTTTCAAAATTTTTTTTTTGCGGAGCCACAGCCATTCGAATGCCAAAATAGGGCCTATTTTGAGACAACGTAGCTCAGTCGATTTAAATCATATTTTATTAACTAAGGTATCATTCGAATAGTTATCTCCTATTTTTTAAGGATGAAATATAAAACTTTAAAAAAAATTGCTGTAAATTGACCTATTGTTAATTTCAAAGTTTAATGTCATGCCAACAACAGACGCTATAATTTTTTTTCAGTTTCTCTATTTTGGTTTTTTGTTCGTTTTAATACCTTTCCAACGATATAAAATTAAGGTGTGCTCTTGAAGGGTTCAGAAGTTATAGCGTAAAACGTGCAGTGTTAAAGAATTTTCAATACAAATTCAACTAGCTCTCAAAGATTTGCAGCATACATTTTTTTCCTTTTGTTGAATTTGAAAAAAAAGTTGAATTTGTTGAAAATTAGGCGATCGCTTACAGCAGTTTGTATTTTTGTGTGTACGTGTTTTAGTTTTTGCAAAACACCAGTTTATAATAGAAAACAATTTGTATGATGGGAAAAGCGGGCGAAATAGACTACTTGCTGAGCATGTATGTTGTAAAGCTTTGATAGCTAGTTGAATTTTTATTGAAAATTCTTTAACACTTCATGTTTTACGCCATAACTTCTGAACCCTTCAAGAGCACACCTTAATTGTATATCGTTGGAAAGGTATTGGAACGTATAGAAAACCAAAATAAGGAAAATGAAAAAAATTATAGCGCCTATTGTTGGCATGACATTAAACTTTGAAATTAAGAATGGACCAACTTACTGCAGTTTTTCCAAAAGTTTTATATTTTTCCCTTAAAACAGACAAAATAACCTTTCCAATGATACCTTATTTATGAAAATTGAATTTAAATTGACTGAGCTACGTCGTTTCAAAATGCACCCTATTATGGCCTTGAAAAATGGTTCTAAAAATTTATTACTTCGGATTTAGTTTTCTAAGCAATAAACCAATCTAGAAACAAAATTTGAGCTACATCGGAGATGGTCAGTGCGACTGATAAGTCACCTCAATCTGAAATGGGCGATATATATATATATTTACAAATGCCTGTATACGGCGTGAAGCGCCTTGGTATTTATTTTAACGATAGGGTAATAACAATAAAATAATATATATAATAGAATTCCTAAGTATAAATCTGTACGTCGGGCTATCGTCTGACAAAAGCCGATGTGATTGATGAAAGAGAATGTTTATTGTGGGCGCCCGACCGACCGAAGCCGACGTAATGGCACCACTAAGTAATTATAAATAATAACAAAAAAAAAAATAATCGAGACTCCCGACCGACCGAAGCCGACGTGATGATCCCAGAAGAGAATTTTGTTGTGGGCGCCCGACCGACCGAAGCCGACGTGATGATCCCACTAACAAATTAATAAATATAAAAAATACGAGACTCCCGATCGACCGAAGCCAACGTGATGGTCCCACTAACTACTGCTTATAATCAGTGTGACCAGAGTGGAATATTATATTCCACTTTGGCATATTTTACCTTCGGGAAGCATATTTTTTTTTATAAAAATATGCAGCATAAAAAGTGGAATTTTTTGCGTATTCCTATATTTTTTAAAATTAACAATAATTGCAATAAAAAATGTCTATTTGAATACTAAGTGGTTATTTTTGTCTATCGACATTTTATATTTTTTCATCTCTGAACCACCTTGTGAAACGCAATATAAGAATTCGTTTTGTGGTTAACTTCTTCGTTGTCAATTTTATTGCAATTCATTTAATAACTTCACGCAGCTTAAAAAGTGAAGTAAATTTGCTTATATGTTTGTTTGGTTGAATTTTTTATGGATTATGTTACAGCAGTAAGTAATATACTTAAGACAACATAAGGGGTATTCACGATGTGTTGTATTTCCACTTGTATTGTGTATTTTTGATAAATTTGATATTTGTAGTAAATTTTGTAATATAACAAAAACAAAATGCACAGTTTTCAAAATACAACCCTGTGGAAAAAATGCAACGATGGAACACTATTGTATTCTGTGTAAATTTCGTTGCGTATTAGATCAGATGATTGTACAAGCATTTCTACTCAGCATATAGCAATCTACCGGCTACGCTGTAAGTTTATTTAATAAAAATTAATATAATTTATTCTTTCATTTCAATTTTTTCATGATTTCCTTTAGTTAAATGATGATTTAAATTAATATTTCCAAACAGAAGTTCATACCAAAATCAGCTGATTTTAAAAACACAATATGTACTTTACTGAAGGTTCGTTCACAAAGTTGTAAGTATTGTAAATTTTGCAAAAATTTATCACAAATGCACCACATCGTGAATATCAAAAAAGTTATTGATCAAAGTTGGGAATCTGAAAAAGATTTATCAAAATTTGTGCTTTCCTCGCATAGTTTACCATTTAGCAATGCTGAGGTTGAGAAAATTTTTAGTTATATGAATCTTATTAAAACGAAAATTCGAAATAGAATGCAAGAAAAACTCTTTTTCTTGCATTCTATAAAAAAATAATTTGTTGAATGTAAAAACATGGCTACATGTTTAAAAAAGTATTGTAATACCTATTAAATACCAGATAGCTTAATAAAACAATTTAGAAATGCGAACTTCTATGATAATAATACAAGCAACAATTTAAGTATTGATCTCGAAGATGTGCCTGAATTTTAATTTTGTATATTGTATATCGTTACTTAATATTCAAAAAACTATAACAACGTTTATAATTTTTTATAGGAGAAGCCTAAAACGTTTTTAAATAGCACATATAGTAGATTGTAAAGTGATAATTTCTTCATAATTTCGTTTATTAAGTAGCTATTTTGAGGTATTTGTCCAAAAAACGGCTTTTAAATCTAAAATATGTCCCATTTAAAAACGTTTTTGGCCTCTCCTACAAAAAATGAGAAATGTTGTTTTTCGAAGAATTTTATCAACTTTGCTTAGCTTACACCGAAGCACCGATGTTGCACTGTGCACATACACACACATATGGTATTCTATAGTGTGTTCAGTTCTTGTTGCTTTCTCGAAAGCTGCTGTGTTGAGCATAAATTTTAAAGTAAATTTACTTCGAAAATTATTTCAATAGTGTTCCCATTGCCGTCCCAGGCTGAAATTTTGAGAGAACTTAGATAAATTATAATTAATTAATATATATTTTTTTCAAAATTTTTAAAAGTGACTTTCACAAAAATATTTTTTTTTTAAATTTTATGCAAAAAAAAAAAACGTAAATATTTGAGAAATTTTAAAGTTTTATTATACAAAATAAGCCTTTTGAAAATATCTTTAATATGAATCTAAAACCGTTGCTCTATCTCAAACTTCGCCGAAGTTATGATTAAATGAAAATCAGTCCTCAAGAACAAAAAACCGAATTTTTTCAATTTTTGAGTACCCGTAACTCAGTAACCACTGGAAAAAAATAAAAATTACAAATTTATTTTCTAAATTGTAGCCAACACAACGTGTATACAAAGTTTAAACCAAATCGGAGAGGGTCAGGTTGAGAGTGTTGTTGAAAAGCAATGTAATGACCCTAAAGTCAAACTTGTTGACTTACCGGTGAAAAGAACTATCGGTCTTAACAATACCAATCTGATTTTGAACATCTTACTTACAGTTCTGCTTTACAATGTCTGCCATTACCAACAAATTTTTACAAGCTGGTTTACGTATCTGTAACAACTCATTTCAGTAATAAGAGTTTTCTATTTGTTTAAACTCATGGTTTAAGATTGGGCGTGGATGCAGTCCTGTAGGTAGAGGCTTAACAAAATTTTGGTGCATAAATTGTTCTTTTATGATGTATGGCTTGGGAATTTAGACGAAAAAAAAAAATTATAAAAATCACCAAAAGTAACGTATAAAAGTAAAGTTATTAAAAAGAAGAATTTTTTAAGAATGCTGTCATGAGGGTATTGTAATTAGAAACATTTTGGTGCATAAATTGACTTTGTATTATGTATGGTTTGGGAGTTATGACCTAAAAACCATATGTTTTCAATACAATAGAAATCAATTGTTTGTGAAATTTCAAAGAAACATTAAAAACCAATGGGACATAAACACAAACAGAAATTGACAAGTTTTACACGCTGTACAGAGAGCAGACAGCACTAGCAACAAACAAAATTTAACCCTTTATATGGCCGTGTAACAGAATTGTAACAAGCCGAATAAGTTCCTAGTTAAACACTTTATGGTCCATTTACACCAAATAAATAATTTTTTACATAAAAGTCACAAATTGAAGAATATGATTCTAAGACAGAAAGCGAAAAATAACTGCAGTTTTTTTAATAATCATATAAAGTTCGTATACGTAAAAATTTTATGATCAAAAAATTATGTGCAAAAAGAAAAGAAAGACAATTAAAAAGAATAAATACATACAAAATATTGTGATAAGATCAATACTGAGTAAAGTGTTCCAAAAACTGAAAATTGATTGAATTAGTTAAAAATGTTCACAATTTACAAAAAAATTGAACAAATGAGGAGTGACTGTTCAAAACTTGCTATTTACATTATAAAGAAATATTAAAAAAACAGCAAAAACTGATAAACCAAAGCACAAAATCAAATTGAAATATGTAAATATGTGGTCGAATTTATATAATATAGCTTAGTCGATATGAAAAAAAAATATTTCAAAAGTTCTACCATCATCAAGTGAGACCAGTGTAAAATTTGTAAATATACAGTTTTGATCAAACTTTTTAGTAAACAGACACTTTCGTTCAGTCAAAATTTGTAAATAGCTACTTTTGATCAAACTAAAACTGAAAAAGTAGTAATGAATAAAACTTAATGCACTTATATTTTTCAAAATAGTCCTTTATATATTTAAAGTAGTTTTATATATTTATAGTGTGTACATTTTACAATTACGTGAGAAATCTAAACTTTGATTGCATCAACATTTGGCTCAGAACAAATGCATATTTTGTCATTTTGAATGATTTCATCGTCAGTTTTCTAATGTTTTGAAATCGAATAAAGTGGTTCGATGCCATTGAAGTGGTTCGAAATTCAGCCAATCCTCTCCAAATTGCTTGCATAACAGATCCGAGACGTCTTTTTTTACAATTGTGAGTCCCAATTGGCGTTGCTCCATTTTTAATATTACAGTAGGTAAAGGCTCTCCTCTTTTTAGTAAGGAATCGAACTGTTCGTATTCCTTACTGACGTATTTATAATGTTGCGACCCTCAAACCAAAGCATCTTCGCAACATATTTTTTTATAGATACTTTTTTAAGTGATTGAATATTTTGAATTTTTTAAAAAGATATTCTAAGCTCCCCAACATTTTCAAATCTTTTTACGTTTCCATGCTTCTCAAAAACTTCAACATAATCTTCAATGGTTGTCATAACGAGTTTCTTTTTTAGGTCTTTTTCTATTCTCCTAAATACTCTATCCGCCAGTAAAAATGAATGGCCTCTTACTGGAAAATGTAGCTGTATTTCTGTTATATTTTTTGGAGCTTTTTTGCAAAGCCAAAATACTAAAAGTTGAGCGATGTAGCTATTTCTATTCTATCCACCACAGCCGTCGCAGAATAAGCGGACCAATATGAATGTAATATTTTGAAGATTTTCTTGGAATCGAAAACATAAAAAATGGTATAACACCGAACCAATCTCAGAAGCTCCTCTACCAGCTTCAGTTTCATTCCAAATGTACGAAGTGGGTTTTGTGTTAGTTTTTCCAACCGGCATAACACAGAAATTGTAAAGTGAAATTTGAAGACTGTAAAAAGCGTCTTAAATCGGAGTTTTCCGAAGGGGCTATTGTTGTTGAAGGTCAAAGCATAATGTCTCCGAATTGAGGATTTCTTTCTTCATTAAATCATAGAATGAGTTACCACGTAACTTATGAATTCGTTTTTTAGCAATGTCTTGTTGTTTTTTTAAAGCGACTTTTTCCATTCTTATTTTGTTGCCCCACAATGGGCAAACATTACATGCATCTGATGCTGGCGTTGAAAACCCAATATTGTATTCATGATTAAATGTTTTACTGAATATTGTTCGTGACATATTTAACTCGTGTAATACCGATAAATTGTAGCTGTTAAAGAGTTTTCTTAAATTTAAGTCAAATGAGAGGTATATACGTTTATTTTTCATTCGGTTCTAGTGAGACTCTTTGGCTGGAAGCTTGCCGAAAAACTTTCGAACTACTATTTTTTATTCAATTGACTTGAAAGATTTTTGTCTCCACCTCTCACCTCTTCTTTCCCTTGGAATCTTTCCTTAAAATATTGTTTTAGCTATTAGATTTACGCGAGTTTTACTTATTGCAAATGTAGCTAAGAAAAAATTACCATGCGTTAAGTTACCATGCGTTTGTTCCTAAAATTTTAAAGAAAAAAATCTAACACTCATGGAACGGTTCATGCTTGCATATTTTGTCACATAGTTTCCACTTTTCAGCGGTGCAACTTCAGTTTCCACTTCAGGAGCAACAGAACATACTCGCTTGTTTGTGATTGCAAAGCTTTTTAAATTTTGCACAAAATGGACCTGTGTTTTTGCATCTTAAAAAAAAAATGGAAATAATAAGAGAGCATGAACATAGTCTGAGCAACTTACACATTACGCTTTGGCACTCTCGCTTGACGCTTTCTTGATCCAGAGTTAATTTTATTTACTGTTTCTTCTTCCATTTTTTTTCTTTGTTTAAACAAGTCTTCACTTTATTTTATATTGCAATATAGCTGCAATTTTTGACGTCCAATTTTGTGAAATTACCCGGCATGATTTTAAATAGGAACAAGTGCAAATTTCAGTAAATGTACTGTTTTGATAGAACATAAACTTTTTGTATCAAATTCGTATTTAAATAGCCAGTTTTGATTAAACATTTTCAATTAAAATAAATATATTTTAAATGTAAATAGTCATTTTTGATCGATCTCGGTCATTTTAAGTCCTTTTTTGGAGACTCAATTTTGAAATTTGGAAAAAATTTAAATATCTATCAGGTATGGTTTAACCCTACGAATACAAATCGAATGCTAACTCAAAACTTTCCAAAACTGTACACGGCCAGTTTTAAACAGTCACTCCTCAAATATGTTTTCAATTTGGCTTTTCATATTAAAATCACGATCTTTATTAATTTAAATGATACTTTTCGAAAAACAAGCACTTGCCCTATATAGGGTTAATAACATGAGTTGCAAAGAAATTAAATTCAAGGCAACACTCAAGGAAAATATTTATAAAGGACACATAATAGTATAAAATGTGTTGAACTAAGAAAAAATAAAAAAAAAAATTTAAATTTTTTATACAAATTCACCTGGTGATCAAAAGGTGAAATGATTGGCAAATGACCACATACTTTTCTAAGAGTATTATCGGCCTTTGTAGTCTAGTGGAAAGTGCGCTAGACTATCAACCCAGAGGTCTCTGGTTCGAATCCGGTTCTGGCATGGTTATTTTCACTTTCTTTATACTTTCCAACATTTAAGAATTATTTAAAACTAAAAATCCACAGCTAAAATTGCGGAAAATGTGCAATTAAAGGACAAGAACAACTAAGGGCTGGAAATGCTTGCCGAAGTTAAGGCATAACAATAGCCTCGGTTAAAAGCAGTTCAAATTGTCTTTCACGGTTGTTTCGCCTAATCAATAATTCACGTATGGTTAAAATCAATTGCTCTAAATAATCTATCCCTTTTCTTGCAGGTCAAAGACCAAACCTTGTTTGTATAAGGCGCATGCCTTGGTTCTTTCACTTTTTTTTTTTAAAAAGAGAGCTTCTTATAACGAATCACTTGACACTTATAAACAACCACGCTCTTTTTAAGAAATTTTTTTGACAACTATAGCAAAATTTATGGTGTGGTGAAAAAACCGCTACCACCTGGTTAATTACACCATGTTAAACGCAATGTGTATTTATATGCACGTAGAAGATCCGCACAAAAATAAGAGAAACAAACATTCGGCATTGTTTCGTTATTCTTTTTTCTTTTTACTGTGAAATGAGTTCGCTTACGTTTTCAGACTAGACCCCTTTTACATTGATCAAGACTTGAAGTCAAGTTTTTTGACGTTCTCTTTTGAAGTTGACGAAAGCTTTCACATTGGTCAAGACTTGAATTCAAGTTCTTGTCTTCTTTCCTTGTTTTCTAAAAATAAAACGACATAGGTAGCAAGCAAATGAATTATAGTTTATAGAAATTTGCAAACTGAATTTTATTTATTTACCACGATGGAAGTTAACAAAACGTTTTTGCTTAAAAATTTAATGCAAAATTAAATTATATTAAATGCAAAAAAATTTTAATGCAACCGAAGTCTAGCAAACTCTCATTGATATGCGAAAAATAAAATAAAAAGCACTGTCAACAACGCGAAAATAAAAAAAGGAACACGAAAAAACACGAAAAATTGCCGGTACAGCTTCAAGTTTCTTTTTCCCTTCTGTCGCTTCCGATGTGCGGCGAATTGCCTACAAACTCTGAAACTTGACTTCAAGTCTTGACCAATATAAAAGGGGTCCTATCAAAAAAAGAGGAAAAAGTCTCTATTTCTATTTTCAGTTTGCCGTTCGTATTGCGCTCTCTTCTGAGTGATATAACTGGTTGCTAATTCATTAGGAAAGTAAATGTGATGCCAAATTTGTATAAAAAACATATGTTTTTGACATTAATTTTGTATTGAATCAACATAGAAAGCATGCAAAAAGTCGAATTTGGCGAACTCTAGTAGTTATAAATGATTTATATATATTCAATAAAAAGTTACATACTAACATTACTCTATGAGTGTATGCTTAAAATTTTGCATGTGCAAACAAATATGCAGAAGTTTTAAACAAGCTGAATTATTTTCTTATTGCAAGCATAAATACGTGTGCAACGAAAAACAACTGACAGAAGATACATTTAACAACAACAACAAATAACCAGGAGCAGGTGCAAACATTTTGAAGCTGCTCAACTTGAACCGCACGAAAAACAAAAAAAAAATTATATAAAAACATCAACAGAAAAAATCGTTTCTTACCTGATTTCATTTTTATTTGGGAGAGTGTTTACTATTTTTTTTTCTTTTGCAGCAGCACTGATGCTTTTGTTACTACCTCTTAGTATCCATGATGCTTCTTCTGATTCTTCTTCTTCTTCTTCTACTTGTTATCCATGCCGATCATACTTGATGATGTGTGCAGGCAACAGCGGCGTCATCAACATGTTAACGACGATTGAAGGTTGCCGATTTGTTCGTTGCTGATGTTGCTATTGTTGTTGTTGCTGTTGTCTTGGAGTATCTGTTGTTGACGTTCTTCCCGTTGTTGTTGTTTTTTGCTTAAGATGGTGCTGTTAAATGGATTAAGTGGAGCGTGTGTCTGTTTTTACGTCGATAAAAAGGATCAACCGAAAATTTGCCACAGCCACAAAAACTATGACAACTTGTGAGTAGTTGAGATGGTGTGTCTGTGTGTGTGTGTGCGTGTATCTGTGAGCGTTTGCTCAAGCGTGTGGTCAGTCAGCTGAAGCAAGTAAAATCGGAAGAGCAAAAGGAATAAGAATACAGTGTTAAAAACTGCACAAAAAAATTGGCTGGCACACAAAACCTGCCCCAATTCAACGCATGAGTGAAGATTCTCAAAAAAATCAAAACAAACAAAAAAAAAATCCTATTAGTTACATGCACTGATTTACGTTTATTTTTCTATTTGGTTTTTTCAAAGCTTGGCAACTCTGCTGCTAACAGTTCACGTGCATCAATGAGCTCGTAAACTGCTAAAGTAATCCAAAACGGAGCATGAGGCAGGATCAGCAGCAGGACTAGAAGTAGAAGTGCAAAAAAAACGCAAGGACAAATGCAGCCCAAAAGCAGCAATCACAACAACAACATTAATATGAAGCGTTAGGTACAACAACAAAAATAGCATCATCAAGCGAACGCAGGGAACAGCTGTTGCCATCTGCTCCTTATAACTACAACTATCTGCAAGATACGCGAGCTACGTGCTCAAAATAAATCTACAGCATAGTGTTGTTGTGGCTGCTGTTGTTTTTGTTATTGCTGTTGTTGCTACTTTTAAAGAAATCTCTTCAAAGTGTTGCCCAGCTCGTCTTTCCATTGTTGTTGTTGTTGTTTTTTTTAAACTTATTTATTATTTGTCTGATTGTTGTTGTCGTTGTTGTGGCTGTCAGGTTTCAGTTATTGTTGGTTGCCCTCCGCTCACCAAGTCGTTTTCTTCATTCATTTTTAGCGCAAGGATATGCAGCTGCGTATCCGTGCAATTCCTTTACTTAAGTGATAAAGATTTCATTTTTATTTGATTTTTTATCTGTTTTTGAATCCTTTGAATTGCTAGCTGCTGGTGGTACAGTTGTTGTAAATAATATTTTATACAAGCTAATTGGCAGTAACTAAGGTGTTGTTGGTAGCTTCAACAACTTGTTAAATATTTTGCATCATTTGTGTGGAGCTGTTTTGTTTAATTATTTTGTTTTTTTTTTGTAAATTTCTTAAGAATCCTCTGCTTGTTTGTGTTTGATATAAAATTTTTGTTTTGATTGAATGAGAATATAGTTCTCATTATATTATAACAACTTTAAATAAAATAATTTTAAGACAATTATGAGACATGAGAATGAGAGTTATTCGATACGGTTGATATGGTTAATATAGGGAAATTCTAAGGAAATTTATTGCACTCTTTATTGCATCAATTTATTACATTGTTGCAATAGTTTGATGCAGCACCTTGTAGCATTTCGAATTTTTAAGTATGACAATAGCAAAATAAACTTTTTTAATTGAAACCGAACAAAGGCTGAACAAGGGTCGAACAAGGGTCGAACAATGGGTCAAATGGGTCTCGGCCACAAAGGAGTCAAACGGTGTACGTTCGCCTTTACCGCATTTGCAGCACTTTTTGTGGCATACACATATATTCATATACATATACGTATATAAATTAGGAAATAAAGAAATAAAACAAATGTCGCGGTTCAATGTGGCTTCCTTGTGGTACGCCGGAAAAGCTTGATACTTATTACACTATGCGACAATTCAAGGGTCATGGAATCTAACGAAAAAGCGACCAACACAGTTCGATGGTACTGATCTAAACCAACAAAACCCTAAAAGGATTTTGCAAAGTTAGCTCGCTTTTAAAAGATATAGGCATTGAAAGTTTGCCTCTTGCAGAGTATTTTTTAAAAATAAAGTGCTCATAAGGGCGTATAGAATTAAAAATTATTTTTTTAATTTATCATTCTAAGAGGTCTCCAAAGACAAAGTTGTTTTTTGCGAAAAACAGTAAAAATTAACGATCTATAAATGCTTTGATTTTTGTAAGAAAAACTACATTTGTCTTAAAGCAAAAGTAAATATAGACTTTAACAATATCTCGCCAAACAAGATGCCACTCTTGAGTTTTACTCACAGTGTCCTGTGTGAAGGATATTCGAATCGTAAGGTACACTAGAAATAGCACATAACTTTTGATTGTTTTCTGATTGTGTTAATTTTAGTGGTATTTATTAAAGTGTCTTTTTTTGCCTATGCATTTAGTGTTTTTTGAGAAATATATTTTGAATGCAATTTTATAAGTTATACGACATGCATTTTCTTTTTTCTCGAAAAAAAGAAAATGCATGTGCGAAAAATATGCTAATATTTAATTCGCCAAATTTAAAGAAAACGTAAACACTTCGATCAATAACACCAACATTTAGACAATCAGATAGCAATCAAAAGTTCTGTGCTATTTCGAGTGTACCTTTGGATTCGAGTATCTCTCACTCAGGGCAATGAGGGTAGAAATGGAGAGTTGCACTTTGTTTGGTGAGATATTCTTAGTTAAAGTCTGTATTTAACGTTTCTTTAAGATATATGCAGTTTTTCTTACAAAAATCAAAACATTTATATATCGTTATTTTTTACAATTTTTCTCAAAAAACCACTTTGTCCTTGTGTAAGAGGAACACATCCTTTTTTTTCTCTTTTTTTTTTGTAGATCTTGACCACCATGCAACTTTTGAGACCTCCTAGAATGTGAAATTCGAAAAAATTGTAATTTGATACGCCTTAAATGAGCACTTTATTTTTAAAAAATACTCTGCAAGAGGCAAACTTTTAATGCCTATATCTTTTAAAAGCGAGCTAACTTTGCAAATTCCTTTTAGGGTTTTCTTACAATACACCAGTCCTATCATCCTGTGTTATCCGCTTTTCCGTCAGAAAAATGCGTTGCACAGTGTTATTATTGAAGTTTGAAAACTTATTACTTATACGAACAGAATGAGATCGACCTATGAGATAGTCTTCCAGCCAGAATAAGAATGTCAAATGAAACCCCATAAGTCTTAGATTTATATAACTAATTGTGACATTCGATGATTTTATATGGATATGATTTGGAGCTTTAGGTCAAGTAATTTATGAAAGAAGGTAACAACAACAACAACAACTTTGTAAAAAGTCAATCACACAGGAGACTAGACAGCCTGTTTGACAACTCTGATAAAGTTAATGTCTTGACCAAAAATAAGATCCATAAGACTGCTGAATAGGAAATAAGACTACTGAAGACTAGTGAATAGGAAATAAGACTACTGAAGAGGAAATGTAGCTGTTCCCGAAACAGATTGTCTATTCTGCTGTGTTATTTTGGAGCTTTTGTAAAAGCTTATAAAAGTGTTCCCTCCATAATGTCAGTGCACTCTGGATATCTGTCACTAGATTCCTATTTTCATCCTTGTAGAAAGAGGCCCTGTTTATAAAACCATCGGCAAGGCATCTTATCTTTTCGCAAGATTTCCGGGCCTTATTTCTGTCGGCTTACATCTCAATCTTCTCATGTTAGCGCTTTTCTGTCTCTCTTTTTATTCACCTGAAAATACGTCTTTCTTCCCTCCTCTCTCTGGCTTTGTAGGCGGCGCACAGTGTGCCTACTTTACTGAAATACACTATTTTTAAGTTTAAAGTGAATTTTGAGGGAAGGGCGTGACAGGAGATTCGAGGAAGGACGGGGTCATTGAATAAAATTTATAATTGCATTTAAACTTATTTGTATCACAATTAAATACTGAAGAATGGCTTAGTAGCTGTATAAATGCACAATAAAATACATAAAACTACAAAAACTAAGGGATGAGAACCGAAAAGAAATTGTCAAAAGTAAATACAAGAGCATGCAAGGAGGGATAAAATACCACCCACATATGACAAAAATTACCATTTTTGGTAATTCGAGCGTATTCTCAAACAAAAACATATCAATAATCTACTAAGTGTACTAAGAATTTAATAAACATACATTGGCGTTTGCAAAAAGTGGCCTACTGTTTCAGTGAAATTTTTCTTTTGGGAAATATGCCATTAAAAAAAATGGAAATCGTGATAGAGGGAAGCGAAAAGGCAAAGTTTTCCATACAAGTTTGTATAACTTTGATACCATATCTGTATAAAATTTACATGTATCGAAGATATGCCACTCGAGTTACAGATTCATTTCCCTCCAAACAGGCCAAACAGTCCACTGTGCGTCGACAGGTTGAGGCAGTCAGACACGTTACCATGTGAAGGTTTGCCTCCAGGTTCCCTTGTTTTAGTTAACATTTATTAATGTTTTAAAAAAATCTCTAAGAAAAAAATTACATATCAAGAACATATCTTAATATGTACAAAATGTGTGTTTTAAAATTAAAAAAATTAATGATATACATCAGGCGCGTACCCAAAAAATTTGTTTTATATAATATATAATAATAATATATTTTTTTTTGTTTCGGGCTAGTTTAAAATTAGTTTAAAATAGTTTAAAAAAGTGTTTAAAATTTCTTCTGTGGTAACTCCACATCCCTGTGAACATTTAGAAGAGCTAAACCATTAAGCCTTTCTCTGCAGTTTTACTTCTCATGCGTGTTTTGATTCTTTGGAGCGACGAAAACTAGGGTTCGCTTGAAGCGACTGGAACCGGCAACGTTGAACCAATATTCAGGAATTGGCTTATTATTGATGGATATATAACGCATGGATATATAAACGTTACAGGTCGATTTGTCTGATTCAAGCAGTGACTACAAATATGGCGTATAAAATATTTGCCAAAATCAATATATACACTGGAAAAATCATAACGTTTTTAAATTCAACACAATTCCTTTAATATCAAAGCAAGATTTTTTATACAAAATTTTAAAAAAATTTCCAAGCACTATAAAGCCTTCTTTTCTATTTGTATTTTGTTTCTTTCTCTCTTAACTTAAACAAATTATTATAAATTTATTTAATTGTTTGTTAATTGTTTGCTAATTTTTTCCAACATAATTTCTTTAATTTTAATTTAAACTACATGTATAATATAAATTTAATGTATTAATTTAATTTCACTAAATTAAAAATGTATCTTGTTTTTTTATACTGTAAAAGAACATAGTTCTTTTTGTACTTTTGAAACAAGGACTCAATAAATTTAAAATTAAATTTTAATTTAAAAAAAATTTGCAACATATTTCGGCTAAGTAGGAACAAATTGTTTTCAATATGTCGCCTATTTCACATTGATATCAGTTTCACTGACCATCTCCGATTTGGCTCAAATTTTGTGCTTAGATAAGTTTATTGTATAGAAAACCAAATCCGGAGTTTGAGGTTTAGAGATCTTTTTCGCGGACCCATACATAGGGTCTATTTTGAGGCAACGTAGCTCAGTTAATTTAAATTTGATTTTCGTAAATAGGTTATCATTGGAAATTTTGCTTTGAGGAAAAAATATAAAACTTTTGAAAAAATTGCAGTAGCATTACCCATTATTATTTTCAAAGTTTAATACCATGTCAACAAAGCGCTATAATTTTTTACATTTTCATTATTTTCATTTGTTTACCTTTCATTACCTTTCCAAATATATGAAATGAAAGTGTATTCTTTAAGTGTTCAAAAAATATGGCGTAAAAACTTTTTCAACGAATTCAACAAGCGTTGATATTTATTGTGAAAGGACTTCAATACGTAGGGACTTACAAATTTTTTTACGTAAATAATATAAAAAAAAATTGTTCAAAGTACATTTTTTGTTTGTTTTAAAAAGCATCTTCTCCTCGCTAGGTTACATAAAAAAATGTAGTCTTTTTCAACCGGTGTCAAGATATTTTGGTCCCAATTTATAGAAAAAAAAAATCAAAGTGCATACTAATAAGATAACGATTGAACATACCCCACAACGACTGTTGCAGAATCTGCACAGATGAGGAGGAGGAAGAATCTACAGTACATATCCTCTGCAATTGCCCAGCGCTGGCTCAAAAACGCTACCTCCACTTAGGCATCTGGTTTTTTAAAGACCTCGACGAACTCTCGGAATCTTCGATTTACCGAATCCTAGGCTTAGTAAACAGCTCAAACTGGTTTATATAGAGACAGGAAGAATTAACCCTTGGCATCACAATGAGCCTCATTGGCCTAAGTGTGTCTCGTTTGAGGCAGCCACACTAACTTAGCCTAACCTAACCTAATAAGATTGCGACAACCTTAACTACTATTATAAGGTTTGGTTAAAATTTTCCCCAGCTAAAGGGATCAAATCACATTGAAAATAACAGCATTTTTAAAAAAGTCAATCTTAATAACTCTTGTAAAGGTTGTAACTACAAGTACCCCTCTATAAATTCACTTTGATTTTTTTGTTTCCGATAAATTAGGACCAAATCTTGACACCGGCTGAAAAGGACTGCTTTTTTTATGCCACATATCGAGAAGAAAATGCATTTAAAAGCAAACAAAAATTTTTATTTTGTTACACTGAGAACAAAAACATACTTTAAAATGAAATAAAAGTTTTAAAATACAAATTTAACGCTTTTGCGTTTCTACAAAATAAAATCTAAGATAAGTGAATTAAATTTTCAACTATAAACTCTCTTATTATTATTATTAATATTATTATTATTTTTATTATTATTACTATTAAAATTATTATTATTATTATGATATTTATTATTATTATAATTATTTTTATTATTATTATTATTATTACTATTGTTATTATTATCTTTATTATTATCATTATTAATATTATTATTATTATTATTATTATTATTATTATTATTATTATTATTATTATTATTATTATTATTATTATTATTATTATTATTATTATTATTATTATTATTTTTATTATTATTATTATTATTATTATTATTATTATTATTATTATTATTATTATTATTATAATTATTATTATTATTATTATTATTATTATTATTATTATTATTATTATTATTATTATTATTATTATTATTATTATTATTATTATTATTATTATTATTATTATTATTATTATTATTATTATTATTATTATTATTATTATTATTATTATTATTATTATTATTATTATTATTATTATTATTATTATTATTATTATTATTATTATTATTATTATTATTATTATTTTTATTATTATTATTATTACTATTCTTATTATTATTATTATTATTATTATTATTATTATTATTATTATTATTATTATTATTATTATTATTATTATTATTATTATTATTATTATTATTATTATTATTATTATTATTATTATTATTATTATTATTATTATTATTATTATTATTATTATTATTATTATTATTATTATTATTATTATTATTATTATTATTATTATTATTATTATTATTATTATTATTATTATTATTATTATTATTATTATTATTATTATTATTATTATTATTATTAGTATTATTATTATTATTATTATTATTATTATTATTATTATTATTATTATTATTATTCCCACGCCCAATTATTATAATAATAATAATCATTATTATTATTATTATTATTATTATTATTATTATTATTATTATTATTATTATTATTATTATTATTATTATTATTATTATTATTATTATTATTTTTATTATTATTATTATTATTATTATTATTATTATTATTATTATTATTATTATTATTATTATTATTATTATTATTATTATTATTATTATTATTATTATTATTATTATTATTATTATTATTATTATTATTATTATTATTATTATTATTATTATTATTATTATTATTATTATTATTATTATTATTATTATTATTATTATTATTATTATTATTATTATTATTATTATTATTATTATTATTATTATTATTATTATTATTATTATTATTATTATTATTATTATTATTATTATTATTATTATTATTATTATTATTATTATTATTATTATTATTATTATTATTATTATTATTATTATTATTATTATTATTATTATTATTATTATTATTATTATTATTATTATTATTATTATTATTATTATTTTTATTATTATTATTATTATTATTATTATTATTATTATTATTATTATTATTATTATTATTATTATTATTATTATTATTATTATTATTATTATTATTATTATTATTATTATTATTATTATTATTATTATTATTATTATTATTATTATTATTATTATTATTATTATTATTATTATTATTATTATTATTATTATTATTATTATTATTATTATTATTGTTATTATTATTATTATTATTATTATTATTATTATTATTCCTTTATTTCTCATTAAATGGTTACAAAAGTACAATTTTAGAGACCTTAAGTCTAAGTAAAATTATAATACATTAAAGTTATTTTACAAATTCATTGCAAAAATTTCCTAGTTACATGACAAGTATCGATTATCACAGCTTTTTGTATATTTTCTATAATTGTATGTTTTAGTCCTAAAGTGTTTACGCTTGTCGCTAAATTTTTGTGAATAATTCCTACACTGGAAATGATGATTGGTACTATCTGCATCGATTTTAGCTCCCATTGTGCTTCGATTTCCGTTGCAAGTTCAGCGTATTTGTTTATCTTTTCCATGTATGTTTTTTCTATGTTTCTACTGAGTGGCACTGCTATATCTATTAGGTATCCTTCTTTTGTTGTTTTGTTTACTATTGTGATATCTGGTCTATTGTGTTCTCTTCGGTGCATTGTGTATATCGTTCTATCGAAGTATATTTTTAGGCAATCTGTTTCGATGACTGGGCTTGGTTCATACAGATAATACCTCGATTCTTCTGGGATTATATTGTTGTTTTTCAATAGCTCAATATGTATTATTTTAGCGACGTTGTTATGGCGTTTCAGATAGTCGCTTTGGGCCAGTGTTGGACATGCTGATATTATGTGGTCAATGGTTTCACTACGCATGCCACATCTTCTACAGGTGTCTTCATGGGCGTCTGGTTGCTTGACGATACATTTCATATAGTTTCTAGTTGGTAACACCTCATCTTGGATTGCAAACATTAAACCTTCGGTTTCGGAGTAGATACTTCCATTTGTTAGCCATTTGTTTGACATTTTTTGGTCAACGTTTTGATTGGATAACATGTGAAAGAATTTTCCATGCAGGGGTTTTGCAGCCCAGTCCTGCAACTTTTGGGAATTAGTTTTGGCGTTTGCTTCGAGCTCAGATATGTGCAGTTTCAAAGGTGTGTAAACTTCATCAACCAGTGTCATAGCTCTTATTAGACTTGAGTCGTTCACTTTCCCATGGAAGTATCTGCGGAGCGATGTGATTTGGTTCTCATGTAGTAGTTGAAGGTCGATCAGTCCTCTTCCTCCTAGTTTTCTCGGAAGTGTCATTCTTTCTACACAGGATTTAGGATGATGTATTTTATATTTTGTGAGAGTGGTTCTTATCTTTCTCTGGATGGTGTTGAGTTCTGTTACAGTCCATTGAATGACTCCAAAGCTATATGTTAACACAGGTATGGCGTAGGTGTTTATGGCTTTCATAAGATTCTTTCCATTCAGGTGGGACTTAGCTAGTTTGTGTATTCTTCCAAACACTTCGTTTGTTTATTTCTGTTTCACTTTTCGTTGCTCAACTCTTCTACTTTGCATCACTCCAAGGTACTTATAGATGTCGTTCTGATTCATCTCTCCAATTTCGAACAGCTCCGGATCGCCAAGTGGTGTTAGTTTTCCTCTAGTGATCGCTATTGTCTTGCATCTATTGTCTTATTATTATTATTATTATTATTATTATTATTATTATTATTATTATTATTATTATTATTATTATTATTATTATTATTATTATTATTATTATTATTATTATTATTATTATTATTATTATTATTATTATTATTATTATTATTATTATTTTTATTATTATTATTATTATTATTATTATTATTATTATTATTATTATTATTATTATTATTATTATTATTATTATTATTATTATTATTATTATTATTATTATTATTTTTATTATTATTATTATTATTATTATTATTATTATTATTATTATTATTATTATTATTATTATTATTATTATTATTATTATTATTATTATTATTATTATTATTATTATTATTATTATTATTATTATTATTATTATTATTATTATTATTATTATTATTATTATTATTATTATTATTATTATTATTATTATTATTATTATTATTATTATTATTATTATTATTATTATTATTATTATTATTATTATTATTATTATTATTATTATTATTATTATTATTATTATTATTATTATTATTATTATTATTATTATTATTATTATTATTATTATTATTATTATTATTATTATTATTATTATTATTATTATTATTATTATTATTA